>BSBM01001000.1:20131250-21352500 GCA_027924585.1 Larix kaempferi | reverse complement strand
GATGCTATGACACCTATGACACAAATCAGACCTGAAGGCTGAAATATGACATATATGACATGTTAGGGCTAAAAATAGCCTCCAAGAGGGTGCTCAAGTGAGTTAGGGTAGCCAAAGAGACACCAATTCGAATTTGGAGAAGGAGAGGGCTAGAATTGGAAGGACAAGTGGCATACTTGGGAATCTCTTCCCAACTTGAGTTGGCATGAAGTTCTTGGAAGGAATTCGATCCATGGAGGACCTTAGAAGTTTATAAAAGTCATGGACAAAGAATAATAGCAACTTTTGATCATTTTAGAATTTGCATTTTGCATTTTGCATTTGGGAGAGGAGAGCTAGTGGAGTGCTACTCTACTTGCTTTAACACCAATTTCGAGGGTGAAAGATTCCCATCCTAGTTGGTAATTGGAAATGCCATTCAGAACTTTCATTTGGACTTTAATGGATTCTTTTGTTACAGGTTGAAGCTACGGGGCAGATCATGGTCGCATCTCTTTCAGCTTGCTTCTACAACCATTCTTCTATTTCTTGGCATATTCTTGCTCCTTGAGGAGAGGCACACTTGTTGAGGTGATGAACTCTTTGGGATAGCTCTTGAGGCCCCATATATTTTTATTCTGATATATATACTTTGTATTTTCTGTTCATGAGACTCTCAGCTCGAAATACTAAGTGGAGTTATGTAAAAATATCAAACAATGCACAAATGATGCCATTTCCCCTAGATTTTGTTGTTGGAGTTTGAAGAGACACCATTTCGAGTTATATCAGTTATTCTATATGATTTTATAGATGTATGGAATTTTATTAAAGTTCTGAAGAAGTTCCATCAACAGAGCATAATCCCTTGGCACCTAAAATTCGAATTTCCTAAGTCAAGTTGAAAATAACTAGCTTTCCCCCCATGTGAAATCTTGCATATAAACATCTGATTTAAAGGAGTTGAAGAAGGCCATAAGAATTAATTAATGATATATTGGGGAGATCATTAAAGCCAATTATCATTACTATGCCTATTTTAAGAAATTTGGAAGGGTTTAACAACATTTGGGAAGCCATCTTGTCCACTACCCTTGGGGGATTTGAAGCTCGAAATTGCTAGTAACTTTCCCTACTTTGTCCAGATTGTAAATGAATGTTTCAGAAGTGTTTTAGGGGTTTTTAAGCATAAATTAACATCATTTATATGTCTTAATAACTCTCAAATACCTTCAGACCCAATTTGGGAGCATTTGGAGTCATTTGGATACCAAGAGACCAATACTAGTCAAACTCCCTACTTTGGCCAGAACTTAAAGGAGATTTGCAGAAGCCTTTTGAAGTCTATAAATCATCCATAAACCTCATATTCATGTCCCAATATCATCCATATACCTTCTATAACAATTTGGGAGCATTTGTAGTCATTTGGAGACCAAGAGACCAATACTAGTCAAAGGCCGAACTAGTGGAAAAGTTGAAAATTTCGCCATTAATATAAATTCCTAAAAATGGACATTATAGTGGTATCAGAGCATGGTCCTTGCATCTGTGATTTAATATCATACATTGAAGAATAATTTGAAGCCATTTCTTACTATTATGATGAATCCTATGAGTAGAATTCTTATGAGGAATATGCAGATGGTTGTGAACAATATGAAGGAGAATGTGAATGGTATGAGGAAGAGGTGCCATCATGCAACACTTATTACAAATTCAGGAGGAATGAAGATTATTATTATGACCCTATGTATGATAAATATGAGTATGTCACACCGCCAAAGGATAATTCTATGAATCAGTTACAAAGATGGAGAGCAACATATAAAACCTTGCCCCAAAAGTATCAGGCATATCTTGATTTGTATAAGAAAAGTACATATAAGCCCCCTCCTTTCAAAGACTTTGCTGATTGGGTGTTTTAAAATAGGCCCAAAAATGAAGATGTGGAGTTAGTGAAGAAAGGTTTATGCCCTTCTTGTAAAAGACCTTGGAGAGAAAATCATATGTGTGTGAGTGAAAAGAGCAATGAAAAATCTGAAGCTTCAGGGAAAGCAGGTATTTCCCTCTTGAAGAGACTTCTTGGGTACTCTTCAAAAAGAGATTCCAAATGTATTGATATTAAGGAAACCAAGGGAAAAAGTACATCACATTGCTTGAAGGAGAAAGATGAAGATACATCCCATGAACTTGAAGAAGATCCTGTTGAAAATATTGAAGATCATTTCGAGACACATTCTACCTTAGACATGAATCTAGGAGCATCTACTGATGGATGCTTGAACTATGAAGGAGTACCTACTGATGGGTGCTCACACATCTATGTTTGTGACATAGAGATCACTTTTGACAGTATTGCCGCAAGCCAAAATTCCCTTAAACATGAAAATGAAGACCTTGTAGCAGTTGAAGAAGAAACAAGATTAACTTCCCCATCACCACTTGAGCTTCATGAAGTTGGTCCAAGTAAGAAGGAAGAAGATGAGTAGGTTCATTTGCAAGAGCCTCATTTTCTTGAAGGGTCCTTAAATATGAATGAAAAGAAGATCCAAGAGTCCCTTATCATTCTCCATGATACTCAAGCATTGGTGTCAAATTCTTGTTGGAGAGCTACTTCATTGGAGGAAACATCCTTCCTTGAAGACATGGAGAAGATTCAAAGAGCAATGTGCCACATCAAAGGTAATTTCATGTGTTTGATTTTTGATAGAAACCATTTGTTTGAACTTAATGAATTGTGACATGATGCATACTTGAAGAATAATAAGGATAATCATAAGCTCACAATTCAAAATGAGCAACTTCTCAAGAAGTTGCACAATACTTGTTTTTCCTCCTATGATTCAGATTGTCAAATGGTAGATTGTTTGGAGGATTCTCATGACATGGTGGATCATGGGAAATGTGGAAATTTAAATGTTCTTGATGTGTTTGAAGATGAACTTGAAGAGATCCACACACTTGATGTGGTGGAAGATGAACTTGAATTGTGTCTTGATGAAGGTTATGCAATTTGTCAAGAAGAGCATGATTCCTCTACATTGGAACCAATCTACGACAAAGGTTTCACACTTTTAAAGGAGCTGGATGATATTACCCATATGGATCCTTCCCATGATGAAACTTCTGCACTTTTTGATCATTTGGGTGAGTAAGTTCATTCTCCTACATCCTACAATTCCATGTTTTGCAGCATTAGTCTCAATGAAGTATGGGTGAAAGGGTTCTTTTTGATGGTGCCACATGAGGCGTATGGAACTCCTAGATTTACTTTTTATGATGACATGGTTGGAGCACATTCTTATTCACATTTGTTGCAGCATCTTTTGTTATTTTATGATTATGCACATCTACATGGATGCACCTATGATATGCATTCGAGTCACTTGAAGACTCATGGTTTTTCTTGCTCAACACTTGGGTCATTTGATGTTGGGGGAACTTCATTCAACACTGGGGTGAATAGATTTATGATTGGAGAACATTTTTGTTGGCAGCCAGATAATTTGTTATATCTTTAGGATTCTCACATTCATGGATGTATGGGTGAGACTTCTTTGAGTCATTTGAAGTCTCGTTTTTTTTTTCTCATTATTTGGTTCAGATTCTTCATTCACTTCTTGGATGGAAGAATACATGGCTGAATATTTTGATGCATATCACATCCTTTTGGAGCAGCATTATAGGACATGGGTAGAATACGGAGGAGAGGAATCAGTTCAGTCATCATCTTGGATCTTTGATTAGCACATCAGAGAGCAGAAAGAAGGCGTGAAGTCACACAGCCTGACAAGAGGAAGAGTTGAGATTGAGCAATAGCTCAACGTTCCGCAGTGAACCAGGAGAGGGTGAGGTCGTCACATAGGGAGAATACACCACAGTTACTTCTGAATTGTAACGGCTGAGGCCGACCGTAGTTATTTATTTTCTTTCAGTTATTCCGCATTGTAATTGAATTCAGAGAAGTAATATAAGCCACTTCTGGCATTCTGGTTTTACACCTTGTTTGTGTAAGCATTGTGGTATGTGTCGTGTGTATTGTTAAGCAAGAACTTTATTCCAGTAAGGCGCCTTGCGTCATATTATATATGATTTTATACCACAGTAAGGTTTTATTTGATCACTTTGATCTCAAAAATTCCATAGCTCATCCTACCAATGAAGGAACCCTAGAATTATCAAGCACTGCCATGTATAAAGTTTATACCCTGTTGTTTGATGCCTCCCCCTAGGATTTTTCCAGAGTGTAAGAATATTTTGAAATTGAATCCAGAAGCTCCTGTAGGGGATTTGTTTTGTTATGAGGATCATACTAAAATTTGGGTTTATGGGCCAGAGCTGTCACTGAAGCTCCTAAATCCTAGATTGTTTTCCCTAGAATATATTCGGCATAGGTTTGATTTCGATGCTTTGCATTTTGTAAAGAATAATAGTACTAGGAATTTTAGAGTGCCCCGAGAAGTATGTCCCTTTATATTCAAATCCAAAATGGCCCAATTTATCATTCAATAGATGCTATCCTTATTGAATATTCCCACAAGATTCAGCTGGAGATATGACCCCAAGGGAATTTTGTCTAAGAAAAGGAGATCAATAAGATTGTCTGACTATAAACATGAACTGCACAATTAACTTTACAAAATCGCCAACTTGGAAATTTGGGATGAAGTAAAGAAATTTTTGTATATGGATTCCTAGATGATATTCCATGTTATCATGACTCCTCATAAGACTGATGCATTGGGAAAAAGGTCGTTAACTGAGATGACTTATAATATTGAAATGAGAGAATCTGGGATCTTAGGGTCCCAGACTAAAAAGACCAGGATTGAGCAACAATCTGAGTTGGTGATACATCAATGGCCCTAAGAGAAAGGGTCATCTTCATAGTAGGAGACATTGGAAAAAACTCAAATCTCTCCGGTCAAATCTAGGCTCTTTGGTGTCTACACCCAGATCAAATATGAAAATGTGGATTTACAGAAGGTTCTCTTTCCAAAAAAGGAAATTGCCACTGGACAACAGGAAAGGTTGTTATCAACCCTTGATTTGAGACAACACACCGTAAAAAATGGCTATTTTGGAGCCTATTGTGCCTAGCGAAAATACGATACCATCAAATTACAAAACTACCCAAGTCACTTTCATTATAGATGCCTTCCATCCCAAGGATAAAATGGAATTACACGGACGGACCGGGGAAGGAGTCTATTGAGATGTTTTTAAGTATACCATGAGTACCAATAAATTGCAAAATTCAGTCAATAGACTGGAGCATCTACTTAAAAATGAAAGAAAAGATACCAAATATAAACAATTGAGGGTAGGGGAGATGGATCAGTAGATAGAAAAGTTGGTAAAATATCCTACTAACCTAGACCCTCTTTAATGTCACGTACCCTCCCGTCGATCTGATGCAAGGGAGGAAACATGACTAATATTCCAGGGCTTGTTTGGGAAACTCAACCTCATACGTTGCTAACAAATTCATACATAAATAAAAATTTATGTGTGCGGATCATACTCAATAAACATCATCCACACACAAGTTCATCATGCATTCAAAATATAATCATAACAGTCATCAAATTAAACATTGCAGAACACAGAATGAATATAATTTAAACCATAGAGAATACTTATCTTCAAAATGAACTGTCCAAGTAACTGGCTATGTGAGAGAAACGTTCCACCCAACCATAGGTCCCTTTCCAGCCTATATTCTTTCAGCTGAGAGACCACCCTCGAGCTCGGATGTGTATCCAATAAGGAGGAACTAAACAGGCTCACTCACAGCCATGGTTTCACACCAACAATCATGATAATCCAACACACAGTTGGGTTTATCAAGCATGCAAGAGACAAAGGAAGGGGATTTTAATCCAATGAGCTCAACCACAGAGCTATAGGCATCTCAATTAAACTCAAACAATCATGGCACCCACAATACCTACCACATCTAACATAAGCAAGGTCCCCTTCTCTGCTGCACAGTCCCTCAGGAGCCCCTTCCCTCTAGTGCTATTTAGGGTGGGCATAGAAAGTTCCAGCTGTTAATTCCTTGAGATCCTAGCCTTCACTGGGTTTATCAAGCAATCCCAACCTCTTTTCTATCATTCACACTTGAATTCTCACAATTCGGTGGCCAAATAACTCAATCCCGTAATTGAACTTTCGGGCTATCAAATCTGGGTTTTTCTATGGATTTAGGGGTGTCTAACACTCTCAAATTCACCCTAAGGTTCATGGCTTTGGATCCCCCATTGTATTTTACTGTCAACACGAAATTCTGGGCGTTTATGGCACTTCAAAACGTGGGTTATTGCAAAGTTGCGATTTCTGGTTTTTCTCACTGTTTGTTCTGTGTAATGGATGGAAACTGAAGCTTCCATATTCAACAATGGAATGGGAATGAGGAAGAACAAATTACCATGCGGTGTAGTGACTTGTGGGTCAAGGAAACAGAGCCCATACCTGTCATACAAATTTCTGGGCTGCCCATGCTCCATTGAAGCCCTGGACTGATTTCTTCAACTACTTCCTTACAACAAAATTAAATGTCAGCAAGGAAATTCAAATGGGTTCTCAAGATGACATTTGGAAGCATATGGTTCAACCCCACAATCCCCCTCACCACTCCCTAGTGGATACACATGTCCCCCTCTTATTAGTTGCTTCCATACGATTTTTGGGTATTTTATTACAATATTAATATTTACATCAATTTATAATATTCAATGGTTTAATAGCACATGGATAACATAATATCAAGTATTTGTTCATTTTAAATAAAATCCGAGCATACACTAGTGGGGCCTTGGCCTTGAGCTCCATGCTAGGGAAACATACATCGCATGTATACAATATTTACATAAAAATCCAATATTTCCTAAGGGTCAAAATGGGGGCATTACATTCCCCTCCCCCTTAGAACAACACTGTCCTCGATGTTCTCAAAACTAAACAAAAATGGGAATGCCTCTCTCATGGCATCCTCAAGCTCCCATGTAGCCTCATCGGGACTAAGGTGCTCCCATTGGACCTTTACCCACCCGATGGCTCTGTTCCGGAGCAGTGTGACCTTCTTGTCGAGGATGCGCATAGGCTCTACTTGGAACTTTCCCTCACGTTCCACTTGCATCACATTCCAATCAATCATATGATTAGGATCATGTACATATTTCTTAAGCAAAGATACATGGAAAATGTTGACTCAAACCCAGTAGACAGGGGTTCCCATCACTGTCGACACCAACTCACTGCGATCTCCCTGAGCACCGGCCCAGAAAGGTTTTACCCCGTCCAGCAACACCTGCGGAGCAGATGAGGTCTCACCTGAGATGTTCAAGGGAGAGTCGAGGGAACCATGTTTCCACCGAATGAAGGAGGATGTTTGCGGCAACAATCACTTAAACTTATTGCGACATTTAGAAATAGATCTATGCATTTAACTTTGACATCATTGTATTCATTGCATCATTCAACAGAAACATTCATCGCAGCAAGTATAATAGTAAAGCATTAATTGCAGCAAGGAAACATAGCATCATTCATATATCACAACATGCATTACCATAAGGGAACAAAATACACATAGGGATTTCGCAAAATAGCTCTGTCATGTCATATTAGCTCAGCAAAACCCAAATACAATATCTCCGCAAAACACATATCTCGCAGATAACTTAGACGCATACCAAGATCAGATCTCCATTCACATTAAGATTCAGTTATGCTCTCGTTCGGGGATTGGTATCAAACACATATGACTATATGACTATAAATAGGCTTCCGCCTTTACATTGGTTGTCCACTTACTGACAACTTCCTAACTGACACTTTGAGCAAATGACCCAAAATCTAACTGACGCGGTCCAAATGACCCAAAAACCCGCATACTGCGGTACAATTGACCCCAAAACACATAACATACGGTCCAAATGACCCAAAACCCACATATTGCGGTACAATTGACTCAAAAATACATAAAATAATCGCCTTTACGCCTAGCTATCCGCCTTCCACGATATCTTTTGACTTGTCGCAGCGTCCGCGATGCTACCTTACCAAATCGCCTGCCAACAGGCCCCCAACACAATCTTGTGGCTTGCCCTCGAGCCACGTCAACTGTACATGGTGTATTCAGTGGTCTTGACTCGGAAATCCTCATACTGCTGCCGAATTTCGTTGACCCGCTGCAGGACTGTTGCAGCAATTTCCTTACTGTCCTTGAGGTCCATGGTTAGAGGGTGGTCACACAAGTGTGTTTCAACTCTCTGCTTTGCTTCCTGCACCGCCTGGAGTGTAGAATCAACGACGGCATTAAGCTCGACCCTTATGTGCTGGAACTCATCCAATTGTGCAGACCGCTGCTTCTGTCGTTCTTCTGCTTTGGCAACTCGTTGTTGCAAGTCCTTGATCTCCGCCTTTTTAGATACCTGCACCACCGGTGGCATAGTGCGCATGGAGGTCTTCAGTGTAGCCAGTTGCTCTTCTGCCTCACACCGTTTCTTGGTCAACTGTTCCAGCGGCTCATCTTGGATGATGCTGCCCCAGAACAACGCAGTCTCCGCAGTGATCCTTGTTGCCTCCTGCTCTAACTCGGCCAGCTGAGTCGCCACTTCTTCAATGGCACTCTTACGTTCCTCTACTACCTGCGACAGGCTTCAGGGCATGGGTTAATACTGCATTGTCCTCCTGTAACTAGGCGATAACAGCTCCTAGCTTCTGCGCTCGCTCGACCGGATCTAATTCTGCTATTGGCTTGAAGACATGGTTACAGGCTTCATCGATGGCCACCTCCAACCGCGCTTGAACTGCCCATAAGGCCATTTTTTCCACAGTCATTCGATCCTGTTCCTTCTTCAGCTCCATGATCTCAGTAGCCTTCTCGACCCGGAGGCTCTCCACCGTCTCCTTCAGCTCATCAACCACTTCCCATGTTGCCGTATCCTTTCCTTTGAGATCCTTAGCTTCCTTGCGGACCGCTGCATCCACCTCCTGCGACCGCACTAGCTAACTCCCTGCATCACGTTCTCTATTCGCCAATTCCTGACTGGCAACTGCTTGTATGCACACCAATGCTGGTGAGGACAGCGCATTGATATTCACTGTCAAATCTTCAAACTGCTGCAGCATTATCTTGAGAGCGGCATTATCGGTTGCAATCACAGTTGGCTGAATTTGAACATTCTGGACCCATGACTCAGTGTTGATTGCGTCGATTTCCCGCACCGCTGCTCCCTCGGGTGCCTTCTTCAAAACGATATCGCACAGGGCATCCAAGAGGGCGGTGACTGCATGGAAACCTTCCTCCACCTTCTCTGTCGTGGCCCGAGCAGTCATATTGGTTACCTGAGTAACCGCATGAATGAACCGTCCCAACTGATTTTCTATGGCCAGCGACGCCCCACTGATTGTAGCATGCTCATGGCGTGCTTTCGTCCTCCCTTCCTCAACATCATGGTCAATTTCATGGTTCATCAGGGTCTTTGTCGATTCCTAGTCTGAGTCATGGTGACTCTGTTGGTCCTGCGCCAATAGCCAATCGTCTGGGCCTTTTGTCGGTTCTCTAGCCTTAATCTTTGCTAACCCCATGGGTTCGTGCCATTCCGGTGGCCAATCATTCATAATGGCATCCAACACTTTTGTCGTCACCTTGTAAGGGGTCAACAACCATTGCTTACCAGGGTCACATCGGGCTTGCACATAAATGGAATGCAGTCGAATCACAAACACCATAATCAGCTTAAACTTTGCTGTGGTTTCCTCAGATAGCTGCGACGCCTGTACTACTGCATCATAGAGCATATCCCAATAAAACCAGAATTGCAATGTGCACTCTCGGAGTTGCTCTTGCTCACGTACCCACCACAAGTTTTGATATCGCGCACTGCGATGCTCTTTAGTGGCGTCAACCTCCATACCTTGATAAGTACTGGGCTCCTTCCAGGCCAGAAATGCGATCAAAATTGATAGCCAACTATATGTGAAGGAGCCCTTCCTAGCTTGGATAGTGGCGGCATCCTTCGCCAACTGGTTCAACAGAAACAAGGACCAATTCATCTGGACACCTTCTGTGCATTGCTCTACGCATGCCACGATCCCTAAATTGCACTGATTAGGCCGACCGCCTCGAACCACCTTACATGACAATATCTTGGTGACGGTGAGAACCGCCTTATTGTTGATACTATTGGTGTGATAACCATGGCCATCTCGTTCCATCTCATAACGGTCAACCAACTACTTTGCCCTCTTTTTGTCGTTCTCCTTCCCTCAGAAGTATTGCGATGGGTCTACCCCATCTTTGGGTAACCCAGTAATGGTCGCAATCAGGTCGACAGTGACCGAAATATCTCTGTCCAGCTACAATGAACCGCCGTGGAAACAGGCCAGCATCTGCTTCACGCAAGTGTTAACCTCCATTAATCGCCCGAAATGTGGCATGTTAATAAGCCCCAACAATCCGTCCTAGTTCAACCCCCGTGCCCAGTCTTGTGGAATTGGGGTCGCAGTGAGCTTCGAACTTGGCACATAGGGGTCTGACATAATTTTTGGATAGGCCACCATATCATGATCATCGTACTTCAGTCGCATCAACGCTTGCACAATATTAGTGGAGCACTCCATTCCAGCAGGGAGCGCTGGCATCCTCAATGGATACTTCTGATTTTTGTTCACTTTGCGCGGTGGTGCACCCGGCCGACTAGAGGGGACATACCCGGGGATGTCGGCAGCAGACAATCCCTCCCATGCAGCAGACTCGTCAATTCTGCGACTAGACTGTCCCGCTTGTACTTGAACCTCTGCCATCACCGCAGTGGATGATCTAAGCTGCCTCTTGCTCTGCGATGACTCAGAATGCTGACCTCCTCGACGCTTCTTGGCGATAACTGACGCTCCCACCGGCATGTTGGCAACTTCCGCTTCAAGATTTACTTCCTCCTCCTCAACAACAACCGGATTGAAGGGAGACTCTACTTCACCAGAGGTTTCGACTGTCTCCAGCTCTCCTGGCATACCGAACTCAATGCACCGAACTCCAGGAGATGGTGCAACACCACTCACAATCTTAATGCAGCGCACAACACTCATACGCCACAAGTTAAATTAAACCTTGCCCGACTCACAACTGCACTCACCAGTCAGCAATGACAGTCTACAACACTGTACAATCTTGCACACTTAAGAACTGAATTCTCTTGGTGCCTTCCGAATTGCTTTGACCCATTCTTATAGCATTCAACCGGATCCTTTGTAATCATCACTAAATCCCGCATGAACGCGACCGAAATTCTATATTAATGAACCAAATCCATCGTCAATCCTGTCAGTCGATCGCCCGGATCCGCCATTAATGCTCATAATTCGAACAAGCATCGTTAATTAACTCTCTTAACTTTTGGCATTTATTGCTGATTTGACCCGGTCGCGACCCTAACACTGTCGCGGACCGCTCCTAACTTATGGCACAAGCCTCCCTGCCTGCGCATTCTTGTCTCTGTCGGTGCGCCATCCTGTCACCGATCGACCTGCATTTTTTTTTTTTTTTGCGACTCACACATCGCGCTGCTCCAAGCCCGATCGATAGGGCTTCAACCTACTGTCATTAATCAACTTTGGGAGCATCGCTCCGTCCAACCGCTGTAACTATACTGCGCCTCTTGAAGTGATGCTACTGATGCGATATGGACCAAGCCAATGCATCTGCAATTTTCCTGGATGTTTCATAAACTTACTGTCATACAACAACACCAAGTCACCCTGCTGAAATTGTTTGCTTTTGATGTGGCGATCATGCCACGCCTTCTGGAGATCCTTCTCCACACTTTGGTGGAATCTTGCAATAAAACGATCTTCTTCCATTTGTACTAACTGTGCTAGACGTTCTTCCAATACTGCTGTAGCATCCATACCTGTCGCTGCCACGATGTGAAGACTTGAATGGTGCGATATGCCCAGACACCAACTTGAATGGTGTCTGTCCCGTCAACCTTTTACATGTGGTGCGATATGCCCACAACACTGCTGGGATTTTCATATCCCAGTTATCGCGGTTCGCATTGCACACCTTTGTCAGCGCATGCTCCAATATCTTGTTGAAAGCTTCCACCGTGCCATTTTCTTGCGGATGATATGGCGTACTCTTCTTATGTTGTATCTGTAGTTCCTCTGTCAATGCGATGATGTTGCGATTGAGAAAGTGGTTTCCTTGATCACTCAACAATATCTTGGGGCAGTCGAAGTGAGTGACAATGTTGTCGAACAAAAACCGCCCAGCCGTGGTCGCAGAACAAACAACAACTGGGACAGCGTCCGCCCATCTTGTCAAATAATCTGTCTCCATGATGATGTATCTTGCACTAGTGCGCTTCCCCGGTGGATTGATTGGTCCCACAAAATCTACTGCCCATTTGGCGAATGGCTGCAGTGTTAGCTCAGGCATCAACGACATCTCATCTCTCCTGGATGGCTTCCCGGTTCTCTGACAAACATCGCAGGACCACGCATAGTTGGTCAATTCATTGTGTAGTGTGGGCCACCAGAGCCCCGCACGAAGCACCTTCCTAGCAGTCGCATGGCTGCCATAGTTCCCTCCAGCCACACCTGCATGTGCTTCTGACAAGATATGTGCTTTCTCATGTGGCAAGACACACCGTCGCAATATCTCATCTACGCCCATCTTGTATAACTCTCCTGCGATTAGCTGGAAATCTGCAGCCTTGACTACTAACTGCTTCTTCTGACTAGTGGTGAATTCTTCTGGTGCAGTACCTGTCACCATAAACTGAATGATTTCTTCAAAATAGCCATCAGCTACTTCAACCTTAAACAATTGCGCATCAAGTAACCCGTCTTTAATGTTAGTTGGCTCCTCTCCTGTTTCAATCCACGATAGATGATCAGGGCCAGCATTCAACCGCCCTGGATTCACAATTCCTTCAAAATCGAACTCCTGAAAAAGAAGTAGCCATCGACATATCTTCCCCCCCAACACAGGCTTATTGACCAGGTATTTTAATGCGGAGTGGTATGTGAACATCTTAAAAATGTCCGCCCAATAAGTAGTGTCAGAACTTCTGCAACGCATAGACCATCGCCAGGCCTTCCCTCTTGGTAGTGGTGTAATTCCTTTCTGCAGATGACAGCTTCTAACATGCGAAAGCAATAGGATGATCGAGATCCCTGTTTGTTAGAATTTTTCCCTACGGATAAGTCAAAATTCTCTTAACTTTAAAGCAGACTTTCAACTAACTCTAAAGCAAGAAACAAGTCAAAACAAATGCTACCTTGAAATTCCTGAACTAACTTTTACAACAAGATTATATGCATTCAGAAACAATGAGGGATATGACACACCTTTCAATCTGACATTTGCCCCGCTTCTAGCTCTTGATCCAAAGCTCCAATGTAGAACCTGTTAAGATCAACCAAAGAACAAACATACAAGCTTCCAAATACCTTGAATGTAAAGATTAGATTCAAATCTAGATTAGATACATTCCATGCTAAGAACTTATGCTATACACATGAAATGAGAAAAACAAGACAAGTTATCTTATTACAAACTTGAAGAATGCTTACAGAGGTTGCTTGATACCCAAGCCAATCCTCTAGCTACAAGTGCTTCCTACTCTAGCTATCTCCACAAGGCTGCAAGATCATAGGTTTGATACTCTCAAGAGTCCTCCCTCTTTCCCATGGAATGCCTCTCTTTTATAGTGCATGGTAGGGTTAACCAACAAGAGAGATAGGTGGATCTAAGGAGAGGTAAGTGGATCAAGGTTTCTAATCACAGAAAATAGGTTGAGATCGAATCAGGGATCCCAATCCTCCAATATCTCTCGAAAATCCAAAATCCCACAAGCCATGGAAAAAAGACTATAAAAATAGTACCGCGTCCTGTGGTCTGCGCATAACGCGGTAGTACCGCGTTATGGGGACAAAGCATAGCGCGGTAGTGTGGACTACCGCGCACCTATAACTGAGCAAGGCACGGTAGTGTGGGTAAATAAAGCCTCAGCTGGGTTAATTCTTGACAGGGTGGATTTACCTTCAAGGATTACTCATCTTCTGGGTGGTTCAAACAGTAGGGGAAGTGTCGTCAGCTCTTTTTGTGGTGGAGATGCGACACTGTGGAATATAGAGGTATAAAAATCCCCCTCTCCTGGTTGCGCTAGCACCACACCGAGTGCAATCGATGATGCATCAACATGGACGTGGAACTCCTTACTCCTTTCCGGAAAGACTAGTATCGGTGCCAAAGCCATCTTCATCTTCAACGTCTTAAATCTATCCTGACATTCAGAGCTCCATTGAAATACCGCATCTTTCTTCAATAGCTTCTCCATAGGGGCGGTGATCACTGCATATCCCCTGATGAACTTGCGATAATACCTAGTATGCCCCAAAGTCACCCTCAAATGATTAACATTAGTCAGCGGTGTTAAGCTCAAAATGAGCGCAATCTTTTTTGGATCGACTAACAACCCTTGTTTGCACACAATGTGACCCAACAATATCCCAAATGGTGCACAAAATATGCACTTCTTCAAATACAACGATATATGATGCTGTCGGCAATGCTCCAGCATCAACTGCAGATTGGCCAGATGATCATGGATCAAACTATAGACTGTCCAATCATCCATGCATACCTACAAAAATTTCTGAATGAAATCCCGGAACACAGTAACAACAACTCATGAGAAGATCGCAGGTGCGTTCTTCAACCGAAATGGCATCACCGTGTACTGAAAACAACCCCATTCTTTCACAAAAGTCATCTTGTGGCGGTCTTCCTTTGCAATGAGGTTATGATGATAGCCCGAGAACCCATCCGTGAAAGAATACATCTCCTGGCCACCCACACCTTCAAGTACTTCATCATTAAACGGGTTCGGAAAGGGATCATGCAAGCAGGCATCATTCAACTTCCGTAAATCGACACAAATGCGCACCTCACCAGTCTTCTTGTCCTGCACCACCATAGGACTAATCCATTCTGACTCTTCGACCGGTTCAATGATACCAGCATCCAACATGTGATCAAGTTCTACCTTGACCCTCTCCTTATGTCACGGATTTAGCTGGTAGGGTCACTGCCTGATTGGTTTAGCATCTGGTTTCAAGGGGATCTTCATCTCACCTAAATCACCCAAGATACCTTTCATCTCAGAAAATTTCTTAGGAAAGAGGTCTTGGAATTCATGCAGCAAATCGGTGACCTTTCCCATCATCTCATCATCCCAATAATCTCCAACATTCGCGAACTTGGGAGTGGCCTCCGTCCCAATATTGATCTTACAGAGCTTCAATGGCTGGCTGATCGGATCACTTGGCGCATCAGGTGCTATCATATCGTGACTTCCTTTAGACTCGGGAATATTGACATTCCGTGGATCATCACCATCTTCGGGCCCACCAGTGATATTGTAACATTCCATCATGGATTGCATCTGGCAGTGCGCATGTGGATCCGCAGGATATGCTACCGGAACAACCTTCAGAACCACATCGCGGATGAGCTGCAAAGCATTATTGACATCAGGGTTGGCATCCGCAAAGCTGAACGTATGAGTGAAGCATACCATCAACTCCACCCAAGTGGTAATTTCTCCTCGCAACTCGGCTACAGTATACCAGGATCGCAATATCTCATCTAAAGTATGGATAAAGGCATGGACCCAATCATCTTGCAGTCTTGATGCCCACAATGTCTGACACTCCTTCAGATGACTTCCAGGGTTATTCCAACCATCATATTTCCCTGCGTGGTAGACCTTGGTATCGCTGAAATGAATCGTCATCAATCTCCTGCATTGCGACCATTCATTAATTGATTACTTGTGTGTCGCCCACTAGCGTGCTGGAGCAGCCTTTAGTGCTTCTTCCAATGCCAACAGTCGCTGTGATGTGGAAACTCTTTCCTTGAACTCCGCTATAAAGTTAGACAGACTAGGCAGCCCCTCGTATACTGGTAATGTAACGGTTTTAGTCGCAACGTGGCATAATGATTGTGTGACTAACCCGCACTTGCGGAGCGATACCTCGTGCAAGCGATTCTACCAGTGTTCTAATGTATCATCAGAGTCGGAAGACGCAGAGTTGTCACTGCGCCATCCCAACTCACAATTGGCAGTCGGATGAATATATTCTTTGGAAATATTGAATGCATGGTCCCATCCATTGGGATCTTCGTCCTTCACTGGCTCAATGTATCTGCGTCCTTCAGCCGGATCCAACGGGGCTATGACTCTGAGATCGCGGTTTTTGAAAGTCATCATCCGCCGCTTGAAGTTTATTACCACTCCACTGTCATTAGCCCATCCGATCCCCAACAACGCGGGATATGAGCTTCCACCTTCAACCATCGATGATATCAAAGTTAGCATAGGTCTTCATGCCCTCAATGTCCACCACCAGGCGTGGGACTCTCTCAATCGGTGTCACCTTAGCGTGATTAGCTAATCGGAGATGTACAGGAGACCATCTCAATGGGGGGCTCCCCATTTTCTTCCATTCCTGCTTGGTTAAGATGTTGACATCCGAACCAAGATCCAGAATAACTGAATCAACATCATAGTCCCCAATTTCTATGTTCATGCGCATCTCCTTACTGGTCTTTCATCGCTGTAATGAGTTTACCGCGGACTCTTGTTGTCCCCTGTTTGGTCATTGCAGCAACCCGTCGATCTCAGCTAGAGCAATGGGATCTCTTGCCAACAATAAGCAGCTCTTGAAATTTTTTTGCAAGGTTCCAGATGGCGCCGATGGACCTACCTCTATAGTAGCATAAAAAACAGGGGGCATGTCGAAAATGACAGCTTTATCGCGGTCCTGGTCCATCGCGCGACGCGCCTGAAAGAATGCATCATGTTCGGATTCAATGTCGAATGAGACCTTCTTTTCCCTGGCTAGTCGAATAATCGGTTGTGGTCCATCTCCTCCCGTTACTCCACCTCCCTGCGTGATTACTGCGACAGCCGCATCCTGTGGCCTTGGCTCTGCAGAAATTGTTGCAACACTTGCACCCTGATTCTGGTTCAGTGGTGTATTCCCCGGTTGGTTCACATTCGGATTAGCATTCTGATTTGGGCGTTGGTTCTGGTTTTGCGCCAGTTGTTGCACCTGATTCTGTACTAGCTACTGTGCCTGATTTTGATTTTGTAATTATGGAATATTCCCTGCTTTCCATCGTGCAATTACCTGCAGGCAGTTCTCCACTGTATGATCTGTAACAAAGCAAAACGTACACTACGTCTGCAAGAGTAGGAAATCACATTGATAGTGCCCCCATACCGCACAGTGATAACACTGAACGGGTCCGTGACCTCCTTGTCCTCCTTCGCGACCAAATCCTCCACCACGTCCACCCCAGAATTCTCCCCGGAATCTACCCTGCTGTTGGTACTGCGGTTGGTTGTACTGTTGCTGCATAGGAGCTGGTTGCATGCCTTTCCCTTGCTGCACATACTGCGGTTCCTGAACGTACTGTGGCTGTTGTGGAGCCATTTGCATCGGAGCATATTGTGGCATAAACTATTATGGTTGCTGCTGCGGTACAAACTGTACCTACGGTTTAGGTAGCGGCTAGGCTACCTACGGCTGCGGTTGCAGTTGTTGTATGACATGCTGATTGTCCTTTACATAGAATGAATTGTACGTTCTCTCATGAAGCAACCCATATGCCCAACAATCTTTGTCGTCATGTCCCACAGATTTACAGAATGTGCAATACATATTCATCGGTTTGGTGACCATCTTTTGCATGTATGGACATTCCTCATGGTGGTGCCCATATACCTGACAAATGCAACACCATGGCATGCCACCACCACTCAACGGGTTTGGTGCTCCTGAAACCAGATAATTGCGAAAGTTAGGGCAATTTTCCTTAGTATGCCCTTCTCCTCGACATTGCATACACCATACTTCCTCACGCTGCTCCTTGCCCTTCTTCAGATCTTGTAGCTGTATGGTCAAGTTAGCCAGCTGTGTCTGTATCTACGAAATCCCAGCTGCATTTTCTGTTGATGTATATGTAACTTCGGAATGTATTTCATCTGTGTATTTTATATATATTTATTGTACCCTTATAAGAGATGTGTTATTCCTCTATAAGGAAGTGTCGTCATGTGGATTGACAAGTGTCGCAAGTGTGTGTACTTGCCGATGGGTTATTAGACCACCATGTGGGGTCGGCCCTGAATTATATATAATATAATGTGGATGTATCTAGATAGACAAGTCGGCCCCATAAGGTCACTGGGCAAAAAGGTTAGTATAAATAGAGATCGAAGATCTCTATTTTACTCACTCGGAAAAGTAACTCACTCTCACTTGAAAAGTGGCACACTAGTGAGGAGGAGGATCATCTGCTCTCAGGAGACTATCTCACTGTTATTTGGTTGTACTTTGGTTGAGCCATTGCTCTCTCTATCTCTGAGGAAGTTGTGGGGTTTTTCACCTTAGGGTTTTCCCCACGGAAACTCTGTGTCTCTTGTCTTTTATGCTTTTGATTCTTGTGATGCTTGTCATATTGTGATTGCCATGCATTGATATACTGTAGATGTTATTCTCTCAGCAAAGATCCTAGAGTATTGTGAATTAATGCTCAAAATTTAACATGGTATCAGAGCTAACCTGAGAAGAAGACATTTTGCAGTGACGGAAGCTTGAGTTCCTTGTTTATTGGGTTTCTCTCCACAGATTTTTGAAAATCAGTATAGTAGATTGACTCTACTCATCAAGGTGCATCTATCTGTCCAATTAGAATTCAATTCTGAGCATTTTCAGATTTGGCCCTAAAAATTAGGGTTTCCACAAAAATAGGAATTTCTGGAATCTGAAGGTACAGCTGGAAGCTCCTTGCAAAACTAGAATTTTAGAGCTTTGGATCGAGATTTTTGGTTGGGTAGATCTCCGGGAAACTCAAACCCTAATTCAGGGCTCTCCTTAGTGAACCCGGGAGGACAAAAAGGCAATTCTGAAGGGCAAAACTTTGCTGATCTCAAATTCTGAATACACCAGGATGATTAGCTCATCAAGGCGCATCTTTCTATCCTTTTAGAAATTTGAAATTCACATTTTGAATTTTTAGGGTTTTTCCGACAAACCCTAATCTGGGACCAGATCCAGTTTTCAGCATTTCAAGTGGTAAGACCTAAATCTTTTCTATTTCCATTTGAAGTACTCTTTAAGATGTCTCTCCACACCAAGCTTGAGGATAAGCTTGAAGGGGCTGATAACTTCCGAGCCTGGAAGTATAGGATTGGGTTAATCCTGGAAGAAAATGAGTTGGACTCATATGTGAAAGAAGACATCCCTATCCCATAGGATGAAGAGGCCAAGGTATTGCATAAGAAGAACTTGGTCAAGGCAAAGAGAATCATTGCTGATTCTATCAAAGACCATCTCATACCCCATGTGTCTTCTCTTAAGACACCCAAAGAGATGTTTGACTCCTTGACCAAGCTATTTGAAGGGAAAAACATAAATCGGAAGATGACTCTGCGGAACCAATTGAAAGGAGTAAAGTTTTAGAATGGAGAAACCATTCAATCTTATTTTTCAAGGGTCTCCTAGATCAAGGAACAACTAGAAGCAGTGGATGAAATGGTGGAGAATGGTGAAGTGGTGATGACCACTCTAAATGGCCTACCCAGGTCATGGAATTTCTTTATCCAAGGAATTTGTGCAAGGAAGAAGTTGATCTCCTTCAGTAGACTACGGGAAGAATGCTCACAAAAAGAAGCAAGGCTTGTGGCACGAGAAGAAAATATGGGGAATGAAGATCAAGCTCTCACAGCTCACACCAAGAAAGGGAAGTCCAAGAGAGAGCCATCTCACTCCAAGAAATCTTCACATCACTTCAAAGAAAGAAGAATATGCTTCACCTGTAATGAGAAAGGACATATTGCCATAAATTGTCCCAAGAACAAGAAGGATAACAACAACTCCAACAAGAAGAAGACGGGCAGCAAAAGAAGGTTTCATGCTCATGCTGCCGAGGATGATGAACCACCCAAGAAGAAGGCTAGGGCAGAAAGTGATGATAACTCATCAAGTGAAGAAGAGTATGTTCTAATCTCTGCTCTCACAGGTACCATCTCCCATGGTTGTAATGATTGGTTGATTGAGAGTGGGGCTTCCAAACACATGATTGGGTTTAAGGAATCTTTTGTGAATCTATCTGAACATGAATCACCCCATAAGTGAAACTTGGGGATGATTATCAATACCCAATCAAAGGAAGTGGTGAAGCCTCCTACAACCTAGATTCTGGAAAATCTTTGAAGATGAAAGAAGTTCTTTATGTACCTGGGCTCAAGAAGAACTTACTCTCAATCTCTGCATTGGATGCAAAAGGTATGAGGGTTGCATTTGTGGATGGTCAAGTCCTAATGTGGCCAAAGGGAAAGACCATAGATGATGTAGTAGTGATTGGAGAGCAAGAGGGAGGTTTGTATAAATTAAAGGGACAACCTGAACATGCCATGGTGCATGAATCCATGGAGCCAAGTGAAATTTGGCATAGAAGACTTGCTCATATGCACTATAGGGCACTTCCAATTGCAAGCAAGGCTGTAGAGGGTCTTCCTGAAATCAAGACCAAACATGAAGGTGTTTGCAAAGGATGTGCAAAAGGTAAGAACATTAAGAAGGCTTTCCCAAGCAGTGAAAGCAAGGAAAAAGACATCCTAAAAATCATCCACTCAGATGTATGTGGTCCTATGTCATCCAGTTCTCTAAGCGGGTATGTTTACTATGTCTCATTTATTGATGACTTCTCCAGGAAGACTTGGGTATACTTCTTGAAGAACAAAGATGAGGTGTTTGATAAGTTTAAGGAATTCAAAACCTTGATGGAGAATCAAACTGACAAGAAGATCAAAACATTCAGATCCGACAATGGTGGAGAATTCACCTCAGGTGACTTCAAGAAGCTTTGTAGTGATTCAGGGATTAAGAGGGAGTTGACTACTCCTTATAATCCTCAACAGAATGGAGTTGTAGAAAGGAAGAACAAAACAATCATGGAAGCAACAAGGGAAATGCTGCATGACCAGGATCTACCTATGCATCTATGGGCAGAAGCAGCTAGAACAGCTGTATATGTACAGAACAGAACACCCCACAAGATAGTGGACAACAAGACACCAGAAGAGGTCTTTTCTGGGTTCAAGAAGATTGATGTTAGCAAGGATGAATATAAGTTCAAGGATAGGTAATCCAGGAAGCAAAGATCAAGAGGGAGCACACTCCAGCAGCTCCTGCAAGGATGCAGATTTTCAGAGGGAGTTGACCATCTTCCTACATTCCACAACAGAAAGGTGTAGAAGAAGCTACTTCAGTAGCTCCTTCCAGGAAGCAAAGACTCAGAGGGAGTCCACCCAAAAAACAAACAAAGATAAGTATTTCAATTATCATTTCTTGCCTATTTTGTTTGTTTAAATAACATTATGCTTATGTTCCTAAACTTAGGAGATGTATTGTGCATATTAGAATGATTGCATTAATGAACAATATACTACTAATATGCATGTGATGGGTAAGTGGCCTATGGCACTGTACAACATTCCAGTGCTACTTATCTAGAATGAAACCTCTTTGCTGACATGTTGGGTGTAGTGCAAACTCTTAACAATGTTCTGGTAGAGACTGGAAGGCATCTAGAAAGTTGTGGAACATGGATAAATGTTGTATTGGCTAAGATAACTGCATGACTGCATGACATATTTCTTTATGTGTAAAGAATTTGTTCTGAAAATTATGAGATGTTTCTAATCATGCAATTTAACTTGTTTTGTAGGAAAGACCATATATCTTCACCTACAAAAGGACTACAACATTTGTTCCAGAAACAAAGATATCTATTGAAGATATTGAAGTTCCCAGGATTTGGGATGAAGAAATGGAATGCCATGATCCTTCGATCATGAAGAAGATGTTTGGGATGCAGTCCCAAGACCTGACAGGGAGTCACATGTGTGCAGATTGAAGAAAGCCTTGTATGGCTTGAAGCAAGCTCCCAGAACCTGGTATGATAGGATGGACAGTTTCCTATCTAGTTTGGGCTTTACTAAGAGTAAAGCGAATTCCAACCTTTACTACAAGGTTGAGGAAGGGAATCCTGTGATTCTACTCCTGTATGTGGATGACTTATTTGTAACAGGAGATGACAGACTGATTGCAGATACTAAGAGAAAGCTTGCTGCTGAATTCGATATGAAAGATTTAGGAATGATGCACTATTTCCTAGGTATGGAGGTGTGGCAGAGTGCAGGTGGGATCTTCCTTGGTCAAGGGAAGTACATAGTAGATATCCTCAAGAGATTTGGGATGATGGATTGCAAGGCCATGGCCACACCTATGGCATCGAATTTGAAGCTTCTATGCGATGCTTCATCTGAACCGGTTGATGTCTCTATGTATTGTCAGATGATTGGGTCCTTGATGTACCTGACGAACACGAGACCGGACATTTGCTTTGCTGTGAACACATTGAGCCAGTTTCTGATGGATCCAAGGAGTGTTCACCTGATTGCTGTAAAGCATATTCTGAGGTACCTAAAGGGTACAGTGGATTATGGGATCAAGTATGGAGCGAATCAAAAGTTTAACCTGCAGGGTTATGTTGATTCAGATTGGGCTGGCAGTGCTGCAGATAGGAAGAGCACATCTGGGTGCTGATTCAGTATGGGATCGGGTGTGATCTCTTGGTTTAGAAGGAAGCAGTCTTGCATAGCACTGAGTACAGCTGAGGCAGAGTATGTTGCATCCTGTTCAGGTAGTTGTGAGGCAGTATGGCTACGGAAGCTATTGTCTGAGTTATTTGATCTCCCGTTGGATGCTACTGGTATCTTCTGTGATAACCAGAGTTGTGTGAAGCTGTCCGAGAATCCAGTGTTTCATGATAGGTCAAAACACATAGAGATCAAATATCACTATATCAAGGATATGGTTCAGAGAGGAGCTGTGAAGCTCCTGTATGTTGCGACGGACGAGCAGATTGCAAATGTGCTAACAAAGCCACTAGCCAGGGTGAAGTTCGAGTACTTCAGAGAGAGGCTTGGCGTTCTTTAGATCGAGGACACTTCGAGGAAGAAGTGATGGACACATCTGCTGAAGCCATTCCAAGCATGTTGGAAGGAGGATCCTTCACATGGCTGTGGATGTAAGCGCTGGATGATGAGAATCAAGATGATGTTCTGGTTTCTACTAGATATGATCAGTTGGATCATTTTTATGTATGTATGTATGCATCATGTTGGATGCTGGATATGATCAGTTGGATCATTTATATGTATGTACGCATCATGTTGGATGTTGGATATGATCAGTTGGATCATTTATATATATGTACGCATCATGTTGGATGCTGGATATGATCGGTTGGATCATGTGTATGTATTTTGTATATGCATCATGTTGGATGCTTTGACCATGTATCTATATATGTATCAGGTGGATACATTGTGTGATCAGGGAGATCATGTATATTGATATGTATTAGGTATGATCAGGTAGATCATGTATGTTGATGGATACATTGTGTGGATCATGTATCTATGTATCAGGTGGATACACTATGTGTGATGATATATATCAGGTAGATACTTGGTGTGCATCAGATGGATGCATTGTATGATCAGGATGATCGTGGATGACGAGCTTCTCCAGATGACATGCAGCAGGATGTTGCAGTGATGATGATCAAGATGATCATGTGTACATCAGGATGATGTATGGTGAGTATCGGATGATACTTTGTGGCCATGGATCAGGTTGTGCAGGTAAGCATGTAATTTGTGCCTTGGGAGATTTGCAGATGGTCTTTTGAGGTTTTTCCTATGGCATGTAATTCGGTGCTCTGGGACATCTGGCAAATGCTCTTTCAAGGTTTTGCTTGGGAGGACATATAATTTGTGCCCTGGGAGATCTGCAGATAGTCTTTCGAGGTTTTTCCTATGGCATGTAATTCGGTGCCCTGGGATATCTGGCAGATGCTCTTGTTTTGTCCTATGGCATGTAATTTGCTCCTGGGAGATCTAGACAGGATGAAAAAGGCCTTAGATGCTTTAGCCAGGTTTTGCCATGACCACATGTAATTTGCTCCTGGGAGATCTGGACAGGATGAAAAAGGCCTCAGATGCTTCAGCTAGGTTTTGTGGTGAGATCACATGTAATGTGCTCGGGAGATCTCACAGGTAGAGCCGTGTGCTCATAACATCCTGGGATGCTTCAGCCAGGTTTTGTGATGGGTCACATGTAATGTGCTCCTGGGAGATCCTACAGGTAGAGCTGTGTGCTCGTAATAGCCTGGGATGCTGCAGCCAGGTTTTGTGACACACGTAATAAGTCCTGAGGATTCCACAGTATGACCAGTGATGATGAAGACCTACAGATGGTGGGCCTACATCCAGTATGAAAAAGGATTGGCTCTGTAGAAATTCCTATGACGAGTAGAGTTAGAGATTGGTTGAGATAGCAGCAGTAGTGACGATGATGATGACGATGCATTAATGACGATGATCCCAAGAAGAAGACTTGTCTAGCAGATCAGTGTCGAGAAATACCTTCCTAGTTAAGAGGGAGTGTTGATGTATATGTAACTTTGGAATGTATTTCATCTGTGTATTTTATATATATTTATTGTACCCTTATAAGAGATGTGTTATTCCTCTATAAGGAAGTGTCGTCATGTGGATTGACAAGTGTCGCAAGTGTGTGTACTTGCTGATGGGTTATTAGACCACCATGTGGGGTCGGCCCTGAATTATATATAATATAATGTGGATGTATCTAGATACACAAGTCGGCCCCATAAGGTCACTGGGAAAAAAGGTTAGTATAAATAGAGATTGGAGATCTCTATTTTACTCACTCAGAAAAGTAACTCACTCTCACTTGAAAAGTGGCGCACTAGTGAGGAGGAGGATCATCTGGTATCAGGAGACTATCTCAGTGTTATTTGGTTGTACTTTGGTTGAGCCATTGCTCTCTCTATCTCTGAGGAAGTTGTGGGGTTTTTCACCTTAGGGTTTTCCCCACGGAAACTCCGTGTCTCTTGTCTTTTATGCTTTTGATTCTTATCATGCTTGTCATATTGTGATTGCCATGCATTGATATACTGTAGATGTTATTCTCTCAGCAAAGATCCTAGAGTATTGTGAATTAATGCTCAAAATTTAACATTTTCACCAATCGACGATGCCTCCAACCGCATTGCAATCTCCAGAGCTTCGCTGGGCGTTGTAATGTCCTATTGCATTAGTGGTAGTCGAATGTGCAGTAGCAGTGCCATGATGAACCACTCTTTGTGTTGGACAACGCTCATATCAAAACTAACCCTCGCCATCAACGTCTTAAACCGCTGGTCAAAATCCCACACCGTCTCATTGGGATACTGCTTAATTTCTTTCAATTTTGTAATATATTGTGCTTTAGACTTGCGTTTTCTGAATTCTGAAATCAAACCATCCCTGATGTTGTCTAGTGTTTTCTTCGGAGCTCCTGTAGGGACTAGAACAAACTTCATAAACCAGTTTAAGGCGCGACCTCGTAGAGTTGTCGCTAACTGTCCTTTCTTAGCATTATCATCAGTGATCTATTTTACGGTCCATACCGCTTCACACAAAAACCAGTACTGCTCTGGGTTATCTGTCCCATTCCCGTGGAACATCGACAATTTAGCGTCCTCGCCCGCCATCCTGCATTCGCTGAACTACTAACAATCAAGTTTTTTTGACTTGGTGGGGTCGAAGTTGTGTTTCTTACCAGTTGAAAAATAGTGAGCAGAGGTGTGGGTACGTTGCTGCTGGGGTTTGGTCTTGCCTCTATCCTGGGCGTAGCCTAGTTGTCCTTGTCCAAACTATGAGGTCGCTTCCTCCCATGTGGTCTTCCTTCGCAAACTTGCGGTTCGATCGTAGCAGGACCTTCTCCTGTCCTCTGCCTCTTTTCCTGTTGAAACCTCTCTCCTCCCCTTGTAATACCACTCTCTTCCTCAGCTTCGTTCACAGTCTCGTCATAACCTGCACCCATCTACCCCTTATCATTCCCTGTACCTCCCCCCTGCCGTCGCGATACCCACGTCCTTCGCCCACCAGGCTGTTTACTGATCTAGATGCATCTTCAATATACCCTTCTCGCAAATAAGCATCTTAATGAACAATTGGAGTGACAGCAGAAAACTTCCCCGGGGTTCACAAAAGAAATATCTTTCAGCTTCACTATAACACTTTTGCGTATCAACCGCGAATTCAGTGATATACCCTTCCAAGATGCTATCGAGCCACACTTCGACAGCTCGCGACGCTTTGTTGTTGACTTCCTGCAGTTCTTGGATCAACTCCGGGGTCCAGGTCGTCGACTCACTGCCTTGGAAGTTCCTCTCTTGAAAAGTCAACTTGCCAACCATTCGTACAAAATGACTGGGAATTCACAGAAAAACCATTCGTGGGGACAGTTGTGAATATATATTCCCACTCACTGATCTACTGTCATTCGAGTGTTCCCACTTTCTTCTTCAGTAAATTCCTAGAACTTCTGATCAAACCAGCTTTGTATCTCCGGTTGTGTCGGATGCCACAACATATCCTCCTTTCACTTCGCACATGGTCCCAACAACATAACCATCTGTTGACTCAAACCCAGTCGATAGGGGTTCCCATCACTGTCGACACCAACCCACCGCGATCTCCCTGAGCACCGGCCTAGACAGGTTTTACCCCATCCAACAACACCTGCGGAGCAGATGAGGTCTCACCCGAGATGTTCAAGGGAGAGTCGACATAACCATGTTTCCGCCAAATGAAGGAGGATGTTTGCGGCAACAATCACTTAAACTTATTGTGACATTTAGAAATATATCTATGCATTTAACTTCGACATCATTGTACTCATTGCATCATTCAACATAAACATTCATCATAGCAAGTATAATAGTAAAGCATTAATTGCAGCAAGGAAACATAGCATCATTCATATATCGCAACATGCATTACCATAAGTGAACAGAAGACACACAGGGAGTTCGTAAAACAACTCCGTCATGTCATATTAGATCAACAAAACCCAAATACAATATCTCCGCAAAACACATATCTCGTAGATAACTCAGACGCATACCAAGATCAGATCTCCATTCACATTAAGATTCAGTTATGCTCTCATTCGGGGATTGGTATCAAACACATATGACTCTATGACTATAAATAGGCTTCCGCCTTTACATCGTTTGTCCACTTACTAACAACTTCCTAACCGACACTTTGAGCAAATGACCCAAAATCTAACTGACGTGGTCCAAATGACCCAAAAACCCGCATACTGTGGTACAATTGACCCAAAACTATATAACATACTGTCCAAATGACCCAAAACCCGCATACTGCGGTACAATCGACTAAAAAAAACATAAAATAATCTCCTTTACGCCCAGCTATCCGCCTTCCGCGATATCTTCTGACTTGTCGCAGCGTCCGCGATGCTGTGATGCTACCTTACCAAACCGCCTTCCAACAGAAAACATTATGAGCTCTTATGTTAACAGGAAATTCATCTCTATATGAAACTGGTCCTATCCTATCTAGGACTTCAAATGGCCCACAATATCTTGGTGCCATCTTGGCACAAATCCTCAACTTGAGAGAACTTTTCCTTGGTTTCACTCTCAAATAAACATGATCCCCAATGTGAAATTCCTTATGCACTCTTTTAAAATATGCATAAATATTTTTCATGTCTTGAGATGCCTTTAAATTTTTCCTGATTTTAACAACTTCGTGTTCCATTTCCTTGATCATCTCTGGCCTAAGCACTACCCTATTCACTGGACCGTCCCAATTCACTAGAGTCATGCATCATTTGCCATACAGTGCCTCAAATGGACTCATTCCTAGTGATGCGTGATGCCCATTATTGTATGCAAATTCCACCAAGTGTAGGTAATCCTCCCACTTGGATGGTTTATCCATCACATACATTCTCAACATGTCTTTAAGAGCCTAATTCACCCTATCAGTCTGACCATCTGTTTGAGGATGATATGTTGTACTGAAATTTAATCTAGTTCCCAATTCTTGAAACAATCCTTTCTAGAAATTGGAAGTGAACTTTGTATCACGATCAGAAATTATTGTCTTGGGAAATCCATGCAATCCATGCAATCTGAATATCTCACTCATGAATATATTCTCAATGTCATTAGCCTTGTGAGTGGACTTGACTGGGATGAAATGAGCTACCTTTGATAGCTTGTCCACCACTACCATGATTGAATCATGCTTCTTCACTATCATGGGCAGACCTGTTATAAAATCCATAGAGATCACTTCCCACTTCCACTCTGGAATGGGTAAGGGCTGCAACAATCTTGCTGGATGTTGGTGCTCTGCATTGACTTGTTGAAATTTTTGACACCTAGCAATGTACTCAGCTATGTCCTTCTTCATACCATGCCAAAAATATTTCTTTCTTGCAGCTGTAATAGTTTTCTGATATCCTGGGTGTCCAGAGTATGGCATTTGATGTATTTCATCCATCACAAGCTTCTTCAAATCTGCACTACTTGGAATGTACAGTTTGGTACCCTGATAAATGAGAACATCATCATCACCCAGTTGATATCTTGCACATGCTTCATCCGCATTACCCTATTGCAACTTTTCTTTAATTTGAAGATAATTTTCATGATTGGTTTGGGATTCAAGAACTCTTGTCTTCAAATTTGATTTGCACATACTTAATGTTGCAACATGAAATTTTTTGCTATGAGCATCTGCAACCTTATTCTCTTTCCCTTTTACATGCATAATTTCAAAATCAAATTCACAAATAAATTCCGTCCACCTAGCTTTCCTAGCACAGACAAGTTTGGTCGATCAAACAAATACTTCAAGCTCATGTGGTCTGTCCTAAGCTCGAATCTTCTTCCCAAAAATAATGTCTCCTCATCTTGAGAGCACGTACTATGGATGCTAATTCTAAATCATGCGTCGCATAATTCTTTTCATGATCTTTTAATTTTCTTGACTCGTAGCAAATCACAAATCCCTCTTGCATGAGCACTCCACCTAGCCCTTCAATGCAAGGATTTGTGCACACTACAAAATCCTTCCTTGGATCTTCTATATTCAAAACAGGAGCGCTGGTAAGTAACTCCTTTAACTGTTGAAATCTTTTCTCACATTTTTCAGACCATACAAATTTGACATTCTTCCTTTGCAATGAAGTGATTAGATGTGCTATCTTGGAGAATCCTTCAATGAACCTTATGTAGTAACCAACAAGGCCCATAAAATATCTAACATATGAAACATTCATTGGAGTAGACCAATCCATGATGGCATTAATATTCTTTGGATCAGCTGCAATACCTTCCTCGGAAATGACATGACCCAAGTACTGCACCTTCTTTTGATAAAATTCGCACTTGCTTAACTTTGCGTACAACTAGTGTTATCTAAGGACTTGCAACACCATCCTTAGATGCTCCTCATGCTCTTCTTCATTCCTTAAATATACAAGAATGTCATCCAAGAATAAAATTATAAACTTATCCAAATATTTGTTGAAGACACTATTCATGAGACACATGAATGTGGTAGGTGCATTGGTAAGACCAAATGGCACCACAATGAACTCATAATGACCATATCTAGTTCTAAAATTCATCTTGTGAATGTATTCCTCCTTTATCCTTAGTTGATGGTAGCCAGACCTCAAGTCAATCTTTGAAAACACTTTAGATTCCTTCATTTGATCAAACAGATCATCAATGCTTGGCAATGGATACTTGTTCTTGACTGTCACTTTATTAAGCTATCTGTAATCAATACACAACCTTAAAGTCCCATCCTTATTCTTAACAAATAGCACAGGTGATCCCCAAGGAGATACACTTGTCCTGATATACATCTTGTCCATTAACTATTGTAGCTGCATCTTTAACTCTACCAATTCCGGCATGCTCATTCTATAAGGAGCTTTGGAATCTGGTGCTTCCCCAGGGACAAGATCGATGGTAAAATCAATATCTCTCTTTGGTGGCAGTCCCGACACTTCATCCGGAAACACATCCTTGAACTCTTTCAATAGGGGGAAGTCTTCTATCCTTAGTCCTTTGTCCTCTAATGAATCTGATGTATGAACTGCATATAATTGGCAACCTTTCTTATAAAACTTTTTCAACTGTAAGGCTGAAATCTGTCTTACTGAAACTTGCTTGGGAATTCCTCTTACCAATCTTGGTCTTCTCTCTTCATCAATGCATTCAAGTGATTTCTCATAACAATCCAACTTGGCTCTTTGTCTTTCCAACCAATCCATGCCAATTAAGGCATCATAATATCCCAATGGTAGTACATTTAATTCTGCATATGTGTGGAGTCCATTCAATTCTATGGGGTACTCCACCACTACTTCACTTACTTTTCTCTTGGTCCCTGTGGTTAACTAAACTAGCCAAGACTTACTGTGTTTCATTTTTCTAAGAGAACAACCTTCAACCACTTTTGGAGAAACATAACTATGAGTAGATCCTGGATCTATCAAAACAAAAATAGATTTCTTAGCAATCTTACCTTCAACTTCTAGCACTATTGATTGATGGCCTACCTGGTGATTATCTAACGCTGCATAAATTCGAGGCGTTTCCCTTGCCATATCCTCCACTGTAGTTGCTTCTTCAAGGTTGTGCAAGCGCCCGGGGTTCTCCCTTTTAGTTGGACAATCTCTAAGCATGTGGTTTCGTCCGCATCCCCAACATTGAAGTGGCCCTTTTGATGTCTTTTCTGCTGCTACTCCTAGCTTGAATCCACTCCTTGCTTGCTACCCCTGTGGAAAGGTTTTGGGATGATTTTTGAATGGTGGCTTGAAGCCACTTTTCTTTTGATCAAACCTCCCTCTTGAATTTCCTATCCATGCTGGGCGAACCTCTGATTTTCCTTTATTATTCTCATAGCAATGCATTGCCATCCTAATGTCTTCATCATGACATGGTGGGTTAACAAACTCTATCCTATCTCTGAAACTTTGAGGTAGACTCCCAAGGAAGCATTGGATCTTTACCCTGTCATATTTGATATAGTCCACATACCTCAACAATTCCAAGAATTTATGGACATGTTCTTCCATAGTTTTCTATCCCAACTTGAGTTCATTGAACTCTTTCCTCTTACTATCATAATACCTAGCAGAAAGGTATTTTTCCTTGAAATACTTCATAAATCGCTCCCAGTTGATCCTCCTTTCACTGATCCCTTTTATTTCCAAAAGGTGATCCCACAAAATTGAAGCTCTTCCATTTAGATTGTAAATGGCAATTATGGCCTTTTCATTTCCCGAGTAATCATGAATCCTGAAATATTTCTTCATCCCAAGAATCCATGCCTCTGCCTCTTGGCCATTCTTGTCTTTTCCATCAAACGTGGGAGGTCTTGCCTTCCTGAATTCTCCCTGTGGGATTCCTTTGAATTTATTTCTTCCCTCAAGTTTGCTAGAAGTATGTCTTGGACTTATTCTAGAACCTCTGGAGTGACAAGACTCGCTGGAAGAATATATTGAGGAGGGTTTTCTATGCATTTTGCTCACATAACTCTTTCTTGGGCTTGGATTCCTCCTCCTAGAATGACCTCTAGATTGACTCCCTGCATATCTCCCTTATTCACCTACATTGCTTAGGTTGGACCCAAGGTTTATCATCTGCTGCATGTCAGTGAGGCTCTGTAAAATAGCAGCATTGAGCTGGTTCTGTTCCTCTTGAGCCTTCATCAATCTTTCATTGAAGCTTACCATGGTCTCAACCAAATTCTGAGGAGTTAGTTGCTCCCTTCCCCATTGGATTTAGTCTCAACATTCGCTTCTTGCACATTTTATCCTAGCACATATTCATCATGCTCATAAGGATCCTGAGCATCATTTATGGTCACCAGTTTCCTTTGGAGACCCTTTTCCCTGTATGGTGCCTCTGCTATAACTATTCAAATCTTATTAGCTGCAAGCACTGTGCATTATAAAAATATTTATTAGACATATTAGGAAAGCATATAGAATTATAAAACATCAATATTTAAAAGAATTAAACTCATGGAATAATTCTTAGAGCTATTATGCCTTCATTTCTTTTGCCCCATCATGCAATTCTGGAAATTGCCCAAATTAACAACAATTTTTCATAACAGTCACTGGCACTTTTCTGCTCCACATATATATGATGTATGATAACCCCATTAAAATTCTGGTTATGCACCATTTTCCCTTGCTAGATAAGCTTTCCAATGCCTATCCACGAGCTTCATTCCGACTTCGGGTGTGGAAATCACATTACTCCAAAAATGACAATTTTTACCAAAATTCTGCACTTTTACACAGCTGTATTTTGGTTTGAAATGCCAACTTCAGCCACTTGTAGAAGCAAATCTAGAAAGAATCATGAAAAATTTATACCAAGAGAAGTTATTCCATACAACAAGGAACACTCAGAAACCTTCGGATCCTTGTTCCGATGTACCATCCATCTTCTATAAATTTTTGGGTTTGACTATTTCTAACTTTCCACTTTTTCCAAAATTTCAAAATTTTGGGCCAAAAATGGCTATCTTCCAAACTGAGCATTTCTGGAAAATCTATGTCTAACAGGAAATGTTTGTCTTAATGAGAATATGAAATGTTGAGTTCAGTAAATTTCTTGAATCCTAAATATAGGGTCACTTTCATCCACTGCAAGCTTTTCAAAATCCTCAAAAAGTGGCCCGGAATAGTGCTTTTTGGCCTTCTCACTCACCTCGAATCCACATCCTTTGGATTTTGGCTCCAAGATTCCCAAATTAACACTATTCCTACTCCATGGCTACTTCATATCGATTTCAGCTCAATCTGACCTTCTGTCAAGCTTCGGGACACTGATTTGTAAAACCCATTAATTCCAATTTTATGCCAAATTGGAGCATAATGGGCTCGGGACCCTCACTGGTTCTTCCATGGCCGTTGTTAATGGCCTCATAATATCACAAGAATCATCCAATTATACTTCTACAATCCGCAACTTCCGCAATGCGGAAGTCGGAATGCCAATTTTCCAACTCCGAAAAATACCATTTCCGTAATCCGCAATCTGTGCTGCGGAACTCGGAAAATGCGGAACACCAAATTTTTAACCTTCGAAAAATGTCACTTCTGCAATCCGCAATCTGCAATCTGTACTGCAGAGGTCAGAAATGCGGAGAGCCAAATTTTCGACATCCGAAAAATGTCACTTCCATAATCTGCAATCTGCAATCTGTACTGCGGAAGTTAGAAATGCGGAAAGCCAAATTTTCGACATCCGAAAATATCACTTCCGCAATCGGGAATCCGTACTGCGGAACTCGGAATTGTAGAACGCCAAAAATGCAACTTCAAAATTTTTATGTTTCCGCAATCCGCAATCAGCAATGCGGGTTCAGAAATGCGGAAGTCCAAAACGTAATTTCGAAAATTTTACGTTTCCGCAATTCGCAATTGCAGAAACACCTCTACTCCGGCAAACATTCAGAGCTCATATCTCCCTCGTCCTTTAACAAAATAAGGCGAGTATGGTACCATTGGAAAGCTCTTGGAGATATTTATGCAATGGTGTGATCCCCTACCACACCTGAGAACTCTGATTCTTTCATTTTTTCAATCAAAATATCGACCTAAATTCATCAATATCTCTTGAAATATTCTGATATTTGCCTGTAACTTACAGTTTAGCCCAAGCAGCCCCAGTGCTGTAACATGGGCTCTGATACCACTTTGTCACGTCCCCTCCCGTCGATACGATGCAAGGGAGGAAATATGACTAACATTTCGGGGATTATTTGGGAAACTCATCCCCGTACGTTGCTAACAAATTCATACATAAATAAAAACTTATGTGTGCAGATCATACTCAATAAACACAATGGAAATAAACATCATCCACACACAAGTGCATCATGCATTCAGGATATAATCACAACAGTCATCAAATTAAACATTGCAGAACACAGAATGAATAAAATTTAAACCACAGAGAATACTTATCTTCAAAATGAACTGTCCAAGTAACTGGCTATGTGAGAACAACGTTCCACCCAACCATAGGTCCCTGTCCAGCCTATATTCTTTTAGTTGAGATACCACCCCCGAGCTGGGATGTGTATCCACTAAGGAGGAACTAAAAAAGCTCACTCACAGCCATGGTTTCACACCAACAATCATGATAAGCCAACACACAGTTTGGTTTATCAAGCATGCAAGAGACAAAGGAGGAGGATTCTAAGCCAGTGAGCTCAACCACAGAGCTACAGGCATCTCAATTAAACTCAAACAATCATGGCACCCACAATACCTACCACACCCAACACAAGGAAGGTCCCCTTCTCTACTGCACAGTCCCTCAGGCGCCCCTTCCCTCCAGTGCTATTTAGGGTGGGAATAGAAAGGTTCAACTGTTAATTCCTTAAGATTCTATCCTTCACTGGGTTTATCAAGCAATCCCAACCTCTGTTCTATCATTCACACTTGGATTCTCACAATTCGGTGTCCAAATAACTCAATCCCGTAATTGGACTTTTGGGCTGTCAAATATGGGTTTTTCTATGGATTTCGGGGTGTCTAACACTCTCAAATTTGCCCTAAGATTCATGTCTATGGATCCCCCATTGGATTTTACTGTCAACACGAAACTCGAGGCGTTTATGGCACTTCAAAACGTGGGTTATTGCAATGTTGCGATTTCTGTTTTTTCTCACTGTTCGATCTGTGTAATGGATGGAAACTGAAGCTTCCATATTCAACAATGGAACGAGAATGAGGAAGAACGAATTCCCATGAGGTAGAGTGAATTGTGGGTCAAGGAAACAAATCCCATACCCGCCATACAAATTTTTGGGTTGCCCATGCTCCATTGAAGCCATGGACTGATTTTTTCAACTACTTCCTTACAACAGAATTAAATGTCAGCAAAGAAAGTTAAATGGGTTCTCAAGATGACATTTGGAAGCATATGGTTCAACCCCACAATCCCCCTCACCACTCCCTAGTGGATACACATGTCCCCCTCTTATTAGTTGCTTACATAGCCAATTTTTGGCTATTTTATTGCAATATTAATATTTACATCAATTTACAATATTCCATGGTTTAATAGCACATGGATAACATAATATCAAATATTTGTCCATTTTAAATATAATTCGCACATACACTAGCGGGGACTTGGCATTGAGCTCCACGCTAGGGAAACATACGTCGCATGTATACAATACTTACATAAAAAGCCAATATTTCCTAAGGGTCAAAATGGGGGTATTACATTCAATATTTTCTAAAAGAAAAGGATAGAGGGATTACAGCCTTGAAACAAAGGTTGAAAATGTTTGTGATTGAGCATATATAGATGACCAAGTTATTAGCAGTCTAGACAGAGTAGGATAAAATAACCACCGAGAACTAGATGCATAAGGAAATAATTAAATCCCTGTAAAATCAAATTAATGAACTAAAATGGCAACATCAAGATATGTCATTGGATAAAGCTACAATTTTATAGGACACATCCTCGACAGACCCCACAGACCAGCTGGCCAAAACCATGGTCGAGATGAGCATCAAAGATGCTAAAATTAATAGGATCGGGGATGAGTTGAGGCATAAAGGGGATGAAGTGTGGATTCTCAATGAAGAAATCATCAAGAAGGATGCAGTGCTTACAGAGCTGCAATAGTCCAAAGATACCTTGCATAAGGACATTGAGAAGTTGGCCAAAAGGATAAGTGGAAATCATTTTTTAAAAGTATTCAAGCATCTGATCTTGGATCAAATAGCCATCTATATCATCTGATATTGGATCAAATAGCCATCTATATGACCAAGCATTGGAAACATTTTTCTATTTCTCAAGAGGAATGGGAGTTGATTGTGACAACCTTCCGAGATGCTAGGAACATACTTAGTCACCTTGACAAGAATCTGGAATCCAAAAAGGTAGTGATAGACCTCCTAAATGAAATATATCACGAATAAATTCAAGTCTTTGCAATAAGGGACAAAACCAAAATCATTATGGAAGCAAACAAGGTAATAAATAAGAAAAGTTTGGCTCAAAATGTAAATTATTTGGCTACTTAGTTGTCCTGAGATGTTGACTCTTTCAAACCCATGTTCACCAACCTCATAAAGCAAGGTATTCCCTCTCCATGAGATGGTAATGGGGATCTATATCCAAAGGAACACTATAATGTTTTTATGGCCTCTTTTCACAATTCCAAGTTTAAGTTCACAAACATTGAAGGAGAGCTAGAGGGTCAAACTATTTTTGAAAAGTTACATGAATATTTTGAGCTACTTACAGGTTTACAGAATATTTTTCAAGCTCTCCCTAATCCTACTTTTAAAAATTTCACTAAGCTAGATGTTTCCTTGAGAGAAATGAATATTTTCCAATACCCCACGGGAAAGATTGGAAAAATATTACAAGGTTCCTCGCCTTCAGGAAGCAAGCAAAAGCGGAAGTTTTGCAAGTAGTAGTTGGATATTCATCGTGGAAGCCACTTTAGTCACCTCTTGAGCTGACTCAGCAATCACCTTAGCAAGGAGGCTCACGAGCAACATAGCGTTCCTGTCAACATCAATCAAGTTAACATGCAGTTTTGTAAATTAGTTTTTCCAACCTGTATTGTAACATAAATCTATTATGTAACAGAATTTTTGTTGTAACAATTTGTAAATCCTAGTGCTGTAAATAGAATTAGATACCTATGTTACAGGGTTGACATTTTCTTTGGGAAAAGTATAACTTCTCAGATACTCTGTTATATCAACTTTTGTAAGCAAGTACTATCTTTCTTTTTGTAATTGGAGCATTGGGGTTTCAGAACTTTGATGATTACATACTATTATATCTTCTTTTGTGTTTACATATCTTCCGTATTCATGTAATTGATCTACTAAGTATATAATGCAAGCCCATGAGGCATCCTTTCATCCTACATTTGGGTCAAATGTTATGATGCATGTTTCCTTTCTTGTTAATGTGTTATGAAATCTTCATGATATGTTATTTGAAATCAAATTTGTAACTTGTCCCTATGAGGACCTTGTTATCTCTACAATTACATTCCATGTTGAACTGGTGAATTATATTGCTCAGTATGTTTTCCATATTTTCGGATTAAGATTCAATTTTACAATTACCTTTTCTCAATTCATTCATTCATTATTTTCATATGTTATTGTCTGTTATGTCAAAATGATGCCCACCAATGCCCATCTAGTTACATATCTATTGGGTTGATCTGTAATTCAATCAAGTTACCAAGATACTGAATTATTATATTTATGCTCATTGAGAAGACCATTCCAAACACGAATATAAGTTTGTCAATTCCCTAGCATAGTTCCAAAACAACCTTGGAACATCTCAAGGACTAACAGCTATGACGACAATTTTGTGAATTGGTTTTTAGATCCAAAAGAAAATAAGAGGGATGATGTTATTAAATATCATATTATATTTTTTTTATGAAGAAGAAGAAATGGCAAATGAGGGCAATCAAGCATCTATTTCTTCTTATCTTGAAGACAAGGGGTTGTTAAGCTATCCTCTTCAAAATTATGTTTTTAATAATGTAATTCTTGATGACCCGGGGAGGGAATATTTTGTAGAAAGATCCCTTTAAGATGAAAATAATTGATATGTGCTCACCCCCTCACTTGGGGAAGAAGATAGAAACCAAGAGCATAAGAGGTTTGACATTCATTTTTAGATTGGTAGTAATAATTTGGATGTAGATTGTTGGAAACCTACACATTTTTTACCATTTGGAAAACTATGCATGATGGAGGTAAATGCATAGTTTTTATAAAAAAAAGGGATCTGAATATTATGGTCCAAAAAGTTTTTATAAATAGCATGTGAAAAGTGGAAAGATTTTTTTAAACAGAAAATATAAAGGTTTTTTCAAAACGCTTGTTATATAATGAGAAAGGTAAAGAATAACATCTAAAAGAAAAAATAATCTAGTTATGAAGGTTGAGTGAGGGAGATTCACTTTGATGGTTAGTGCAAGGCCTGGTAGTGCATGAGAGATCCCACTCATAGTCATTAGGTGGAAGGAATAATGGACTACAATTTTATTTCTTTGCATATGTGATGGTTCATGGGTTAGAATCATGGCGAATGGCGAGCAAGAAGACGAGGATGGAAAAGCGAGAGGTTGTAGCAACAGATGGTGATGGTGAAGTCACCATGGGACACATGAAAAAAAATATTACTATAATGGAGTTGAAAATTGTATTGCATGTAAATGGGCATACTATTGTAAGACTTGGTTAGGCATGAGTACCCCTGGTAACTCACCGGTAAAGTCCAGGTGTATACCTAGGTGATAGGGGGGGGTGTAATATTCCTCGATTAAAACTTTGAGGGGGGTTGGTGATTATTCCAAGTCAAGTTTAAAGGGGGGATTGTTAGGATTAACCTTAACTCAGGAATGAGTCAAATGGTTTAGGTCTTAGCACCTAGTTTTTGGCCCAAGGTATTGCATATAATGAAGCCTAGAAAAGGCTTGGTACACTCCATTGTAATGTGGCCTAGAGGTGAGTAGGTGAGCTCACTTGGCCCAGTTAGTTGGTTTTGGCTAATGAAGATATTCATTGTGTTGGTTTTTCCCCTCATGGGGTTTTCCAAGGTAAATGTGTTGTGTCAAATGTTCACTGTTTCTATGATTGTGATTATTATCTCTCTGAGCAAATATATGCTCGTATAAACCTAATACTCAAAACTTATAAACTTATTGATTTTGAAACGAATGATAAAAGGCCATAATAGAAGCACCTACAACTGATCTTGATTATTTGGAGAACGAAATGAAGGAAATGCTATAAAATAGAAATACACTCAAATATTTTTCAAAAAACAGAGTAGTACAATAAAACCCAAATTCTATTAATGAATGGACTGGAAAAACATTGTAAATTGTAAAGCAATAGAAACTAGCTCTAATGATGGTGGTAGCATATCTTTGAAAAGAGGCACCGGCTACACTCATCCTCAAGAATTGAGTTACAATGAGGACAGAAAGGCCTTTTTAACATAACTCATAAATGAGAAAACCCTAACCCAGGAGATGAAATGCCAAAAGGTTTGTGGGACCCGATGTGATTAGTTGATACATCAACTTCCTAGGGGCACAACGTTTGCATATGATCTTCATTTGTAGCACTCGGTATCCTGTTAGAAATCTATATTTGAGAAGGACTCCGTGTTCTCGGCCCAAAACATGGCTTTACTGATTGGTTCGGCACTTCCGTGGTAAAAAAATGTCGTTGAGGGCCTCAAAACGACCCAGGAAGATCGGGACCTAATAAAACGTAAAAAACTGCCAAGATGGAAAATTGTGTCTTTGAGTAAGTGGATTGGGTGGGTGTCCACCGATGTCCATATAGGTCAATTCTGCCCCCTACTAAACAATGGTCTCCATTGATTCAATATCCCTCATCAGATGGGGAAAATTTTGTCGAATTTGAATCTTGGTGAACCACTTGGCTTGGTGAAGAAGTTGTCTTGCTTTGACGACTCGATAGAGTTGAATGTTCTGTTGGTGGGTGCCCTTCATATGTGTGTCAATGATCCGATCCACTGTATATTTTTCAAGGTATTTTGGATTGAATTCTATAGGGTCCAAATGCTCAGCCACCTTTGAGGTTTCCAACTGAGGTGGAAACTATTGTCGAAGCAATTCCACATTAAATATTGGATGCAATCCAAGAAAAGGGGGAATATTTAATCAAAATCATTATCACCCACAACCTTCGTGATGGTGTAAGGCCCATATCGGAGTGGCCTAAGATTTATTTGGGGGCTTGTAAGGTGATACTTCTACAAATGCAACCACACCTTATCCCCAAATTGAAACTTGTGTGGAACCCGATGTTGGTCATGCTATTGTTTTTGCTTGGGATTGTATTTTTTCATGATATCATGAACATGTTGTTGGATGTGTTGGATGCGTTCAATGAATTTTTTTTATTTATCTACCTCGGCATGTGCATGGGAGGATTCATTCTATGTAGATGCAATGGATATAGCTACATCAATGGGGGCCAATGGCTGGAACCCCAAGAACACCTAAAAGGGGTTGTGGCCAATAGAGTTGTGGAGGGATCTGTTGTAACTATGTTGAACATATGGAAGGCTCTAATCCCATGTGTGTGGATGTTTGGAGTTGTACATGCATAGGATATGCACAATCATCCTATTGACCACTTCTATCTACCCATCCGTTTAGGGGTGGAAGGAAGTTGATTTGGTTAGCTTGGTTTCCATTAGATACCATAAGGAAGACTAGAAGGTTCTGAGGAACCTACTATCCCAATATGAAACAATGGTTTGTGGCAGCCTGAAATGAACCCAAACATGCTCAAAGAAGATCTTAGCAATGGCTTCGGTTGTGATACTCTTTGTACGGTGCTAGAATGGACATCTTAGAGAATAGATTGACAACCACAAAAACACAGTCGTGACCATGCTTTGTGGAGGGAAAACCTGGCGTGCAATCCATTGATAATGACTCCAAAGGCTTGTCTCGGGTAGGAAGAGGAGTGCACATCCCTTTCTTCTTGATGGCAGGTTTAGTGATGGCACAAGCAGTGCAAAATCAATATACCTACCGATGTCCTGCAAGAGTTTCGTCCAATAAAAATACTTTTGAAGCACCACTATTGTCTTCTCCATGCCAAAATGTTTGGCCACCCAACTATAGTTTTATTCAAAAATGAGCTTTGCACGCTCGCTTGATGGAACACAAAGATGGCCCAGATAGCACAAAAGTGCATCCTAGATGTGAAAATCTAGAATTTATTTACCTACACCTAGTGCCTAATATGTAGCAGTGAAGTCAGGGTCATTGCTATATAATTGGGGTCACCGAGAGGTCTCATTACCACAGTAGTTGAGGGCCACACTTAGAGCCACGACCGGGGATCGGCTGAGGTAGTATGAAACACAATTTACGCTACCATTGTTGTACTTAATGTTCAAATGAATTTGTTGCAAGTACATGGACCACTTCTAATGGAATTCATTCTGCAACTTTCCATATGTGTACATTAATTGCAGGAACCTGTGATCAGTGTGGATGATTGTTTCCTTTTTTAGAATGTAATACTTCCACTATCGACATGCCTACACAATGGAGTACATATCCTTTTCATAGGTGGGATATTTTCTAATAGTATCAAATAGTATCTCACTGTGATAGACCACCAGATGTCCCTGCTAAGTGAGGACTGCACTGATAGCATAGTTCGAGGCATCTATCTCAATATCAAACGGTTGTTGTAGGTCTGGAAGAGTGAGACTAGCATTGAGCAGAGGCAGTGTTTCAGATCCTCGAATGCTTTATGTTGTGACCCCCTCCAAGTGAACTTGTATTTAGCTCCACCCTTGGTCACTGACTTAAGGGCCAAGCAATATGAGAGAACTCCAACATGAACCTACGGTAGAAGTTGGTAAGGCCCAAGAAGCTATGGAGCTCTGTCAGGGTTGTCGGGGCTAGCCAATATCGAATGACTTGGATATTGGTTGGGTCCACACGCACCCCATGTTCATCCACAATGTATCCCAAATACCAAATTCTCTACTTGCAAAATGAGCATTTATCCAAGTTGGCATATAGCTTGTGTTTCCGCAAGGTACACAAGACTCGTTGAATGTGTTGTAGATGTTCTTCCCAAGTTCTGTTGTAGATTAGGATATCCAAATATACGACCACAAAGGAGCTTGTGAATGGCTACAAGATATCATCCATCATCCTCATGAAAGCCACTAGATCATTAGTTAAGAAAAGGCATGACCATCCATTCAAAGAGGCATTATTTAGACTTGAAGGTTGTCTTCCATACATCATTTTGTTCAATTGGAACCTGGTGGACCGTGGTATCTCAAATTCAAATAAATCTTGCTAAAGAACTTTGCACCCTTAAGCTGATCAAGAATATCATCAATCTGATATCAAGTATCGATTCTTGACAATGATTTTGTTCAAGGATGTGTAATCAATATAGAGTCGCCACGTCCCATCATTTTTCTACACCAACACAATTGGACTCTTGAAAGGTGAGGAGCTTGGTCGAATGTGGCATTTTTTAATGATCTCGTGAATTTGGCATTTTGTTTTATCATTCTCCAAAAGAGATTTCATGTATATTGGTCCATTGGGTGGAGGATCACCCGATATCAATTCGATTGTATGTTTGACTTAGCAGTGCAGAGGCACCCCCACAAGGGAAGCGAATATGTCCTTCTACCCTTATATAATATTGTCGGCCTAGTTAGGAAAAGTCAGTTCAGAACTGTCCCACTTAGGTCGGCCCAGTTAGGAAATTCAGAACTGCCCCACTCAGGTCGGTCGAGTTAGGAAAATTTAGAACTGCCCCACTCAGGTCGGCCCAGTTAGGAAAAGTCAGAACTGCCCCACGCAGGTCGACCCAGTTAGGAAAAGTCAGGTCATCCTAGTTAAGTAAAAATGCCAGTTTTGTGACCAATATAAATAGGGTGGCGCCTAGCTCATTTGGAGCATCATCTCACTCAAGCAAGTTCACATGAGTAGTAGCAGAAGGACAAGTTTGCTTGGGAGAAAGAGTAGTTGCATTGAAGACATATCTTGTTCCTGGGGTTATTATACGAGATTGACATTGTACTTTCTGATGAATCTATACTGAAGAAGTTTTGCTGGGTTTTTCCCATGAGGGTTTTCTAACGGTAAATATTTGTGTCTCTTTTGTATTTTGTGCTTGTATATCTTTCAATGATCCTATTGCATATGGTTATTGTGATAATATATAAATTTCTTGAATATCAAACATAACCATTCTGGAAGTATCAAAATTCTAACATGGTTTTATAGCTATCCTGAAAGAAGACATTGTGCAGTTGCAACTTCCTGAAGTGAAAACTAGGGTTTCTCTTTCTAGAGGATTTTCTCTACAGTTTGGATGAAAAACAGGGTCAAGGAAACTCTCCCTAGTAGGGCGCATTTTTTTGTGGAGGCAGAATTCAGATCGACGAACTTTCATTTTTGGGTACACCACTACAGCTTAGAAAACTAGGGCATCAAGTTTTTGAAATATCTGTCCATAGTTTTGGAGAAAAAGGACCTTTGCTCAACTCACCTCAGGGAGGCACATCTGTTCCTCCACTCAGTTTTTAAGATCCCGAAGTTGAAAAATTAGGGTTTCTCTAACAAACCCTAGGTCATCCTGAAGTCAAATCTCAGAAGACATTGAAGCAAGCACTTGATTGGAGCATCTCAATTGGTAAGTCCTGCTATCTCTATTTCTATTTGAGGTTCTCATTTATCAAGATGACAAACCATACCAATCTTGAGGATAAGCTTGAAGGAGCAGATAACTTCCATGCCTGGAAGTATAGAGTAATATTCATTCTAGAAGAGAATGAGTTGGACAATTATATCAAAGGAGAAGTTGCGGAGCCAGAGGGTGATGAAGATAAAGTCAAGCACAAGAAGAACTTGATTAAGGCCAAGAGGATCATTGATGTTTCCATCAAGGATCACTTGAGCCCCCACATCTCATCTCTGCAAACTATGAAAAATATTCTTGATGCACTAAAGAGATTTTTTGAAGGGAAGAAAATTAATAGAAAAATGACCTTGAGAACTCAACTCAAGGGTGTGAAGATGCAAAGCTCCGAAAGCATTCAATCTTACTTCATAAGGGTATCCCATATTAGAGATCAACTAGAATCTATTGGGGACCATGTTGAGAATGCAGAACTGGTAATGACCACCTTTAATGGTCTTCCAAGATCACGGGAGTCATTTATTCAAGGAATATGTTCCAGAAAGAAACTTATCAAATTCAATGCACTTTGGGAAACCTACACTCAGGAATAAGCAAGGATTGAAGTTAGAGAAGAGAAGTTAGGTGAAGAATATAATCATGCCCTAGCAGTTTATGCAAAGAGGAGCAAGAGATAATATCATACTCACAACTATAAAATATTCCATGAGAATCAAAGACCCCCCAGAGAATACTCAAACTTCAAATGCTACAATTGTGATGAGATGGGACACATTGCAAGAAATTGTCCCAAGAAGAAAGGCAACAACCAAAAAGGAAATCGGAAGAGGAATCGTGCTCATGCTACAGAATATGATGAAACAGTCAGGAAGAAAGCAAGGGAAGATTCCTCAAGTGATGAATATTATGTCTTGAACTTTTAATGATACATTAATAATTGGAAAGCAAGAGACAAACTTGTACAAATTAAAAGGCTAATCAAATCAAGTAGTGGTGGACTATGGCATAGAAGGCTTGCACATATATACTACGATAATTTACTGATGGGTCTACCTGAGATCCATACAAAACATGTAGGAATATGCAAAGGATGTGCATGAGGAGAGAATGTGAAGAGTTCATTTTCAAGAAGTGATAACAAAGCGAAGGAGATCTTGAATCCAGTACATGAGGATCAAGGATGAAGACTTTATAAGAAGATCAAGGAGTAGAGTATGCTTCTAGAAACTCTAGTAACTTCTGCAAGGAGGAAGAAACCAAGAGGGAGCCTACAAAACACATGAAAGATAAGTATTTATTGTTATTTGAATTTTTGAGTATTTTGAAAGATATTGATCATAACAGTTACATGTAGATCTGTGATATAGTTTTCTTTTATGCACTTATATATGACTAAGATTTACTAGCAATAGGCTCATGTAGTGCATGTTATGGGTAAGTGGCCTATAGGGTTGCACAACGTCCCATGATACCTTGATGGAGCTAGTATAGGATGGAACCTCTTTGTTAACATATTAAGATCAATGCACGCTCTTAATAGTATGTTCTAGTAGAGATGGAAGGCATATATATAGTTACCGTGTATACGAGATATGGATAAGTGTTGTGTTGAAGCATTGGCTAAGATGCATTGGTTACATGATTTGTACATTATACATAAGAAGTTGTCATTACATGGAATGTTACTAATCATATGACTAACTTGGACTTGTAGGAAAGATCGTGTGTTATGATCTACAAGATAAGGATGATGAGACTTGTTCCAAAGAACAACTGATGAAGGTTCAAGCAATTTACAAAATCAAGCATACTACAAAAGTACAAGGCAAGGTTAATGGTTTCTCTAAGAAAGAGGGAGTCGATTGTGAAGAGACGTTGTTTCTCATGTAGCAAGATACACTTCAATTAGAGCTATACTTACGATAGCTGCAATGATGAAGTGTAAGGTACACCAGATGGACGTGAAGACTATTTTCCTGAATGATGCGGTAGAATAAGAAGTGACAGGAAGACTCATGTGTGCATATTGAAGAAGGCCTTGCATGGATTGAAATAGGCACCCAGGACGTGGTACAGTAGGATTGATGGATTTCTAACGATCTTGGGCTTTACCAAGAATAAATCGGATTCCAACCTTTACTTCAAATTTGAGGATGGGAAGCCTGTGATTCTACTATTGTATGTAGATGATTTGTTTCTGACAGGTGATGATAATATCATAGTAGTAATGAAGATGAATCTTGTCACGTATTTTTAGATGAAATACCTGAGTAAGATGCACTATTTCTTAGGTATTGAGGTGTGGTAGAATCCATAGGAATGTTTCCTGAGTTAGGGAAAATATGCGGTAGAGATCCTATAGATATTTGGGATGATGGATTGAAAGGACATGGCCACACCTATGGCATCAAATCTGAAGTTACTATGTGATACTTCTTCAAAGATGGTGGATTCCATGGTATACATGAAGATGATTGGTTCGTTGATGTACTTAACAAACACGAGGCCAATTTTATGCTTTGTGGTGAACACACCGAGTCAATACATGATAGATACAAGACGCGTTTACCTGGTTATGGAAAAGAATGTGTTGAGGTACCTAAGGGGTACGGTTGATTATGGCCTCAGATATGCATCAGATCATAAGATTAGCCTGCACGGTTATGTTGATACGGATTGGGTCGGTAGTGTCACGGATAGAAAGAGCACATCAGGGTGTTGATTCAGTTTGGAATTTGGTATGATATCATGGTTTAGTAGGAAGCAGACGAGTGTGGCACTCAGTACAGCTGAAGCAGATTATATGGAAACTTGTTCGACAAGCTGTGAGGAAGTATGGTTTTGGAAGTTGCTTGCATGTTCGTTCGATCTGACAAGTCGAAGAACGTCAAGATTAGGTATCACTATATCAGGGATTTGGTGCAGAAAGGAGCAGTGAGGCTCCAATATATAGAGACAAAGGATCATATAGACGATGTGTTTACCAAGCCTCTATCGAGAGTGAATTTTGAGTACTTTAAGGACAATATTGGGGTGGTTTAGATCAAGAGGGAGTGATGAGTAACATAGAACGTATGAGGCGCAGGTAGTCACGGTTCATGTGATGTAATTGAGTCTCATGTGCATCTCCACTTGAGATGTTAGTTGTAGTGGGTAGTCACTGGTTATGTGACATAATTGAGTCTCCTAGGATAGACTCACAAGGTGTGTTGTCCAGACGTTGATATGTGACGTGGTAGCAGATAGTCATGGGTTATGTGACGTAATTGAGTCTCCTAGAGTAAGAAGATCTGGACACATGGTGAGGTAACGCAGGTGGTTGAAGTATGAAACATAATGTATGTTCTTGGGATGGACCCACCAAATGGCTTGCTTGGTTCATGAAAAATGGTTGATGATTACATCCAGTATGAAAAAGGACTGGCACTATGGAGTTGCACCCAGTATGAAAAAGAACTGGCACTACAGACATAGTTGCATCCAGTATGAAAAAGGATTGGCACTGCAGAGATAGTTGCATCTAGTATGAAAAAACTGGCACTGCAGAGATAGTTGCATCCAGTATGAAAAAGGATTGGCACTGCAGAGATAGTTGCATCTAGTATGAAAAAGGACTAGCATTGCAGAGATGGTTGCATCCAGTATGAAAAAGGACTGACACTACAGAGATGGATACATCTAGTATGAAAAAGAACTGGCATTGTAGAGATACATCCAGTATGAAAAAGGGTTGGCACTACAAATACAGTTACATCCAGCATGAAAAGGGGATGGAAATATAGAGGTTTACATCCAGTATGAAAAAGGGATGGAATTGTAGAGGATTGCATCTAGCATGAAAAAGGGTTGGCACTACAAAGACAATTACATCCAGTATGAAAAAGGGTTGGCATTGTATAGGTTTGCATCTAGCATGAAAAAGGGATGGAACTACAAAGATAGGTGACATCCAACATGAAAAAGGGTTGGATCTATATAACTTCTTGTGATGTATATATTCGAGATATGTCAAAAGTCAATGGTTAGAGTACAGAAGTGAAGCAGCTGGATGATGATGGTGACGGTGACAAAAGAATACCTTCCTTGTTAAGAGGGAGTGTTGAAGAATGTAACTTCATAAGATATTATTATTGTATTCTTATTGTACTTCCTTCAGGAAATATTAATATTGTAATTGATCATGTAAAACCATAAAAGAATAATTCAAAATATATAAGTCGGCTCAACAGAAGTTTGTGGGTAAACTGCCCCAAATAATGGGAAGAATTGCCCTAGTCAGGTCGGCCCAATTAGGAAAATTCAGGTCAGACCAGTGATGATTATAAATAGGGTGGTGCCTAGCTCATTTGTGATGATTATAAATAGGGTGGTGCCTAGCTCATTTGGAGCATCATCTCACTCAATCAAGTTCGCATGGGAGAAAGAGTAGCTACATTGAAGACATATTTTCTTGGGGTTTCTATTGTATCTTGTTCTTGGGTTATTGTACGAGATTGACATTGTACTTTCTGATGAATCTATAATGAATAAGTTTTGTTGGGTTTTTCCCATGAGAGGGTTTTCCCAGGGTAAATATGTGTGCCTATTTTGTATGTTGTGCTTGTCTATCTTTTAGTGATCCTATTACATATGGTTATTTTGATAATATATATAAATTGTTTGAAGATATAACATAACCATTTTGGAAGTATCAAAATTCTAACATTATGTTGTTTAGAGAGACCTTGTGTTTAGGATGCAATGGTTGTAGTGACCTGCTGTCCACCTCTTGGTTGAACTTGTAAAGCGGACAAATTTTCTAGTCTAAGAGATGAACTTCTGACATTGCTTCACGGAGATAAAATAAACTACAGTAGTCAGGATTGCCGTAGGTATCCTCTATAGTTTCCTACGGGGCCTGGAATCATAGACATCATGGTGTTTCCACATATAGGTGTTAACACCCAAAAAGTGCTCACTACCTCATTTACCCCATTGCATGACTCATTTGTCCATATTTCCTACCATATTTGCCTCCAAAACCTTAAAATCCCACTAAAAAGCCTCCAAAAGGCCACAAAACCATTAAAAAAGCCTCCAAAAGGCCAAAAAACCCCTTTTCCCCTCAAAATAATCCAAAATTCCTCCAAAATAGCAAAAACCCTCTAAAAAGGGAATAAAAAATATAAAAAAAGAGGAAAAAGAGGGAAAAAGAAGTCAAAAACCCTATATAGCTGACCTAAACCATATGGTGCCAAAAACCATGGGCCAGCACTCCACCACTAAAAACCTATAAATAGGTGATGGAGGCCCCTCATTTCATATCCACAATCAAATACACCCTTACTCTACCAAAATTACTCTTGAAACCCTAGCTCACCCTTGAGCTACTTTCACACTTGAGTGCCCCTTTGGCCCATTTCCAACCCTTTGGAGAAAGAGAAAGGAGCAAAGCTGGAAGCTTGGAAGCAACCCTCCTGGACTGCTGCAAGAGCTTCAACAACCTCTACACTTGAGGTAATCTTTAATACAAAAAGAGAAATCTTTTGCCATATTTTCATGTTTTATTATTTATGTTAATGCTCATGCTAGGTTAAATTTCATACTGTTTTACTGTTTTTATTTACTGTTTTTTCTGAACTGCTACTAAGGAGTCCCTTCTCCTTAGTAGGTGCTCATTTGCACAAGCTGGGGTGAAAACCCTAGCTACAATAGGGTTTTCCTAGAATAACATCTCAAAATTCAAGTGGCGCAACATCACACAGTACCTCATCTTTGAAGGGATTGATGACGTAGGATAAGCGACACTGTTGATTGATGTGGATGTCTCATCCCTGGCTCAACCAATGGATGGTGTATGGTTGGGGGTGTGGCATTGTCAATGGCTTCAATATTTTGATGACCTCGACCAAGATGAGGTTCTTTTGGATACCACTGTCAATAATAAAATGTAGTGGATTCCCCTTCACCCACATTTGTGAATGGAAGAGGTGCTTCCCTTCCTCTGGCTCCTTTGACTCTTCTTGTTGGATATTTGTGGTTACGGTAGTGGCACTAGGTTCTGCAACAATGATCTTCTTTCCCCTTTCTTTCTCTAAATCCGAATCTGATCCAGAGTTTGGATCTAGGGTTTTCATCTCAACCAACAATGATGCTCTAAGTGCAATTCATCAATGTTGTTCTAGGGGCATTTGTGGAACTCACACCACTTACCAGTGTCCTTCTTTGGTTTCACATTACCTTTCTTTTCCTACGGATCAAGATGGTTGTCATGAATTTGGCCATCCTTGCTCTTTCTTTTGTTTTGTGAGTTAGGGACACCTTTTCCAGGAATCTACCGTTGTTGATTTGAAAACCCAAACTCCCACTTATTCTTTTTCCTAAACTTTTGCTCGATCTTGAAAGCGTACTAGTATGCAGCTATCAGTGAGGATATGTCTAGGGAATCCATATTTGTTTGAATGTACATGTGCAATCCACTGTAGTACTTTAGTACCAAGTGTCGTTTGGAGTCTCTAATACCCATCTTTGAGCTCAATGTATAGAATATATTGGTGAAATCCAATACCGTCTGGTCTTTCTCCTAGCACAAATTCATCCACCTAGTGTACTGGTCATCATAGTTTCCAACAAGGTAGAATTCATCCTTGAGGGAATCAATAAAAGCCGCCCAAATGGGTTTTGTCCTATATATTTCAAACTCATATATTGCATTCCTCTCACAGTAAACATCCCACCAATATTTGATATGGGGGAGGTACTTAAGGAGCACGAAGGTGTAATTTTCACTATCGTGAAAATTTTGAACACATAAGTAACCCTCTAATAGATTTAACCATTTCTCCAAAGCATCTTCATGTACCTAGCCTTCAAATAAGAGAATGTCAATTTTAACTTGTACCTTTAATGGATTCACACATACGAAACAATTTCTCATTGAAGGTGCATCTGCCACTGTCGGCATTTGTGGAAGGACCTAGATGAAATTATCCATCATCTCATTCCTCTATTGCGCAAGTGCTTCCTCAAGCAACAACTTAATAGGATCTCTTGCTCCATCATCTCTCTTTTCTTCTCCCACCATGTGAGACTACTTGGGCTGACGAGGGTGGTTTTCCCCAAGCTCAACTAATTTGAGTCCCAACTCTTGATATGCATATCTCGTTGGGGACATGCACTGAGAAACGACACTTGAGAAGATTGCTCCAATACCACTAATATGGATTATTTGGAGAAATAAATGAAGGCAGTGATATAAAATAGAAATACATGTGAATATATTTGTATAAAACACAACAGTACAATAAAACCCAAATTCTATAAATGAATGGACTGGAAAAAAACTATAAACTGTAAAGAAATACAAACTAGCTCTAGATGGTGGTAGCTTATCTCTAAAAAGAGATGTGTAGGCTACATGCATATGCAAGAACTGAGTTACAATGAGGCCAGAAAGGTATTTTTAACATAAATAATAAATGAGAAAACCCTAGCCTTGGGAGATGAAACACCAAAAGGTTTGTGGGACTCGATGTGGTTAGTTGATACGTTAACTTCATGGGCTGCAACTCTTGCATACGATCTCCGTTTGGGGCACTTGGTATATCATTGAAAAGGTATAGTCGAGAAGGACTCAATGTTGTCAACCCAAACAATGCCTTAAAAAATAACTTGGGTGTTGTCGTGGCAAAAAACATCGTTTAGCGCCTCAAAATGGCCTCAGAAGATCTGGACCTAAAAACTGTAAAAAGGTTGCCAAGCTGGAAAACTTTGTCTTTGAGTCAGTGGACTAGGTGGGTGGCCACCAACGTCCATATGGATAAACAACACACATGGTTCCTTAACCATGCAAAATAAACATGAACCTCCTTGTTCGCAATGTATGTTAGACCAAGAATAAGGTTACAAACAATCTCTTATGCACATACCAATAATAAGACCCATACATTAGAGACACAAACTAGGGAAAGGAATGAGTTAGAGATTAGTGAAAGTTGAGGAGAGTTCCTAGCCTGAGTAAAAATAGTATCACATTGTCATGATTAGAGTGGTAAGTAATGTTCATATGACCCCCTTGGGGTTTATACCTAATGAATAACATTAAAGTGCTAAGGGAATTATAAATTTTAGAGATTTTATTTAAAATTTAAATAAATATCAATTGTCTAAAAATATATCAAAGTTGTAGATTAATTCAAAGAACTTGAAAAATTTGAACCCTTTCTATTTTGTTGTGTTTCCCTTGTTAAATGAAAAGGGTAACGATTATAGATATAGATGGTGGTTTTACCTTCATTAATGTTTTTTCTAGGTTTTATTGGATATATTTACTAAAAAATAAGGATCGTGTCTTTGAAAAATTTAAACAATTTAGGGCATTGACTGAAAGGAAATGTGGTTGACTTGTGAAGTGTATAAGAGTAGGCAATGGAGGAGAATATGCGGGCAATTCCTTTGAGAGATACTTGTCACAATATGGTATCACTTGAAGATATGTGTACACATTTCAACATAACGGTGTTGTTGAGAGGAAAAATCAAATGTTGGTTGAAATGGCATGGTGTTTTCTTCAGGAAAAAGGTATGATGACAAAGTTTTGGGTGTATGATGTATAATACTCAAAATACCTTCTAAGCATGATTCCAAACAAAGTTGTATGGGATATGACCCCCCTTGAGAAATGGATTGGAAGTGTACCCTTGGTTGGACATATCACAAGGTTTGGATGTATAGCATGGGCTCATATTCCAAACAATAAGAGAAGTAATTTGGATGTAAAGGGTCATAATTGTAATATGGTAGGATACTCTAATGAATCAAAATCCTATAGTTTGTTTGATCCAATTAACAATAATTTATTTGCAAGAGTAGTGGTGTATTTGATGAACATGATATAGGTATTTCAGTTTTGAACTCCTCTCTTGGATTTTTAATCATTAATCCACTTGAAATTTTGAAGAATTCTCAATTGACTGACTACTATAATACATCAACCAGTGGGTTAAATCCATTGTCAACTAGATAGTTAACTTGCATGTGAGAATAGATTTGCAATCAACCTTTTACACAAGAGTTTACCACAACACTTGGACCACTAGATCATTTGGCGAATGATGATTTTGATGACGAACTCCCTCTAGAAGGGACATTTGTCTTCCCAAATTATTAACTAAGATTATGATAATTGTTGGTGTTGATACAAGAAATGTAAATGGCTCAAGGAAAACTATAGCTCAAAAACAACATGGTAGTGTTACTTTAATGGAACATGTGATAGAGACATGTTATCTCAATACATATGCAAATGCACATGGTAGACCTAAATAGCAGAGATCAATAAAAGTAGTTGAAAATATAGTCGATCAAGTAAGATGAATCATGTGGGGCTCCATTCCTATTATCTAAGGTACTTGGTACAAGAAATAGTTGTGACTCTTTTTTATTGTAGGATAGATGATCATATCAATGGTATATTAACATAATCTAAATTATTTAAACTTTCAACTATCCTTGGGCTTTACAAGTTGAAATTATTGGGGGTGTACAAAGATAATTTCTTCTCATTTATCTCTAGAGAGTTGTGGTTACTAGGGGAGCAGATTGGAGTGTTGGAACAATGAGTTCATCACACCTATGGAAAATTTGGTAGTTGACTAAAAAGTTTGATTGGACAACCAACTAGTTAGTCGGCTAACAAAAGTTGGTCTTGACTCAGTTGATCAGTGTGCATGTCAGGTAAAAAAAATAGGACATATAGGCATGCTCTCGACAATCAAAGTTAACGGGGTTGTCCTCAATTTAAGGAAGTTAGTTATACTTGTGTGTGTGTGTGTGTTTGTGTGATCCTATTTATTTGTCTATCATGGAATTTTGTGTGTTATTATATATGTTAATATATGCTCATTTATGCTCTGGTGCTATAACGATGTTTGTTGACACACCTCTTCTCAAAATTCATAACTCTTCACTTTTGTAATTCCCCGATTCTTCAAGGGATTTGAAATTTTTTAGTAAATAGCACATGTGTATAATATGGTAGGAATTTTCATACTCAAAATCCAATGTACCAATGCACTATGATATCACTCCCTCTATTCAACTACCATTTTATTTTCACATGAAAAATGATTTGTATTTGAATTACACAACCATTCGATACCACAATTTTGTGACTATGAAAATGTTCAAGTGATTCAACATAGACCTATGCAGGTTTCCCCTTGAAACTCGTGCAGTTTTTTGTGACTCCAAACAATATTGGTTTCCATATGCAAATCCTAAAATTTCAAAAGAAATGAATAGATAAAATTCTAGATTGGGTAGTGGGAGCTAGAGTGGTGGATGTAGAATTGAAAACCAATGGTCAAAACTCCTAGAAATAATAGTAAAAGGTTTAATTCATCCATATCTTGTTCCAATCTCATGTATGGAAACTCTCGTGGCATATGCTCTATATTTTGTGTGCAATAATTTTTCTAGGGGGACATTCTTTTTTAATTTTTCATAATTATGGTAATCTCACTTTATGTATAATTCATTGCAATTGGATATAGGTAAATGATCTCCATGCATTACAATTTATTTCAATATTTTTCCTTGTTTGACTTTTCCATAGGTTCCATCTCGCCCCAATGAGTTGCCTCATCACTCAAGGTTGCTTTCATGCTCGTTGTATGATAGTGTTTTCCCTTACGTGGGTTTCCCATGCTGATTTTATTTTGCATTTTTGTACCCGTCCCACCTATCCCCATTAGGATTGAGAGTCCTCATATTATCTAATTTCATAATGAGATTCGTGTTTTTCTCTTCCCAAATGACTCTCTAGTAATTTTTATGACAAATATTGAACATATGTAGTTTGAGAATGCTCGAATTCAATCTTTTTGAATGGGATATATCCATAGCTCTTGAATTATAGGGGTACCCTAGAGGAAACAATAGATTGTATTTTTATTTTAACAATGGATAAAGAGGGGAATCACCTCCCTCGGGAAATAAATTCACAAGTTATGTAGAGTATTTTTGGTCTCATTACATTGGACTCATAAAATAACCATGGGTTATTGGATAAACCACTCATGCAAACATGGAATGGAAGGAAGGTCTAAGTATTATTGGAGGCATTCATGTTGGAAGGGTCAATACCCTGTGTAATAAATTAATAGGAATATCCTGTGAGAAAAGAGCTTATGGAGAGGACGTTGACATGAAAATACCTAATTATTGTAGTGCTTAAAGGTGCATCCCACCTAAAAACCCCCTCCCAACCCCATCAATTCCATAGCAATCAAACCATAGAAAGATCGACGGTGTATTGATTAAATGTGATTGAGAATTTTAATGATTTATACATTTTTTCATGGTAAAGTAGTAGGGAGTTTAATCAGAGGATTTCAAGTAGAGTAATACCAAAGAGGGCCACACACCCACACCTAATTGGCACAGTTTCAAAGTTGTATCTTTCCAAAAGTGGCTTCCCACCTCTACGATTCATCAATCATTGAATCGAAAGGATATCAAAGATGAGCTAATTTTATGCAAGGAATATGGCGATGGTTTATTTAGGGCCCATCGTGATCTCAACATATAATATGGAAACGATCATCAACACAATGAATTTTTCTCGTGTGAAGGTTAGGATGGTTTAACTAAGGACCCTAACACCTTTCCTACCAGTCAATGCATGATAAGGGATGAGTCTCACAAAAACATGTGATAATGAGAGTAGCTTGGGGGTTCTATGGAAAATAATGTTGGGACTCAATGTAACACAAAATAAAGAGAATTACATTTCATTTTTTACCCACATAATGTAGATACATTGACAAGTACGAGGATGAGATCATCTAGGTGGATTTGGTTGATAGAAATGTGGAGGAGCCATTAAGGTTCAACACACCTAGTGAGCAGATAATATGTTATAGTCCATGACCTATATAGGTAAAGTAAAATGGGTCCAAATCCATGGGAACCTGGCTTAATAGAAAACAAAGAAATTAGGTGGGGGTGTAAGTGGAAATTGGATGAATCCAATAAATTATATGGAAAAGAAACCGCAAAATTGAAACCCTTCTATTTCCCCATATAAATCTAATATGGTCAAATGGGGAGAGCGACCTATGTTTACATGCACTTTATTATGATAAAAGACTTGAAAACATAACATATTTAGTATATTGATGATTTTATTGATTTGTTATTAATATGGTCAAATGAGGAGAGGGACCTATGTTTACTTGAATTTTATTATGATAAAAGACTTGAAAACATAACATATTTAGTATATTGATGATTTTATTGATTTGTTATTAATATGGTCAAATGAGGAGAGGGACCTATGTTTACTTGAATTTTATTATGATAAAAGACTTGAAAACATAACATATTTAGTATATTGATTATTTTGTTGAGATTTTATCTAATAGAAGAGTTGATGCACGTAGTTCTTGCAGTTTAATCTACGTGTTAATTTTTATAGAAGAATTGCGGAGATATAAAATTTAGTGATCCTTTTTCAATCACAATTATGGATCCAACATGGAAATTTAGGAAATATTTAGTTATTAGAAAACTCTTTCATAGGTAAGGATAATTGAGGATTTAATTCTTCTAGATACCCTTATGATTTCCTAGAGCGATTGAAAAATAATAGAGGTTTGAAAATGTGAAGGTACTATTTAATGGGAAAGATATTTGATATCAACATTGATCACAACAACTTGAAGTATTTATTTGACCAACCAAACTTGAATACTAGGCAAGAAAGATAGTTGGAATTCCTATGTGAGTTTTAATTTGAGATTAAGCATGTAAAAGGGAAAGCGAATAAAGTTGTAGATGTGCTACTTAGTAGAAATATGCATGTGACAACTAATAGAATTTGTAATTCAGACTTGAAGAAATGAGTTATTGATTCCCTTGTTGAATATGAACATCATATCCAAGTAAGGGATTGTAGAAAGAGAAAAAAGTGAATAGGTATGAAGGAGAATAACTAAATGTTTATGGAACTATTTTTATAAAACCAAAAAATATGTTCCCAACTTTCCAGAGTTGAGAAAATTTATCATGGATGAAATTTATAATATGTCATATTCTAACCATCTAGGTTACTAGAAATGATTGTTATAAGAGAGAAATACCTTTGGCCTAGGATGAAAAAGGATGTTGTTGATTACATTTCTATATGTATAGAATATCAATAGGAAGGTTCAACATCAACACCCAATAGATTTGTTACAATATTTGCCACTTCAAAAATGGAAAGGGAAGGTAATGACGATGGTTTTAATGCCAAGCTACCATGATTGTAGTGGATAAATTAACTATCATTTTAGTATCATTAAATCTACTAATTTTTGAAAATATTTCAAATTCAGGGTTCCAGACTCCAACCAACAATAAACCCCATAAGTATCACCATATTCAATATTCATAAATGAATAAGATCTCACCCGAGATGATTATGAGAATTACATAAACAAAACTAATGTAAGAAAGTAGACTATGTAATACACATTATTCAACATCCATTCCATTAACATCCACTCCATTGCGCATAGAACTAAAAAGTGGGGGTGGGAACTGGGATTACTCTCAAATACAATCAAAAAATATTGATGCTACTACCAACCAACCTTCCTTCTCACATTTGATCTCCTTAAATACATACTATTATAGTTACAAATCAATTATCAATCCTTACTGTCTCTTTCATAGCCTTTTATTCTAAAAATAGGATGTCTAACAATATATCATATTTGGTGCACATGTTAAAAGGTGGAACACATCATAAAACATTGTGCATAGACTAATTTCACTATGGACGAGAAAAAAGTAAGGTACACTCTACAAACTACAAAATAGGGCACCAACATCTTCTAGCGGCTTCAATAATCAGCATATGGTACGTTCTCCCTATATATTTCAAACCGATGCTCACATTTCTCATTGCAATATGTCCTTTAAAGGTATTGCTCCTAAAACCAAGAGCATAACACAACTATTTTTCTACAAATGATATGTTCATAGTTGGTTGCAGTCAAATGCATTGGATGCATTCTTTTTGGTAAGGAACCAACAACCTTTTCCCCTATCCTTTTCTTATGTGCTTAACCCTCATGTCAAATCTACAAGAAATTCCTAACTTCCATTTTGATTACGACATTTAACTTGCTTATTAAAAAACATTTCTATTATACTCTCAACTTGAGTATCTTTTCTCATTAATCAGTGTCATCATATCCTAAAAAATCCACAAATATTATCCTTATCCTTTTTCAATATTCTTCTTCCATTCATCACCATGGAGTGTAGAGATAATACCTCTACTTTGACTTGCCCATACATCCACATTGCATAGAAAAACTATTGCTTTCAATGTATTTCACAATTTTCTCTAAGGCAATGAATAACAAGTTCCGACCAAGACTATGTAGAGTTGAAAAACAAACCCTTGTCCTAATTTGTTCCTTCAGGGATATTTTCCAAGATGGAAACTTAGCCAATTTTTATATTTATCATGAACACCTTCTTATCAGAGTTGACTTCACTTGTTCACATCAGAAATCTATGTCCCATACACATTCAACAGAATTCCTATGGTTATTCCTCGATGAATGTTTACAATGGCTACTTTCATTGGTTGTAGCTTAGTTCATTTTCAGTTATCTATTTTCCATAAATTGCAATGATCATATATCTCATTAAAAATTATTCCATTGATAATTGGAGTTATCTATTGTCTCCAAGCCTTTCCATTAACTAATTTGGGGTATTTTGATTATTGGGTTCATTACAACAAGGCTACATTTCTATTCATTAACAAATTTGGATGTTTAGCCAAATCTATCCAACTCCTTTGTTTTTCTTAATTCTTATTGATTAGAATTGATTCTTTGATCTCACGGTATACTACAAGAATATTTCCCAATTGGGGCTGCCAAATTTAAAAAAAAAATATTGCCTATAATAGGTCATGTGAACTCAAAGTTACCTATGGGTACATTTCACAACAACATACATTGAATTGGAAGACTAAAATACTCATTAGAATGGTACAAGAATTTACCCTCCATTAGTTGTGAAAATTCTTGAACCTCTTAGGAAATCTAAAACTTTCATTCTTCACACAAATTGAAGCTTGAGTCTCATTTAAGTTCCACGGTTCATTCATATTCCATGGAATTTTAATACATGGGCCTTCTTAAAAGGAAACCAACTTGCACAATTGATCCATAAATGGTAGGCCCAAGGCCCATATTTCTCATCAACATGTATCTTTTGTGGAATCAAGATTCTCTGCAATTTTGTTAATGTCAAGTTCAAAGCTCCTCTATTTCTAATCATCGACATGGATGAAGGAATGTCTCAATCTCAATTAGGCTTCAAAAATAGCTAAATTTCTTGTGGTGTCCAAGGCCACTTCTATCAATAGAGCTATTGATCCGAACGGATCTCATTAAAATATAGTAATAATTTTTTTTTGACAAAAGGAAATCCTTGAGCTTGAAGGAAAGTGGCCAAAAGGCCTAAAGAAGGTGAAACAAAACACCTTGATGGTTGGTATTCTGGGAACCTATATTAAAGAGTGATAGCTTGATGAACAAAGGGGAATCCAACAAGAGGGATAATTAAAAGCTTGGGAGGAAGAAGGGAATTGGAAAAGAAGAGGGATTGAAGAGGAAACCTACTTGAAAACTGATGGACGAAGGAGTTATTATGCTTGTATAGACATGAGCAGAAGGTTGTCTGAGCCATGGCACCTGAAATATTGCTAGTGAGTAACAATGCATCAAAATATCACCTGAGACATGAATGTTGGTTTTTCCAAGGTAAAATCTCAGTATCAATGTCCTGATTTCCCCATTTTTTTCATTGCATTGCAATGTTGTTCAATACTGTGGTGGTTTAATCGTTGACAAAAATTTGAAGCTCATAGCTTTTAGTACATCATGACCGACAAAATTTTGAAGAGCATGGATTTCAGGAATCACTACATGTAGATAATAAGGATAATCATGACACATTTGATAACATATCACGGTCCGAGCTACTCAACAAAGCAAACAACCAATACTCGCGGAAACTCCCACTGTATACCATTGATAACGCAACGACACATCATCTAGTGACATATTTGGGATGTCGAAAATCAACCTTTCCAGGTTCTCCTCAGTATCCATGAGCAATTTGCTCGCCTCTCGGTCGTGAGTGGAAATGGCCCCACCTTCTCTTCGTCGTTGAATGGGAGAATCCCCAGGTGGCCTCTCAGGTCCGATATCTGCATTATTGAAACACAAAAAATATTAGTACACAAAAAAATGGACTATTCAGAAAACATATAAAATTTTTAAAAGAATCAAAATCATTTCTTATCTATTTCGCACCAGGCATACCCCTCCAGTAGTGCCAAGTTGGGATCTCCTCAGAAATCTGTGCTCACGTATGCATAATATTCTACCATGAGAAGCTTCCTATGCATCCACCGGAAGAAAGCTAGCCCATAGCTATGGATCGAATCACCATAACAGTCGAACAACTCAACACATCTCCTCATGTGTGGCTCCCGTGGATCCGGGCTATCTATCTCTATATGTTGTGGAAATAAGTGAGGAACCCACTCCATAAAGAAATATGCCAAGATAAACCCGTAACCAAATTGTTTGTTCTTTCCCAACCAGCACTTGGTCAGTTGATCTTTCACACCAGTTGAACACGGTGGGTTCCATTCACTCTACAGCACATAACATCTGAGATCTAGTTGCTTGGTGGTGGGACTTGGTTCCTACTACTTGGACCACGATGAAGAGGATGGTCCTCAATAGAAAATTATGGACTCTTTTAATCGGGATCTTCCCACTAGCCTTTCTAGTCTCTATGAGGAACCTGCAACAATTAATTGATAAAATGCACAATATATTGGATCACAGAATATTTTTATTGATCACATGCCACTTCGAGGGGGCAACCTCATTTGAGCAAGCTCAATACAAATAACTTCACGGTGCCTTCATTGGCCTCAACACACACTTATATACTAAGTCTAGGCGCCAATACTATGGGTCAAAACCATGAGCCAATACAAACTATGGGTTAACAATTACTACAGGCGACTTACAAAGCATATGCGCCCAACAACAATAACACAAACTATGGATCAACAAATACTATGGGACGTCTTACAAATCATATGCATCCAACAAAAATATACTAACAAGGTAAAGACATGGGATCCTAACATCCCCTCTCCCTTAGAAAAAGCTTTGTCCTCAAAGCTTTAGATGTGGAAATTGATGTTGAATCTGAAGGAGTGGTGCCCATGTAGTAGCCGTTGGTTTCATGTCGTGCCACTAAATGAATACCTATATGATAGAGTGAGAGATAAGAGGACGCCCTTTGAGTGTCATGGAGGATTGCTTCGAAGGATGTAGGAAAAGAAAAACCATATCAACTACTTGAAAATTGCACTCAGAATGGTGTTGATCGGCTTGTTGTTTCATTCGAATTCTGGCCATGTGAAGAGTGTCCTGCAAAATGCGAAGAATCTGATCGCGGTTTCGAAGAACCGTGTCAATTTCCTGAAGTGGTGCACTATTGAGGGTGTATGGAAGAAGAAATGGCGGCTCCTAACCATAGATTGCTTCATATGGAGTAATTTTAGATGCAGTAGGGTACCACCATTCAACGAGAGGGAGACACTTCGCCCACGAAGGTTGTTGTTCGGAGGTGAAGCAACAAAGATAAGTTTCCAAACATTTATTGGTAATGTCAGACTACCCTCCAGATTTAGGAGCCCTTCAATGAATTCTAGAGACATATCTATCCATATCCGTGGAAGGATGGGTACGGGTTCGAGCAATCCCAAAAGGAGCTAGAAGGTATCATATTCAACCACCATCTGTGGAATTGTCCTTTTCATTCCCTACCAAAAGAAGGTATGTTGTTCCTACTCATACGTTTGGAGGAACTCGGAGTGCCTGACCAATGGACATGCATGGAGTTTAGAGAAGACATAGACCTGTTGAAGAGATTGCAACCAATTTGAAACAAGCAGAGAAATAGCTGAAAGAGAAATTGGGGCATCAATTGTGCGAGAAGGAGCATCTGCCACCAAATTGTCTTGAACCTTCATGTAAGTGATCTCATTGGCATAACCCAGGAGTTGGAGAATCCTTTTCAGTTGTGTGAGTGAGGAGAACTGTTGTTCCAAGAAATATTTCAGACTCTGGTGAGCAGTCATGATGTAGAAAGAATTCCCTAATAGGTATGGCTTCCACATCTGTACTGCACGCATAATAGCCATCATTTCCTTCGCAGATGTAGAGGCGGCTAAATTCTTACCGGAAAGGTCTCGTGAAGGCCGCAATCCCACTGGTTAAACAAAGGCATCGACATATCTATCCAAAATTGGTTGGAGATCCAAGGGAGTAGTGGAGACCATTGATGGGTGCATCTAAATGGAATGGAGCTGAGCGATGACACCATGTGAATTCTTCTTAAGGAGTTTTTCCAGGCGATGTGAACTGATGATGCGAAGAGACTCTGGTTGTAAGCCTGTAAATTTGTGTTTTTTCCCATTGACTGAAAACTACATCCAAAGTTCAGTAAAATCCCATAAGATGGGTCCAAGTGTGCGTAACCATTGAACACTCAAAACCACATCACATCCACCTAAGGCCAAGGAAAACATGTCAGAACTCAAGTTATAATCTTCCATAGAGATACGCACATTGTGACACTTCCCCTTGCAAGGTAAGGTGCCCCCATTGGAAACCATGACTTCAAAGTTGGAGCAAGGATGGATAAAACAATCATCCTGTTTGGCGATCTGAGGGTCAATGAAGTTATGAGTGCTACCAGAATCAATGAGTATGGTAAGAGGGAGCTTCTTGAAGTAACCCCTAACCCGCATTGTTTGGGGGGTGGTGATTCCAGCTAAAGCATGGAGAGATATCTCTGGGTGGTCTTCCTGAGACGGAGGGTCAATAGGCGGCTCCTGAATCTCGACCTGATCATCCATTATATTTGGAGCTTCTTCACCAATTTCAGAGGCAGGCGAAGAATCCACATCCAAGAGATAGAGCTTTTGCTGAACACAACTATGTCCCCAAGTGAATTTATCATCACAATTATAACAAATCCTTTTTTCTCTGCGTGCCTGCATCTTTGTTTCAGACAAATGCTTGATAGGAGTTGGTCGAGGAGGTGGCGGGATGGGAGGTCATTGAGAACCCATATTTCAGAAGGGAACAAAAGTGGGTTTGGAGCGCTGGTGGGCTGCAATCTTGTCTTCTGCCAACTTAGCCAACCCCGGGGCTTCCATCATTGTGTTGGGACATAAAATTTTAACTTCTAAGCAGATTTCATCCTTAAGACCACTAATAAAACAACTCCTGTAGAATTTATCAGGCAATCCTTCTGTGTGATTGGCTAGTTTCTCAAATTCTGTGTGATACTCTCTCACAGTGCCAATTTGGCGAAGTTTAGTGAGGGATCCTGTGAAGTCATCAAAAGCACTAGGACCAAATCGTTGCAAAAGGAGCTGGCAAAAATCTGGCCATTTTGGCTCTTCATGATCCTTGATGTACCAACGGTGCCATTGAAGAGCTTCCTATTCCAAATGAAAGGATGCAAGTGGAACTTTGGTGACATCAAAAGTATTATGCAGACTGAAATACTGTTATGCACGATAGATCCAGCCAGTCGGATTAGTACCATTGAAGCGAGGAAAATCAAGCTTTGGACCACGGAAATTGCTGGAAGAATCTTGAACCCATTGTTTGATGAAGACTTAGACTGTCGTTTATTGTTCATGGCTGAATGCTCAAGATGGAGGCCGAGAAATTTTTCATCCAGATCCTGGAGTTTGGTTTGGATGGCTGCAAGTGCTTCCTCCATGGTTTTGGCTCCTGTGCAAGTGACAACCATAACCATATGTTTTTTTTAGGAATGGGTAGAAAAACACAAACAAAAGCTTATTTAGTAAAGGGAAATTTGGATTTGGGAAAAACTCTGATGGGTAATTGGGGTTTGACTAGGTTTTGGACACTTTCGAATGGACAGGGAAACAGAAAATGAGGATTTCAGAAGCGGGGAGAAAGAATGGGAATATTGGTCAGAGAGGGACAAAGAAGCAGAAATAGAGAATGAACACGGTGGCAAAATTTGAAGGCGATTGGGTGAAAATTAAAGAAGTTATGGAAAACCCTAAAAATAGACAAATGTGGGATTTCTGGCTTTGGGAAGTGGAATTGGGGATAGGGTCCTCAGGAATGAAAGATGAAGAATGGGATGACAGGGGTGTCAGGGAAGTTTCAAGGGAAACAGAGTGAAAACAAGGGAGATATGGCGAAAAAACCATTTTTTTTCTTTTCTTTTCAGAATGGATCTGCTACGGCGCAGAAGGGATCGAAAACAGATGGATCTAGAACAACGCGGAAGGGATCGACAACAGATGGATCTGAAATGGCGCAAAAGAGATCGACAATAGATGGATTTGAAACGACGTGGAAGGGATCGATAACAGACAGATCTGAAACAACGCGGAAGTGATCGGCAATAGATAGATCTGAAACGACACAAAAGTGATCAGCAACAGTTCTGGATAGAGGAAATATGTGATTTATCAGCTGAAAATAGATGTGGACCCCGTATGCTCGACTTTCTAACGGTTCAGGGGATTTACTCGTCCACCAATGTTGTCTGACGGCTTGCGTATTGGGGCAGTACCCCTCACTCCACGGCTTAGGTAAAACTGATAACCGCTTTTCCACAAACGACAGTTCTTGGTTTACCTCATGGGTGGGAACTAGTCAATCAAGTAGGGGTCATTTTTTTCGATGGCAGGTCCTCTCAATGGGACAGCTACTTTGGGGTTCCTGTGGTACTCCTCACCATGAGTTTTAGGGCTTATGCCCAAGTACTTCCCATAGTTAAGTGGATAGGGATTATTTCTAGATCCGAACTTGCAATAGATGCGAAAAAAATTGGCAGAAATTTCACCCAACGAGCCCAAGAAAGTGCTTTGATACCAGATGTGAGGAACCTGCAACAATTAATTGATAAAATGCACAATATATTGGATCACAGAATATTTTTATTGATCACGGGCCACTTCGAGGGGGCAACCTCCTTTGAGAAAGCTGAATACAAATAACTTCACGGTGCCTTCATTGGCCTTAACACACACTTATATACTAAGTCTAGGTGCCAATACTATAGGTCAAAACCATGGGCCAATACAAACTATGGGTCAACAATTACTATGAGCGAATTACAAAGCATATGCGCCCAACAACAATAACACAAACTATGGATCAAAAAATACTACCGGACGTCTTACAAAGCATATGTGTATAGCACCAATATACTAACAAGGTAAATACATGGGTTCCTAACAGTCCAAGGCTCGCAATATTATTCAATGAGTGCGTTAACATCTTTGTCACCCCCACTATTCTCGGATAGAGATGCACGAGCTCCTCTTCTTGAGAGCCCAACCAAAAAATAGATATCATCTATCTCTAAAGTGAGGATATGGGCCCCCACTTGAAAATGAAGTTCTATAGGATCCCACATCCCCACCAAATATTCCAACAAAGTGACTTGGGCCCTCATGCTTGGAGTGAGAAAGTATTTCTTGAGTCCGCACTCTTAGAGGGCCAACATAGTGTTGTCATCATTCAACCCTTCTAGATCCTCCAACTCGTGATCCCTCTCTCTCTCTCTCTCTCTCCACTCCAAAATTTTCATGATTGAGACCTGCAAAATCATAAATTGAGGTATTAGAAACCATTAACTTACAGAAAACCCCAAGAATTTTGTTGTATCTATTTTTGGGTCGCGTTTTGCGATCGACGTGATCCGGATTTACCCACAGCACGTCATCAACATGCTTTTCCCTTTCAGGAACTGCGTCGACCTTGATTGACGCATTTCCTGAAAGAGGCGTTTGCGTCGACTCAAAGGCGCATTTTCACCCCAAAAATCGACACCAAATACACTATAAGCAACAAAAAATAGAAGTGATTTAACTAAGTAAATGAAATGGAGGCCGAGATTAGTTACCTGGAGATGATGAGACAAACATCCACTACCTGGAATGCCCAGAATCTCTAACACAAGTTTCTACCTCAAATGGCTTTACCCTCTTTAGTAAGAATACAATGGTAAAATGAGTCCCTTTCACCTCTATTTATTGACTTGAAAGGCAATATTTTATTATTTTTACCTCATAATTTATTATTATTATTGTTTTTTACCATTCGTTAACAAAATCCATTTATTTAATTATTATGGTTTCTCCCACTTGGTTTTGAGATTACAAGTCAAACATAACAATGAAGTTATGGTACAAACTATCTTTCATGCTTGAGAACCCTTTTGGAATTGACTTTATGCTCTTTTCAGACTCTTAAAATAAGAAAATATTTCCAAGCGAACTTGTCTCTTTCACGCTTATAAAATGGTTTGAAAGGTCGTTTATCCGGTGATAGTTTACCCCTTTTTCAGACCATGTAGACTATTTATGAAAAAGGAATACCTTAGTCAACCATTGACTAGGAGAGTTCTTTTGGGCATTATTTTACACTTTTTCGGGCCTAGGGGACTAACTTTACGAAAAAATTCACCCTGGAGTCTTATTTTGACCATTTTAGACTCTCTAAATATGAAACGCCATCGATTTTACCTTCTTTGAACTCGTAAAATTATACATGGAAGGACCCTTTTTGGGACCGGACCCATCCTTTCTCAGGTTTGTAAAACATGTGAGATTGGACTCATCCGAAGAATGAGCTATACCAAGCATCTTTTATCCTCCTCAATCTCGTTAATAAACAAAGAGGTACTCGTCAATCATGATGGGGAATAAGGGAAGGGAAATTCATCTGTATGTGTATCTATGGCATCTTATTGTCACTCTTGAACATGCCACATGTTTGTATTTCATCCGAACAGTTGGGTAATCAGCTTGTCTCCGAGTCGTGTCAAGTATGTGAGTATTTTACTACTTTGGGGTCATCCGAAGAATGCCCCATTCATGTTTCATTATGTCTTTCTTTCCATCTCATCAAGTCAATGCTACCAGGTCATTTTTCATGCTGTAAAATGTTCAAGGGGAGTCATCCATTTGAGTCAAACTTTTCAGTCGTCAATCTATTTATCGTATCAACCATCCCTGAAGCAGTCTCTCAACAACACTTGTCCATATGCCTTGTGTCAATCCATGCTCATTTGATCTATTGTCCAAAATCATCTTACTATATCGGTTTCGTGTTGATGATCTGGGATACATCATGGCCCTCCTTCGACAAATCTATCCCTGTCGACGTTAGCACGTCATCCAGAGATTAGATTTAGAAACCACCTAGTACCTTGAAACCTACATGCCTTAATGGTGGGTTTTCTCACTTTCGACTGTAGGTTTACATCAATGACCTCTAACCAAATGATTCCACGGATGTTCGACTCCAACTCATTTATTCGCATTCGTTGGAATGTACTGAGATACCTTGGGAACCATTGTCATCGTTGATGATTTCCCTCACACTTGTTAACGGTTCACATCATTGACTGGTAATCAAGTGGTTTCTACCATGTTCGACTTCAACACCTTGTAATCACATGGTTAGATTTGTATCGACATGAGATTGGGTAGAAGACCCTGGGGATCCTCATTATGTTTTTACCCAAGTTACGATGGAGATTTTTTGAGTAGGTTCCATGAACATCATGTCGATGGCCTCATTGATGTACTATCACATAAATCCACTATTGTATTGGTAGTGGCTGTGTTGATATTTCATATTGGATCTATGCTTGTACTTTATTAGCCATGATTGTTTTCAGTCACTCAGGTATGGATCCACACCATCTCTTGGTGGACATATCCTTAGTCATTACCATCATAGATCTGCAATGTATTGGTCGGCATCCATGCCTTGAGTCACTGAAATGTTTAGTTCAGAGATGTCAGTACTTGTATTACAAAGTCCTTGATGATTGTTGTTAGTTTTCCGACCAATGGTTCTTCTCTCTAACAATCACATCAAATTACATCACATATCCTCTTCCTCTAGCTTTGTACTTTGGGGGGAAATAAGTTACATGGCATTTTCGTTAGTAGTACAAAATCCTATGACCTTGTGTTTCCATAATCCCTGAAGTCACTTTCACGGTGAATGATCTTTGATTTCCCTACCCTACAACTTAACTTCTGTTGATGCCCAGAAATTCTCAGCATCGACAGTAGGAATTCTCCCCAGTAAATAATCCCAATTAGATCACTTAGCATTTGGTATGGGGAATCCGTCTTGTTTACGGTCCAGCTACCGTGAATATGTTTGTTTAAATTCTTTACCGGTTGTAGCCCGGTTCACTGTTTATGTAATTTTAATTTTGAGAAATGAAATGCCAGTGCCCTATTTAATGCATTTAATCTAGAACTGATAGGAAGAATCCTCAACAAGTGATGCGTAGGTTCTTACCTACCGTCTTATCACTCCTACCTAATCAATTCATTTATTTCTAACCTAAACTAACTATCCTATCCCTGCAGGGAGCAATTTTAGCGTAAGAGTAATAGACTGAAATGTTCAGACAACCCTAATAGATAGCCATTAAAGTAAATATAAACATTTACAGCAAAAATGATCAAAGATAGCTCTGATATTAAATTTGCGCAATCTTTTACTCTGTTACACAAAACATTTGCATGAAATAAAGAAACCTTTCATCATCATTGAAATAATTCAACAAAATTAGAAAGATCTCACAGCATGATATAAGAAGAAATAGAAATAATTATGTTCCAGTAATCACACGTTCCAGGAAAACACCAGTGCAAGTTTTTCCCCAGTGAACAAGTCTTTTCTCATTAGCAAAGAAATAGTTCTTTTACAAAATGTCTCCAGCATCTGATTCACCAGCCAAAATTCCTTTCACAAGTATTCTCACCATCTATTTATATTACAAAAAGTTTGTCTCCATATGGATGTTCGTTTCACCTACCCTAACCTTTGGACTCCCAAAATTCGTCCTCTAATGTTTGTACAAAGAATATTACAATAAATTTGTCCATGTGTTGTATATTTGGGCTTCCACCTTGAGATTCCTTTCTTTCCACAACTTCCTTAGACTTATCCTCTCTTTCTTTCCTCTCAGCTGCTTCTCTTTCTTCCTCTTGTTTTTTTTCCTCCTCTTCTTTTCTTTGTCATTCCTCTTCTTCTCTTTGCACTTTTCGGCCTCCTCTATTTGCTTCCTTTCTGCTTCGATCCACTCTACTTCTTCCTTCATCTTCCGCTCTGCTTCTGCCACTTGCAGCCTTATAGCCTTTTCTTTTTGCTTTTGTAGTTCTACCTCCATTGTAGTGCTGACGGTTTGACTAGGGTCGACGCCACTTCTCTGAGCAAAACGTTTGTTCACCTTAGTCATATTACTTTCTCTTATGTACACTTCCTCATCCTTGTTGAAGTGATCTGCATATTCATAATGTATCTTAATTGACGCACAATGATCGGAAACCTTCTTATGGTTGTCATTTCTTGCGAAACTCTTCTCCCCAAAATGGAATGCTTCCAAATCCTTTACGAAAGCTTATACACCTTTAACCTTGGGAAATTTGTAGGCCCTGATACAAAAGGGTAACGGTGGGAAGGAGGCCTTATTATTATCATGTAAGAAACTGCCAATTCCATTAATGAATACATGCCTCACGGCCTCTTTTTGGAATACAAATTTTGTTGCATATTTGGGAATTAGGGATGGAGCTCTGGAATAGCCATACATTCTGTTATAGGTGCCTTCTTGCGAAAATTAATAATCCCCATACTCGTTTATGACTACCATTGCGTTTTCAGATAGGCAGTTCGATTCCTCATTCAAAATCAACCAATAAAGAGGGATGATCAACTCTTCATAGAGGATTTTGTATTGGATCGCATATCTGTGGGCCCATGTAATCTGATAGGCCACATAGATATGAGACTCGGCCAAATTCCAGATACATCCCAACTTAGGAAATGGGTGCCTGACCAATATGCAGTCCATGAGATATGAGGACATGTAGAACTCTAATTTCTTTTGGGTTAATCCTCCCTGTGTTGCTGCTATTATTGATGCCAGGCTATCTGATATTATGTCCGCCCAGTTAAACACAGTGATGTGGAAGGCTATGTGATAAATCAGGGGTACCCAATTTATCTTGTAGATGCTTCCATTTTCTCTCCTGAAAATTTTGCTTAGCATCAAAGCTATAATTCTGAATGGGGTTCTTAAGCTTTGACTATCATACTCCCCACTTGATTTCTACCTTAGTTGTTTCCCTGGGATTACCATTTTTTTAGCATACTTGAAGTGGCCCATGTTTAGACCCCTGATCCATTCTTCGGTCATCATGAACTTGGGCGGTGGCAGTTTATATGTTTTCGTTATGTGACCTGGATGAAAAGAGGAAAATCCTTCCCCCTTTATGTTTGAGATGATTCTTGCGCTAACATCCACGTAAGGCAAGATCCATCCGATGAATTTTGAGCAAGGAAATAATTCTGGGTGGGTGGATGCTTTAGTGAGCCCCAATTTCTTAATGTTTTGGTATAAAATCATCTCTTCGAGAGATGCCTCATGTATATTCTGATCTAGGATCATCTGGTACAGTTCTCCCCACTTGTATTCTGGGGTGATTCTCATCACTGCCCTAGTGTCTTCGAGCATGGTTTTTGTCGTAGTGTCAGCTACTACTTCTACGTCCGAATCTGATTCAGTAGTATTGGACTTCCTCTTAGTACCCCTTCTCTGCATTTCCAAATCCTGATGAAACATTGAAATCAATGTGTAAGCAAATCTCAACAAGAAATTTATAAAACATATTTTGTTTATATTATTAACCATAAGCAAAGTGGTGAAATTAATTACTTCCATGCTATCAGGTATATGTTGTTAATGTTCATTCTTCTTCAAAAGTAAATTGGCCTGTGAAAATCCATATGCAACTGAAAACATATGTTCTTTCCAAAGAATTTTTATCAATTTTAGTCAAACACAATATTCATTTTCTTCATATGAATGGTGGTGAGTTAATGATTCAGTATGAATTCCTTCGGGTTATTCTAAAAGTGTTTTTTCATCTTTAACCTTGCTTGAATAAACTCTTCCTCTAATTAAAATCACATTATTTTATGGGAGTAACACATTCAAGCTCAAATTAACGATAGGTAAGAAACAACAAACGAGTTTATCCTTGAAAGAGTGACTGCGCGGGGCACTGTGTAGGTTTGGAAAACGTGATGGCCTCGGCGGGGAGTAACGAGTTAAAATATAAGGCCAGCTTCCCCCCGGGATGGTAAGCGAAAAAGCCATAGGCATCCTAGAAGTGTTGTATAGCCACCACACTTTATTTTCCCAAAGAGAAACCGTTCTTGTGAGGTATAGTGGACGGAAGGGTTGGTGAAATGGTTTCAGGTCGAGCGAGACGACCACTGTGCTAAGCCAAAAAATCTGGGAGAAACTCTGCTACTCGTGTTCTAATAACCCTGTGCGGTTATGTCGGCTGGGGACACTAAGAGAGATTTTGAGATTATACCATTGACTGGTAGATACGACTCAGGGAAAAATTTGGACGGGGCGACCTCGGCAGCATTGGGTTGAGACCACTACTTTATTAAAAAAACGGGGCGCAACCATCCAACTATGTCCAATCCACAAAGTGTTACACCTAAATCTCATCATTATGAGTCCCATGTTAACTTAGTGCCTCAATCCTTGAAGTTCCCATGATCAAGTAAGTCATGTAGAGCAATTTGATGCCCTTCGTCCACATTTCTAGTTGGGCCGACACATGTTCTCTTTAAGCAAGAAGCGCCCAACTAGGGCCGACACAGAGTTTATTCTGCTAGCCTGTGCCGGCGGCGTAGAGTATCTTTGTACAACCTGTTTTTCCCTTCCCTGACGCTGATTGTCTTCATGCAACTTGCGTCGAAGTTGGTTAAATGGGATAAAGGTAGATTTCGAGCGTTTTCTAGAAGTTGGATGAGGTGGATCTTTATCCCTAACTCCTAGGTGAGTTGTCCTTCGGTTCCCTAACCCTAAGGGAGGATCCCTTAGCCCTATCACCATGATCCTCAACCTACTCTATCCACTTGGTCCTATAAATACAAGGCCCCTCTCCATTCCAAAGGGAGGAATTCTATAACACTTACATGCTGGTGAAATTAGCTTAGGAGATCCCTATCCATCTATTGGGAGACTCTCACTTCCTTTGGAGGCATTGGTTTGGTTTGTTCGAGGAGGATTGCAGCGTTAAGCATTGGGTTGTAATCATCTCTCTACTTTGTATTTCCCTCTTTTATACAGTAATATAAACTCTTTCCACAAATGTTATTGTGTTGATAATGTTTTGTAGTTTACTTCCTTAACTGTTTACTTAGATCAGTTATTGTTTAGACATATTTTACTGCTTGTAATGTTTCCATATGTCTTAACTATTTGGATATCCACATCATCTTTTTTCAGGATCTTGCATGCAAATTCTAGGTTTTGCATGCAATTTGCATGCATCCCAGTCACCAGGTTGATGCCTCCAGCACCTTAGCCACCTTATTCTAGCACCCGGGAGCCACTTACTTCAGATTTTTATCCCTCCTAGTCAGGAAGGCACCCACTTCTCACCTACTGCCAGAGAAGGGCGCACTTCTTCACCTACCACTGCAGTTCCACTTCAGTTACACTCAGTTAGCTCCGATTCTCCCTGATTTGAGGCTAGTTTCACTCCCGACTGACTATTTCACTTCCGTTGGACCTCCAGATTGACTAGATGACTTGTTCTGACTTCAGTTAGCCTCCCATGCGCCCTCCACTGAGCCCACTTCCGTATATCAGTGCTACACACTTCAGTTACACATGTTACACTCAGTTAGACTCAGATTGACACCTGGATGACTGGTTCTTGTGCATTGATGACCACCACCGATTGATGATGAGGACTCCTAGTTGGAGTCAAGCTACTCCATTCAGTGATTCGAATGACCTCCTTAGGAAATTCGAATTGCTCAGTCATTGTTACTGTATTCTATTGTATTCATTCACCCTTACTGGGATATTGAGCACTGCTGCATGTTTTGCACAGTTGTACACCATATTTTCTATGTTCATCTGTTGTGATTGATTTACTTGTTCATTAGATCTGCTGTGACTAATTTTACATTAACAGGTCTTGCAGCTAAAGATATGATGACCACGGGACTTGGAGAAACAACGAGGAAGAAGATCTATAATCTGAAGGTAAGATGTCTAAGTACTCAATCTCTAACTAGATCTAGGAAAGTATCTTTGTATTCTGTCTTTATTTTTTCTAGATTCGCATTGAACTAGGGAGATCTGGCTCACATCCGCTCGAGTAGATTGACCAATAACAAATATGGCGACCATACTGGGGATATACATTTGTTTTGATTTCAAGTTTGAATGTGTTATTCTTTGATTCCTTGATGAGCCATTGCCTTACCTATTGAGCCTGTTTTCACCATCACATTCTTTCCTTAAAGAGTTTGTTGACTTTCTCTGGGTTTGTTGGACCATTTCCAATCCATTTACTTAGTCATTTCTTGGATTTTTTTCATCATTTGCACTGAGTTATTTGATCGACGCACTTGGGTTTTGTACCCTCTGCGCTTGTCTATCCAGAGTGCATTTTCTCTTTGATCAGACTGCGCCACCGACGCTTTCGTCGATATGTCAATCTGTGTCGCTGACGCTGTTTCTCTGTATACAACCTACGCCGGGCACTCTGTGCCTAACCATAGCATGTGCCAAGCTTTCAAGGTTGATGCTTAGTTCTTTCCCTCCAATTTTTGATTGATTTTGGGTTGTCCAATAGTCATCTCTGCACTGTATCTTCCAGGAAGGGATCCTTTTACCCAACATTATTTTATTTGGTTTGTTTGTGTTGGTTTTTGGGTCATTTGGTCAAGTGAGAGTTTGATTGAAGTGGTGGGAAATTCCAATCCCCCACGGTCATCCACTCCACCTTTATCCTTCCTGATCACCTCACTGGATCTATCCATCATACTAGATCCGCTTCCAGACCTTTCTTGATTATTAGTCATCATTTGTTGGCTTGCATTCGATTTTTTTTGAGTGATTTTGTGTCTTTAGGTCATTGGAGTGTTTGTCATTTTTTATTTTAATTTTAGATTTCTGAGTGATTAGAGTGCTACAAGTAGTCTTTTATTTTCATCCATTTACACTTAAAAGCATTATTTTCATCAATTTCTGTCTTGGCATATCATTGGAAAATAAAAAAGTGCTTCATTTTTACCATTTCCAAGTTCATTTGAGAATTGTTGTAAAACTTGTTTCATGCATTGGAATTCGTCATTTATTGATCTTTTGGAAAGTTTGAGAAAGAAGTTAATTGTTTGTGTTTTTCACGAATTATGAGTTGTTCATCCTCTTGAAAAATCCAAGTAAAATCAAATTTTCTCAAAGTGATTCCAATCTTGAAGTGTCATATGCATTTTTGGTTTTCGTGCTTTTAGGCTATCATAGTGAAAATTGAAGAGTTAGTGTGCTCTAAGTAGAAATTCTCCCTTTTTCATCATTTAGTTCCATTCTAATTGAAAAAGACAAAAAGAAAATGCTTTGATTTGGATATGATGTGTTGTTGATTTTCATGTTTTGCTTGAAAAACAGAAAAGAGTACTTTCATTATCATTTTTGGTAGATTTGAGATTTGTTGTTTTGGTGAAACCATTTGAAAAACGATTTCTCCTCCCCGTACATAGATTTCATCGAAAGAAAGAGTGCATTTTTTCAATGTAGTTAGGGTTTGCATTATGTTTATGTTTATGTACTAACCTCATGCATTCACCTAACTGTCCAGATAAAATTAACGGTAGAACTAGGTTAAAATTTTTAGTAACTTGTGTGTTAAGTTAGAGACGTGTTCCAGCATCGTAAAACATGGCAGCTGTCATTATTTTCCTGCACTGCATTCTGGGGGCACTGTATTCTTCCACGTACCAACCGGTATATCAAAGCTCTTTCATGTACCAACCGGTATATCGAAGGCTCTTTCACGTACCTTAGGGTATATTGGAAGGCAGTTCACGTACTCGGAATATATCGAAAGGTGTTTCACATACTCGATAGTATATCGAAAGGCTCTTGTTGTACTATTGTGCATTAGACAACACCACTATGGATTTGAGATCCCACATACCTTGAGTATATCGAGAGACACTCCTAGGATTCATGAGACCAACTGAGCTAACCATTTGGTCGTCTTGGCATAGCAATACACCGAGAACAACACTCGGGGAGCTAATATGCACGTACTATCAGGTAGTCGGGTTATATGGTCAGGGGTATGGTCTTAATCCTCCCTGGTTAGTGCTCTGAAAAATTTGTCTTAGTATAATTGTTGGACCCTGGAGTATATCGCGAGTTGCGAAGCCTTGACAATCCCGTGAGGTTCTAGACTTTTGAATCCACACCTATTACATAAGTTTGCTTTGGGCCTTAGTTTGTGTATATTTTTTCTGGATTTCTTTTTCTTTTGTTTAGAATACACTTAGGAGAAATTCTGGTTCGGTCACTCTGGTTGAATTACCTTGGAGAAGGTCCTGCATAATTTTAAACTTACCACCCGAATATCCCCGTAACTAGGAGGTAATGTCAAGGGTAAGCATGGACCCGCATGTCACAGTCGTGTCACCTGAAGTAGAAAACCCTACTATCGAGTTGGGAGCACATATGTTTCCTCCAGACTCACCAACCTCCAACCCCTCAAGGGGCGAAGAGGTGGAACCTTCCACTTCGTGAGACACATCTCTCCCTCGCGTGATACTAAGAGAGCTTGGATCTATAGAATGGTTAAATTCATCTGAGGACGACCTTGTATCCTACGCATTTGGTCCAACTGCATCCTTTTGGGAAACATCTCTAGGTCAACAAATGGCTCATTTCTCCATTTCACCATGTCCCAGTTGGGGTTCTCCCGAAGTTCTTCTGGCACCCTATCGTAATCGCCTGGACCGATTACGTACCATCAGCGACGGACTTAGAAGACAAAGTCTCTTACGAAGGGCTGAAGACATGGAGGTACCCATATTTCGACATATCCCAATTCGTTCTTTATCTTATGATTCACCGGAACCATCCATCCATAACATGACCACTTATGAACCTGGTCAACCCTCATTTCCTGCAAGTACACTCCTTGGACAGGAGACCGGTTATATACCCCAAATGACTCAACATGTTGAAGGACAATAGTCCAACACCCCTCTTACTACTAACGGAACATTACCCACCCATCCCCCACCCAAAAACTCGTGGGGAGGATACTCTTTACCCCCTAACTTTATCACAAGTAGTGTTCCTCCCGTGGTAAGTAATCAACAACCCATTATGAGTCAACCATCGATTAGTGGTCAGCACGTTGTTACTAGGGGGAAACCCCTATTTTCTAGCCATAATACGAGTGGAGGATTTTCTATCGGTCATTTTGTTGGAACTTCGTCACCTACTTTGGGATCCAATATGGAATTATCTCATGATGGGGGGCCATCCAATTCAACTCAACCACCATGGATTCAAGCGTATCCAGGTTATCTTAACCCTGTGTCGGGACAATTCAATCCCGAAAATGCACTCTACAGGATACCCTATCCCGAAAATCCATACACTCTATGGAGGCACCAAAATTTTTTACCAAGCGGACCCCCACCAAATGTCCCTCAAGTCCCCCCACCCCCACCCCTGTTCGTTCCACCTCCACCTCCCTTTGGAGGAGGTGGGCCCCCATATCATTCCGGAGGGGGTGGACCTCTACCTTCTGGTGGAGGCCCACCTCATTCTAGCAGCAGCGGCCGACCCCACTCTAGTGGTGGAGGCGGAGGCCCTCTCCCTTCTGGTAGAGGCAAAGGACCACCCCCTACTGGTGGTGGAGGACCCCGCCCTTCCGGTGGAGCTAGTGGAGGACCACCCTATTTTGGCGGAGGTGGAGGAGGAGAACCACCCTATTTCACTAGAGGTGGCGAAGGAGGACCACACCCTTTCGGCGGAGGTGGTGGAGGACCACCCCCTCCCGGCGGAGGTGGTGGAGGACCACCTCATTCCGACGGAGGTTGTGGAGGACCACCTCATTTCGGTGATGGTGGAGGACCCCCAACTTTTGGAGGAGGCCCACCCTCTTCCGGCGGTGCTGGAGGACCCCCACCTTATGGTAATGGACCACCTTATTATGGGGGCATACCTACATATGGTCCACCACACAATCCAGTCTGCACACCCCCTTACATCCAATTTCCTCCAGGAACACCCTACAACCAGTCGATGCAAGGTCCTATTGGTCCGCAACTGAACCAACAACTGCCCTTTTTGGCCACTTTGGACCTACCTAACCTGTCTCATCTGAATAATGACCCTATCCTGCATGGATATAATTGGCCACCAATTCCAGTCAAACTACCCTCTGATGTTCCCAAATTTGATGGAAAACCTGGTGAAGACCCGAAAAACCATGTGATGGCATACCATATATGGTGTCCATCCAACTCCTTGATGGATGACTCGATCCGTCTAAGGTTATTCCAACGGACTCTCACTGGCCCAGCTGCCAAGTGGTATATTGAATTACCACCACACTCCTTTCCCAATTTACGCTCTCTTGCTATGTCCTTTCTGACTCATTTCCAGTTACCCATATGCTACGAAACTGGTATGGACCTACTGACTTCACTCCGTCAAAACACCGCAACTCATATTTCTGATCCTATCCATGACTGGCAAAGGAGACGACGTCTTATTAAGGCTCATATTCCATACCAACTCTTAGCTGACTGGTTCACGAAGTCTTTTTTTCCCACCGTAGCTCGATACGTGGCCATGGGAGGGGCCGTCACCGAGGAACAGGCTATCGCCCATGTCCATTACTTAGACCTAGTCTATGCTCAATATGGCACGTTGTATGAAATTTTTCCTGACGCACCCCTCCCTACATATGACCTTGAAAAACCACCCAAGGGACCTCTGGCCGATGGCATTATCGGTTCCCTTAACTCCCAGCCTCCTACTCAAACTAGTGGACCGTCGAACCCCCAGGATTCCTCCACATCCCCACCGTAGGATGGCAACAACACCACCAAGTCTTCCACTCCTACCTCCACTGAAGAAGTGAATTTTGTTCAATCACCTTCACCTCAGAAATACGGTGGTAAGAAGAAAAAAAAAGGTAAACCCAAGAAATATTCTAACCTGAAGGAGCCCAAGACCGCCCCTGAAGACACCAAACAGAAGAGGAAGCTAAACTATCCTTGTTTACTATGTGGCGGTGACCATTTTTACAAGGAATGTCCCCACCGAGATGAAGTGCATAAGTTTCTCAAGGGAAACCCCACTCCCACAGTTTTCAACGATCCCTTCCCCACTTAGAACCAACAACTGATCGCTCAAACCTCTCTTTCACATGGAGAGGCATCCTCTACCGTGCATGTTCTCATGATGTGTAGTGAGACGGTTAACCTGAACACACGATTGCGTTCGTGCGACTCAGTCCCTCCGAAGGAACCCATTGGAAGAAATACTGAAAAAGATTCCACTTCTATTCCCGATGTTACCGTACCACAGGCTCCTCTCACCATTGAGAATCCTTCTTTAGAGTCAGTATTGCATCCGCCTAAGAGCATGATTCAAAAAGCAGTTTTCAATCGTAATGCTCGGATAGCTCAGAACTACAATATTGTAGAGTACTTGGCGCAAGCTCCTTATGCCATGTCGATGCTAGAGGTCTTGCAGAATTTTACCAACCAACGCAAGACTCTTCTTGCTGCTATTGGTGTGGCAGATCCAGATTCCTCAAACACAATCATTTTTCAACTTGAGTACTTTAAACCGAGGCTTTCCCACAAGCTGGCATTTCAAGTTGCTACGAGCGTTTCTGGGAAGACTGTCCATCGTACTGTACTAGACGAAGGTGCTTCTACCTCGTTCATGTCGCTATCTTGTTGGAGAGCCGTTGGTTCTCCCGAATTGAATCGTTCTCCCACCACCCTGAAAGCATTCGACGGTCGTGGATTTCAACCCCATGGTCTACTACAAGCCTTAGCAGTCGAGTTGGGGGGTAAGACGACAACCATTAACGTGGAATTAGTTGCAGCCCCTTTAGATTATAATCTCTTACTTGGTCGTAATTTATTTATGCCATGACTGCGGTCGCGTCATCTGTCTTCCTCATTGTGCAATTCCCCCACCAAGGCCGAATTGTCACTGTCGACCAACTGGACTTCTGTACACCGGACACCGCTACTCATCCAGGCGATAATGTCCCACTACTCAGACAAGATTCACAGCTATATGAGAGCATGGGGTTCAGCCTCATAAAATATTCATCTCTTATGGGTGTCTTTCCAACCCCGGATTCCCCTAACCATGTTTCCACAGTGAACATGATCTCCTTTGGGATTCCATCTTTTCCCAACTCTAACGATCAATGGCTTGTACCCGACGAAGCCACTATGCATCTGATTGGAGATACCATGCCTCTTTCACCCGCTAAACGCATTTAAGAGGATATCCAGTCAGCACTCGAGGAACACTTGGTTGTGGCCTCTACATCTTGTTCTCTACAACGGACGTCATCCTTACCCGATCCTCTGCTCGATACTTTTCATTCTGAAGAGTCCATTATGAAAATTATGAGTGCAGATGACCCTCCATGGGAAGACCTCCACCATCGATCGTCTTTCCTTCCCCCATTAGATTTTGTAGAGAATAACATCACCACCATTTTCACACTGGATGTCTACCCTTGCCCCCAGTCCCCCATACTCACGTGTCATATGGACACTGAGGAAAACCTGGCGAACATTGAACCCACCACTCCGGTTGACATCTCGGTTACCCCTAGTGTCATGGAACATATTCATTTAGGCCAAAAATGATCCCTTGAAGAGATTACTACTTTTACGGCCTTATTCAAGCAATTCCAAGATGTGTTTGCTTGGACCTATGAGGAAATGCCCAGGATAGACCCTGCTGTTGTTTCACACAAAATTAAAACTTATCCCGACGCTAAACCAGTCCGCCAAAAGTTACGATCGGTACACCCTCGAAAAACTGCTGCAATCAAAGCAGAAATTGAAAAGCTCTTAAAAGTTGGCTTCATCTACCCTGTTCCATCAACAGAATGGGTCTCAAATGTCATCCCTGTGGCTAAGAAGCAGGGCACCATCCGCATTTCTGTCAATTTTTGGGACCTTAACAAGGCTTGTCCTAAGGACAATTACCCGACCCCCTTCATCAATCATATCATTGACAATTGTGCCAGAAGTGTCATCTTTTCATTCATGGATGGCTTTTCCGGTTACAACCAAATTGAGATCCACCCGGTCGACCAACATAAGACCGCTTTCATATGCCCTTGGGGTATGTTTTCATATCGTAAACTCCCTTTTGGTATTAAAAATGATGGTGCTACATTCCCACGGGCCATGTCGTATGCTTTTCATGACGTGAAGGATTTTGTGGAGCCCTATCTTGACGATCTACCTTCCCATTCGCAGCAGCATGAGTTCCACATTGATCATCTGATGACAGTATTCCTCAGATGCAGACGATATAACATTCGTCTGAATCCTCACAAGTGTATTTTCTGCATTGAATCTAGACGCCTCCTAGGTTTTATCGTTTCGAAAGACGGGATCCGCAATGATCCCTTGAAGGTGAAAGCCATTGTCACTCTCCCACTTCCTACTGACATTACGAAACTACAAAGTTTGCAAGGGAAGGAAACTTATCTACGACGTTTTGTCTGTAATTTTTCTCAGAAGACACAGGGCTATATGAGACTACTCAAGAAGGACGCCCCGTTCATATGGGACGATCAAGCACAACAATCATTCGACAATCTTAAACATGCCATTACCCACGCCCGTGTGATCCAACCTCCCAATTACTACAAGGATTACATCCTTTATCTCGCCGCTTCTGCCACCATGATCGCCATGGTCTTGGTGCAGGAGGACAACAATGCCTAGGAACATGTGATCTATTACCTAAGTAAGGGTCTTATTGACTCTGAAAATCGTTACTCACATGTCGAGAAACTTGCTATTGCGGTAGTCATTGTCATCCAAAAGTTCTGTCATTACATACTGCTCCGCACCACCACCATTATCTCCGACTCGAATCCCATGTACCACGTTTTGACACGTCAAGTACTTGGGGGCAAGTATTCACGATGGATTGTGATACTTCAGGAATTCAATATCCTCTTCAAGAAGGCCAAGTCCAAGAAGTATTTGGTGTTTGCCGAGCTCATTTGCGATCTTCCCCGTGTTGATTTAGAATCTGAGCCCAACGATTCTCTTCCAGATGAGTCGTTGTTCCTCATCAGCATGTCTGACCCATGGTATGGAGATATTACCTTATATCTTCAGGCCCAACGTTTCAATGCCCAACTGTCTCGTGACGATCGTCGTCGTATCCGTCAGCACGCCAAGTATTACTTGATCATTATCAATACCTTGTATCGTCGTGGTGTTGATTTTGTTCTTCGACGTTGTCTGACACATGAGGAGGTTGAACACGTCTTTAATGACTGTCACGCTGTGGCTTGTGGCAGTCATCTATTTGGGATGGCTACATCCCAAAATATACTACGTGCGGGATATTACTGGCCATCCATATTTAAATATTGCATCGAGGCCGTTAAGAAATGTCCCCCATACCAGCATTTTCCAATGAAAAAGCGCACCCACCCAGCCCCTTTACACTCGATTATTTTCGTTGGCCCCCATGCAAAATGAGGCATAGATTTCATGCAATATAAGCCTACCTCAGTCGAGGGGCATGGTTATGTCATAGTAGCCGTGGATTATTTTACTAAATGGGCCGAGGATATGCCTACATACAATGAAGACGTCAAAACTGCCGCACTCTTCATGTTTAATCATGTTATTTCACGGTTCGAAGTTCCACAATCCATAGTCATCGATCATGGATCTCACTTCTAGAACCATATGGTAGATGAATTGAGTGCCAAACTGGGTTTTCGTCACGAAAACTAAACCCCTTTCTACCCACATTCCAATGGACAAGTAGAGGCCATTAAAAAGGTCTTGAAAACCATGATTCAATGCATGGTGGGTACGCACAAATCAAATTGGAATAACATGCTCTTTTCCGCACTATGGGCATACCGGACCTCCATCAAGATTGCCACCGGATTTACACCATTCCAACTAGTTTACGGATTGGAGGCAGTCCTACCTGTAGAGTGCGAGATTCCATCTCTCAAACTTGTAGTTGAACTTCTTCCGAACACTACTGTCGAGGAAGAACGTTTCCTTTACCTAGAAAAACTTGATGAGACCCGCCGAGATGTTGCTCTCGCCAAGAGCCACACAAGAAATGCATCAAAGCACAATATGATATGTCGGTTAAACCTCGTGTCTTTAACAAGGGTGATTTGGTCCTCACATATGACCAAAATCATGATAAGCTGGGGGCGGGTAAGTTCGAGTCCATGCGGCACGGACCGTACATAATGAAATGTGTTCTGGAGAAGGGATCCTACGACCTAGAGGATTATGATGGGATATCTTTGGGGGAGACCCGCAATGGGCTCTACCTAAAGAGGTACTATGCCTGAGTCTTTCACGCATAGGTATCTTGTATATATTGTACATGGCGTGTGTTTTGTGTGGTGTGACGCTTTGTTTTAGTGTGTCTAGATATTGTTTCTCTACTTATACCATGTTCTGTTTGCATGTACAGATGGAAACTTGCTATGGATTTGCGGACGACGCTAGCTTCCATACACGTAACTTTGCTTCGGCAGCCTGGGTACTTTATTCTCCCACCGGCTAGCTTGTCAGCTCAGGAGGAAGTTGTCTAGGATATGCGACCAATAATGCTGCAGAGTATCAGGCGGTGATTGGAACCGTAACCGACGCTCTTTCCTTGGGTATGAACCACGTTGTTATCCACCTGGATTCACAACTAGTGGTTTCTCATATTAACTAGATCTACGCTATCCACGAACCCACTCTACTCCGTCTCTTCCGATGAGTTCATCTTTTGGAAAGGTCCTTTGAGTCTATTCAGTACCAGCACATTCTATGAGACATGAATACAGTTGCTGACTCGATAGCCAACTTCATTTTGGATTGGTACATTGCACACACATAATATATTCATAAAATATAAAGATAGACATAACATGTAAATTATCCATTGTATAAGCAAACACGTAAACAAGATCTCATTAATCACCAATAGAACACAAGATGTATAAAACCGCCAATAGTGTCTGTATATATATAAATCGGTACAAGATACAAAAGTGGTAGTGCTAATACAAAATTCTGAAGCATGCTAGCTTTCAGTAAGAGTCATCTCTAAAAGATATGAAGCTCATAAGATTTCAGTATATACATAGATAAAACATGCGCCTAAGCCCTAGGCCACGCAGCCCTAGGTCGCGCAGCCACAGGTTGCGCATGGAAGCAGACTACGACCCTCGCCACCTTCTGGAGAAGCGTGCCGAAATGAACTAATACTCCAACCGTCAGCTTCTAATAGCGATGGGGTAGGTCATGGACACCTAGCTCAGGGATGTCCAAGGTCATCCTCTGGAGGTTCTCCTTGACGGCCTCTAGCTCCTCTAAAGCATCACGGACCACAGGGCCCACCTCCAGTGCGTCTCCTCTCTACATAAGGTGAGAGACTCCAAGTGGTTGCTCTGGACCCATGTCTGCAAGAAACATGTAAAAGTCATCAACACTACTCCAAAAAAAATTTATAAAATGCATAAAATTAAAAAACACAAGCAATTGTTCTTACCGATATCATCCCACTGCGCTCTCTCAAGAAGCACCAAGTTTGGGTCTCCTCAGAAGTCTGTACCGTGGTATGGGTAGTCCTCCACCATGAGGATCTGTCCCTGTAACCACGTGAAGAACCCTATACCAAAACTGATGATGGGACCCCCGCCACCATGGTGAGCCATCACCTCTTCCCACCTGATCATGTGAGGATCGCGTGCATCCCAATCCTCGAGGTCTACTTGCGGGCGCAAGTGGGGCACTCACTCTAGCATAAAGGACACCACCACCGAACCGTACCCAAACTACTTCAACGCCCCCCGCTGGAATTTGGTCAACTGATCTCGGAGACTGGTGAGAATCCCCTCGCACCAGTTGAACATGGTAGGATCCATGCACTCCTCAGCATACATCATCTGCGATTTTCTCTCCAGATGCGCAAATCGGATGCCAGCTACTCAGATAATAGTAAAGAGTACCGTCTGAAGAGCCCGATCTCGGACATCCTTGATGGGAATTTTCCCACCACTCATCAGCGTACCTTGTGTACACCACTGATCGATCATGTCCTCTACCGAGCAAGGACATAAGGTTTCCTCGCTGGGATAACATTGTCAAAAAATAGATGTCCTCGACATCTATGGTTAGCATGTGTTCACTAATCTGAAAATGCTGTTGTATTGGGTCCCAACAGTGGACCAAGTATGTCAACAAAGGCACTTGGGACCTCATCCCAGGCACTCGAAAATACTTGAGTAGCCCACAGTTTCTCAATGTGGCAACGCATTGCGGATCATTTTACTCTTGCGCATCATCGAGATCATGCTCGCGTTCTCTCCACTTAAGAACCATTGTTCTCACTCCAAACCTGTCAAGAAAGACATTTTAACACCTTTAGAACTTTGCCCAACCATCAAAAGAGTTTTCATTTGAGTGGGTTTTGGTTTTGAGTTGGTCGTTTGTGTCGGCGCAGAACGTCCATTTGGATAGTGCGCCGTCGGTGTAGAACTCCCTTCCGGGTTTTACATCGGTGCAGATCCCGAAAGGGTGACCTGCGCCGGCTCGTAAGTGCAAATCCCCCAACCCAACATGCCCAAAACCTACCTAAATGCAATAAAATGAAAATTCTAAACCACTAGAAAGTTAAAGAGACAATTTTAGGGTTACCTATCACTGACGGCACCTGAAATGATGGATCATGGCTCCCGGAATCAACAAAAGAAGAACAGCTCCAAATGGCACTTTTCACCTCTCCAACTTGGTAAAAAACAAATAGTAATAATTTTTACTATTTACCCCTATTTATATTGAAAAAGAGCATATTCCATTTTTAATTTATTCCGATGTGGGTTATTTTTCTATAGTTGGATTCATTTATATCTAGTTAGTCGTTTTTGACCTAATTTCGAAGCTTGCAGGTGAATTTAAGTACCACTTTGATCCAGTTTTTCACGGTTATGGTCTTGTCGTGCATATTCTCAGGTATGAACAACTCATAGAGCATCTTTTCGTCATTACTTCGCTCATGAAATTCAATTATTAATGGCACCGAGCTAACTCTTTGTTCTTTCTTGTGCTCGTAAAACAATGAGAATAAGTCACCGAGTTATAGTTTATCGCTTTTTCGGGCTCGTTAAACTCCCACGAAAAAGGAACCCCCCAGAGTCTTTTCTTTAAGCTCTTTTCAGGCTCTCTAAATACGAAAAGATCGCCAAGCGAACTTGATGCGTTCACGCTTGTAAAAGTATTTGAATGATTGTCTTCCTGGTGATAGTTTACCCCTTTTTCGGACCAGGGGGAACTACTTACAAAAAAGGAATACTCCAACCAATCATGACTGGAAGAGTCCTCTCTCACGTTTTTTTATCCTTTTCCGGGCGAAGAGGCTAACCTTATGAAAAAGGACCTTTGGGGTCTTCTTTAGCTCTTTTCAAACTCTCTGAATATGAAATTGTTGTTGCAGCAACACCCCTCCCCAAAATTTTGTACATGTTGGGGCCCCTCCTGTATTTTTCGTAGAAAGTCAGCTTGAGAAGACATCCCAGCCGTCCGCTCTGTTTTCAACATAAAATTTTGCTTCCCTGCTGAGCTGCTTGCCGTCAATCCTTCCATGTTCTTCCCAATAAGCCAAAAGATAACTTAGTTTTGCCCAAACGTTTTGAAGTAATCCGGACTTTGTCCCGAAACAGCGGGAGTCAAACGTCCAACCTTTCCGAGAGGAGGACCTAGATTTTCTTTGTCAAAATCCGCGGGAGCCGTTGGGCAAAACCACCCGAAACGGCGGAAGCTTTCGATCAAGTCTTCCGCGACCACGGAAAGGTTCGCGTTGTTCTCCCGAAACGGCAAGGATTTCAACAAAACCATCCGAAACGGCGGAACAATTCAGCTCTGTCTTCCAAAACGGCGGAAGCCATTCGGATAAACTCGCCGAAATAACACAAAGCAGTTCATCATTTTCTTCCGAAGTAAAAGCACTTGGAAAATTTTCAATCGTCGCTTCTGCGGAACGGTTCAAGCTCCGAAACGACTTAGTTCCCGAAACGGCGGAGCCTTTCACTCGAACCTCCCGAAATGGCGGGGCTCATTCACCTTAGTCTCCCGAAAAGGACTTAGATTTTCTTTCGATTAGAAGACTGCGGGAACAAAGGACTTAAAGAATTTTTAGTTTCAACCTTCCGCAACGACGGGAGTTTAAGTGAGCCCACCCGAAACGGCGGGAGTTTTCAGGGAACCCTTCCGCAACGGCGGGAGCCTTCGTAAAATCCTTCCGCAACGGCAGGGGAATTCAAGGAACCCTTCCGAAACAGCGGAAGCCGCCGCGATATCTTTCCAAAAGAAAATAAGCGGAAACGTTTGATGAAACCCTTCCGCAACGGCGGGGGAATTCATGAAAACGTCCCGAAACGGCGGAAGCCATTTGGATAATTCCCGCGGAGGGATTCACGATTTCCTCCCAAAGTATGAAAGAACTTAGATTTTTTCGGAGAGCTACGGCGAAAGCCTTCAGTCTTTTGCTCCCGAAACCACGGGAGCCTTCATGAAACCCTTCCGAAACAGCGGAAGCCATCCCCATAAGTCCCGCGGAGAAATTCACGATTGCCCTCCGAAAACCATGAAAGGACTTAGGATTTCCTCAAGAAAGCTGTCACGGAGGCCTTCAGCCTTTGCTCCCGAAACGCGGAAGCCTTCGGGCTACCCTTCCGAAACAGCGGAAGCCAATCACTTAACCCGCTCGGCAAAAGGACTCCGAAACGACCCCGGGTAAATATGCGGAAAAGTATAATTTTTGCTTCCGGAACGGCGGAAGCCATTCCCAAAAGCTTTCCGAAACTAGCGGGAGCCGTAGCCAAAAACTTTCCGAAAATCAACGAGACTTTGAAGTTTTGGTTCGCGGAAGCTTTCGCAAAAGTCTTCCGAAAATACCGGGAGCATTCGCTATACCGTTCCGAAAGGGCGGAAGCTTTGGCGTTACCCGTCCGCTACGCGGCAGTCTCTCGCGGAAGGCTTCGAGTTTCCTTTCCGCTTTAAGCCCCGAAACGTCGGAAGCTTTCATCGAATCCTTCCGCAACGGCGGATGCAATTCGCGAACTGGCCCCGCAAGTGACGGTCGCACGGAAACCGAGGTGCTTTGACGTGACCGCTACGCGCGGCGAATTTAAACCCCGTTTTAACCACGCCACCTACCCAATTAAATGCTCACACGTGCCATTCTTTATAAAATACCGTGGGGGGCTCGACCAATACACCATTGTTTTGAACCGGCCAGCGACGTGTGATACCGTGCAAATCGCTCCAGCTCACCTCGCGCATCCGTGCTCGCAGCCACCTTGCTCAAGCAATCCCCATGGTGCCAGGTAGGATCTTAACTCTGATTTCCACCACTGAGTTGTCCTTTTTGGGAAAATATTGGGTTTTAGTGGGATTGTGACGGGCAAAACACCCGTCAAGGGCTATGTTTTGCCCGTTAGGTACAGTGAACGGAGTTTTCGTTTCACAAAATCGTCATGGGCCTTCGTAAGACGTATATTTTATGTTGATGGGTACGGGCGGTTAACCATGCCTTGTGTTGAATTTAAACCCCGGGCCGCGCCCCTCGTCGTGGGTTAAGTTATCGAAACCCTATGGGCTTTCCATGTCCCTGACCGTGAACCCTGGGCCCTTTTCCATAAACCCCAGTCCCTACACGCGAAGCCGAAACCCGTAAGCGGTTAAGCCACGAGAGCCAAAACTTGAAGCCGCCCTAGCTCTCCCCGTCAGTTTGTCCCCGGCACCGTTACCTTCGCTCAGACTAAAGCCTCCCGTAGTGACTCGGTAAGTGGCCGCGCGTGACGATAGCATCCATAGCCCTCACCGAGTCAACCCGCCTCTTCCCCGCCTTCGACCTCTCCAACCGCAGCCATAGCGAAAGACTTCTCCTTCCGCGAGGCGGAACCGGAAGCCGATTGCTTCCGCGAATCGCCTATCGGTCCAATAAAACCAATAGCGTCCGCAACATAGCTTATCCCACACTCATCTTTTAAGAGCTTCAAATGTTTCAATGTGTGTCTTATGATTAAAATAATGTTTTGCTTCCTTAATCTTTGCTTCATTGATTGATCTCATTAAAACGATGTTGCTCTCGGCTAAAACCATACAACCTGTTGCTCAAACTCATGATGAATTGTATATGGATGTTATCAGGGATAATTCAATATGCCGAAACCCAGTAAGAAGAAGGCGAAGATGACAGAAAAGAAACCTGCTCCTCCTAAGATTGAAACCTCGCTCCAAGACACCAAGTGCACCACTGGTGTCCCTCCAGAAATCAGATGGGATGACATATACAGAATGATCAGGGACCAAGAGATCCCAGATATGTTGCTGGAGGAGGCACCGATCTATCAAAATATCAGAGCCTCAGGCATAACTAGAGCCGCTACCCGCCCTGAGCTGTTCCCCTGTGCTGAAGTGATCGGGTGGATACTCCAACATGCAGATGCTGATGGGAGAGTGATAAATGATAGCGGGAACATGGCTATCGCCTCATTTCAACCCGCGTATCTGGCGGCAGCCTACAGGTTTCCCCGTGTCCAGCAAGCTCTGACCGATGAATGGTTAAACCAGATGGACAATGTCGAGATGGCCAAAAAGCTACTGGTGCAAGGGAAACATTTGAGGAAGAAAGAGAGGGAGGAGTATGACGTACAGAATCTAAGAGCTCCTTATAGGTTGATCGCCCTGATGCTGTGTAGAATCTTCGGCATGCCTGATGGCACAGTATACAAGATTCAGTGGGTCCCTATCATTCACTATGTGGCATTTAAGGGGACAGTGTTTGACTGGGCCACCATCTTGTCAGATAGTCTGTCCTCAATGATAAGTGCTGCTAAGCCCGGGCTGGCCTCGAAGAAGGCTGAATTCTTCATGTCCTCATACCTGATAGATTGTATCTTGGCCAAGATAGAGTTCCCCGGATTGGGGTGTACATGGGATAGGGCCACAGCCCCGGTCTACACTGCATTCAAGATGTTGTGGGCTCAGAATTACAAGCCCAGCTACAAACTCATTTGTGAGGGGTTCATCATGCCCCTATAAGAGAAAATGTTCAAGGAAGAACCAAGTTGCCTGTCACAAAACGCTTTGGAAGTCCTTGAGGATTATGGGGATTTCTACTTTTCAGAACAAGGTACCTACTTGAGAATGTTCGGAGGGACTAAGCCCCCATACATATTGCCGCAGTATGCCACAGACTATGTGGTGCTCAAGGAAGCAGTAAGACAACTCTTCTTGGATGGGATTGGAGCATTCCTCCACAAGCTACACAAGGCTTCCTTTCCCCCCCTACCTTTCTGCATAGGTGCTTACAAGTTTTCAGGGGTGGCCTCTACCGATGAATTTGTTCAAGAGTTGAGGGCCTTCCATTTCGGTGAGGTCATCTTCCACAGGAACGACAGAAAGGGTAAAGTGGCCGAGCATTGCAAGGGGAACTATGCGAACTTCGAATATTCCCACTACCCCGATGCCGAGGAGGAAGCATTCAGAGGCATCAGCAACATGACTGAACTACGGATCTGTCACCAAAGTACTGGAGCAAGCTCTAGCTCAACCAAAGCCCAGAAGACTATCCAGCAAAAGGAGAGAGAAGCCAAGGATGCCCGAGCTCAGGAAGACCTCAGGTTAAGAGAAGAGGCAAGGTTACAAAAGGAAGCCGAGGAAGCAAGGAAGCAACAGGACGCTGAAAATGAGAGACTGCGGAAGGAGGCTGAAGAAGCCCAACAGCAGAAAGAAGCAGAAATTGAGCAAGCTGAAGCAAGGAAGAAGGCGGAGGAAGAATTGAAGGCAAGAGAAGATACCCAGGTAGGTGGGTCCGGTGTACAAGACATGGAGATAGACACCTCTCAAGCAGGTGGCTCTGGCATCCAAAAGGAAGGAGCAGACCCCGCTCAGGAAGTCCGAACCCCACCTATGGAAGAAGACATAGACATCATAAACCGACCAATTGTCCCATACACTCCATCTGGGAAGCGTACGGTGTCCAAATGGAATGAGTTTGTCTATGACAAGAAAAGAAAAACGATGGTCCTCCAATCAGAAGAGAGGATTAAAAGTCCCTTCCATGATGACATAGTTACTCGCCGAGAGGTCGCTGTCATGCAGAACACAGACGCAGATCCCATCGCCATGGCATCCGCAGCTATAGCAACAGCACAAGCATCATTTGCCAATGTAGGGGTTATAGTCAAAGAAAATATATTGACTAAGAAGAAAGCACGTGCCCTGCAGCAAAATGTGGCTAATGAACAAGCCCAAAGAGACCTGATAGTAAATAAATACGATTGCTTGTACGCTGAGCATAAGGAGTTGGCAAACAAGTACAGCTACCTGGAGGAGGAAAAGGACCAGCTAGCACTCCAAATAATGATTGCAGAAGCAGAGAAGAGTGGAGCAGAAGAAAAGGCTTCCCAGCTAGAAGCAGACCAGCGGGCATTAGCTGAGCGTTTAGAGCAAGCGGAAAGCAGAACCTTAGACATGTCCCCCTTCCACGAGCTGTCATGCATTATACTACAGCAAGTGTATGGCTCTCAAGAGTTAATCACTGATGAGGTATGCAAACTCAAGGCCATGACGGTTAGGCTAAAGGAGGTTAATGCAGAATCCCACAGGCTCAAGGCTAAGAATACCCGTGTCAAAGCAAATGTCATAAGTCAGATGGCATGGAGGGAAGGGAAAGGAGGTTTCCCCCCGCACCTTCCTTTTAAGGCCGTGGAAGATTTTAATGAAGATATAGCCTTGTTGGAGTTTGGCCGAAACTGTGCCAATAAGCTGATGGCCAGTGTGCAGCGGGCAACAGATAGAATCAACGTCCTGTACCAAAAGCTCAAGGGAGTCCATGACAACTGCACACTGACCTTCCCTCAGACCCTCGAAGACTTCCCGGAAAAGGAACAGCGGTTGTCTCAATTGAAAGAAGAGCTAGGCGTTCAGATGGAGTATGTGAAAAGGATTGATGTCTTGGCCATGGATGATCTCCAACATTACATCGGTTCATCCACACTTCACAATCATCTGTTGAAGGAAACATATCAAGTTGCTGAAGCAGAAGTACAAAGCATTAAAATAGAGCTCGGGAAGAATGTAACTTCTCAGAAAATCCTGTTTCCTGCTGCAGCAAACATAATCATAAGGGATACAGGTGTGTGGCACAGCTACATAGAAGAGGAGGTCAGGAAAGCTGCAGCAGCAGCGGAAGCATCAGTTGATCCGGCAGCCCCTCTCCCAGCAGCCTCTTCCCCAGCAATAACAGGAAGTCTGGCCAGTCCCATTCCCCCTTTTCAATTAAGAGCAGCATCAGCAGGGGATTCGAGGGCCTCTTCCCAGGCAGCATCAGTAACCATCAACTTGGGCGACCCTTTGCCAGAAGAAGCTCACGCACAGGAAGGAAGAAGCTGAATTCAGTGAGCCACTCTCTTCAGCCAGACACGTGCCCAGCAGGGAACGCTTTGAGTTTAGCAAATTTTCTGTTATATGTAAGGCGTAAGCCGTGGGACAGCTGTCCATATTTTTTTTGTCAAAATATTTTTGTAAATGAAGTGGCCATTTTCGGTGATCGATTATATTAGAAATCTCTGTAAATGACAGGTGGGGGAACGCTAGGTGTCAGCCCAGAGGGCAAATTTGTAACTATAAATAGGAGCTAGAAGAGATTAGAAAGGACTTTTGGCAGGGAATGAAAATTTTGGGCGAATGATATGAGCTATCTTGTATCGGCTCTGTAAATTGAATTTTCTAATAGAAGCCACGGGAGATGAACGTTTTGCTTGGAATGTTGGGTTGCTTTGTGTTGGACTATTCTAATGACCGCAATTCTGCAATGTGAGATCATTCTTGACTTCTGAATTATTTCTCTGCATTAATGATTTTGCTCTCATCTATGCATGCGTTCTCTCTATTTTGTGAACAATGAAATGTATTGCAGTGAATTTCTCTGTCTAGATCGAATAGCTAACTGTTCTTTCTTCCGGGTAATCCATGTGGGTCATTGTTCATGACTTTAAATTGCTCCTTGCAGGGATCTTTGAGTTTAATTTCAGTTTTGTTACGTTTAGATCTGTTTCTTTATTTGTTACTTAGATTAGATAATTTTTTTTGCTTTCCCCTGTTTATAGATGCGTATAGATTCTTTCGTTTCCCTCTGTTGTCTGAGCAATAGGTGCGTCCCATGCTGATCTTGAGAAGCTACCTTCTCAAGATCTCCATATTGCTGTAGCTTTCATCGTGAGAGATAATAGCTATCTGTTCTTTGATTACGATAATTGTTACAGCTGATTGCTCCCCTTAAGCGTGTTCCCCTGCAGGGATAGATAGACGTGTTCCTGTTTTCTAAATTTAGATCTGTTTCAGTTGCATTTAGACTAAGTATAATTTAGGCATGTGCATCTCATATAAAACACATAAAATCCAAAAGAAAGGTGGATCGGGCCATAACCGGTAAAATCGGATTTAAAGTCCAAAACCACGGTTGCCGGAACCGCTAACCGGACGGATTCCCTACACCAAACGGGAGATAGTCTAATTGGGACCGTCTCTCGGGGAGAATCCCTTTCTGATTGATGCTACGATATCTCAGGCATCAACAGAAATGATGCCGAGTTTTCCTTCTATGGACTCGTTAAAATTCAACATTGAAGGGCCCGTCATGGGACGAACCCCTCCTTTCCTAGGTTTGTAAAACGTTTGGGATTGGACTCATCTATGAGATGAGCTGTACCAAGCATCTGTTTACCCTCCTCAAGCTCGTTAAAAAATAAGTGAGGCACTCATCAATCATGATGGGGAAAAGGGAAAGATTTTGTGTTACACTTTATTTACGGGAATTGCATCATCACTCTTGAACATGGCACTCATTTTCATTTGCATAGATCACTTGGGTCATCTGTTTGTATTCGAGTCATACTGATTCCATGAGTCATGTCACTCCTTTGGGTCATCCAAATAATGTATCCACTATCAGTTACATTAGGGGTCAACATTGTTCTCGTCATGTCAATACTGCCATGTCATGCCATGCCCATGTTCAAGAGATGTCCATCGCTCATCATCTGCAGTCAGTACACCTTCTACCATATTTGTCTACCTTGAGTTAGTCTTGCTCATTACTCTATTGTCCGATCTACTCCAAACATTTGTTATCTAGTTTCGTGTCGTTGATTGGGGATTCATCATGGCCCTCCTTCGACGGATTCATCCTTGTCGACTTTAACACATCATCCAGGGATTGAATCTAGAAACCAACCAAGTACCTTGGGCCTGCATGCCTCAATGGAAGGTTACCTCGCTTTCACCATGAGTTTACATCATTGAATCTTGATTGAAATATTTCATCCAACATTTGAACTCAACTCATTTATTCACGCTTGGTGATATGTACTATGATACCTTGGGGATCATCGACATTAATGGTGATTTCCCTCGCGCTTGTTAACGGTATTCATTAATGACCGGTAATCAAGTGGTTTCTACCATGTTCGAATCCAAAACATTGTAATCATGTGGATAGATTCGTATCATTGCGTGTTCGACTTGAAGACCCTAGTGAAGTCATATTCTTCCCAGGTTGCGATGGAGGTTGTTTGAGTCATATTACATGGATCCACTTTGTATTGGTCGTGGTTGTGTTATCATCTCATCATGGATCTACGATTGTGTCTAGTAGCCATGAATTTGTTTAGTCAGTCTTTACTACCATGGATCTGCAATGTATTGGTCGGCAGCCATGTTGTGAGTCATGTGAGACTGGTATCTCAGAGTCAGTTGTACTGCAGCAGCATCCTCCAGCCAGCAAGTCCTTGCCATCTATATTTCAAAGCACTTCACCTGTCTTGTTTTTCCAGCTTCATGCTTTGGGAGGCATTCTATTACTCCTAAATCTCATCATCATGAGTCCCATGTTAACTCAGTGCCCCAATCCCTGAAGTTCCCATGATAAAGTAAGTCATGTAGAGAAATTTTATGCCCTTTTTCCACATTTCTAGTTGGGCCGACGCATGTTGTCTTTAAGAAAGAAGTGCCCAAATAGGGTCAGCGCAGAGTTTATTCTGCTAGTCTGCGCCGACAGTGCGGAGTATCTTTGTACAACCTGCATTTCCCTTCCCTGACGTTGATTGTCTTCGTGCAACTTGTGCCAGAGTTGGTTAAATGGGATAAAGGTAGCTTTCGAGCTTTTTCTAGAAGTTGGATGAGGTGGATATTTATCCCTAACTCCTAGGTGAGATGTCCTTTTGTTCCCTAACCTAAAGGGATCCCTTAGCCCTCTCCCCATGATCCTCAACCTACTCTATCCACTTGGTCCTATAAATACAAGGCCCCTCTCCATTCCAAAGGGAGGAAGTCTATAACACTTACATGCTGGTGAAATTAGTTTAGGAGATCCCTATCCATCTATTAGGAGACTTTCACTTCCTTTGGAGGCATTGGTTTGGTTTGTTGGAGGAGGATTGCAGCGTTAAGGCTTGGGTTGTAATCATCTCTCTACTTTGTATTCCCTCTTTTATATAGTAATATAAACTCTTTCCACAAATGTTATTGTGTTGATAATGTTTTGTAGTTTACTTCCTTAATTGTTTACTTAGATCAGTTATTGTTTAGACATATTTTACTGGTTGTATTGTTTCCATATGTCTTAACAGGTCTTGCAGCTAAAGATCTCACAACCGCGGGACTTGGAGCAACAACGAGGAAGAAGATCTATAATCTGAAGGTAAGATGTCTAAGTACTCGATCTCTAACTAGATATAGGAAAGTAGCTTTGTATTATGTCTTTATTTGTTCTAGATTCGCATTGAACTAGGGAGATATGGCTTGCGTCCGCTCGAGTAGATTGTCCAATAACACAAAGACCAAAGGTTTGTTTCGATTTATATCAAACAAATAAAAACGTACAAAATGAGGTAAAAAATTCACGCAAGGGGAAAAATGTCAAATGATAGTATTAATTCAAACATAACATAAAGGAAAACACAACCTACTTGTTATAGGTCAAATTTGCACTTCTTTGTCCGTGATCACATTGCTTTGTTGATCACACAAAAGGACACTATGGATGGAAGAGCTAGGTTGACCCTGGATGAGTTATTGCTGAGATCACATTCTTCAGCTAAAAAACATATTTTTTCTACAGTTTTCACTATGTGTGCACTACTATTGCCACAGTCATATAACGTTCTGAACACTGGTCTTATTGAAGACAACCCGCGCACATCCTCCAAAATGTTGTGAACGTTGGTTGTCAACTGCAGAAGTTGCATACTGTGCGCTTGTCTATTTGTATGAAACATGCGCACATATTAAGATGAAATGAAAAAATATATTAAGATTACGAATTGGGATTAGTTGAAGTTGGTTATGCAACTTCCCCAACCTCCCAATTCAACTGCCAACCTTGTGCCATAAATACAAGGGGAAGCCATGAGAGATAAACCTAGAAGGAGGAAGAAACTGTTGTTACGCTGGAGGAATTCTTAAGTCTTTGTGAGGAGCGAGAGCCTAGGACTTGGTTGCAGAAGTGTCTGGACAGATCAGGTAGATTTGTACTTTTCTACATTTCTTTGACAATAAAAGGTGGAAATACCCTTCCCGTCTCAATTGAATGTCTGATTGTGATTAATGTTAAGTTGTTTTCAATTTCATTATCTATTTGCAGTCAAGATACGCTAAGGAAGGTTAACTTGTTTTGTAGGTTCATCACTGTGTAATATTGGGAAAAAGTTAGGACCAACCATCGTTAAAAAGGTACAACTTTTTGAATCCTAATCTCTTTCCATTTGTAGTAATTAATGCAAAACATGAATGTATTTACTTGTCACCCCATGTAAGTTGGTAGTGTCATCTCCCCCACTATAAGGTATTTTCTTACACAACATAACTGGCGACTCCGCTGGGGAGTAACCGGTTGTTTTCTGCTCCGTGGACCTTTCTAGGTGTTTTCTTTCAGCTTTACAGTCTATTGATTTTCTGAGAGGTTTCTATAGGTTTCTTTTTAGTTCCTTTTGACTTGAGTCATTTCAGTTTGTTTAATTAAATCCTTTTTTATTGCTTTCAATCCCTGTGCGCTAGTCTTCTGTGCACATAGAAGCGCACTTTCTGCTCTATGTGCTAGTTCCCTTGAGCTACAGTCACGCACTTTTAGTTGCAGGTGCTGGTTTCTATACCAGACAAAGGCGTAATTTCCTGTAAGTCTAAGCCTTTCACTAGGGCTTGGTTTTCAGGCTTTTTTGGGTCTACTATTGGCATTTTCCTTGCTTCTTTGACTGATTACTGAGACAAATTTGTCTTTTATGAGTCTTGTTCACCTCTTGAAGTCCTTTAAGTTGCTTTTACCTGTTTTCGCACTTGTTTTTAGGTGTCTTTCCTGTTTTTCATGCTTTTTGAGCCTGTGCGCGACTCTCTGTTAGGCACTGTAGCGCACTTTTTTCCCTAGACGCTTGTTGCACTCTTGCAGACCTGCGTACTCAACGCTTGTTGTCTGTTGCAATACCTGCGCACTTTTACTGAGATTGGCCTTATTTTTAGGGTTTCATCCCAGTTTGACTTTTTAGGGTTATTTTTGAAAATTCTTTTGGTCTGGATGCCTTTTGAGTTTCTTTTCAGGTCAGTCTGATTTGGTTTAAGCCTTTATTAGCTTTTCCTTTTGAGTTTGTGTGGCAGTAGGGTTACCTTTGGTTTGCTTACCTACTCTTTTGTTTGGTGGGTGTTTTCTTGGGTTTTTGATGCTTAGGAGCAGCCTCTTGGTCTGTTTTTCCGTTGCATGCATCTATTTTCCTTTCTTCTTTTACATCTTGTTCCAAGTGTAGAGTTTTTTCATCGAAACAACTCGGTAGGTCAAGTCTTTTTCGGTCTTTTGATTCGATTGCTTTAAGCCATTAGTTCTTCATCTTTACCCACACCATTGTTAGATCTTACTTGTGCCCTTTTTTCAAGTTCCTTTTCTTTTGCAAATAGAAGAAAACTTAAAAATTGAAATTGGTAGCTTAGTAGTGAGATTTATCATCATTTTTCGAAGTAGCATAGATTATCTTGCTTTGAAATTTTAAAAGAAAATTAAAAAAAAAAAACTATTTAGGATTGCCTAGTTTAAGTTTTGAAAAACATAAACGAAAAAAAAAGAGTTTTTGTGAAGTTTGATGCATTATTTTTTCTGCACTTTACTTATGTCATGAACCATACCACACATTTCACTACCCTTCTTGAGTAAAAACTAGCCTCTAAAAATAAAATTTTAATAAAATTAATTAGCAACTTTTTATTTTTAGGTATGACACAACATCAACTAGCTTAGGCTAGGGTTTCGGGGTAAATCTCCTTAAACTAACCGAAATCGGTTTCATTACTCAACAATCGTAGTAATACAATCTCTTAGGTAAACCCACTTATATCAAAATATCCTGAGAACGTTCTACTCAAACCAGAGTTAAGAACGAGGCTGTGTGCGACTGGAATTGCTGAGGATACCCCCTCACTTTCCTTTCAAACATAAACCAAAGATGATTCGCGTACGGGGGTACACTAGTACTTTTAAGTGCTTTTGGATTTTGGGCTTTGCTACCCTACCCATGCGTCTTGGAGAGGCTGATGACTGTTCCCCCAAGCATTTTTGTATTTGTGGTATCCTTAGTATCTTAACCCTAGGGCTCTTCACAGGTATAGTGGAAAGCTATTTCCACTGCACCTCGGACAAACACAGAAGGTAACCCTTTGCAGTAATCCCGGGAGGGCGGTTTGGTGATTCAAATGCTTGCACCTAGAGGACCTCCATTGGACGTCGTGTAACTGACCATCGATACTCTATTGGTTTGTTCTGGGCCCTCATCATCCCAGTCTTGCTTCTGAGAGTATTAGCTTTGTTTGCTTGGTTTTGATCATTGTAGGACATTTTTAGTGGTGTGCTCTTTGTGCTGCTTGTTTTTAGTTGGCCTTGGAGATTTCTGGCCCTTTGAGTCGAAAACTTGATAGCATCCCAGTGGGCACCAATCAAGGGACCCATGTTCAAGGGGCTCATTGTGCTTTTCCATTCATTGGGAACATTGGTACTCCCTTAATGGCTACCTTGAATCTTCTGGGATTCACTATAGGGATACCGGTTTGGTTGTTTTCCACTCCGAATGCCTTGCATGCTCCTGATGCTTCTCAAGTAAGAACCTCACATCAAGAGCATCAGAACCCTATGCCTGTTTTTCCAGTAACATATTCTCCTCCTCCTTCTACCTCATGTGGTGAAAGTAGTAACACTAGTAACCAGCAGTCTAAAAGGAATAGACAGAGAAATAATAGGAAGAAGATGCCAAAGCAAGGGGGAAACCACCCAGCCTCTGGAAGTCATGCTAGGGGCACCTACCCAACCTCTGGTGGTCATGTTGGAAGAACTCACTCAGTCACTGTAAATCACACTGAACCCACCCACCCAGCCTATGGAAGTCATGCTGGGGGCACCCACCCATCCTCTGGAAGTCATGCTGGGGGCACCTACCCAGCCTCTAGAAGTCATGTTGGGGCACCTACCCAGCATTTGGAGGTCATGCTGGGAGTAAAATTTCAGTCACTGCAAATCATACTGAAAACATGTCTTCAACCATTGTTGCTCATGTTGAGGACATGTCATTGATCACTACTGGTCATATTAATGACAAGTCACTAGTTACTGTGAGTCATACTGGAGATATTGAATCGGCCACTACAAGTCATGCTGAGAAAGTTGACATTATCGACAAACCTAATAAACAAAAGCTTAAGTTCCCTTGTAAGTTTTGCGAGGGAGACCACCTGACCTATTTGTGCCCTGTACTTCCAGAAGTGCAAAGAGTGTGGTCCTTAGTTCAAAAGTCTTCTTCTTCTGAGCAACCAGACACTACAAGTCACGCTGGGGGAACGCTATCAGCCAATGCTATTCATGCTGAGAGTACTGTTGTTGTAAAGGATTCTAAGCTTATAGGACGTCAGCCAAATTTCCCTTGTAAAATTTGTAAGGTTGATCATCTTACTCACCTGTGCCCTACTATTCCAGAGGTGCAGAGAGTGTGGTCCATGTCTGAAGGATTCTCTGCTCCTGAATTTCCTATAGATTCCCCACAACCTAGTCAACCTTTGGTGGATGAAGTGGTTGAATCGATGAAGTCTCTGGTCAACCCCACTCTTCCTTCAAAGAGTGAAGTGATCGAATCGATGCATTCTTCGACCGATCCCATCAGTCCTTCGGAGTCTGATGCACCTGTTCCTGAAGTCTTCTACATTACCAGTTCAGATGTTTCTGAAAAAGGGGGCACTTCATCTATGTTGAGTGAACCCCTACCAAGATCTGGGATCATCTCCTTTGATTGGAATAGTCTAACTGGACCTCGCCTTCCTTCTTCTACACCTTTTCAGATAAAGGTTGATATCGACAACCATGCAGTTCACCGATGTATTGTAGATGAAGGAGCCTATGTTAGTATCTTATCCCCTTATGCTTGGAGAGATTTAGGTTTTCCTAACCTTGTTCCAGCTGTTAATTGGTCGTTGAATTTCGATAAAATACCCAGTGAACTGTTGGGATTCCTCCCTCAAGTACCTGTTACTTTGGGTGGAAAAATAGTCTTAGTTGATTTTATGGTTTTAAAGGACCCTATGGACTTTGATATGATCCTAGGGCGTGATTACGTATATGCTATGCAAGCTTTGGTGTCTACGCTCTTTCGTGTGATGCATTTTCCTCACAATGAAAGCATTGTCACTATCGATCAACTTACATTTGTTGATACCTCTTATTACCCAACTATAGACCAAATATGTCCCCCCGTCAGTAGGAACTACCATGTCACAATCAAATTATGTGGCATATTGTTCCTTGAGTCCAATTTCTACTGAGAAGAAGCCTCTAAATTCATGCTTATCTTCTTGGGACTAGGCCCCGACAATTGACCAGGCGATAACTCCATATGAATGTTTAGATATGTGTTCTATCTGGGATGATATACTTCCTTCTGATGAAGTTTTCCTAGAGTCTATAATGCAGTTTTCCATTCATTTGGACATTGATCCATTGTCGAGCATTCTTCCATCTTTTCTTTGAGCTCGTTAAAAATAGTAAGGAGGATACGAGCATTCTTCCACCTTTTCTTCGAGCTCGTTAAAAACAGTAAGGAGGTTATGAGCATTTTTCCACCTTTTCTTCGAGCTCGTTAAAAAAAGTAAGAAGGTTACGAGCATTTTTCCACCTTTTCTTCGAGCTCGTTAAAAATAGTAAGGAGGCAACGAGCATTCTTCCACCTTCACTTCGAGCTCATTAAAAACAGTAAGGAAGTTATGAGCATTCTTCTGTATCTCCTTTGAGCTCGTTAAAAACAGTAAGGAGGTCACAAGTTTACTTTTTTGGACTCATTAAACCTTTACGAAAAAGATTTTTATAGAGTTATTTCATGCTCTTGTTAGACTCTTTAAATATGACAAGATTGCCGAGTATAGTTGTCTTTTTAGACTCGTTAAAGGATTTGAAGTGACATCCGCTTAAGTATAAGTTTAACCCTTTTCCGGACTTTTGCGGATTATTTATGAAAAAGGAATACTCTAGTCATCCGTGGCTAGAATATTTTTTCTCTCATTGTTTTACACTTTTTAGGGTGAGGAGACTAACTGCATGAAAAAGGACCTTTTGGAGTCTTCTTTAGGGTTTTCAAACTCTCGAAACATGAAAATACCAAGCGAGCATTCACCTACTCGGGCTCAATGAGAAATCCACGAGAGGGTATATAGAGGATTGTTTAAGTATTTCAGACTCTATAAACAGGAAAACACCGGCGAGCACATACCAACCCGGGCTCGATGATAACATCCACGGGTAGGTGTATGGAGTTATTGTTTAATTTTTTCAGACTCCTTAAATTTGAAAACACCGACGAGCAAGAACATATCTCGGCTCGATATTAAAATCCAGAGATTAGTATTATAGAGTATTCGTATATCTTTTCTTCGAACTCTATAAAAAATGAAGAAAGACTATTGAGTTTGCTTTCTTGGACTCATTAAAACAACAAAAAGGATATTCTTTTATAAAAAATGAATAAGGGAAGAGAAGGGTATCAGACATCTTTTCAATTTCAAAGGCAGCTAGTCAGTCATTTCCTTGAACATAACACCTATTTGAGTCCATCATTTCAGTTGGGTTTCAGTTTTTGACCTTAGGGTGAACCTGATCTCAGAGTTTTTTACTCCTCTGATTGGTTATTCTTCCAATCATATGGAGAATCTACTAATGTCTCCTACATTGCAGGTTTATATCCATCCCCCTCATGTTAAAAGCTGCCTAAGTCACTTTTGTTTCGTGCTCACTATTCAAGGATACAGCCCGTGTCAGACATTCTGCAGTTACCTTGAATTCATGTGTCGGCCATCCTGGTGTCAGTTTGTTTCATCTTGTTACTCGTCCTACTCCAAATCAGCTCAAAATTTTTAGTATTCCTCGTGTTGGATGATGGAGGATGCATTAAGGCCTCCCTTCCAGCGGACTTCTTTCCATCGACTTCAACTCATTATGCTCTGGGAATGAAGTTTAGAGTTTCGGTTAGTACCTTGGGGATTGCAATCATTAGTGGCAGTTTCCCTCGCTGTTGAATAATGGGAATACATCATTTTCTCTTATTCGACAGGTTCCTCAGGTGTTCGACTTCAAGTCCGCTTATTCACACTTGTTGGAACGTACTAGGTACCTTGGGCCCCATTATCATTATCAATGGAAGCCCTTGCATTTGTTAACAGTATACATCAATGACCAGTAATCAAACGATACCCCCCATGTTCGACTCCCGCTCATTTATTCACATGGTTAGGGTTTGTACCTTGGGTTATTTGGATGAAGACCTTGGGACTCTTATAGCATCACTCTATTTATGTTATCACCCAAGCTACGCAAGACTGAGCCTCATTCATTTTGGCTCTGCAAGAGACATAGATCCAGCTTGTTGTTATGGATATGATCTCTCATCTTTGACATGGATCTATGCTTGTATTTCAGTGGCCATGCTATATATACATCTCCTAGTTATGTATTTGGAGATCATGTCGTATCACACCGAACATATATATGATGTCAAGATTGTAATTGCTCGCTGACCTTGATCGTTGTTTTCAAGTACTTTTGTGACTTGGTTCTGCAGTTTCTTGCTCCTCCTCTCACTTGGAATTATAATGTATTTTGTCCATCGTTTCCCTCTGACCTCACACATTAGGGGGCATCTGTTATAGGTCAAATCTGCACTTCTCTGTCCGTGATCACATCGCTCTGTCGATCACACAAAAGGACACTATGGATGGAAGAGCTAGGTTGACCCTGGATGAGTTATTGCTGAGATCACATTCTTCAGCTGAAAAACATATTTTTTCTACAGTTTTCACTATGTGTGCACTACTTTTGCCATAATCATCTAGCATTCTGAATGTTGGTCTTATTGAAGACAACCCGCACACATCCTCCAAAATGTTGTGAACGCTGGTTGTCAACTGCAGAAGTTGCATATCGTGTGCTAGTCTATTTGTATGAAACCTGCGCACATCTTAAGATGAAATGAACAAATATATTAAGATTATGAATTGGGATTAGTCTAAGTTGGTTCTGCAACTTCCCCAACCTCCCAATTCAACCACCTCTCGAATTCAAATGCCAACCTTGTGCCAGAAATACAAGGGGAAGCCATGAGAGATAAACCTAGAAGGAAGAAGAAACTGCTGTTAGGATGGAGGAATTCTTAAGTCTTTGTGAGGAGCAGGAGCCCAGGACTCTGTTGCAGAAGTGTCTGGACAGATCAGGTATATCTGTACTTATCTACATTTCTTTAACAATAAAAGATGGAAATACCCTTCTCGTCCCAATTGAATGTCTGATTGTGATTAATGTTAAGTTGTTTTCAATTTCATTATCTATTTGCATTCAAGATACACTGAGGAAGGTTAACATGTTTTGCAGGTTCATCACTGTGGAATATTGGGCAAAAGATAGGACCAGCCATCATTAAAAAGGTACAACTTTCTGAATCCTAATCTCTTTCCATTTGTAGTAATTAATGCAAAACATGAATGTATTTACTTGTCACCCCATGTAAGTTGGTAGTGTCATATCCCCCACTATAAGGTATTTTACTACACAACACTACCTGTCAATTGCAGAGTGGTTGTGAAGCCCAGTTCAACGGTGTTAGGTATCTTGCGTCCGACAATTGATGGAGACAAATTTGTTTAAACAACGTTTTGGAAATGTTAATCAAAAGAGTGATTTTTCCCTGTATATAAATTTTGAAAACCCCAGTAATAAATGTGAACGTGGAGAGGTTGGTGGGGTCATTAATGACGGATCCTATTTCAGCGCAGAATTCCCTTTTCCCCGCGTCGTTTCCAAAAACATTTTCCACCGACCGTTTCGTCATGACTCTCTCAGTTGCAGTGAAAAGTGTCATCCGCGTTCATGAACTTTCAGGATGAAATCCCTTTCTGCAATAAGAACATTTATATTTCTCTTTTCCCTCTTTCCCCTTTTTCTTGTTTCTTGAACTGGATGGCTCATCTGATTGCTTTGTCTTCTCTCTTTGCTTGGAAGGATCAAACTTTGGCTTCTCTTTCTTTTGCTTCCCTTTTCCATTCGTAGCTTTGGATCCTCCAGCAAATAAACCTTGATCTTTGGAGCATATGGTCCCCATTTGAATGAGTTTATCATGCTCCTTTGTCACAGATTCAATGAAGGCACTTAAGGTAGGCATTTTCCAATTAGGAATTGCGAGCTTTCCCGTATTGAAAGTTGAAACAAAAACTGAATAGTCTTTCCCAAGTTTCAAAAGAATGCATAGGATCAATTGTTTATCTTCTTTTTCCACTCCACATTGCTTCAATATCATAACCAAGCTTTTAAACTTAGTGAAGAAGTCATTGATGGTCTCAAAATTTTCAGGATTGAGGGAAATCAACTCATTCTCTAGCTAATAAGATCTCATATCATCCTGCTTGCCAAAGAGTGTGGAAAGTTTCTCCCATACCTCTTTCGGAGTAGTCAATCCACTGAGATGGAAAAGAAGATCCTTAGAGATGCTGAGAGAAAGGAAACCATAAGCTTCATCAAGCTTATTGAAATATTTTGATTTCTCTACTATTGATGTAGCTTCGACTTCTAGGCCCATGGTAACTTTGTAGAAACCTTTAGAGTGCAACAATATCTCCATATCATCCTTCCACTAAAAATAGTTGAAGGGAGTGAGGAGATTTGATGAAGAAGTATCCATCTTTCAAGAGGAGAGAATGCAATAGAAGGAGTGAATAACCTGCAAATCACAAGAAAACAAGAACAATAAGGTCGAACAATCCACACTTTTCAAGCTACTTCACACCCAGCATAAGACAATCAAGCAAGCTTGAAGATCCAATTATTCGAATCCAGGAATTATGCGGAAAACTCTCGGCTTCTGGTGTGGATTGGAAGAGAATTTTTGGTACTGCATGACCAAGAGCGAATGCACATGAGATAATGCATGCCACTGCTGCAATATTTTGTGAGCAAATTCACTCAATCTTCATGAATAATCCCTGCAGAAAAGAAACCTTTCCCCTACCATGGCTCTGATACTATGTGAAATTGAAGCACAACAGATCTAATTGAACAAGTAAATCAATTACAACAGATGCATAAAGAATAATATGTGTAAACTGTGCAAGAGAATTGCAGCAGTGCTCTATTGAACTCAGAAGTAGAATACAATACAATGTGCAGTCACAATGACTGAATAATTTGAATTAACCAAGGAGTTCATTCGAATACGCTGCATGGAATAGCTTGGATCCACTAGGAGTCCTCATCATCATATCAGTGGAGTCATCAATGCACAAGTAACAATCAACCAGGTGTCAAACTGAGTCTAACTGAATGTAGGTAGTGTAATTGGCACATGGAGACACTAATGTAGTGAAGGAGGCTCAGTGGAGGGTGCATGGGGAGCTTAATGGAGTCAAAATAGGCAATCTAGTCTCATTGGGGGTCCAACGAAGTGTTTCAGTCAGTTAACTAGTCAATCAGTCCTTAAATCAAGGAAAGATCCACAAGTCAAGCTAACTAACTGAAGTGTAAATGAGTGGTAGGTGAGGGAGGCGCATATGTCAAGTTGGAGGCTCAATAATGGCGCATCATGGAATAGGAGGGTTGGGACTAAGCATAAAGAAGCTCTCGAGGCTAGCAAACTAGGGACTAGGTGTTGGAGGACACCTCACTGATGACTGGGATGCATGCAAAATGCATGATATGCATGACTGCATGACAACATGATGAGAATATCCTAACTAAGTTGTGACAACTTAACACTCCTATGAGGATCCAGCTTGTTATCTCGTGTGTCACATAATGTTTCCTGCGGACTTTATTTTGAGTAGGACTTGAAGTGTGTTTTTTTTCTTAGAATACTTTTAGGGAAATATTTTCATTATTCATTCTGTTTGGGAAACCTTTAAGGATATCTCACATAATGCATAATTTTCCACCCAAATATCCCCTTGTCGAGGAGGGAGATACAGGGGAAAACATGGACCAACCTACTATAGCTGGTCAACGTGAAGAAGGAATTCCAGTTACTGAATCGGGAGGGAATTATTATCCTCCCACAAATACACCTATCACCGATCCCGAGGGACCATTGGTGGTAGAAAAACCTTCCTCGCAGGATACATATTTTCACCATTCACTTGAAAGATATTTTGGAGTTGTGGATTGGATATTCAACTAATCTCCAGATGACATGGTAGCAATTGCTTTTGGTCCAACTGCTTCATTTTGCGGAACCTCCATAGGACAATCTATTTCTGATTTTGGTACACCCTCAATTGTCGGGGTAACTCCACCTCCGCGTCCTACCAGATTCGTTTCAAACGAACAATTTTTTGCACCACTTCAAGACATTGTATCCCGCTTATGGATACTTGGAGAAAACGTAAGACATCAAATTTTTAATCTGCCTTTACCATCCACTTCAAAAGTATTTAATCCCGAATACCATTCTCACGTTCATTCTTTTACTCTTTCTTCGCCAGGAATTCCAGTGCCCAACATGGTCTCCTATGAACCAGGACAACCATATTTTCTGGTTGTATCGTATCAAAATCAACTAGTCGGTTCTATACCTCCTTTGACCTCGATGACTAGGGGGAAACCTTCATCCAATGATAACTTTGTAACTGGAACACGATCTTCAATTACAAGGCAAAGTGCAATTGGAGGCCAACTTCTAGTTAGTGGTCAAAATATGACTATGGGGAAACCTGTGGTCAATGGTCAAAATATGACTATGGGGGAAACTTCGGTTGGTGGTAAAAACTTAACTTGGGGGAAACCTCCAGTTAGTGGAAAAAATGTAATTGGGGGGGAAACCTCCAGTTAGTGGATAGAATGTCACTGTAGGGAAACCTTCATTTACTACCTACAATATGATTGGAGGTCAGCCTCTAGCCATGGAAGAACTCTCGCGGGGATATCACACATGGGGGCCATCCACATGGGTTCAACCTGCATGGGGTTATACATATCTAAGTAATCAGTAAATGGAAATGATTCAAGTCTATCAAACTGATCCTGGAAACCTTTATCCCGGAGTACCTTACCCTGGAAATATGAATACCCCATGGGTCAATAGAACTTTAATCCAGCTGGACCTTTAGCTGGAAGACAACCCCCACCCCCAAGAACTCCACCTCCACCACTTGTCCCGCCTCCACCTCCACCACTTGTCCCACCTCCACCCCCACCATCCAAACAATCCCCCCATTCTGAAGGAACCCCTCATTCGGGAGGAAACCCACCACCGAGCCAAACTCCTAACATGGGAGGACCTACACCATATGGCTAACCCCCTATGGGATGACCGTAACCATATATTCCTACACCTTATGATCAATCAATTTATGGTCCTACTAGTACTCAAATTTCGTATCAATATTACCAGTATCTGTAGCCAAACTGACAGTTACCATTTCTGGCTACATTAGATATGTCGGACCTGCCACGTTTGATGAACGATCCCATTCAGCATGGCATAAATTGGCCACCCATTCCTGTGAATATGCCATCAAACATACCCAAGTTTGATGGCAAACCTGGCGAGTATCCTAAAAACCATGTAATGACATCTTTTCTGGTGTTCCTCGAAATCCATAGTGGATTATTCTATACGTTTGAGGTTGTTTCATAGAACCCTCACTAGCACGGATACCAAATGGTATATTGAATTGCCACCACATTCTTTCATGTACTTTTGATCCTTGATTATGTCCTTTCTTATGCATTTCCAATGACCAATCCGTTACGAAACCGGTATGGACCTTTTGACCTCACTCCGACAGTCTACCTCCACTCATATTTCTAATCATATTCATGAATGGAGGAGAGGACTTCGGCTAATTAAGTATCCTATTCCAGAACAATTACTGGAAGATTGGTTCACCAAATCACTATTTCCTGCCATATCCAAAGATGTTGACATGGGTGGGGTGGTTACAGAGGAACAAGCCATTGCACGTGCCCAGTATTTAGACTTAGTCTACGCTCAATTTGGCACTCTATATGACATAATTCCCAACACCCCTCACCCCACCAACGACCCAACGAAACCAACCACAGAATCACATGTTGATGGCATAGTTGGTTCCATCAAAACCCATCCTACCATCAAATCCACTAGATCACAAAGCCACACGGATTATAATCCAACTCCGATGCAGGCTAGTAATAACATCATCAATTCACCCAATCCTGGTCCCACCACGGAGGTGAATTCAGTTCAATATAATTCATCTCAGAAATCCGATGGTAAGAAGAAAAATAAAGGTAAATCCAAAAAATCTTCCAACCAGTAGGAACAAAAAACCAATCAAGACACAACTGATGCTAAACAAAAATGGAAGGCTAAGTATCTATGTTTACTATCCGGTGATGACCACTTCACGAAGGAATGTCCCCATTGTGAAGAAGTCCAAAAATTCCTAAAAGGAAAGCCTAAACCCGTAGTTCTAACTGACCCCTTCCCAACACAACAGCAGCAAATGGTTACACAACAAAAAACTCCATCGCAAGGAGAAACATCCATGACCGCTCATGTTCTCATGATGCATAGAGAAACGGTTAATTTATCTACCAGGGAACGTATGTACGATTTTGTTCTAGAAAAAGAATCTAATGGGATTAATGCTGAAAAATCCTCCACGTCCACGTCCACTACCTCTCCTATACAAGGTCCTTTGACAATATACAAACCCATATCAGATGCAGCATTGCGTCCACCCAAAAGCACAATTCGAAAGGCGATTTTCAATGCCAACGCCTGGGCTGCTCAAAACTACAGCATTGTTGAATATTTAGCCCCAAGCACCTTAATCTATGTCGACCATCGAAGTCTTACAAAACTGTCATAATCACTGTAAGACTCTGCTATGTTTTATTGGAGCAGTGGATCCGGAATCATCTAACATAATTATGTTTAAACTGGAATATTTTAAGTTGAGGATTTACCATCAACTAGCGTTTCAAATCATCACCAACATTGCTGGGAAAAAAATCCATTGTACTATTCTAGACGAAGGAGCCTCTACTTCTATTATGTCTTTGTCCTGTTGGAGATCCATTGCCTCTCCTGAACTAAATCATTCTCCTACCACTTTGAAAGTGTTTGATGGACGCGGATTCCAACCGCACGAGATTTTATAATTCTTAGTCGTTGAATTGGTAGGTAAGACTATTTCCATTAACTTGTAAGTAGTTGCAGCATCCTTGGACTACAATTTATTACTTGGTCAAAACTAGTTTTACACTATGACTGTGGTTTCATACTCAATCTTCTGCATTGTGCAGTTTCCCCATCAAGGGAAAATTGTCACCATTGACCAACTAGATTTTTGTACACCTGACACCACAACTCATCCCGCAGATAATGTCCCTCTTCTAGGGAAGTCTTCACACATATATGAGAGTGTGGCGGTAGGACTCCTTAAAGACTCATCCCTGATGGGATTTTTTCCAACGCCTAATCCCCCATCACAAATTGCCACGGTGAACATGATCTCATCCATGGGCCCACATTCCTCCAACTCAGCTAATTTTTGGATTGTTCCTTATTCTATTGAAGTTGATTCGATTGGATATCAGATGCCTCTTATCCTATCTAAGGCTACTTATAATTCCATCCAATCGGAGTCAGACCCACCTAATGACCATAACATGGTTGCATCAAACCCATGTTCTCTTCCCTCTTGGTTAAAATCGTCCTCGCCATCGATGTATTATCTCCTCCATACACTTCCTATGATGAGTCAATTATGGATATTATGAGATTAGATGAGCTTCCTAGGGAGGACCATCACCATCGATCGTCCTTCCTCCCACCTTTAGATATGGTAGAGAATGATATTCACTCTATTGTTTCACCATATATCGTTAAAAATCCTCAATCTCCTATTCTCACAAGGGATACGGTAACTAAGGGGAATTTGGAAAATATTACGCCTACCACTTCTTTTGACATCTCGGTGAAACTTGGTGTCATGGAGCATATTCATATTGACCAAAATTGCTCTTCTGAAGAAATCAAAACTTATACGGCCTTGTTTAAACAATTTTGTGATGTATTCGCATGGATTTATGAAGAAATGCATGGGATTGATCTTGCTATGATTGTCCATGAGATCAAAACTTATCCCGAGGCAAAGCCTGTCCGAAAAAAAACTCCGTCCAATACAACCTTGAAATACTGCGGATTTTAAAGCATAAATTGAAAAGCTCTTGAAAGTTGGATTCATTTATCCTATCCCCTTGATAGACTGGGTGTCTAAAATCGGTCCTGTTACAAAAAACCAAGGAACTATTAGAGTATGTGTCGATTACAGGGATTTAAGTAAGGCTTGTCCCAAGGACAATTACCCTACCCATTTTATCATCTAGATTATAGACAACTGTGCCGGTAGTGTCATATTTTCATTCATGGATGGTTTCTCCAACTATAATCAGATTGAAATCTACCCAGTTGACCAGCACAACACTACGTTCATCTGCACCCTAGGTACATTTTCATATCGCAAATCACCTTTTGGCCTTAAAAATGTTGGTGCCACATTCCAGTGGGCCATGTCGTACGCCTTTCATGACATTAAGTATTTTTTGGATACTTACCTCGATGATTTTTCAGTATATTCAAATCATCGTGAGTTTCACATCGACCATCTAACAGTGGTTTTCCTCATATGTCGACACTGTAATATCTGCCTAACTCCTCACAAGTGCGTATTATGCATTGAGTCTGGATGCCTTCTTGGCTTCATTGCCTCAAAATATGGGATTTGTATTGATCCCCTAAAGGTATAGTCTATTCTATCCATACCCCCACCAACAAATATCACTAAACTTCAAATTTTGCAGTGGAAGGAAAACTACTTGCGTCGTTTCGTGTGTAATTACATGGAGAAGATGTTGGCTTGGTTTTGCAACCAATCTTTGTGCAATGGGCACCTATCAACAATGTGATAGCAATTTCAATATAGAAAGCAAAAAACGATTAAGAATTAAATCTAAATCTAAACTAACATGTGCATATAACAAATAAATTTTAAAACGATTCATGGAAATAACAAGAAATAAAAGAATGGATGTTTTGTATTAAGATACCTCAAATGGTGAGGATTTGTGTTGAGCAACTCCAAGGGTGAGTAGCTCCAAGCTCCAATGGTCTTCTCCAAGATGCTGAAAATGGCCAAAAGTCTTATGAGATATTTTGATAGCGTGAGGATAGGATGATGGGTGGATGGAAAGTGAGGAGCCCCTACCACCTTTTTATAGTTTTTGGTGGTGGGGAATACCATTATGGCTTTGAGGAAACCAATGGTATTGACCAACATGGTTTAGGTACATTTTACCTCCTTTTTCCTTTTTTGAATATTTTTTATTCCCTTTTTAATATTTTTGGGAATTCTAGACCCTTTTTGAGGGTTTTTTATGCTTTTTGAGGAAAAATATTCATTTTGAGGGGAAAAAGGGGTGTATTATGGTCTTTTGGTGACCTTTTGATGGCTTTAGAGGCTCAAATGGTGGAAAAGTAGACAAATGGGTCATGTAAATAAAGAAATGAGCTAGTGAGCACTTTTTGGGTGTTAACAGATTGCCCCCTGATGTGTGAGGGCAGGAGCTCATCGTATGGCCGATAGACATCAAAGTTCTTTTGTATTTTTCTGGGGTTTGGGGAAGAGAAGAGACCGGTTGGAGACTGGATCCACGGCCCTTGGAAGCTGCAAAACAAAAAAGATTGCATGGCCTCAATATGAATGATGAATAATCTCTGATAATGGACGAGGCGGGCATACCCATGCTCGTATCAAGATATATACATAACAATTAGTCCCAAGAAGGGGGACCTGAATAATACATAAAAAAATCTGCTGGTACATCATAATGGTCCAAAGGGGACACTATTTTGGGATGTACTCATGATCATAACATGATTGATCTCAATAATTGATACACTGGAATAAAGCGACAACCATTCTGAACAAGGTCTCAGAAGGGTTGATGAACTGGTGAATCTGAAGGTGTCCAACATCTGTAGGGACTCAATGACTCTGAGTCAACTCTGAGGAGTATATGTAACTGTATACTCGAGGGAGTATAAAACTGGGGTACATCTGAATACTTTCGCCATGCGCAACCCGGATATCTATAGGAAAAATGTAACTGGTTGTTTCCATAAGTAGACTCTCAAATGTGGAAGAGTCAGGTGGTATCCAGGGTTTTCAACAAATAACTGGAAGGACCAATACCCTGTGCAAGTCTCAACGATGCGATCAAGGTGTTGAAGTCGAGCATGTGAGAAACAACCATTTGGAGAGGCACTGAGGACTCTTCTCAAAATTATTCGTAGGCACTCATCATAAATGGTGATGAGTCCAAGACATAGGGGCCTCTAGGTCTATCCTCTGGAATAAATTTGGTTGTCGTCGATAAAGGGAGACCGGCAACTAACAAGGCGATGATGTTTCCTTGATAGGAGAACGAGGTGTAGAACTGAAGTGTGGTAGTACTGATGGTAGGACTGACATACTGTGGGGATGGGAAATAACTGGGGTCATAGAGTGGGTGGACTCAAACTTCTTTTGTTCAGAGCATGATGACATGGTTGAACTGGCAGCGTAGGGAACTGACTTGTAGGTGTGGGGATCATAGCTTTTAAGGACTGAAGGGTATGTATTGACTCTGGGGGGTCAAGCTGATGGGTGTTGTCGAGGGATTCTCAGGGTGACATATTGCAGAATACTCTGAACAAAGGCGACCAAAATGGGGAAGCTGCCATATGAGTAGACGTGATCTGTTGTGGCGCCGAGAAGCACCATTGGGTCCTTCTTCATAGTTTTAATGAGCTCCAAGAAGGGATAAAAGTGTGCTATGAAATGGTACTGTCCTATGGATTTTGTGAGCCCAGGACTGTATGTGCTCATGGGTGCTTTCATTTTTAAGGAGTCTGAAAACGATAAGAAGACTCTGCAGTGGTTGTGAGTACCGTCCTGTGGGTTTTTACGAGCCCAGGATGGTGATTGCTCGTGGTCGCTTTCATGTATAGAGAGTCTGAAAGCGGTAAGTGCACTCCATTGGTGTTCTTTTTTGTAAGTTAGTCTCCAAGGCCCAAAAAAGCATAAAATGATGCAAATGGAGAACTCTTCTAGCCAATGTGACTAGAGTATTCATTTTTTGTAATTAGTCTACAAGGTACGAAAAAGGGGTAAACTTATACCAGGTAGACACCCTTTCAGATACGTTTAGCGAGCATGAAAGGAAGCAAGGTTGCTCGGCGATCTTTTCATTGTTTTAGGAGTCAGAAAAGAGCTTAACAAAAACTCCCTAAGTGCTTTTTTCGTAAAAGGAGTAAAACTATATCGAACAAAAAGGTATTGATGAGAGCGAGAAAAGGTCTCAAGCATCGTCATGAGTGCGGAATACTGAATCCGGTGACATAAAGATTGTAAAAAATGGGCAACGGCCAATGTGGCACGCAAACCGAGGTGATGAGTGGCATTTTGAAAAAATGTCCAAAAATTATGGGGTGAGAGCGAGAAATGATCTCAAGCATCATCACAAGCGCGAAAAACTGAATCCGATGATATCAAATTTGTCAAAAACGGACGACGGTCGATGTGGCACGCAAACCGAGGCAACGAGGGGGCGTGGGAAAAATGCCTGAAAAATATGGAGGTGAGAGCGAGAAATGATCTCAAGCATCATCACGAATGCAGAAAACTGAATCCGGCAATATAAAACTTGTCAGAAACGGACGACGGTCGATGTGGCATGCAAACCGAGGCAACGAGGGGGCATTGGAAAAATGTGCGAAAAATATGGGCGTGAGAGCGAGAAATGATCTCAAGCGTCATCACGAGCACAAAAAACTAAATCTGGTGATATAAGACTCGTCAAAAATGGAGAATGGCCGAAGTGGCACGCAAACCAAGGCGACGAGGGCATGAAAAAATGGTCAAAAAATGGACCTAGTGAAAACAGGAAAAGGAAAGGACTATCATGAAGTTCTCGCTGTGCTGATTCCAACGGTACCAACGGTTTGAGGAACAGACGTCGTATGATACCACAATGGTTGTTTGAAAAATGGTCAAATCTCTATAAATAGGGTGTGGGGCCCATATGACATGTCATTGTTACATGTGAGTTTGGCAGAGCAATCAGAGCTCTTTCTTGATTTTCGGGAGATTCAACCGTTGGTTTTCGATTCCGTGAGTTTCAGGTAAGCCTATTTTCCTTAGCCTTTTTAATTATGTCTTTTTTGGTTAGCGGCGGGCCCCCAAAGGCCGCGAAATTCCACATTGGCCTTCCAACGTGGAATATCGCGGGTTTCGCGTCCTTTTCCGCGATGAACATCGCAGGTTTGGGGCCGACAGTCGCGATGTTCATCGCGGGTGTCGGGTTGAAAGTCGCGATGTTCATCGTGACTGTAGGGCTGATAGTTGCGATATTCATCGTGACTATGGGTTTGACAGTCGCGATACTCATCGCGAATGTGGGGTCAATACCCGCGATTCTCATCACGGGTTCATGGATGAAAGCCGCGATGATCATCGCGGCTTTTGATAGAAAAGCCGCAATGGAATTTTTTGAAATTTTTTTCTGATTCTAAAAAAATTTCTTTGTTTTTTGGCAGGATGTTGAGGAGACCATTGGTGTCATGGAGAGAGCAAGAGATGGAGGAGGACTTGATGATTCGGATTCGGACCAATTAGGGGGTCCAACAGACTATGGCTGTGAGCGGGCTCTTGAAGTTCGCTCAGATTCCACCAATGCGTTCAGTAGGACCACTGCTGAACAAATTGGTGGGTCTCTGGGTACCTGCAGAGGGTGCTTTTATTGTTGGGGGTGAGAGATTAGAGATCACCCTTACTGATGGATACTTTCTTACCGGGTTGCCTCACTTAGGGGAGCTAGGGGATCTTCTGCCGAGGATCCCGGCGGGTTTGGATATCGAGGATCTGCTGGAGACCTTCTGTGTTGCGGGGGCTATTATGCAGAACAGTGCATTGAGCCTGAGATCTCTGCGGGAGTGGGATATGCGGGCTGTTGGGGCTTGTGTTCTGTGGGTGTTGGGTGCTGCGGCGCCACATCGTTTTTCTAGGGGACAAACGATGATGGTGGATTCTGTGCTGAGTTGAGCGAGTGCTAGGGCCTTGGTGCTCTTTGGGGTTTTAAAGGTTAGGTCGTATTCTTGCAGGATAATCACCCATTTAGCTACGCGGCCTTGAAGGAGGCGACGTGTCAAGAGGTAAACCATTGTATTGGAATTGGCTACAACCGTAGTGTGGCTCAGGAGAATGTAATGTCGCAGCTTTTGTATTGAAAAGACGATGGCGAGGGCCATCTTCTCTTTATGTGGGTACTGGAGGGGTGGGCCTGACAAGGTCTGGATCACGTAGTAGATGACATGCTCTTGGCGAGCAGTATCTTCTTGGACAAGAACTCCAGATACGGCATATTCAGATGCTGAAACATAGAGGGTGAAATCTTTGGTGAAATATGGCGGAGAGATCAACGGGGTGTTCATTAGTGCTTTCTTTAAATCGATGAAAGCTGATTCTACTTGTTGGACCCATATGAAATGGGTATGTAGACGTAGTAATCGAAGGAAACCGTGGACCATTGTGGCATAGTCAGGGACAAAGCGGCAGAGGAAGTTGGACCTCCCTTGAAGGCTTTGAAGTTGTCTTAATGTACGGGGTGATGGTAAGTCTACAATGGATTGGACTTTCAAGGGGTCTACAGTGATGCCTTTTTCTAAAATGACAAACCCCAGCAGACGACCTGCTATAACGCAAAAGACACACTTGAGTGGGTTCAAGCGGATGTTGTATTTTCGACAACGTAAGAAAACTTGTCGAAGGTCGTCTAAATGGTTAGATCATTTCTTGGATCGAGCGGTGAGGTCGCCCAGATAAACTTTTATGATTCTGTGTAGATCGTGGAAGCAATAATTCATGGCGTGTTGGAAAGTGGCTCTAGCATTCTTGAGACCGAAAGGCATGACGCGATAGGCGAAGGTGCCCCATGGGGTAGTGAAAGTTGTCTTGTATTGATCTTCTTTACGGATTTTGATTTGGTTATATCCAGAGAAACCGTCCATAAAAGAAAGGACCTCATGTCCCGCACATTCATCGATTAGTTGGTCAATGAAAGGTGTGGGGAAGTTGTCTTTTGGACAAGTGAGGTTGAGGTCGTGGAAATCAATACAAACGCATATGGTGCCCACTTTCTTGTTTACTGGCATTGGGTTTGAAACCCAGGTAGTGTAGGCAATAGGATATATGAATCCTGCTTTTTGGAGTTTCTCAATCTCAGCCTTAACAGCTAGGAGCTTGGACGGGTGAATTGGTCATTGTTTCTGTCAGACAGGAGGCACATTGGGCCAAGTGTCGATGTGATGTTCCACAATTTTAGGATCGAGGCCAAGCATCTCAGTGTAAGACCAGGCGAAGACATCACAAAACTCTTGGAAGAGTTTCTTATATGCTTGAGTTTCCGCTTGAGTGCATGATGCACCTAGCGAGATGAGCTCAGGTTTTCCAGGTGTGGTGGAAATGTCGATTTGTATAATAGGGGAAATGTTGGACATGTTCTTCTCTTCGAAGGCATCTGGTGCTGGGATGGGGTCTTTGAACCAATCAACCTTAGTTGGTAGAAAATATTTCAATTCGACTAATAGTTGGTTTTTTGCGGTGGATGTAGATGCCTCAGGGAGGAAGTATGATCGATGGTGCATATTGTCCCAAGGGTAGTCCAGTGTAGTGAGTGTTTCTAGAATTTGCTCATCAGTACGAAAGTAATCAGACCATAAATCAACGGGTTCTAGTTTGTATTTGGTTGAAATCATATAGATGGTATTGATTTCTTCTAAAGAAGATGATTTCGGAGGGTAGATCTCCTCGATGAGGGGAGGAGATATTTCTAAGTCGGCATTGTTCATCTCGTATAAGGCTACTCTATAATCTGGGAGATCAGGGCAGTGGTGTGAATAATGGCCATAAATGCCGCATATCGCATAAGGGTGGTTTGTGCGAAGCGTTTTGTCGCGAGGTTGAGGAGGTGGTTCAAGTCTTACCACTAGAATTCCGGTGTCGTCATCCAACATATTCATGTGTTCTTGGAGTGCAGGTAATTGTGGACATTCATGAGTGGCATGGCCTGCGTCGTCACACAACGAGCACTTAGGGGGAATGCGAATAGTTGGGGGGTTCTTGGTTGCCTTGGGGGTTGCTAGGGGGGTGCGAGTTATGGGTCTAGTGTTATAAGTTGGTGGGCCTATGCCCCCTGTGTTTCGTAACGGAGGTGGGGCGTTCCTAGACATTGATGCCGTAATCACTATTGGGGGTGGTCTGTTTTGCAGATGAGTGACAGGAGGGGGTGGGTGCTTGGTAGTAGGGATAGGTTGTATCGGTTGTAAAATAACAGTCGGAGTCGGCGGGGGACTCGGAGAAGGTAAGTACCATACAGGTATCCCTAATGTTAAACCAGGAAGGTTGAGTGTAGCCATTACTGGCGAATTGACAACTCCAAAAAATGGGAACAAGAACGGGATAGTATGAATTGGCGTTGTTCCAATATGAGTAGGCATTGTGGATGTTTGTGGTAGTGACGAAGGCTGTTGTGTGATGTGAAACATGGTGCACAAATCTGATGTTTTTGTTATCGGTAAAGGTGGTGGGATCGATTGAAATGTGGAAGTCATAGGTGACTCGGTGTAGATTCCGGGACCAATTGACTAGACAAATGATGTTGGTGCAGTTTGAACGGTTTGTTCAATCATTGGTAGCACATTTTGAGGGGCTGCAGGGGCGTTAGGATCATAATATGTGAGTTGATCAATCTTGATAATGCGTCCTTCATGTGGGAACATCATGAGGCGAAAAACAAATGAAACCACAGCTTTCATTTTTTACATATAGCTATGTCCAAGAAGGAGGTTGTAGTTGAGCTGGGCATTGATCACTTTGATGTTGATGAGAACTAATTTTCCGCCTAGTTCTACGGGTACGTTCGATAAGAGGCCTTGTGGTTGAGTTGAGTGCCCGTCGTAAGCTCGTAATGCTGTGGTGGATGGTTGTAAAGCGGGGGAGGCAAGTTTTTTCCATACAAGAGTGGACATAATGCAGGTTGAAGCTCCTTCATCGATGATGCATTGATGCACAACAAGGTTTCGAATGTTTACTGATACTTGGAAGGCCAAATTTGATGGCAATCAAGGTTCGGCTTGGTCTAAGTCGAAATCCATCATGTTTGTATCATCAGGTTATACTCCTCCGATGGCGGATAGTAGTAGTTTTCGCTGTGCAGGGCATGTTTTCAGTACCTCTAAAGAAGACATAGCAGCTGGGGATTGTGCTAGGTCTTCCACGATATTATAATTGGATGCTGCGCAAGCATTAGGATTGTTGTTAATCCTTCGCAAAGGGATGCGAGGGATTTTAGGTCCTCCGTCCAACGGCATATTTGGTATGCATAGTGGTTGATCTGATGGAAGGAAGGTGGATGCGTTAGTGGGAGGAGTTTCTGGGGGTGGACTGTACTGATTCCTGCGAGTCTGGAGGTTGATGTCATTGGATGACATCATTAATAAATGGTGTGTACCAGGATCCGTATGCTGATAATCAGTTGTGGCATAGGTGATTTGCTGCTGAGGTGCAGCAGATCCTTGTGGGGGATCCATTAGGCAAGCATTTACTACTCCCTGGTTTGGCAATGGGTTTTTCAAAATCATGGGTTGCGGTTGATTAAGTGGAGCTGGCTGTCCAGCATGGCCCTGGCGTTGGGCATCGTCATCCCAAAGATTACGTGCTTTCTCTAAATGGGGGAAGTTGTGAGTGTAGTGTCCATAGACTCCACATATAGAACATGGACGGTTTGTTCTCAGGTTATTATTTTTTGGCTGCTTGGGATGACGATCAGGATTCTGGTTTGGGGGAGAAGCGTTGTTATTATTTGGGGGATTGGGAGGTGGTGGACCTTGAATATGTTGTTGGTTGTTACCGCGGTTACGTCCTCTTCCACGGTTTTGTTGTCCGCCCTGATTTCGTTGGTTGTTTTGATGTTGGGGCTGATTGTGTTGTGTGTACACTTTCCCTTGAGTAGTGGGAGGATTTTGGGGTGCCACAGGTGTGGGAGCAGGTTGCGGTGGATAATAAGCTGGTGGGGCTGGAGGTGGTCCAGTTGCCTGCTGGGGTTGTTGGTAACCCTGAGCTATTGGAAGTGTTGGGTTAGCTGGTGTAGCTTGTTGTGGGTAATACATTGGTTGGATCGGTAAATGAATTGGGTTCTGGGTGTCCGGTTGGTTATAGTATGTGGGTGGTACATATGTCGATGGTGCTTTCCCATAGCAATGTTGTGGACAAGAGGGTCCATGAGTGTGATGAGTCTGATTCGTTGGAGCGTACGAAGTCGTCACTCCAGAATTAGATGTAGCCCTAGAGAGTTATGGGGAATTTATGGTGTTCACCATGCTAAAAGGTTTATTTTGTGTTGTGACTTGGCCGATAATACCATCAGCGGCATGTGATGCCCCCGGAGCGTCACCGCGTGAAGAATCGCCTTGTGGGGCGTCTGGTATGATGGTGTAGAGATAGCCTGACTGGGCATAAATCAGGTCAAATTGTTGAGCTTTTAAGATAGCTTCTTCTTCTTACTGGGGTCGTTCGGAAGCTATGTCTTTGGCTATGAGGGGTAGGAGTGATTTAAGAAACCAGTCCAAAAATATATGGTCATCCAGTTTTATCTTACAGAGGCTACTACGCTTGTGCCACTCATGGATATGGTCGGTGAGGTGGGTAGCTGTGTTTTATTTGCAAGACAACAGTATTTCAACTCCTGCATCATAGCGTACAGGTAGCTGAAAAAACTGAAGGAAAGTGGAGGAGAGAGACGTAAATGTATGGTGGGTCCCATGTGGTTGTTTGATTTACCACTTGGCTGCAGAGCCAGTGAACATTCGTTGCAACAATCTTAGTATAATGGAGTCATCCACTATGGAGTTAGACAGAGTAATTTTTAAGGGCGAAATTTTGCCAATTGGTTATTTTTCGGGCCTTTTTCAAAAAATAAATTCGTTATTTGGTCATTTTTAGACTCTAATATCGCCTATATTTACATAAAATATGTTTTTTTATCATAATATTCGCCAAAATTTACACATTTCAATAGTAAATTGTGAGTTTCATATTTAATATTCGCCTGCCTATCTATATACATATTTTTTTCAATCCAAAATAATCGCCTAGGATACTATACTTAAGTCTAATATTAGAATCCTTAAAAAATACCCTAGAGTTAGATGAACACCATAGGTGAAATGACATTATGTGGTTTTGGGGATCCTCCCTAGGTTTTCCTTCAAACTTGGGGATGTCCGAGGGGAGCTTTGTAGGCATGGGTGGCCATGTAGGGTTGTGCCTGATAGGATCGTTGGTTAACCTGTCTAGGTCTGGTAAGTTCAGACTAGCCATGTATGGTAAACTAGTAGATGGGTGTGGCGTAGTGACTGGGACATAACTATTAATGGTGGCATTATGTAGTGGTCCAGTAGCCCCTAAGGGTATGCTAGGTATTGAAGGTATGTGTCCTCCAATCGTTGTAGTGTGGGATGGGCCAGCGCTCCCAAGTGCAACATGGGTTGCAGAGGGGTTAGGAATAGTGCCAGGAATTCCTGGGATCTGGGTTGTGGTAATGAGAGGTGGTGTGGTTCCTATGTTGGGCATACCCATAATAGGAGGTAGTCCTGTGTTGGGAATACCTAAAGGTGGAGTGGCCCCTATATTAGGCATCCCTAAAGGGGTTTTTGTTACCATGGGTGGCACAGTAGTAGAAGGGTTTTTGGATGTATCTCCAATAGTATTGGTGAAAAGTGGGTCGTATTGTGATCCAGCCACGAGGTTGGTTGGTAATATTGTAGTAGGGTTTTCGGATTTAGCCTCAGAATCAGATGTGAAGTGAGGCGTGTCAGAATCGGATGACTGTGTGTTTGGTCGATGACGTGTTGATTCAAGGGATAAGGCTCTACGTCTATGACATGTAGAGCCAAGTATACCGAACTGAGGGGGTTCACCCTGAAGACGACGTGATCGTCTTAAATTCTCAATGGTGAGAAATATTTAAAAATTTTAGTGTAAGGTGGTGATGTAAAAAACTCGAAACCCTAAAGCAACAATGAGTGCAAGAGGGGAGTGAAAAAATAAAGGCTCTCAGGCCAACAACCAACCTCAAAAAGCACTTATTATAGTAGCTATGCTATAATAAGTGGAGGGATGCAACAAAATTGGTCAGAGTACCAAAAGTCAAGCAGTTCCTAGAAAAAAGTGGTGTTACTAGACCAAAGGTGAGTAATGTATCATACAAACACCTAACTAGAAGTATTGTGAGTCAACAAACGATATTCTCTGCAAGGTGATGAAATCCAAGTCAGACAATATAGAGTGTTGAATCAACGGCTAGATATCCCCCTACCGGGAGGGACACCGGGTAGACAATCCTAAAGAGTGGCAACTAGGATACCCCGTTTATGACACGTTCGGTTGGGTGAATCTGTAGTTTGTTTCTATCACCGTTGTACACCCTCTTGGGTGTACATCGAGAACTTCGAAAGGTATCCTTCGGTTACTGAATGGATTGCGGTATTCCAATCAGACTTTTGGAACCAGTCTGGCTACTTCAACCCTCCTAAGGGAGAGGCCTTCCCGATAAATTGGTTGATAACCGTGTCAAAATTATAAGGGATTTTTGGACCCTAAAGACAACCACTATGTCTCAAATGTAAATAATTGAGAGGTGTTATTGGTACACCTATCCTCTCAATTCTACCTAACTACAAGATTCTTTTAAGTGCTCCCCAAGTGGGGTTAAAAGTTTGTTGAGTTAAGGTAAATTTTAAGGCTCAGTTTAAATTATGTAGCAGAGTGGGTGCAAGTGTGGTATTTAAACTGAAATTGATTTGCCTCGCTTGGGCGATTGATTACAAATGAAAGAAAAGACGCTTCCAGTTTTGCAAAAAATAAAGGCGTTTTTGAAATGTAAATGCTTGAAAAAACTATTCAAAAATAATGGATCTTTGAACTAATTTAAAGGGAAGCAAATAACATAAATATTTCAAGAAATAAATGGATCTCTTACAAAATTGCTTAGGCAAAGTATTAAGCAAATAAACATTAAAACCTTGATCTAAATCAAATGCAGAAAATCTTTCTTTCAATTACTGAAAATTTAAAAAAAAACTTTTAATGGAGCATATATAAATAGGAAAAGATTTAGTATGGCTGTAAAAATGCAGAAAAAATAATGCTGTAAAATATGCTAAATGGGCAAAAAATACAACAAAAAATATTTTCAAAAAATTGGCCGAATTCAAAATAACGGCATCGCTGGTTTTGGGAAAATAGCCGTGATGTGCAACGCGGTTTTCGGTCGCGCAGTCACGATGTGCAGCGTGGGTTTCGGTTACACAGTTGCGATGTGTAGCGCGACAAATGGTCACGAAGCCGTGATGTGCAGCGCGTAAAATGGCCGCGAAGCAGCAGCGCGCCGCGCGGATAAAAGCCGCGAGGTCACGATGAGCCGCGCGATTGTCAGAAGAAAAGCCGTGAGGATAAAGCCGAAAAACAGACGCCGAAAAACGAACCCAAAAATGGAAATTTCAGGCTGTTAATGGCAATAGAAAGGGCCAAGATCTAGAACAGCAGTGGATGTGCTGTCTAGGATGGCAAATGTATGAATTAAAATGATTAAAACTAACAAAAACTAAGATCTAAAGCAAAAAAATGAGATCTAAGAATTCGAAGCTAGCGGAGTCGCCAAAAATTGTTGGCTTGGTTTTGCAACCAAGCTTTGTGCAATGGGCACCTATCAATAATGTGATAGCGGTTTCAATATAGAAAGCAAAAAACGATTAAGAATTAAATCTAAATCTAAACTAACATGTGCATATAACAAATAAATTTAAAAATGATTCATGGAAATAACAAGAAATAAAAGAATGGATGTTTTGTATTAAGATACCTCAAATGGTGAGGATTTGTGTTGAGCAACTCCAAGGGTGAGTAGCTCCAAGCTCCAATGGTCTCTTCTCCAAGATGCTGAAAATGGCCAAAAGTCTCACGAGAGATTTTGACAGTGTGAGGATAGGATGATGGATGGATGGAAAGTGAGGAGCCCCTACCACCTTTTTATAGTTTTTGGTGGTGGGGAATACCATTATGGTTTTGAGGAAACCAATGGTATTGACCAACATGGTTTAGTTACATTTTACCTCCTTTTTCCTTTTTGAATATTTTTAATATTTTTATTCCCTTTTTAATATTTTTGGGAATTCTAGACCCTTTTTGAGGGTTTTTTATGCTTTTTGAGGAAAAATATTCATTTTGAGGGGAAAAATGGGTGTATTATGGTCTTTTGGTGACCTTTTGATGGCTTTAGAGGCTCAAATGGTGGAAAAGTGGACAAATGGGTCATGTGAATAAGGAAATGAGCTAGTGATCACTTTTTGGGTGTTAACAAAAGACACAAGGTTATATGCAGCTATTAAAAAAGGGAGTTCCTTTTGTTTGGGATGACTACGCGCAAAGTGCATTCGACAATCTCAAACATGTCATTACAAATGAACCTGTGTTGCAGCCACCCGATTATACCAAGGATTATCTCTTTTATCTTGCTGCCTCCACATCCACGATTGGTATGGTGCTCATGCAAGAAGGTAATAACGGGAAATAACATGTGATATATTACCCTAGTAAGAGTATTGCTAACTATGAACAATGTTGTTCACATGTTGAGAAGTTGGCTTTGGCAGCTGTTATAGCCGTCTAGAGATTCTGTCACTACGTTTTGCTCCGCACAACTACTATTATCGATGATTCAAACCCCAGGTACCATGTCCTAAATCGGAAAGTACTGGGGGGGAATACGTATGTTGGATCATAATTCTTCAATATTTCGACCTACAGTTAGAGAATTCAAAAGCGAAAAAATCATTAGTATTTGCGGAACTAATTTGCAAACTTCCATGTGTTGCTCACGAGTGTGAGCTGATCGACTCTCTTCATGATTATTCATTGTTCTTGATCAGCACATTTGACCCATGTTATGGAGATATTACTTTATATATCCAAACCCAATTCTTTAGGCCTCAATTATCTCATGATAAATGTCGTCGTATTCACCATCATGCGAAATATTATCTAATCGTTGGTGACACCCTATATCGCCGTGGTATTGAGTCGATTTTACGATGTTTCCTAAACCATGATGAGGCCAAGCGTGTTCTGAATGACTACCACTCTGAGGCATGTGGCGGTCACCTCCCTGGGATGGCTATAGCCCATAAAATTTTACACGTTGGATACTTATGGCCATCACTTTTTAAAGATTGCATGGAAGCCATCAAGAAGTGTTCTCCCTAGCAGTTTTTTCATTCTAAAAAGTGCGCCCATTTTGCCCCTTTACACTTAGTTATTTCCATCGGCCCCTTTGCAAAATGGGGCATCGATTTCATACACCGTAAGCCTACCTCGACCGGGGGGAATGGCTATGTTATTGTAGTTGTAGATTAATTCACAAAATGGGCCAAGGATATGCCTACAACAAAGAAGACGAAAAAACTGTCCCACTCTTCATGTTTCATCATGGCATTACTAGATTCATGGTTCCACGATCCATTGTCACTGACCATGGCACACATTTGCAAAACCAAATAGTAACTAAATTGAGTGCCAAGTTAGGTTTTCGCCATGAAAATTCAACCCCCTACCACCCCCAAGCAAATGGACAAGTAGAGGCCATCAATAAGGTCTTGAAAACCATGATACAATGCATGGTAGGGACCCATAGGTCAAATTGGAATTTAATTCTCTTTTCAGCCCTTTGGGTTTACATAACCTCCATCAAAACCGCTACCGAATTCACACATTTCCAATTGGTGTACAGTTTGGAAGCAGTACTACCTATAGAGTGCGATATCCCGTCTCTTAAACTAGTCATTGAACTTCTTCCAAACACTACGCCTAAGGAAGAACTATTTATATACTTAGCCAAACTCTACGAAACTCGTCGTGATGTTTCCCTTGCTAACGAAGCACATAAAAGGCACATCAAACCATAGTATGACAAGTTATTCAAACCCTACATTTTCAATGATAGTGATTTGATCTTAGCATATGATCAAATGCACAATAAAATGGGGGTAGGTAAGTTCGATTCCATGTGGCATGGGCCCTACATTGTGAAGCGTGTCTTAGAAAAGGGTGCCTATGAGTTAATCGATTATGATGGGATACCTTTGGAGGATCCTAGAAATGGGATCTACCTTAAAAGGTACTATGCTTAGGGAAATCTTGCATAAGTTCCTTGTACATTTTGTATATAATGTGTGTTTGATATGGTGTGGAGTTTTATTTCCTTTCATAGGTTAGGGTATCATCTCCACTACGACTGCTTATACCATATGATGCTTGAATACACAGATGACAACATGTTTTGGATTCACAAACGGTGCTACCCGACACACTTGAAACCTTGCTTTGGATGCTTAGGTGTTGTATTCCCCTCTCGATGAACTTATAAGTTTAGGAGGGGTTTTCTTAGGTCCTATAACTAATAATACCGTTGAGTATCACGCGGTGATTGGATTGTTAACCGACGCTTCTGTTAATGTTATTGTAACTGCGGAAGATATTCACTTGTATTTTATATTGTATTTATTATTGTATTTTATGTGTACCTCTGAGGGGGATGTTTATTCCTCCAACCGGAGAATTCATTATTGTATTTGGGTCATGTAAATTCATTGAGGTAAACCCTCCCATGTAAGTCGGGGCATTAGTTCCCCTAGAGTCATTTGTATTGGGGTTTTTAAGTCCCCTAAAGGAGTAGTCCCAGTCAAATTTAGTTGAGGCCGACTTGTCAAGTGAAAAAGGTAAAGTATAAATAGAGAGATGGGCTCTCTATTTATTCACTCACTCACTCACTCAAGTTCGCATTAGTGAGAAGGAGGAAAAGTTCACACAAGTGGAGAAGAGAGAAGTTGCTGAAGACCATCTCTATTTTTGGGTTTACTTTTGTGAAATTGTATTGGTGATCATTCTATCTCTGAGGAAGTTACGGGGTTTTATCCTTTATGGTTTCCCCGAGAAAAATATTTTTGTCTCTTTTGTGTATGTTGTGCTTTTTGTTCTCTCAGTAGGATCCTAGATAAGTATGGATTAAATTGTGAAAAACTAACATGGTATCATAGCTAACCTGAGAAGAAGACACTGTGCAGCTGGGGAAGCTAGGGCTTCTTAATTCTTGGACTTCTCTCCACATATCATAAACAAATGGAGGCTAGGATAACTCTCCTTAGAAGGGCGCATCTTTCTGCCGAAGCAGAAGTTGATTCTGAGCATTTTCATTTTTTGGCCCGTCACTGCTGCCGGAAATTAGGGATTTTCACATAAGTGGAATTTTGGAGTGCAAGTGGCATAGGAAAGTGCGCCTACACAAAATCGAAATTTAGAGACCAAGATTGAAGTTTTTGAGTGGATAAAACTCCTGAAAATTCAAACCCTAATTTGACTCTAGACCAGAAACTATAGATTAGAATTTTGCAAGTCAATTTTCATGGGTGAATTTTTGGAATCTTTAGAAACCAAGTGTACCAGCATACTCACCTCATTTAAGTGCATCTATCCATCCAGTCAGAAGTTTCAAATTCCAAGTTTGAAAATTTAGGGTTTCTCTGTCAAACCCTAAGATCATCCAGAATCAGTTTCAACAAATAAAAGTGGTAAGACCTAAAATATTTTCTATTTCCATTTGAAGTTCTCATTAAAGATGTCTCACCACACCAAGCTTGAGGATAAGCTTGAGGGGGATGATAACTTCTGAACATGGAAGTATAAGATTACACTAATCCTTGAAGAGAATGAATTGGACACATATGTAAATGAAGAAGTTCCAGTTCCAGAGGGAGATGAGGCTAAATCCTTACACAAGAAGAACTTGGTTAAGGCCAAGAGGATTATTATTGATTCTATTAAGGATCACCTCATCCCACATGTGTCTTCCTTAAACAAACCTAAAGATATGATTGATTCCTTGACCATTTGAAGGAAAGAATATAAATCGGAAGATGACCTTGTGAAACCAGTTGAAGAATGTGAAGATACAAAATGCAGAGACCATGCAGTCCTACTTTACAAGGGTCTCTCAAATCAAGGAGAAACTTGAAGCTGTGTGAGAAAATGTAGAAAATGGCAAAATTTTGATGACCACCTTGAATGGTATCCCTAGATCATGGGACTCTTTCATTCAAGGTATTTGTGCTAGAAAGAAGTTAATCACATTAAGTAGGCTGTGGGAAGAATGCTCACAAGAAGAAGCTCGACTTGTAGCTCGAGAAGAGAATATGGGAGAAAATGACGATGAAGCTCTCACAGCACACTCCAGGAGGAATAGCAATAAGAGGGAGCACCACCACATCAAGAAGGAGAGCCACCACCATAGGAACCACCCTAGAAGATTCAAGAGAGATCTATCTACTATTAGATGTTATACATGCGATGAGAAGGGACACTACTCCAAAGATTGTCCCAGAAACAGAAGTGGCTCCAACAAGAATAAGACCAACAAGAAAAGGCACCATGCACACACTCCAGAAGATGATGAACCTCCAAGGAAGATAGCCAGATAAGAAAGTGATGAATCTTCAAGTGACGAAGAGTATGTCTTGATATCAGCACTCATGGGAACTATCACACATGGAAATAATGATTGGCTTATAGATAGTGGGGCTTCCAAGCATATGACAGGATATAAAGAATCCTTCATGAACATGTCTGAACATGAGTCACCTCACAAGGTGAAACTTGGGGATGACTACCAATATCCCATAAAAGGAAGTGGAGAAGCTTCATACAAGCTAGACTCTGGAAAGTCTTTGAAGATGAAGGATGTCCTATATGTTCCAGGACTCAAGAAGAACCTTCTCTCCATATCGGCATTGGATGAAAAAGGTATGAGGGTTTCATTTATTGATGGCCAAGTCCTAATGTGGCCAAAGGGAAAAACTATAGATGATGCAGTTGTGATTGGAGAGCAAGAGGGAGGTTTGTACAAATTGAAGGGCCAACCTGAGCAAGCCTTGGTCCATGAATCCATGGAGCCAAGTGAACTATGGCATAGAAGGCTTGCACATGTGCACTATAGGGCACTACCCATTGCAATCAAAGTGGTTGAAGGGCTTCCATAAACCCAGTCGAAGCATGAAGGCATCTGCAAAGGATGTGCAAAGGAAAAAAACCAGAGAAGAATAAATAGATGATTCTTCAAGTGATGAAGAATATGTATTATGTTAAACAAATATCAAGAGGGAGCACACTTTCAGAGACTCTAGTAGTTCCCGCAAGGAAGAAAATATCAATAGGGAGTCCACCCAACAACCAAACAAAGATAAGTATTTGAATTGTCATTTCTTGTATATCTAATTACTTAAAAGATATTGTTCAGTCATGTACATACTTATGTTCCTAGATTTAGGATGTGTATTATGCATGTTAGAAAAGTTGCATTAATGAACAAGATACTACTAATATGAAAGTAATGGGTAAGTGTCCTATGGTACTGTACAACATTCCATTGCTACTTATCTAGAATGAAACCTCTTTTCTGACATGTTGGGAGTAGTGCACACTCTTAACAATGTTCTGGTAGAGATGGAAGGCATCCAGGAAGTTGTCGTATGAATACGGGATATGGATGAATGTTTTGTTGAATCATTGGCTAAGATAGTTGCATGATTGTGTGACCTATGTCTTTATGCATAAGAATTTGTTTTTACAATTATGAAATGTTTCTAATCACGGAACTAAAATGACTTGTAGGAAAGATCATGTACTACAAGAGAGACTTGTTTCGAAGAAAAAGTGACGATGATTCAGCTATAACATTCAAGAATATTTATGAAGATGAAGAAACCACAAGAACCCGTAGATCCACCTCGTGAGAATAAATATGACAAGAGAAAACCAACATGGGAACTACAAGATGCAGAGAAGTATGGCGCTCCAGAGGGGATGCACAAAGAAAGCAAGAGACCTAGGACATACTCCAGTTATGTAGCCCTATTGTGCGACATCATTGACAAAGAACCTTCCAACTATGAGGAAGCGACAGAGAAGAAAGAATGGAAGGATGCCATGATCGAGGAGTACCAGTCGATCATGAAGAATGATGTCTACGATGTAGTTCTAATACTAGAAGGGAAGTCTGTTGTGACTTCCAAATGGATCTACAAGATCAAGCATGTTGCAGATGGCAGCATAGAGAAACACAAGGAAAGGTTTGTGGCACGTGGCTTCTCCCAGAAAGAAGGCATAGATTATGAGGAGACATTTGCACCTGTATCCATATACACTTCCATCAGATCTGTACTTCATTAGTTGTAGTGATGAAATGGAAGGTACACCAGATGGATGTCAAGACAATATTCTTGAATGGTGTAGTAGAAGAGGAAGTATATGTGGAGCAGCCACTCGGATTTGAGACACATAACAGACGGACTCATGTGTGCAAATTGAAGAAATCCTTGTACAATTTGAAGAAGGCACCCAGGACGTGGTACGAAAGGATAGATAGCTTCTTGAATAGTTTGGGATTTACCAAAAGTAAAGCGAATTCCAAACTTTACTATAAGGTTGAGGAAGGGAACCCAGTGATACTCCTACTCTATGTAGATGACATGTTTGTGACAGGTGAGGATGGGCTTATTGCAGATACGAAGAGGAAGCTTGCCGCAGAGTTTGAGATGAAGGACCTAGGCATGATGCACTATTTTCTAGGTATGGAGGTGTGGCAGAGTGCAGATGGAATCTTCCTTGGACAAGGGAAGTATGCAGTAGAGATCCTGAAGAGGTTCAGGATAATGGACTGCAAGGCCATGGCCACACCTATGACATCAAACCTGAACCTATTGAGTGATGCTTTATTAGAACCGGTTGATGCCACAATGTATCATCAGATGATTGGATCTCTGATGTACCTGATGAATACGAGACTAGATATTTGTTATGTTGTGAACACATTGATCCAGTTCCTGACATATCCGAGACATGTTCACTTGATTACTGCAAAGCATATTCTGAGGTACCTGAAGGGTACAGTTGATTGTGGGATCAAGTATGACACGAATTAGAAGATTAACCTGGAGGGTTATGTTGATTCGGATTGGGCGAGCAGTGACGCAGATAGGAAGAGCACTTTGGGATGCTGCTTCATTATGGGATCTGGTATGATCTCCTGGTTTAGCAGGAAGCAGTCCTGTGTGGCACTGAGTACAGTCGAAGCAGAGTATGGCGCAGCTTGTTTGGCTAGTTGTGAGGCAGTATGGCTTAGGAAGCTACTGTTTGATTTGTTTGATCTCCAATTAGAGGCAACTTGTATATTTTGTGACAACCAGAGTTATGTGAAGTTGTCCGAGAACCCAGTGTTCCATGACAAGTCGAAGCATATTGAGATCAAGTATCACTATATCAGGGATATGGTGCAGAGAGGAGCAGTGAAGCTCCAGTATGTTGCGACGGACGAGCAGATAGACGATGTGTTGACCAAGCCGCTAGCCAAAGTGAAGATTGAGTACTTCAGAGATAAGCTTGGTGTACTTTAGATCGAGGTTTCTTCCAAGGGGAAGTGATGAGTCGGGAAGACGCAGATGCACATGATGGTAGGTGTTTCCTCCCATGGTGCAGATGTAAGGGTTGGGGCCATTCCAACATGGTAGTAGGTTTGTCTTCCCATGGTCGTTGATATAAGTGTCGGGGCCATTCTGACATGGTAGTAGGTTTGTATTCCCATGGTCATTGATATAAGTGCCGAGCCATTCTGCCATGGTAGTATGTTTGTCTTCCCATGGCCGTTGATGTAAGTGTTGATCCATTCTGGCATGGTTGTAGGTTTGTATTCCCATGGCTGTTGATGTAAGTGTTGTGCCATTCTGACGTGTTGGTAGGTTGGTCCTCCCATGGTCATTGATTTAAGTGTTGTGTGATGTGCATCTGGGTTGGGCTCCGTGTGACGATGAGATGATCCGAAGATGATGAGGTGGCAGTAGGAGACGTAGGTATTTGCAGAGGAAATGTAATGACTGGTCCTGGGCTGTACCTACTTGATGGCTTGCTCGTAGAGATGATGAAGACCTACATGAAGGATACGTATACATCCAGCATGAAAAAGGGTTGGCTCTGTATAACTTCCTATGACAAGTAGATTCGAGAGATGTCACCAATCGATGATCGAGATGATGAGGATTGCAGCAGGAATGACGACAATGATCCAGTGTTGATGATGATGTTCCAACATTTTTGATCCAGCAACGAAGACTTGTGTCCTGATGTGTCGATGAATATGTCAAGAAAATACCTTCCTAGTTAAGAGGGAGTGTTAATGTTATTGTAACTGTGGAAGATATTCACTTGTATTTTATTTTGTATTTATTTGTACCTCCTATGAAGATGTTTATTCCTCCAGTTGGAGAATTCATTATTGTATTTGGGTCATGTAAAGTCATTGAGGTAAACCCTCCCATGTAATTCGGGGCATTATTTCCCCTAGATTCATTTTTATTGGGGTTTTTAACTCCCCTAAAGGAGTTGGCCCAGTCAACTTTAGTTGAGGTTGACTTGTAAAGTGAAAGGTAAAGTATAAATAGAGAGCTAGGATCTCTATTTATTCACCCACTTACTCACTGAAGTTCACATTAGTAAGGAGGACAAGTTCACACAAGTGGAGAGGAGAGAATCTATTGAAGACCATCTCTATTTTTGGGTTTTACTTTTGTGACGTTGTATTGAAGACCATTACTTTTGCGGGGTTTTCTCCTTTATGGATTCCCCGAGGAAAATATTTTTGTCTCTTGTGTTTATGTTGTACTTGTTATTCTCTCAGTAGGATCCTAGATAAGTATTGAATAAATTGTGAAAAAATAACAGCTTCTTCCCATGGTGTGCACCACATTATCGTCCATATGGATTCTCAGCTTGTGGTATCCCACTTAAACCGAGTCTACGTCATTAGTGGCCCTGCACTAATCCATCTTTTTCTATGAGTACATCTCTTATAGAGATCATTTGAGTTTATTCAATATCAACACATCCCAAGACACATGAATATGGTTTCCGATTCATTGACCAATTTTATTTTAGATTGGTACATCTCACATTCTTAAACATGTCATCAATAAAATGTGTAAATAAGCATAACCTATAAATTATTCATATATAAGTAAGCAGTCCATATGAGATCCATATACACCATAGGCACATTGTATATAAAATTGCTCGTAATAGTTTTTCTATATTGAGCGTGATAAAATTTTCACAAAAAAGTACTAAGACAAAAATCTGAAGCTCGTAGCTTTCAGTACATCATGACCGAAAAAATTATGAAGCTCATGGATTTCAGGAATTGATACATATATAATAATACTAATCATAGCGCTTGTGATAACATATCACGACTTGGGATAATCGATGAAGAAAACCTCCAATACTTGCGGAAACTCCCACTGTGTGGCGTTGATAATGCCACGGAAGATCATCTAGTGACATATCTGGGATATCTGCAGTCAACAACCTTTATAGGTTCTCCTCAAACTCCACTATCAATTCGCTCGCCTCTTGGTCATGAGCGGAAATGGCCCTGCCTTTTTCCTGCCGTTGAATGGGAGAAGCTCCAAGTGGCCTCTCTAGTCCAATATCTGCATTAGGGAAACACAAAACGTATTAGTACACAAAACAATGGAATATTCAGAAAACACATAAAATTTTGAAAAGCATGGAAATCCTTTCTTACCTATTTCACACCAGGAAGACCCGTCTGGTAGCGCCAATTCAGGATCTCCTCAGAAATCTGTGCCCGCGTATGCATAATCCTCTACCATGATAAGTTGCATCCACACCCATCGGAAGAAAGTTGGCCCATAGCTATGGATCGGACCACCATGACATTGAACAACTCAACCTATCTCCTCATGTGTGGCTCATGTCAATCCAGACTAGCTATATCTATATGTTGTGGATGGAAGTGAGGAACCCGCTCCATAAATAAAGATAGCAAGATGGACCCGTAACCAAATTGTTTGGACTTTCCCATGGTCATTCAATCTTTCATGATAATCATAAAATTTGCACACTAGTTGAACATGGTGGGTTCCATTCACTGTATAGCTCATAACATCTGAGATCTAGTTTCTAGGTGGTGGGAGTTGGTTCCTGCTACTCGGACCATGGTGAAGAGAACGGTCCTCAATAGAAAATTACGGACTCTTTTAATCGAGATATTCTCGCTAGCCTTTCTAGTCCCAGGCTTGCAATATTATTTAATGAGTGCATTAACATAATCGTCACCCCCACTATTCCCAGATAAAGTTTCATGACCTCCTCTTCTTGAGAGCCTAGTCAAAAAATAGATATCATCTATCTCCAAAGTGAGGATATGGACCCCCACTTGAAAATGAAGTTCTACAGGATCCCACATCCCCACCAAATATTCCAACAAAGGGACTTGGGGCCTCATGCTTGGAGTGAGAAATTATATCTTAAGTCCACACTCTTAAAGGGCCAACATAGTGTTGTCATCGATCAACCCTTCTATATCCTCCAACTCGTGATCTATCTCTCTCCACTCCAACATTTTCCTAATTGAGACCTGCAAAATCATAAATTGAGGTATTAGAAGCCATTAATCTAAAGAAAACCCCTAGAATTTTGGTGTATCTATTTTTGGGCCGTGTTTTGCAATCGACACGATCCAACTTTACCCACAATGCGTCATCGACGTGGTTTTCCCTTTCGGGAACCACGTCGACCCTGATCGACACGTTTCCCGAAAGAGGCAGCCACGTCGACTAAGAGGCTTATTTTCACCCAAAACATCGACCCCAAATTCACTTGAAGCAACGAAAATGGAAGTGATTCAACTAATTAAATGAAATGGAGGACGGGATTAGTTACCCGAAGCTGACGAGACGAAAATCCACTACCTGGAATTCCCGGAATATCCAACACAAGTTTTTACCTCAAATGGATTTTACCCTCTTTGGTAAGAATGCAATGGTAAAATGAGTCCCTTTCACCTCTATTTATTGACTTGAAAGGCAATATTTTATTATTTTTACCTAATATTTTTTTTTTATTATTAATTTTTCCATTCTGTTGGCACGAGATTAGTTTGCATGAAGTGTGGAAGCCAACAGTTGCAAAGAAGGACCATTCGCGGAAGGAAGGGTCATTCGCAAGACTAATTAGGTTGTTAGAAATGGATCATTTGGATTGTTTTGTAACCACCATAGTTGGCTATAAATAAGAATATGAATGTAAGCCTAAGGGAATCCTAGATCCAATTGTAGAATCATTTTTTATTGTGATTATGTGGTTCGATTGTGTTTTGCTCTGTTTTCGTAGTCTAGTATGGATCCGCGATAAGATGTTTTGAACTATTTCTGCGAAGGTTATACCGCATGGTTTTTATGAGTTAATGCATGAAGATGTTCGGATCTGCTCGTTTGTATTTGTTTATGTTCAATAGTGAATGTTGCGTTATTATTTCTGTTTCTATAAGATTTCATTGATGCGATCTCCAGTATTTCCCAATTAATGCGAATGTCCATTATGTATTGAATATGCGAATGATGAACACATGGCTAATGTGTGAATGATGAATGTATCAATGTATGCGAATGTGAATCTTTGGTTTCTATTGAGATAGACTTTAAGTAGTTGCATGTCCTTTCCCCACTGCAGAAACTTGGTTCCTGCAAACCCCTTAACCATCTCGGGTGAGACTTCACTCGCTTCGCGGGTGTTGCTAGAAAGGGTAAAACCTTTCTGGGCCGGTGTTTAAGGGAGTTTTGTAGGTGTTTGTTGATGACAGTGCGAAGTGAACCCATGTCGACAGAACTGTGTCAACAAATGGTTCTGTTGCTGGGACCCTGAAGAAGAAAGATAAGGACATGCTATGGCACCCGACGAAACCGTAGATTCAGGACTAGTTTGATAAGAAAGCAGAAGAATTCGCAGAAGGAGAAAACCGAAACCCAGGGCAGACAACAAGCAGTTAGTTGGACAAGCATATTTATTCTGATATCCACGATATATTTTTCTGCGAATTCCCGGTATTACTGCACGAGTGGTTGGCGCAGCTGACGTTTCAAAAAAACCATTTCCAAAAGAGTGAGCCTGATCATTGGACTCCATAATTGATCCAATAGCTAAAACGGGTCGACAACAAGGTATCAAGGGCTGTTGACTTCTGGGTAGATAGTATCCTAGGGGGGTAAATCACTGAGTTTTTTGTGGACACAATTAAATCATACAGTGACGCAGAAAGGAAATTTTTCAAAGGACCCAAAGGAATATTCCTGTTGTCACTGAAACTATGGATTAAGATGCTCGTCTACGAAAAGGGCATCCTGAGGACGAATTCCGACGAGTAGAAGAATAAGTGTACGGAAGTTGTGGGTACCGCGTGAATGTGGGTCTGGTAGAAATATGTGCAGTAGATGGACATGAGCGACGATGAATTTTTAAGGGAAGTTGACGAAGAGTGTATTACCTTGAGGAGTGGGGTGATATTTTGGCGTCTCGAGAGTAAGAGGAGGACTGAGAGAGTCTCCTGAGGGGATCGGAACAGAAGACTGTGGAACAGGACCACAAGGGACGAAGAAAACTTATTACGATGAACAAGAGAGTGAACAGGCTACCCCAGAAGCTGTAGAAGGACGGGCCCTAAGTCACAATGTACCTTCAACTCCGTGCACTACTCAGAATTTGATAAAAGGAAATACAAGTTATTCGCGGGGTTGTCCTACGTGCCAGAATAGTAGTAAGAGTAGCACATTAGTAAATAATAATCGTATAAGTACAAGAATGGTGGGTGACGATGCAAATATTCAAACCTTCCAAGTTAATGGGATTGAGGATCCCAAACAGTACTGGTTTTTGTGCGAAGCAGTATGGACCGTGAAGTAGGTCCAGGATGAGGACATCAAAAAGGGATAGTTAGCAACGACCCTCAGGGATCATGCACTAGATTGGTATATGAAGTTTAATAGAGTACCAACGGGAACTCTAGGTAAAACATTGCTATAGATCAAGGCGGGGATGATCGATGAATTTAGAAAACCAAAATCTAAGTCGCAGTACATTACTGGTCTCAAAGAGATCAAACAGTTTCCCAATGAGTCAGTATGGGACTTTGACCAGCGATACAAAACACTAATGGCGAAAGTGAGTTTTGGGATGAACTATATGCAGCATAAAGAATGGTTTATCCCTGGGTTGGTGCCACATTCATGGACCGCTGATGCAACATAAAGTAGTGACCCAAGCAAAAGCACTGGAGATCGCAATGAAGCTGGAGGCTTCACCAATCGGTGAGACGGGATTAGGCATGGATCGAATACAAGTGCAGCTGGAAAAATTGACGATCCATATACAAGACATGAATAAAGGAAAAGAGGCCCGCAAAGACATATGGTGCACTAGATGTAGGACAGAAGGACATCACAAAGACCAATGCCCAAAATTCCAAGAATATTTGCAATCAGGTGCACCGAATCCCCTCAATCAGGGAGGGTTTCCTTGGTGTCGCATCTGTCAGACGAGAGGACATCGACTAGAAGAATGTGTGTACATGCAGAAGATGGTGTTGAAACTAGTGAACTTGTATTGAAAGTTTTGTCGATCGGTTGGCAACGATGAGAAAGACTGTTGAGATTATGACCTACTCCAAGAAAGTACTGCAGACACTTTCTTCATGAAAGGGGGGGTGCAAACACCAATACAACAGCCGTAGCAATATAATCAAACGCAACCGCAGTATGAGAAACCGTAGTATGGTCAGCCGCAGTATGGCCAATCGACATATCCTCAACCGCAATATGGTCAATCGCAATATCGACAGTCGTAGTATGCTCAACCGTAGTACCCTCCATACGAGACACTGCAAGGAGGATTTAGAGGGGGGTTCCATGGAGGCCAAGGAACTAGTGTCAAACGAGGAGTAGCTGCTGGATGAGGTTGAGGACCTATAATATGTTTCAATTGTGGTCAGCAGGGGTATTATCAGAGGGATTGCTCGAATCCAACACCACAGTGCATGTACTGCAATGCTATGGACCATGGTGTTGAAGATTTTCCTCAGCTCATCACAAAATGGAAAACTAAGAACCTGCCCCTACCTCCACAAAATCAGAATCAGAACCAGAATCTGTCAGCGGTATAGAAGATATCATCAGAGGTTAGAAGTCAAAATGAGATTATCGGAATAGTGACTCGCGGAGGAGCTGTGACAAGGGCTGACAGACCAAAGGCTAGCGTCCGACCGGTAGTAAGAAAACAAGTCACATTTTATGCAGAGGAAGAAAGGGATATTTTCTTAAAATCACAGGAAGCTATGAGGTAGCTAAGACAGCCACCTATTCACCAGAAAGAAGGTAGTTACGACATGCCACTGATATTCGACACGGCGAATTCACAGAGAAATTCCAACACCTTAAGAGCCTTTTTGGAGAGTTTCCTAGAGCTGTAAAAAGATCCAGATGCATTGGAAGAGATATCCAACCTGCTGCATCGACGGGAGGGTACATGACAAGAGCAGACGGTCAATTACATACGTAAGAGGAAGACAGGACGAGAAATGCGGATGTCTACGCAAGTCGGGACATTCGATATCGACTCCATCATCTTGGATTTGGGGTCATATGTGAACATCCTAACGAAACAGACCTGGGACATGATGGGGAAACCGCAGTTGGCTTGGTCCCCGGTACAGCTACAGCTAGAAAACCAGAGTAAAGTCACCACGATCGGTCGACAATGCCAGGTTCCTGTTGAGATAGAGGGACTCAGAACATATGTAGATTTGGATGTGATTGAGATTGTTGACAACACAATCCCCTATTCAGTGTTGCTAGGGATAGACTAGGCAATGGAGAACCAAGCTATTATCAACTTCAAGAAGAGAACTATGTCATTCAAGAACCGTGAGATAAGGGTAGTTGCACCTCTTGATCCCACGGAAGGGCAGAGGTATGTTCAACCAACAAGGGATGAATTCACTGAGGGGTGGGACAATCTCTACAACATTTCTGAAGATTATATCAACCCTATTGCGGATGGAGAATTAGGGTGGTGCAGTAGCAATTCAACATCGTTAGATCCCGATGAAGCACTTGAAAATTGGCAGAATCGGATGCATGAAGTGACGTTTAGGAGGTGTGCACGGATCACTCAATCATTGTGAAGAGTATCTATGGAAGAGTGTGAGATATCAACGTACGAGGTATTTCCCAGTTTGGCTACATTTCTTACTGAATTTGAAGAGAAAGTGGTAGAACCAAAACGTCTATTGGCCTTGGAGAAAGCCCTGAAGGCTACAGAAGCGCAATGGTGGGAAGCACACAAGTCCACCATAACTACCTGGCCACTATGTCGACACCTAATGGCGGTTAGGTTCGGTGATGCAGAAGGATATGGCGAAAGAAATTTCGATGGTAGAGGAGATTCGAAGGCGCATTTAGATGAATGTGAAAGTACATGGGGATCATGAGCGAAACAAGAATGGGTCCATGCGTTTATTCACACACTAGATGAAGTACCATGAAGTTGGTATATCGCAGTAGAACTGTGATGCGAAACAATCTCATGGGAACAACTAACAATTGGATTTATCCAAATGTTCAGTTTCTCCGACGAAAACCCCTTCATCCATAGAACATTACATGAGGTCAGGGAGAAAGTATTCAACGCCGTTCCGGTAGAGAAACCCTATGGGACTTCAATGGACTGCGACACCTCAAATGCTGATGGAATGTTACAACATAACAGGAGAACCAGATGATGAGGATGATCTGAGGGCTACGTATATCCTAGATTCAGAAGGAAGTCACAGCGTGGAGGCACCAGATATGCCTTCCGACAAGTTTCAGCAACCACTACGAATCAAGAAATTGAACATTGGGTCGGAAGAAAATCCCAAGTTCACAAGCATTGGAGACTACTGGGATGACTCGACTATTGCGAAGATGACGGACCTATTGCATGATTGTTAGGACTTGTTTTCGACAAAATTCTTGGAAATGAAAGGGATTTCAGGGGACTTAGGCAAGATGAAAATCCCACTGAAACCTGATGCGAAACCAATGAAGCAACGGCCTTATAAGCTTAATCCGCAGTACAATGAAAGGGTGATGGTTGAGATTGAGAGAATGTTGGAAGAAAGAATTATAGAACCAGTATAGGAATTGGAGTGGATCATCCCGATGGTGGTCCAGGATAAGAAAATCGACGAAGTCAGGATCTGTGTCGATTTAAGAAAGTTGAACGACGCATGCCTACACGATCCATTCCCTACACCATTTACGGATGAAGTGTTAGAAGGAGTGGGTGGTCAGGAAATATACTCCTTCATAGATGGATTCTCCAGCTATCATCAGATCAATATTTTCAAAGAGGATCGGAACAAAACAACTTTCGTCACCGAGTGGGGATGCTTTCATTAATATATAGTGATGCCATTCGGTCTGAAGAATGCACCAGCAATTTTTTCAAGACTAGTAGTTGCGGCGTTCAAGGATTACATCCATAAATTTCTTACAGTATGCATGGATGACTGGATAGTGTACAGGTTGGTAAAGGATCATGTCCCAAATCTGCTAGGGCACATTGTTTGCAGGGAAGGAATGTTGGTCGACCCTGCAAAGATCGCAATTATTATCGACCTACCACTGCCGAAAAAAATCAAGCAGTTAAGAGAAATGTTGGGACACACGGGATACTATAGGAAGTTTATCAGGGGGTATGCAGCAATCATGGTGCCGATGGATAAGTTGTTGAAGAAAGACGCCAAGTTTGAATGGAATGAAGAGTGCCAGAAGAGTCTGGATGTATTGCAAGCGAAGATGATTGCAACACCCATACTCGCAGTTCCATATTGGACGAAGGAGTTCCACGTTCACATCGATGCGTCATCAGTCGCACTAGCAGTCATCTTGGCCCAACTAGGAGAAAGCGCAATAGACCACCTGATAGAATTTGCAAGTAGAAAGTTGTCTACCGCGCAGAATAATTACACAACCACAGAAAGGGAAGGGTTGGCGATGGTCTACGCCTTACAGAAGTTTTGGCCTACCTCTTAGGGGTCCATTTTAAAATGTTCACCGATCACTCAGCACTTAAATAAATGGTGAACAAGCCTATGTTGGGGGGGGGTATTTGTCGATGGTTGTTACTCTTCTAGGAATTTGATTTCGAGATAATTGTCAAGTCGGGGTGCCTAAATGCAGGACCAGACCATCTGTCGCAGATAGAGTCTGGAGAAGAGCCAAGGACCATTGATGAAGGATTCTCGAATGCTCATTTATTCAAGGTCAAAATGTTCGATGACCATTACGAACAAATTATTCATTTTTTGGCATCAGGGAAGGCGCCAGAAGGATTCACTACCAGCTAAAAGAATCAGCTAGTCGTCAAAGCTGCAGATTTTTAACTGATCACAGGGAAACTATATAGGATGGGACCATATGAGATAATTCAACGATACATCCTTCTACATGAACAGGAAAGGATTTTGGCGGAATCCCACGATAGGATCGCAAGCGAACACTACGGAGGACATGCCATTGCTAGGAATATCCTTCAAGCAGGATTATGGTGGCCAACGATGCATGGAGATGTTGCGGACTATGCCAAAAGCTGCGATGTATGTCAAAGGACAGGTAAGCTGAAGGGATGAAATTCTCTTAGTACCTAAATTGACACTACAGGATTTTGACAAGTGGGCATTTGACTTTGTGGGGCCCATCAACCCACCAGGAAAAAGGACAGAGTCACTCTACATTATTACAGTGACAAATTATTTGACGCGATGGGAGGAAGCCACACCATTCAAGGATTTCTCAGCCGCGACTGCAGCGAGATTCCTCTTTGACAATGTGGTCACCAGGCTTGGGTGCCCAAAGATACTAATGAGTGCTTAGGGGGATCATTTCGTTAATCAGAAAATTGTAGCAATGACGGAGGAATTTCAAATTCAACACAGGAAGAGCACCCCATATCATCCGCAAGCTAACTAAACATTTGAGGCATTCAAAACAATCCTGGAGCATGCGCTCACGAAGGTATGTAACACAAATCGCGATGATTGGGACTTGAATATTCTAGCGATACTCTGGGCGTATCGCACAACTTGCAAACGATTGACTTTCCAGACCCCGGTCAAGATCATCTACAGACAGGAATCCGTAATGCCGATGGAGTATATTGTCTCAAGTCTGAGCATCACAGCAGCCACAGGAATGAGTGATGACGAAGCACTAGAGGAATGGTTGGCCCAGCTGGTACAGCTTGATGAGGATCGTTTCATTGCAGGTTTTCATCAGAAGGTAGAAAAGGATCGACAGAAGGCTTGGCATGGTCGCCATGTTAAACCAAAGCACTTTTAGCATGGAGATATGGTTCTTCTATATGACAGTAAGTTTGCAAAGTACCCAATTAAGTTACAAATGCATTGGTTAGGTCCCTACATCATAAATTGTGTCACTGACGGATGTGCGGTGCAGCTACAAAGACTAGATGGGGTATTGTTTCCCAAGTTAGTAAATGGGAATTGGTTGACACCCTATCGTCATGATCAAGCGCATAGAAGTTGAGAACCATAAGTTAAAAAAAACGCAATTATGACAAAAAGTGGAAAGCATGGCCAGCTAGGTCGCTCATCGACGCTTCGCACATTTAGCACGCGGGAATCAAATCCGAGCATGATTACTGTGGATCTGCATCACCGAAAGATGGCGGAGGATTATGATGCCTCACGCGAGGACAGAATTGGATGGCTATGGGAAATATTTCGCGAATGATTAAATGATCAGGCATCAAGGACACGAAGAGAAAGCATAAAATAAAAGCGCAGAGATTGAAGAACATAAGTCGAAGTAAAGAGAGTCCGCAGAGGTAGATCATTAAGTTACATGACGCGATTTAGTAAGTCAGATGCAACGAGTTAGTGATTTGAGTGAGCAAGCCCAAGGAAGTTGTGGAAAAGGGAAGTGAGATAGTTGCAATGGTGAACTTCATGTCCAGTGGAAGCACTCCAGGTGCGCTAAGGGAAAGAGCCACGAGTGTCCATGAGCAACCAACAAATAAAGTCACGTAGACACTGGGGAGGAACAAAGATGAAGTACCACTCTAGATGTCTAAGAGCGTGGTAGTAGTTAGAAGAACCGTGGTCCCTGCGACCACCAGAACACCAAGGGAGGAGGCATGCTGGCTCCAGCAATGGTCGGTCAAGAGTGCGAAACAAATATGCCAGAGTAGTTGGCCTATTTCCCAATTTGGTGACGTCGATGAAATTTTCCCCAGTCTTACACAGGCATGAAGCGCAAGAGTACGCGCAGAAGGGATAGATGATGAAGGTTTTCAGATACTAGACGATGAGTTCGAGAAGTCCATGAGAGAAACCAAGAGACTGGAGGATGAGTTCGATAAGTACATGGCAGTGAGCTCCATACGGAAAGAATAGCTTTAGAATTTCTGCATAGCCAAGGATGAGAATAATAGAACCAAAGGTGTCCAGCTGAGGTGAATCGAGGGCGAGCCACAAGTTTGTGTAAGGGTCCTATTGGAACAGGATTAGTCCGCATGAATTGCGGAAGCCAACAACTGTGAAGAAGTACCATCCGTGGAAGGAAGGGTCATTCGAGGAGAAGGAGGAAGTGCAAGACTAATTAGGTTGTTAGAAATGGGTCATTTGGACCATTTTGTAACTGCCATAGTTGGCTATAAATAAGAATATGAATTTAAGACTAAGGGAATCCTAGATCCAATTGTAGAAGGATTTTGTATTGTGATTATGCGGTTCGATTGTGTTTTGCTCTGTTTTCACAGTCTAGTATGGATTCGCGATAAGATGTTCTGAACTATTTCTGCAAAGGTTATACTGCAGGGTTTTTATGAGTTAATGCATGAAGATGTTCGGATTTTCTCTTTTGTCTTTGTTTATGTTCAATGGTGAATGTTGCGTTATGATTTCTATTTCTGTAATGTTTCATTGATGCAATCTCCAGTATTTCCCAGTTAATTTGAATGTCCATTATGTATTGAATATGTGAATGATGAATGCATGGCTAATGTGCGAATGATGAATGTATGAATGTATGCGAATGTGAATCTATGGTTTCTGTTGCGATAGACTTTAAGTAGTTGCATGTCCTTTCCCTACTGCGGAAACTTGGTTCCTGCATCCACCTTAACCATCTCGGGTGAGAATTCACTCACTTCACGGGTGTTGTTGGAAAGGGTAAAACCTTTCTGGGCTGGTGTTTAAGGGATTTTTGTTGGTGTTTGTTGACGACAGTGCAAAGTGAACCCCTGTCGACATAACTGTGTCAACACATTTGTTAGCAAAAGACCTTTATTTAATTATTATGGTTTCTCACACTTGTTTTTGAGATTACAGGTCAAACGTAAGAATGAAGTTATGGTCCAAACTATCTTTCATGCTTGAGAACCCTTTTGGAGTTATCTTTAAGCTCTTTTCAAACTCTTAAAATAAGAAAAGATTGCCAAGCGAACTTCTCTTTCACACTTGTAAAATGGTTTGAAAGGTCGTCTATCCGATGATAGTTTACCCATTTTTCGGACCGTGTAGACTATTTACGAAAAAGGAATACCTTAGTCAACCATTGACTAGGAGAGTTCTTCTGGGCATTATTTTACACTTTTTCAGGCCTAGGGGACTAACTTTACGAAAAAGTTCATCCTGGAGTCTTCTTTTGACCGTTTCAAACTCTCTAAACGTGAAACATCACCGATTTTACCTTCTTCGGACTCGTAAAATTATACATGGAAGGACCCTTTTTGGGACCGAACCCCTCCTTTCTAAAGTTTGTAAAACATGTGATATTGGACTCGTCCAAATGATGAGATATACCAAGCATCTGTTATTCTCCTCAAGCTCATTAAGAAACAAAGAGGTACTCGTCAATCATGATGGGGAATAAGGGAAGGGAAATGCATATGTATATCTATCTATGGAAACTTATTGCCACTCTTGAACATGGCACTTGTTTGTATTTCATCCGAACAGTTGGGTAATCATCTTGTCTCTTATTCGTGTCAAGTCTGTGAGTCTTTTACTCCTTTGGGTTCATCTCAAGAATGATCCATTCATGTTGCATTATGTCTTGCTTTCTATCTCCCCAATTCAATGCTGCCAGTTCATTTTTCATGACATAAAATGTTCAAGGGAAGTCCTCCATCTGAGTCAAAATTTGCAGTCGAAAAGCTATCTATCGTGTCGGTTATCCCTGAAGCAATCTCTCAACAACAGTTGTCCATATGCCTTGTGTCAGTCCATGATCATTTGATCTACCGTACAAAATCATATTCCTATTTCGGTTTTGTGTCGATGATGTGGGATACATCATGGCCCTCCTTAGATGAATCTATCCATGTCAACGTCAACACATCATCCAGGGATTAGATTTAGAAACCCCCTAGTACCTTGAATCCTACATGCCTCAATGGAGGGTTTTCTCCCTTTCGATAGTAGGTTTACATCACTGACCTCTGGAGGCATTATACTGGTGACTGGGCAGCATGCGGTTGCATGCAATCCATGCAGAATGCATGCATGCATGCAAAGTACATAAGTGAATGATGAGATATCCTAACACCCCCCCTCAAGCTATACTATGATGTAAAAAATAAAATGTAGGGCCCTATTTACTGAGACCAAAGGTCACCCCAATACAATAATAGTCCAAATAAATAACAGTTCATGAACCGAGGAAATGGAGAAAACCTCATGGGAAAAACCCCCCCTCAAAATGGACTGTAACATACCAAAAGATTTAATTGCTCCAAAATCAAGTAGATATGTCTGGAGGTATCTTACTCTTGGGAGAAAATGGATCATGCTCCAAAAACATGTGCTTGAATTCTCCATCAGTGGATGCAAGCGAATGTGGAGACTTTATGAACTTTCTCTTCATACCGAAAATGGTGAGAGCAAATCTGAAAATATGAGGATGATCCCGGAACCTGTGATTCGAACCAAGTGAGGTAGGAATAGCTCCAATCAGATCAAATAGATCTTGAAAATTGAACTTCTTATCATTGGAAGTTAAATCAGCTCCAATATTTGACAAATGGTTTCTTGAGATCTCCTTTGAACCAACAGGGGTGAGATCAAAACCAAAATCAGCAAAAATTGCATTAGGATTGAACTCAAGCGAATGGTAGTGCTCTTCTTCTTCATTAAAACTCTGAGAAACTATGCAAATGATAGAACATAAGTCTATAGGAGGCATGCAATCAAGGAGGGAGAATGCTTCACCTCCAAAATCAGATTTTACACCAAAGCGTCAAGTAGATCATTATTTTGCATACCGGCAAACTCATGTGAAAGAGAGGATTCAAGAACCTCTTCGGAATCTAGAGTATAAGCTAGTTTATCTTGCTCAGAATTCGAAATAGAATATATTGAGAGAATTAGTTTTGAATCTATAGTTTCTTCTTCATTTTTAAAAATTGTTGAGGCCAAGACATGATCGGAAAGAACACATAAGGAGATCTCACTGGGCTTGTTCTCCAAAAGGATAGCATGATCCTCTTCTTCCTGCTTTCCAAATTCTCTGTCAAGTTGGACCCATAGATCACTTGGATTTTCAGCAGTATTACTGAGGTAGCGCATACAAGCAGACATAGCAAGACATATTGCTCCAAAAGCTCTGTCACAATCATTGATCCAATCATTCTCCTCTTCATCGGAATCAAAATCTCTTGTATTACCAATGCACATATCAAAAAGACATTGTCTCTTCAAAAATGCAATCATCTTTGGTTTCAATTCATCATAGTTGAATGGAGTAAGAATATTTTGTGAAGAAGAATTCTCCATCTCTACATTAGCGAATGCAAATGTAGGAAGTAAGAACCTGCAAATCACAAACAAACAAACACTATAAGGTCGAACAATCCACCCTTTTAGAGTTGCATCACACATGGGATTGGAGATCAAGCAAGCTTGAAGATCCAATGTATCAAATCCAGGAATTATGTGGAAAGTCAAGCTTTTGGAGTGGGATTGGAGAGAAAAATTCAGCATTAGCGAATGCATGAGCAGTTTTGCATGCCAAATCTTCAGTATTTTTGAGCAAATTCACTCAATTCTTCATGTAGCACACCTGTAGAAGAGAGATCTTGTCCCTGCCATGGCTCTGATACCATGTAAAATTAGTCACAGCAAATCTAATGAACAAGTAATCAATCACAATAGATGAAACTCAGAAAATATGGTGTAAACTGTGCAAAAACATGCATCAGTGCTCTATTATCCCAATAAGGGTGAAAATACAATACAATACTGTCACAATGAGTGAGAAATTCGAATTAGCCAAGAAGGTCATTCCAATATACTGCATGGAATAGCTTGACTCCAACTAGGAGTCCTCATCATCATCAGTGGTGGTCATCAATGCACAAGTAACTGTCAGCCAGGTGTCAAACTGAGTCAAACTGAGTGTAATAAGTGTAACTGATGGTAAATTCCATGAATGTAGTGAAGGAGGCTCAGTGGAGGGCGCATGGGGAGTTAACTGGAGTCAAAACAAGTCATCTAGTCACACTGGAGGTCCAACGGAGTGCAACAGTCAGTCAGGAGTGAGTCACTGATCTAACTAAGTGTAACTGAAGTGGTAGGTGAAGAAGTGTGCCTCTCTCATCTGGTAGGTGAGATGTGGGCACCTTCATGACTAGGAGGGATAAAACTCTAGGGAAAGAAGCTCTCGGGTGCTAGCAGACTAGGGATTAGGTGCCAGAGGCATCATACTGGTAACTAGGCAGCATGCGGGTGCATGCAATGCATGCATGCAAAATGCATGCAAAGTACATAAGTGAATGATAGGATATCCTAACAGTATTTACATATTACAACCTATATACAAAATTTTATTCTAGAACTCTAGGTCGTTTAAGATGTTTTTGCAAGCACTCCTCTTGAGAAGAATAAAATTGGGTACAATCTCTCTTTCCTTACGTAGAAGCCTCTATTTCTTCAGAAGCTGCAGCAGGCACTTGTTGTAATTTTTCTTCCAAGTCTTTCACTTTATTTATATAATTTTGCAAATTGGTTTTCAATTTAGTTTAATCATATGCATACTTCTTCAGCAAATCCACATTCTTCTTATACTTTTCCAAGTGTTCATTTTCCTTTTGTTGAAGAACATTCTTTGTAGATTCTAGTCGATATTCAACTTCAGTCAATCTACTCCTGAGATTCTGTACCTCCTCCTCAAACTGTTGTTCCCTTAAACCTTTTTCATCTGCAAAGAGGAAATTTGGGATTTCAGTTTTTCAATTTCTCTATCACATCCCAAATGTTGTGCTTTTCTATTCTCTGATAGTTTCTAACTAAGATCTGTATTAATGATTTCCTTCTCAAGTAGTTTCTTCTTCAATGATTCATGTATTGAGGATGAGGAAAAAATATCACCTCCAACATTCATTGCTGCAAACGCTTCCTGCATGTTCTTCTCTCGTATTTGTAAGGACTACTCATACTCAATTAAGGAATTCTAGTGTGCAATATTTTTGCAATGTTTAGCTATAACCATATCTTTATTCTTACCTTTACCAACTCCATTCTTCCTTTCTTCTTCCTCCTTATTTTCCTTACCCTTGTCGTGATTTTTACTATCAGATTCTTTTCCTTTTATAAGTCCTATAACATCGACCATTGAAGCAATTCTGTCAATATATATATATATATATATATATATATATATATATTGACAGAATTGCTTCAATGGTCGACGTTATAGGACTTATAAAAGGAAAAGAATCTGATATATATATATATATATATATATATATATATATATATATATATATATCAACAATGCATTTTTCTCATCAATGCAAGCCTTCATTTTCGCCATGTTATTTTTATATTTTGTAATATCCTCTTTATGTTTAATGCACTCTTTTTAAATTTCTTTTTGAACAGGGCTTTACTATTACTTTCATCTTCCTCCTGATTTACTTAACCTTGACCCTGTTTTTTACTATCAAATCCTTTTTCCTTTTTAACCCTTCATTGTTGCAAAAATCCTTTCCTCTCAACAACTCAACTTTATTTTCAATTTTATTCTTCATTCTTGCCACTCTTTTTCATATTTTGCAATCTCCTATTTATGTTTATTATATTCTTCTTTGAATTTATCTTCAAACTAAACCTTTAAATGATCAATCAATTGTTCTTTATGATTTAGTTGATGATGGAGTTCTACTTCTTGACCAACCATAGAATTTAGTGGCAGTATATTGACAACCTTAGGCTTTTTTTTCAGCTCATTTTTAAGTCTTTGTATATGTTCTGCATAATTATTATTTTCAACCTGATACTTTTCAAGGAGTGTGTCCAAATCATTCTTCGCATCAGCTATAACCATGTCTATTTGAGAAGACAATCCTTGAATACTTTTTTCCTTGCTCTCTATGTTTGTTTTTGTTTTTTTGTGCATTTTCCACAAATGATTTAAGTAATCGTGCAACACGTTGTAGGATATAAACAATCTGGTCATCCTTAACCTTGCACGTTTACAACTTCTTCATACAGGAATCCTCCTCCATGGCAAGTTGTTCTTTGAAATGGGCTATTTTTTCGAATATAGAAAAACAAATCTACCTTTTGTAAGATCGATGGAGAAACTTTGTTCATATTAGACATCTCGACGTTTCAAATTGAATAATGTTGCTCATCTTCAAGATCAAATACCAAAGAACTCTACAAACTCACTAACCCAAAACTTGTTCCATTAATATCAATTCAATTCAAAATTAAATATTTGAGGTTGACTGAGATACCTAAACATCGGTTTGTTAGAGGGGGATTTTAACCTAAAATTGTCTAATTTTTTAAGGAGAATTATAGCCTATTTAAATTAATAACAAATTAATTTCAAAAAATTAAGGAGAAATTCAATCTATGGATTAATCAAGTAATTCTAAATGTTATGTAGAATTCTAATATAAATATATTGTTCAATGGGAAAGTTAATCAAATTTTAAAATTAATGTGATAAATAATTATAATGTTTTACTAAAATCTATAGTTATTATTAATAACCTATTGATGATTAAATTAAATATTAATAACCTAATGCAATTAATAATAATTTAAAATTAATTAATATAATATTAATGACCTCATTAATTTTATTGCTTTATTAACAACTTAATGATATTATTGAAAACCTAATGATAATAAAGTTAAATATAAACAATGTAATACAATGTAACTATGTGGCTCCACTATACCAAGCTCAATAATGATCTAACTTTGCAAAGGTCTAACTTGGCAGCCCCATTACACCAAGCTCTACGGATTCAAGCAAAGATACAACAAAAAAGGTCCAACTCTGCAGCATCCAAACGATTTAGATCTGCGGCATTCAAGCGATCTAGGGTTTGTATTCAAGCGAGCTAGGGTTTGCATTACTAGCTCTGCGGAATTTAAACAAAGATATAATAACTTTCGAGTTGGGTATTTCTCCATACACATCTGCACATCTACAGTGAATTAGGTGCGCAAGTTCTTTTTCTTTTTCTTTCTTTCTTTTTTCTCTTTTTATTTTTTCCTTTTTTAGTTGATATTCTATATATATCATCCAAATATGAAAAATTCACCACATATACCAAAAATCACGAAAGGGGGACCTAGAATAATGACCCTACAAATCCTTGGTGATCGTATACACTTGTTATAAAACAGTAAAGAATACAGAGATGCCAAACTTCAAACAGAGTTAGAAACCATGCTTGAAAATAAGCTTGCAACCATGCTCAAAAATAAACTTGCAGCCATGCTCAATAATACATTTGCAGCCATGTTTGAAAATAAACTTGCAACCATGATCGATAATATATTTACAACCATGCTTGAAAATAAACTTGTTGCCATGCTCGATAATCAATTTTCCTCCTTCGAAGATAAGATTCAAAGACAAATAGACAATAAGAAAAAAGTGGTGGAGAATAAGATGGAGTTAATGGAGGTTAGAATCCAGGTTATGGTAAAACAAAGCCAAGAAACCAAACAGTCAACCCATCAAGGAGATTTTGTTGCGTTAGTAAATATTAAATTGAATGACATGTTTAAATATCTCAAAGAAAAAGTAAAAAAAAATTGACCCTAAATAGTACAGAAGGTTAATTAGTTATCAAACCCATTAAGGAGGAGATGAATAAGTTGTTAGCATTAGAACTTGAGCACAACAAATGTTTCTTGAACCTCATAATTTTTGGTTTAAAAGATGAGGCAAAAGAGGATACTCTAGTTGTAGTCAAGGCATAACTACACAATAGGTTGCAAATTGAAACGACTTGTCTCACTAAAGCAAAGAGGTTGGGAAAACTAATTGAAAATAAAAATAGACTAATCATGGTTAAGATTATCTCTAATGACCATAAACTTGGGCTACTTAGTAAAACTTCGAGCCTAAAAGAATAAAGAATATTCATAAATTAATACCTCATTCCAGAAGACCAAGCCGAATTAAGAAATCGGGTTCAAAAGGTAAAAGAAGCCAAAAAACAAGGAAAATGGGCGATCATTAGAAATACAAAAGATGTAATTGAGGATCAAAACCAAAAAGATACCACTAAATAGCAATTCGACACACTTTGAATCCTCTCTTGGAATTGTCAGTGCTTCCCATGAAATAGAGGGCCCAAGTTAAGTTAGATCTTGGGAGACCTTGATATTATATTACTCATTGAAACTTGGGAACACGAAGAATCTAAGGTCCCTAACATAGATGGTTTCGTCCTATGGTCGACATGGAACAAGCGATCCTCTCGTAGAACGATTGGAGGCATATCTTGCTACATCCAAAAATTATTTCTCCTAATGTTATACTTTATAATAAAGACCCTTCCAATCAATATATTTGGTTGGAAATCACGAGCATCGATGTCAGAAAAACTTACATAGAAATATGTTATTTCGCCCCTATTAATTCTAACTTTTATAAGTGCAATTTAGATAAAAATTGTCCCGAGAATGGCTTAGAGAACAATATTTCAAGCCTCAAAAATGTTGGCAATATCATGTTAATGGGGGACTTCAATGCCCGAACTTCAAGTTACCAAGCTATTCTTTTAATCAACTACTCAAACCCTAATCATCTCCGGTTAGATGAATACCTTGCTTCAGCTAGCAGTTACAATAGAAGTTCTGAAGATCTAGGCAAAAAATTGTTTGGCTCATATTAGTCAATCTTTGTAATCCTCAAGATATTATAATCTGCAACGGCCTAAATAAGTGGCCAAATTCGAGTAGGATGACTTGCATTCATGGTCTTGTAAGCAATGTGTTCAATTATGCCATTTGCAATATCCCTCTATACAATAAAATAATAAATTTTGACATCTTAAACTATCATGAGCTTGATTGGGATCACAGACCTTTAATTATAACCCTCAGTCTGGCCATGCATAATGATCCCACAGAGGAAAGTTCTCAAAGAAAAAATCACCGGGTGTTCGATAAAAATAATACGGATGGCTTTCTAAAATATTTAAAGAAGAATTTATTCCCTCTTTCTAAAAAGGCCAATATAGAATACCTCTATCATAATTTTATTACTTCCCTCTTTTCTACCATCAACAAGTTCTCTCTCGAAATTTCTAGTAAAAGGTAGAATAGAAGAACCAACCCTTGGTATGATAATGAATGTAAGCATGCACGTAAATAAATTAAGGAATCTACTGACGAGACCCTGAAATCCGACAAGATAAATAAGTACAAAGCACTAATTAAAATAAAAAATACCTACTATATAAATAAAAGGCAGGAAAAACTTTTACACTTATCTAAGATAGATCCTAAGAAATTTTGGAGGAAAATTCTAACTTTTAAAACTAAAGAAAATAATAAGATCTCTTTGGAGGAATGGAACTCATATCTTAAAAAGCTTTACAAATCCATAGATGTTGTGGCTAACATTCCATCCCTCCTTGCAACTTATCAATTCTTTTCATTAGAAGACATAGAATTTGGAATTAAGCACCTAGCTAATGGAAAAGCTAAAGACATTGAAGGGTGCCAAGCAAAAATATTAAAAATTGGAGCACTCGTCCTCATCCTCGACATCCAAAGTCTCTTTAATCTAGCAATCAAGCATGGCTTCCCTAAGCATTGGACTCGGAGCCTTATAGTTCCTATGTTTAAAAGTGGATATAAAGATAACCCCTATAATTATTGGACCAGTATGATTATCCCTCTTTTATCCAAGCTATATGGTATGATTCTGGAAAAGAAGATTAGCATATGGCTAGAAAATAAAAGAAAGTGGGCTAAAGGCCAAGCAGGATTCAAAATGAATCATTAAACCACGTACCACCTTTTTACACTTAGAATCATTGTGGAGGAGTGTCATAATAATAAATCCAATATTTTTTGTTGTTTTGTGTACTTTAGAAAATATTTTGATATAGTGACTAGAAAGAACCTATGGTCCTTTCAAGCTGAGGGATATGACTATAAAGTTATATGAGAAAATCATTGCCAAATTCAAAAATATTGCAGGATGGTTGCATGATATTAACTATAATATTGGATTTAAGCAAGGGTGCCCCATCTCCCCTCCCTTGGAATTCCCTTCCTACACTCACATTAGATCTCAATTTCATAATCTCTTCTCCAACACTAACCTCTCCAACCTTCTAAATCCTCAAAAGTATGGTGAGCTAGTGATGCTCCTCTTTAATCTTTTTGAGCATAGAATAATATTTTAAAACAAAACAAATAATTTATGTATTTTCGTTTCTCTTAAGGTCTGATAGACCAAATTTGGTCTCAATGGATGTTAAATACCATCATCATCATCATCATCAATTATTAATAACCTAATGTTCATTAAATTAAATTCATTGAAATATTAATAACCTAATGTTGATTAAATTAAATATTAATAACCTCATGCTATTAATAATAACCCAAAGTTGTCAAATATCGCTAGCTCATTCGGTTAAGGTGTGGGTCTTGTCAGCAGAGCGACCTGGGTTCAATTCCCCTTAGGAGTGAGCTAGTTGGGAGGAGACACCCAAAAATCCAACCAATTGAGGGTTGGTGTAGCCTAGGTGGGTGCAATCCCGGGGTGATTTTGATGTCTTAGATGCCCCTTGGTCATGGTTTCTTAGACCAAAGGCCACTCCTGCAAGTCAGGGAGATTCTAGCAAGCAAAAAAAAAACAAATTTAATCGAATTAAATAATAATCACCTAATGTTATTATTAATTAAATATTAATAACCTAATCAATTGTATTGTTATATCAATAACCTAAAGTTAGTATTAAAAACCTAAGGTTAATCAAATTAAATATTAATAACCTAATGTAATTATTAGAACCTAATGTTAATTAAATATTGATGTGATAAATTAATTAATAATAACCTAAAGATGACTTTCCTAAATAAAATCAATTAACTTATTAATGATGGGAAAGATAATTTTAATATTTTAATTAGTAGATTAATTCCATTAGTATTTCTTAATAAGGTTGATGATTAGAGTCCAGGATCTGCTCAAGTTCTATCCATCGTCATGATTTAGATTAATTGGGTGTTTCTCTATCTCTATATTCTCACGGATGCACCTCTTTGTGTAGTGATCCATGCAGACGATGACCTCTGCTTTCTCTAACACAAACGTGGTGTTTGGAAGACATGGAGTGTTCTGCTAGTGCCGAATTTTTTTCTCTCTCGTGAATGATGTCAGCACTATTCTCTAAGGAAATTGAGGACGCCCATATTTCAATTGTTGTCGTGGTAGAGAACGCCCATGTTTCAACTATGGAAATAGTATAGGACACCCCTATTTCAACTGCGGTCATGGTTGTCTTAGTTACATGTTGAAATCATGGACAACAAGCTTGTCCATTGCAATTTTGAGTTTATGATTGCAATGAACTGGTTTGGTTATGCACATTGGGGAACGAACGCAAATGAGGTTTATTTTATTTTAATTGGTTTCGGGTATATTGGTTGAAGAAGTACTTTTTATAACTTAGTTTACCCCTAATACCAAATGGTTTATTAATTTTTTTATAACATACTTTTATCCCTAATACCTACACATACTATGAACTACTTATAGATGTTGTTAAGTAAAAGAAAGTGTAAATTTCCAAAAATGGGCTTAGTAAAATGCACACCACAGTTTGTATATAGGTCAATAATTAAAAGTAATACCTTGGGCTTGAAGCTAGTTACATTGTTGACAAAAACCTCCTTTGTATTCCTAAACGGTGTTTCATTTTGCCACAATGAATATGCCAAGATGACAATTTTTCAAAAAAATTATGCTTAGAGTCAAGCTATGAACAACTTATATAGGGTGTTATGTAAAAATGGTGTAAATTTGCAAAAATGGTTGTATTAAAATGCACACCATAGTATGTAGATAGTCAAATAATTGAAAGTAATACCGCGGGCTTGAAGCTAGTTATGTTGCTGTCAAAAACCTCTTTCAAATTCCTAAAATGATGTTTCATTTTCCTGCAATGAATTTGCCAAGATGTCAATTTTACTGTTTTGGTCTCATCTTTACCCACTTCAATAAAATGCACACCCAACCCTCTTTATTGGGTATTTTTGAGTGATTTTAGTTGGAAATGGTGTTGATTACTATTTTCAACCTTATTATACATCTATTTTTTCAATCTAGGGTCAAAACGTTCTTGGTTTGAAGAAAATCTTCATGGATGTCTTGTATTTGTAAAATGCATGCCTAGTTTAATAAAAATGCAAGCCTATGACTTAAGAGAGAAGTAATATCAGTTTTTTGTGATGTTCAACATTTTACAACCCCCATATTTCAGATAGGAAAAAAAATATGCCGCTCTGTGGCTCTCAGAAGCGTGGCTAGGGTTCCCCCCTAGACGCCGCAATCTGCCTGCGTTCCTCCGGTGGTGACTAGCCGCCGTTTGCAGGCTTCTTCGCGTAGATCCTTGCTGCAGGGTTGATTTTTTGCAGGCGTCTCCCTCGTATCCAGTCTGTGGGCTGCCGAATGGAGGTCCTTGATCAGCTTCAGGCCTACAAGGCCCTAGTTAAGGCCACCAAACCTCAGGCAGCAACTCGGTCTTCCTCCAAGTTCGTGAAAAAAGTTGATGAGATCCTTTCTTTGGAGATCTCCCCCTCAGATCCATGCCGGAAAGCACTCATTCTCTCGGAGAAAGCCCTCATTGGAAATTTTACAGGTCTGTGGCCCAGTCCAAAGGCAGTGGAGCTCTAGATTGTAGAACACTGGAACCCTATTTTGCAAGGACAGGTCTCTCTATTCGCAGCTGGTAGGGGCTTCTTTGTTTTTCTATTCCTGAGCAAAGATGAACGAGATTTAGTTTTTCACTCGGGTCCCTTCTTCATGGGCTCGAGAGGACTTTTTTTAGCCCCTTGGACTTTGGATTTTAAACCAGATGTTGAGATTACAGCTGCCCCAGTCTGGGTAAGATTGCCTCACCTTCCTCTTCATCTTTGGGGGGAAATCTCTCTGGAGGAAATCGGTAATAAGCTAGGGCGCTACTTGGATAGTGCAGACCCAAAAGGGGGTCAGTTTACTTGTGCCCGCATTTTTGTAGAGGTAAATCTGGAGAAAGGACTCCTAGAAGCCCTAAAACTAAATTTAGGAGATTGGAGTCATATCCAAGAGTTGGATTACGAGCAGATCCCTTTCAAATGAAACTCTTTCCATGTTTATGGTAACTTTGCCAAAAGATGCCCCAAGTTGCTGGAAACTCAACAATCATCAAAACCTCATGCAACTAAAGATGCATATTTTCAGACTATCTCTAATCGGTGCTGAGCCTCCCGGCGAAAAGATCCCCAAGCTCCTCGGCAAAAGGATCCAGCATCACAAGAATCTCATCCTCCTTCAGCAGCAAACATTCCGTTGGCAACCAAAAACAGCTTCGAAGTTCTGCAGGAAGACGAAGTTCAAGAATCTGAAGCAGCGGAAGATCTTGTGCAGGACAAGACCCTTACTGGTCCTTCCGACCCCTTGGAGACAGTCGCCTCCGCAAAACTAGCTTCTCCTAGACTTTCCCCTTCAGGTTCCAAGAGAGAGGCTCGGAATTTAGATCACGAGACTCTAGCTCTTGTAGGACTGGCAGCCTTAGTCCCCTCCTCTGGGTCAGAGGGAAACTCTAATCCCGAAGAATTCTCAGCTCCTTCTCCCCCCCTTACCAGAGAGTGAAAGTCTAACAAAGAACGGCGGGAAAAGGAAGCGGCCACAAACATTTTTTTGGGCTCTCAATCGCTATTGGACCCCTTCATCAAGGGGCATTTCATCTCCCCTTCTAATTAAATGTTATGCTTTTGCATTCTTCTCTGCTCACAGTTTGTGAGATTTTACTCTTGTAAGCAATTTTTGTCATTTTCTAGAAGCAAGTGGGATTTTTCTCCCAATATATTCACAATAAGGCTGAAAGTACTTTTAGAGGTCATCAACCCTCTTTAATTTTGTAACTTTCAGATTCTGGCTCACCAGAAAACTACTTTTTCACAAACTAATACAACCTCAACCGTTTCTGTTAAAAAAAATAAAAATGCAAGCCAAATCCTCCTATCAAATGTTTGTGGATTTTCAAATAGGATAAATAGATATATTGAGAAGAATATCCTTGTTCTATCTTTATATAACCTAACCTTGTATTCCCAAAGTCAAGCTATGAACAACTTATGCAGGGTGTTATGTAAAAATAGTGTAAACTTGCAAAAATGATCTCAGTAAAATGCACGACACAGTCTATATATAGGCCAATATTTGAAAGTATACCTCAACCTTGAAGCTTGTTACATTGTTGACAAAAACCTCTTTCATATTCCTAAAATGGTGTTTTAGTTTCCAGCAATGAATCTGTCAAGATTGCAATTTTTCAAACAATTTATGCTCAAAGTCAAGCTATGAACAACTTATACATGGTGTTATGTAAAAACAATGTAAATTTCCAAAAAAACATCTTATTAAAATGCATGCCACAATCTGTACATAGGTTAATAATTGAAAGTAATATCATGGGCTTAAAGCTAGTTACATTGTTGAAAAAAACATCTTTCGGATTTTTAAACTGATGTTACAATTTCTCGCAATGAATCTACCAAGATGGAATTTTTTCTTTTTTGGTCCCATCTTTACCCACTTCAGGTAAATGCATGCCCAACCCTCTTTATTAGGCCTTTTTGAGTGATTTTAGTTGGAAAGGGTGTGGATTACTATTTTTCACCTTATTATACATATATTTTTCCATTTTGGGTTTAAAAAGTGTCTACTTTCAAGAAACTCTCCATGGATGTCTTGTATTTATGAAATGCCCGCCTAGTAATTTAATAAAAATGCAAGCCAAAGCCTACTATGAAATGTTTATAGTAAATGGATTTTCAAATAGGATAGCTAGATATATTAAGAAGAATATCATTACTCTATCTTTATATAACCTAGCCTCATATGCTCATAGTCAAGCAATGAACAACTTATTCAGGATGTTATGTAAAAATAGTGTAAATTTGCAAACTTTGGTCTTAGTAAATTGCATGCCACAGTCTGTACATAGGTTAATAACTGAACGTAATACCTAAAGGATGAAGCTAGTTACATTGTTGATGAAAACCTCTTTCATATTCCTAGAATGATGTTTCATTTTCCCGCAATGAATTTGCCAAGATGGCAATTTTTCAAACAACCTATGCTCAGAGTCCAGCTATGAACAACTTATACGGGTGTTATGTAAGAATAATGTAAATTTACAAAAATGGCCTTAGAAAAATGCACGCCACACTCTGTACATAGGTCAATAATTGAAAGTAATATTGTGGGCTTGAACTAGTTACATTGTTGAAAAAAAACCTCTTTCAGATTCCCAAGATGATATTTCATTTGCCCACGATGAATCTGCCAAGATGGCAATTTTTCTCTTTTGGACTCATCCTTACCCACTTCGAGAAAATGCATGCCCAACCCTCTTTATTGGGTATTTTAGAGTGATTTTAGTTGAAAATGTTGTGGAATACTATTTTCCACCTTATTATACATCTATTTTTCCAATTCGGGTTAAAAAAGTGTCTACTTTGAAGAAATTATACATTAGATGTCTTGTATTTATGAAATGCCCACCTAGTTTAATAAAAATGCAAGCCAAATTCTCATATCAAATGTTTATAGTAAATGGATTTTCAAATAGGATATCTAGATATATTGAGAAGAATATCATTTTTCTATCGTTATATAACCTAACATTGTATGCGTATAGTCAAGCTATGAACAACTTATACAGGGTGTTATGTAAAAACAGTGTAAATTTGCAAAATGGTCTTGGTAAAATGCACACCACAGTATGTACATAGGTTAATAATTGAAAGTAATACCTCGGGATTGAACCTAGTTACATTGTTGACAAAATCCTCTTTCAGATTTCTAAAATGATGTTTCATTTTCCTACAATGTATCTGCCAAGATGGCAATTTTTCAAAAAACTTATGCTCAGAGTCAAGCTATGAACAACTTATACCGGGTGTTATGTAAAAATAGTATAAATTGTAAAAACGTGTCTTAGTAAAATGCATGCCACAGTATGTACATAGGCCAATAATTGAAAGTAATACCACGGGATTCAATCTCGTAACATTATTGGCAAAAACCTCTTTCATATTCCTAAAATGATGTTTCATTTGCCACAATTAATCTGCCAAGAGTGAAATTTTTCTTTTTTGGATCCATCTTTACCCACTTCAATAAAATGCATGCCCAAACCTCTTTATTGGGTCGTTTTTGGTGGTTTTAGTTGGAAATGGTGTGGATTGCAATTCTCCACCTTATACATCTAGTTTTCCAATTTGGGTTCAAAAAGTGTATTTTTTGAAGAAACTCTTCATGGATGTCTTGTATTTATGAAATTCCCAATTAGTTTAATCAAAACACAAGCCAAAGCCTCGTATAAAATGTTTACAATAAATGGATTCGTAAATAGGATATCTAGATATATTGAGAAGAATATCCCTGTGTTATTTTTATATGACCTAACCTCATGTGCTCATAGTCAAGCTATGAACTAATTATACATGTTTTAATGTAAAAACAAGGTGTAAATTTGGAAAAATGGGATTAGTAAAATGCATGCCACAGCATGTACATATGTCAATAATTGAAAGTAATTATGTGAACTTGAATATAATTACATTTTTTACAAAAACCTCTTTCAGATTCCTAAAATGATGTTTTGTTTGCCTGCAATGAATCTGCCAGGATGGAATTTTTTTTCCTTTTTGAACCCATCTTTAACCACTTCAATAAAATGCACAACCAACCCTCTGTATTGGGTCTTTTTTAGTTATTTTAGTTGAAAATGGTGTGGATTACTATTTTCCACCTTATTATAAATCTATTTTTCCAATTTAGGTTTAAAAAGTGTCTGCTTTGAGGAAACTCTTCATGGATGTCTTGTATTTATGAAATGCCCACCTGGTTTAATAAAAATGCAAGCCAAAGCCTCCTATCAAATGTTTATAGTAAATAAGATAGCTAGATATATTTAGAAGAATATACTTGTGTTATTTTTATATAACTTAACCTCATATGCTCACAATCAAGCTATGAAGTACTTATACAGGTTGTTAGGTAAAAACAAAGCAAAAATAGGCTTAGTAAAATGCACTCCAATGTTTGTACATAGGTCAATAATTGAAAATAATACCGTTGGCTTGAATATAGTTACCTTGTTGACAAAATTCTCTTTAATATTCCTAAAGTGATGTTTCATTTTCCCGCAATGAATCTGCCAAGATGGCGATTTTTCTTTTTTGGACCCATCTTTACCCACTTCAGTAAAATGCACGCTCAACCCACTTTATTGGATCGTTTTGAATTATTTCTATTGGAAATGGCGTGGATTACTATTTTCCACCTTCTTATACATCTATTTTTTCCATTTGTGTTCAAAAAGTGTTTGCTTTGAAGAAACTCTTAATGGATGTTTGTATTTATGAAATGCCCACCTAGTTTAATAAAAATGCAAGCCAAAGCCTCCTATCAAATGCTTACAGTAAATGGATTTTCAAATAGTATAGATAGATATATTGATAATAATATCCTTATTCTATATTTACATAACCTAACCTCGTATCCTCGAATTCAAGCTATGAACAACGTATACAGTGTGTGATGAAAAATTGTGTAAATTTACAAAAATGGTCTTAGTAAAATGCACACCACAGTCTATACATAGGTTAATAATTGAAAGTAAGACCGTGGGATTGAAGCTAGTTATATTGTTGACAAAAATGCCTTTCAGATTCTTGAAATTATGTGTTACTTGCCCGCAACAAATCTGCCAAAATGGGAATTTTTCTTTTTTGGACCCATCTTTACCCACTTTAGTAAAATGCATGCCCAACCCTATTTATTAGGTATTTTTGAGTGATTTCAGTTGGAAATGCAATGGATTAAAAAATTTCACCTAATTATACATCCATTTTTTCCATTTGTGTACAAAAAGTGTTTTCTTCGAAGAAACTCTTGATAGATGTCTTGTATTTAAGAAATGCTTGCTAGTTTAATATAAATGCAAGCCAAAGCCTCTAATCAAATGTTTATAATAAATGGATTTTAAAATAGGATATATAGATATATTGATAAGAATATCCTTGTTCTATATTTATATAACCTAGCTCCCTATGCTCAGAGTCAAGCTATGGACAACTTATACAAGGTGTTATGTTAAAAATTATAGTGTAAATTTGGAAAGATGGTCTTAGTAAAGTGCATGCCATAGTTTGTACATAGGATAATAATTGAAATAAAGATAGTGGGATTGAAGCTAGTTATGTTTTTTCCAAATTCCTCTTTCGGGTTCCTAAAATTATGTGTCATTTTCCCGCAAAGAATCTTCCAAAATGGTTTTCTTTTTTGAACCCATCTTTACCCACTTTAGTAAAATGCATGCCCAACCCTCATTATTGGGTAATTTTTAGTGATTTTAGTTGGAAATGTTGTGCATTACTATTTTACACCTTAGACATCTATATTTCCATTTTTTTTCAAAAAGTGTCTGCTTTGAAGAAACTCTTCATGGATGTCTTGTATTTATGAAATGTCCACCTAGTTTAATAAAAATGCAAGCCATTTGAAGCCTCCTATCAAATGTTTATAGTAAATGGATTTTCAAATAGGATAGCCACATATATTTAGAAGAATGTAATTATTATATCTTTATATAACCTAACCTCATATGCTCAAAGTCAAGCTATGAACAACTTAAACAAGGTGTTATGTAAACATAGTGTAAATTTGCAAAAATGGTCTTAGTAAAATGCACACCACAGCCTGTACATAGGTCAAAAATTGAAAGTAATACCTTGGGCTTGAATCTAGTTACATTGTTGACAAAAACCTCTTTCAGATTCCTAAAATGATGTTCCATTTGTTGGCAATGAATCTACCAAGATGGCAGTTTTTCAAACAACTTATGCTCAGAGTCAAGTTATGAATAACTTGTACAAGGTGATGTAAAAATAGTGTAATTTTGCAAAAATGGTCTTAGTAAAATGCACGCCACAATCTATACGTAGGTCTATAGTTGAAATTAAATTATGTGGGCTTGAATTTGGTTATGTTGTTGAAAAAAACTTTTTCCAGATTCCTAAAATGATGTTTTGTTTGCTCGCAATGAATATGTTAAGATGATAAATTTTACTTTTTGGACCCGTCTTTATCCACTTCAGTAAAATGCACACCCAACCCTCTTTATTGGGTTTTTTTTTAATGATTCTAGTTGGAAATGGTGTAGATTACTATTTTCCACCTTCTTATACATCTATTTTTCCTATTTGGGTTCAAAAAGTGTCTGCTTTGAAGAAACTCTTCATGAAAGTCTTGTATTTATGAAATGCCCACTTAGTTTAATCAAAATGCAAGCCAAAGCCTCCTATCAAATGTTTATAGTAAATGGATTCAGAAAAAGGATATCTAGATATATTGAGAATAATACCCTTGTACTATTTTTATATAACCTAACCTCATATGCTCACGGTCAAGCTATGAACTACTTATACAAGTTGTTATGTAAAAACAAAGTGTAAATTTGCAAAAATGGGCTTAGTAAAATGCATGCCACAATATGTACATAGTTCAATAATTAAAACTAATACCCTAGGATTGAAGCTAGTTACATTGTTCACAAAAATCTCTTTCAAATTCCTAAAATAATGTTTTATTTGCCCACAATGAATCTACCAAGATGCCATTTTTTTCTTTTTTGGACCCATCTTTACCAACTTCAATAAAATGCACACCCAACCCTCGTTATTGGGTCTTTTTGAGTGATTTGAGTTGGAAATGGTGTGGATTACTACTTTCCACCTTCTGATACATATATTTTTCCAATTTGAGTTCAAAAAGTGCATGCTTTGAAGAAACTTATACAAGGTGTTATATAAAAACAAAGTGTAAATTTGCAAAAATGGGCTTAGTAAGATGCATGTCAAAGTCTATACATATGTCAATAATTAAAATTAATACCATAGGATTGAACCTAGTTACAGAGTTGACAAAAACCTCTTTCAAATTCTTAAAATGATGTTTATGAATTTGCCAAGATGGAAATTTTTCAAGTTATGAACAACTTAACAAGGTGTTATGTAAAAATAGTATAAATTTACAAAAATGGTATTAGTAAAATACACACCACAATCTATACATACGTCAATAATTGAAAGGAGGACTATGGGATTGAATCTAGTTATATTGTTGACAAATACTTCTTTTTAGATTCCTAAAATTATGTGGCATTTACCCACAATGAATCTGCCAAAATGACATTTTTTTCTTTTTTGGACCCATATTTACCCACTTCAGTAAAATGCACGCCCAATCCTATTTATTGGGTCTTTTTTAGTGCTTTAAGTTGGAAATGTCATGAATTACTATTTTCCACCTTATTATACATCTACTTTTCCAATTTGGGTTCAAGAAGTGTCTGCTTTGAAGAAACTCTTCATAGATGTCTTGTATTTATGAAATGTCCACCTAGTTTAATAAAAATGCAAGCCAAAGCCTCCTATCAAATGTTTATAATAAATGGATTTGGAAATAAGATAGAGAGATATATTGAGAAGAATATACTTGTGTTATTTTTATATAACCTAACCTCGTATGCTCAAAGTCAAGCTATGAACAACTTATACAAGGTGTTATGTAAAAACAAAGTGTAAATTTGCAAAAATGGGCTTAGTCCAATGCACACCACAATATGTGCATAGTTCAATAATTGAAATTAATACCATGAGCTTGAAGCTAGTTACATTTTTGACAAACACCTCTTTTAGATTTCTAAAATGATGTTTCATTTTCCAGCAATGAATCTACCAAGATGGCAATTCGTCTTTTTTGGACCCATCTTTACCCACTTCAATAAAATGCATGCCCAGCCCTCTTTATTGGGGTTTTTTGACTAATTTCATTTGAAAATTGTGTGGATTACTAAATGTATAAGAAGTCTTATACATCAATTTTTTTCCATTTGTGTTCAAAAAGTGTTTTCTTTGAAGAAATTCTTGATGGATGTCTTGTATTTATAAAATGCCCACCTAGTTTAATAAAAATGCAAGCCAAAGCCTCCTATCAAATGTTTATAGTAAAAGGATCTGCAAATAGGATAGGTAGATATATTGAGAATAATATCCGTGTTTTGTTTTTATAAAACCTAACCTCATATGCCCACAGTCAAGCTATGAAAAGTGGAATTTTAACATTTTTTATTGTTACATGGTGTAAAATGCAAGCCATAACCATATAATTGCACGTGAAGAATGTGCATCGTATTTAAATGAATGAGGTATGTTACATCTATGTTTTAAGAAAGTGCAGACCCTGAGAGGATATGTTTTGTCAATTTTGGAACACTGTAAGAATTGAAGCATCTTCTCAAGATCCCATAGAGTAACAAATGTATGTTTTTATTTCAAACTTTGAAATAGAAAATATAAAGATTTTTTCCTTGGAAAAGAAAAACACAAAATTAATATGCCATGACATAAATGACTAGGTGTAACAAATAAAATATTCATACATATTAAATAACATATTTCACCATTGATATTATACTATAGATTTATCATAAAGAATTTACCATACATATATTTATTGCAGGTATAATGTTTACATCTCCAAATGGGGTGCACCAGGACTCATCCCCAATCCATAACAGTGATGGATAGGATCCCATTGGTGTAAATCTCATGAAACGTGCACATGCACACGAGGCTCCAGGCTATTATACAAATAGAGAAATCTAAATGTTGATCCCAATATCCATTTACCTAGAGGTTGACTATCATTGCTTAATCCTGAACATGGCTAATATCTATCAAGAAAGGTTGGAAATGTATAGAAAATAGAATCCTTAATATTCGCGTAGCCTTCCATGGTGAAATCTAGTAAATTGTTCTTCTTCACAATCCCAGGAGGTACAGAATGCATTGAAATAAGTTAAAAGTAACCATGAAACTTTCATCTGAACAAGGAATTTCCACATAAGATTCATTGTGTATCATGTTGCAAGAACTTATGTGGTTGTATACTTTGTAGGAAAGAAGATGAGTATTGTGACAATGGATTCGATGTGGCTGCACTACTCCAAGATTTTATGGTAATGCATTTTTTGTTCCATATTATGTAGAGGCAGCTAGTCTAGCAGTCATTGCTTCATCATCTCCTTTTGTTGCAAAAATTTGGAAAGTGGTGTGCTTATCATCTTTCATAGCAATAAAACGGGAGAAAAAAAAAATGATTCTCCCTTTCGAATGCCTGTGCCCCATATTTTAATGGATCTCACAGTAAAGAATACATCAACAATGCCTACAAGATACTATAAAGATATTTTTTTGATATGAATTGACAGGTATATATTAAAAGATATCAAAGTACTCACCATCAATGATTTTAGATGGTACCAATAAACCTTGTTTTGTATAAAACACCTCATGTGGATGCAAATTCACACCTTGATCAATATGGTGGACTCTACCAAAAACATCCACGTGAATTATTACCCAACAGTATGTTCCACCAGTGGAAACCTCTACTAAACAATTCAACACTTCCAAAGGATATGGAGTTTTCATTGACTCTTGTTCAGACATTCTAGGCGAATTTTCATAATAAATACGGACATACATACATGCATTCATGGTAAAATCAGATGGATTTGTGATGTGCACAATAATCCCAACCATTTGAATGAGTTTATTTCTTCCAATCTTGACAAAACAACCATCTCCCAATAAGGGAATCACATATGAACCGGATCCCATGTAAAACCCTCGCTTGATGATTGCAGTGGAATGTTTTTTGTGATATTCATCTAACCCACTTGAACATAAATGTGATTTTATTTTAGAAAATTAAGTATGTTGTGGCTTAAGATTGTCACTTTTATCTGCATACATCATTTGAATAAGTAAGACATCTTCGATACTACGTGTCCACGTGCCACTGGTACCAACGGTGTAAAGAATTGGATCATTATCTCAAGGATCCAAGTATGTCAACTCTACATTTCATGTATGGGTCTCATCAACAACTTTGAATATAATGGTATTTCATAAACCATTTTCTCTTCTAAGAAGAGCAATTGTATCAAAATCAGGAACATAGCCCCTTACACGCTGCATATATGAACGACCCCTTAGTTGATAAGGTATTTCCCTCTTATTAGGATGGACATGAACATCATTACTACTAGACTCTACTTCATCATCACTCCAACAATAATTTTTAGCAATTCTAGATAAATGTGACTTTTGTCGCTACATAGAAAATCGTTGCTTCATTTCTTGTTTTTTTCTCGTCTAGCATCCTCTTCAGCAAGTATCTAGAATGCTTCTTCCACAACTTCTGAAGGAAATGTGTTATGTTCTTTAAGTGGCAATAGAGTAGGGTATATATTGAACATGATTAAATTTATAAAAATTTATAATCTGCGATCAAGACAAGATGCCCAAATGGGCTACACATGTTACGATTGAGATCTCTGAATTGGCAAGCAATAATGAAAAAGGAAATCTATCTTAGTAGGAATAATATAAATTCTACACTAATCTTTAGTAAGAACCTTCAATTTATTTTCTCCTTGAAACCAGGGTTATGGCCTCACATACAAACAATATTGATGCTTCTTAATCCTATAAAATTTATGCATCAAAAAATTAAGGGTAAAATTGATTATTGTGCTTATACAACATCTAGTAAATAACTCTTATAGCCTGGATAGAAAAAAAAAAGTACACAATGAAAATTAGAAAAGAAATGTAACAAACCATACAAAAATATAAAAAAGAAAAAACAAGGATTTTCAGCATATACATTTGTTAAACTTTAAGAAAATTGGATAAAAGTGCTCAGAATCTCAAACACAAATACAATCAAGTAAAAAAAAATACATCTTCCGATATATATATATATATATCCTTTTGCACAGTGGAACGCCATCATCTTTGTTCAGAAAATTTATGTGAAAACTTATTCGATTTGATCTAGAATTGCATCCAATATGATTTCACAAGTGATTCTTTTATGTAGGGGATACAAACCTATGGTTCATTGGGTTCTATTGTTAGGTTTGCTCAAGAAGGTACATGGTGTGTTCACAGGGTTATCTTACAGAGTTCATGAGTTCGGTCAACCAAGGCGGTTTCCTAAATTGATCACACATTTTGGGTAAATTGAAATGGGCAAAAAAATGAGTGATTTTTTTATTGCTACCCAATCACGACAAATTCAAGCGAAAAAGGAAGCGAATTTTTTACTATTACCCACTCATAAAAAATTCAAAATTCTTGGTGAACCCCACATCGTTCTACATGCAAAACACATTAACCACACCATTTTTCCCTACCTCGTTTCTTGTGCAGTTGAAAATGATTTCTGGTAGAATTAGGAGTTTGATTGATTATGTGATTAACAACACTAATTACATCTTAATTAACTTTTAATCCATTTCTTATTTAGGATACATTTGGGGGTGGGTAATTTATTATGTGGGTTTCCAGGGTAAAATCTCAGTGTCAATGTCTTTGTTTGCCCCATTTTTGTCATTGCATTGCATTGTTGTTCAATATTGTGGTAGTTTAATCGTGCAAGCACCATACTTTGTTTAATTGTTGTTATTAAATCACGGTGAGATATGAATGTACCACTAGGAAAAATTATCTTCATGTTGGGTGAAATCCATCTTGGTTGGGAAAATTTTGTAATTGTTGAGACATATTACATTGTTGGGTGAACTTGTCTCCTTGCTCGGGCAAATTTAGATATTCCAAGTTGAATTTAAATACCCCGGGGTAGATTTAAATATGTTGGGATGAATTTAAATCAAGTTGGGTGAGTTTTAAATCCTCGTGGGTGAATGTAATTGTGTTGGGTGAATGTAATTGTGTTGGGTGAATTTATACATGCTGGGGCGTTTTCAATCATCTTGGATGTGTTCATTGATGCTTGGACATTTATATTGATGCCAAGGGCATTTTAAAACAGTGTTGGGTGAATTTAAAAATTCTAGGGCTTTTTTATCATTCCTAGGAAAATCTAGAAATGCTTGGGGCATTTTAAAATACTGATGGGAGAATTCATAAGTGTTGGGGCATGATCCTCAGATGATGGGGCATTTTTAGAGCTGATGGAGCTAAATTAAAGTTGCTAGGTTGAAAGGTTGAAAGTGGTATATTGTACCCATTCAAGAGGTATGAAGACGGTTCACAAAACAAAGAGGTGCTTAATGCACCATGGAAAGCGATGGGGATTAATTCGGTGTTTACCACAGTTTATATTATGTTCTTTTCCATAGCATAATTCAAGTGTTGATTTTAACCATGGAGACCAACAAAATTTGTTTCACTACAACAGAGGGAACCTATATCTTTGATTGGGCACAAATTTTGGAAACAATCAACCATCCCAAACTTAAAACATAGCCATTAACAACAAATAGCTTGAACTCAAATTCATGATTCTAAATAGCACTAAGAGATTGATGGTAATTGCAGAGACCATTAATTTTTATTTTTGCATGAGTATATGTGTTGGTAAGACAAATGGACATAGGCCTACCATTTACGGATCTATGTTTACTAGAATAGGTCATGTGCACTCAAAGTTACCTGTGGTTACATTTCACAACAACATCCATTGAATTGGAAGGCTAAATTCCTCGTTGGAACGGTACAAGAATTTGCACTCCATTAGTCGTGAAACTTGAACTTCTTAGAAAAATTAAACTTTCATTCTTCACACAAATTGAAGCTAGAGTCTCATTTAAGTTCCACAATTCATTCATATTACATGGAATTTTAATACATGGGCCTTCTTAAAAGGCAACTAACTTGCACACTTGATCCATAAATGGTAGGCCCATGGCCCATATTTCTCATCAACTTGTATGTTTTGTGAAATCAAGGTTTGTAAAAGTCTCTACAATCAAGTTCAAAGCTTCTTTGTTGCTAATCACCAACATAGATGAAGGAATGGCTCAATCTCGATTAGGCTTCAAAACTAGCTTGCTTGTGCTAGCCAAGGCCATTTCTATCAATAGATCTATCCACTATCCAATGCATTAGGTCAACCAAACAATGTACCTTGTTGTCCAATCGCAAAACCAACAATAAAGAAGATGCATGGCACTGTGCAATTCGAAAATAGGCCATAAATTAAGGTGTATTATTATGTCTAACTAGATTATAATTGAGAGGTTGGTTGTAGGTGAGTGCACAATACTTAAGCATATATATGTGAGTCTCCACCCATACAAATGTGGCTTAAGTGCACTATATGCATTGAATTAAAAATGAGAAGAGTGTTGACAATGGAATGTAGAGACAAACGAAGTCCATACCATTGACCCTTACTAATGACACATTCAAAGGTGTATTTGAATTGTGGGCCATCCAACAAAATGCTTTAAGTAGAAAACAAGTTGCAATGGATGTAGTATACAATGATCACATCTTTAAACTAGCCCATTGATCTAGCAATAGGGAAATGTGTTGTATAATGTTTATACAGACCACTTGAGTCCAACAATAAATTCTAGCATTGTTGTGAATGTAGATGCATCGTGTTATCACTCCAGGAAGCTCTCCTAGGTTTTATTTCAGAGATGCCTGGTAACTTAAACTTGTCCTGAAAGAAGGGGTTTATTTTGGATCAAGTTGGATGATAAGAATCAAATTTTACACTCTCACAACATGCATGGTGACGCTCAGACAAAAAAGGCTTTGACTACGGCTGTTCAGAGGTTTGATTTAAAAGAAGGGGTGTGAATCCTAGTTTCTTTTAGCAAAATCATACACAGCGGAACGTATATAAATGGCTAAGCACAACAAAATTACAGCATATATGTTCAAACCTTTAACACCATGACAGGATAACAGCTATCTAGCAATTAAAGTGAACATACAGGAAATACATCATTCACAACAAGTACAAAAACACGAGAAGAAAGAATCTGACAGCCAATAATAAAAGAAGCTTGTATTATCTAGAAAGTCACAGGAGTCTCAGAATACAAAAGTCGATTAGTCTCTCCAAATTCGAACCTCTATCCTACTTCAGTCCTCGGTTTTATAGCCATTACAGAGTTTTTCAGATCCCAAAAGATGGATCGAATATACTAAAAATAACAACTGAGAACAGCTAATGAAAGACGTAACATAGACGTAACAGTGTGTCATAATCAAAGTAACTGCTCTTCACTGGTGAACCTACACTTGATAGCTGAGATGAGCGTCGCGGAGCTGGGGGCGAGTGTGAAACTGTCATTCTGCAAAAAACCTGTAGATGTGCTTTCCAAAAATAGGCAGGAATATTTTACCGTCAAATCTGCCAGTGCTCCCAGTCTGCGACCAGATGCGATCATGGTGTACTTGAATGCTTGTCAATCCCCTGGAAAACGCCTTCAAGATGCTAGGAACAACACAAAAAAAGGCTTGATGCCCGAAGACAAACCTGTGCATTTATTTTAGTTTTCGGTAACTAACAAAACTGGGGCTCGAAGGCGATAAGCAACCAAAAGCCTAGCGTTCAGTGGTTAATGAATCAGAGTAACGCTTCGCCTAAACCACCGAAACGCTTAAGAGTGCTGGAAAACCTTATTCCTTTTCGGTATCTAGGAGGGTGTCTCCTGCACATAATAAACTACCAGAACGGGATTCGGCAGCTAATGAACAGCTCCGGTGTTCACCCAAGCTACCGAAAACCATGCATGACCCATCTTGTAAAAACAGCAAAATTGTGTTCCTATCCTCTTGTTACCTGGATTTTTCTTCCTCCTGGGCCAAGGTCGGAGGTTTGGAAAAGTCGATCGCAGCTGCAGCCAAGGTCTCCAGGTTCGAATGTACCATGAGCTGGGGGCTCTGAGTTTCTCCCTTACCTTCCAAAACTTCGACCTTCCTCCTCAATCTGATGTTTTCCCTGATAAGCCTGATGTTTATGCCCCTCATTTCGCCATGTTTCTTGGTCAATCCGTGAAAAGATACGTACAGCTCGTTATACGTCTCTATCAGCCTTTCATTCTTCTCTTTAATGACCCTCTGGAGTAGCTCACGTTCGTAAGCCTGCTGGAGGAGCCGGTTGATTTTCTGTGAGGCTAAAAACTTTGCATTTTGGATTGGTCTGTCGGCCATCTACTGACTTTGTTCCTCCGCGGGTGTAGGGGAGGATAAATTCACACAGCCAAAACCTTGCTCTTCCACAGAGGTAAATGGAATCAAATTGACATATTCTTTCTCCTGCTTCATCAGGGATGGGGCTGCTTCCTGGGGTCCCTGTTATGCTTTCACCTCCTCAAATTCTGCTCCAGCTCCCTGCAACTCCTCCTCCTCTTCAGAATCAGTGTATGGGAGGTTTAAAATATTTGTACTTCTCAAGGGAGTCTCCTCTGAAACCACCTCCTCATCCTCAGCCTTGTCATCAAATGCCATCTTCCTTTTGGCTTTCTTCGCCGGTGGAGCTGAGGAAAGGGGCTTGACTGAATTTGGGGGAAGAGCCCTCCTTCTTCGTTTTCCACTTCTGGGGTTTGAGAATTTCTTTCCCTCTTCTGGATGTAATTCTATTTCAAGCCCACTCCAGAAGAGAAAGAAGGTCCATTTCACGCCTTTCCTCTGCAATAACTCACAGACTAAGAGTTTAATCAAACCATGGTGGAACAACCTCCCTGCAATCTTGGAGGGCTGAGCCTTCACTTGATGCGCCATTTTGGTGGGGCTCTTGTGGAGGTATAAAGGGAGGTTTAAAGGGATCTTGCCCGTGAAATGCTCCAGTAGTCTAAAATTATAAATAAGCACCCTGTTATACCTGCCCTCACAAATTATATAGACCAGGATAGACTTCAATAAAAGTTGCCAGTTATCCTCCAGGTATGCCATAGGGATGTCCGTTTTCCAAACCAGGTTCCTGTTCTCTGATTTCAGGTATGACTAAAACTCGAAATCCTTCTTGGCAGTGATCTTGAACCAGCTCTCCTCGGTCGTTGGGCATTCTGTCACCTGGGCTATGAGGGCCTCGTTCACCCTGAATTCTTCCTTGCCTATCACTTCCTTTTCTCCGTCATATGAGAGTGCAAAAGCTTCGGCCACCTGTTGATGAGAGCCCTGAAGCTTTTTGCATAAATTATAGCAGCCGACGTTCTTAAAAAACTGACATACCTCGGGGTGTGCCTCTAGGTAACAGATGTCGCTCAATTCTTTTCTCAAGACCGCTCCACCTCCTTTCGGCATTGGTAACCTGCTCATTGGCGCTTGTTGTTCAAACCTGGACTAAGGGAGCGACGGGAAGTAGGAGGAAAATGGGCTCAATTGATGCGGTGAGGGGTAAAATAGGCAGGTGGTGTGGCCTTTCGGGAGCTGACTCCGAGGGTATGAAAAAGTGGGCAATCATGAGGGTGAAAATATGATTACGGAGACACGATTGCACCAGTGGAATGAAATTTGAGAAAGGTTGTTATGTGGATGGGAAATGAAATCCGATTGGTCAGAGTTAAGGCGATGGCGTCCGACCTTCCCTCAGGGTAAGCCAGAATTTCGCTGAAATGACCCTTTCAGTGGCTAAACCATGATGAGTTCTCTGAATCATGACCCTGAACCCCCGATTTGACGTGTCCATCGATTGACATAACTCCCCTTTCGGCAGCCGATAACCCACCTTCAAAACTGTTGTGCTGCCGGAAAACGATTTTCACCACTGCCTTTTTGCTTTCAGTGGCTGAAACTAATCCAGCCCACTTGATGGCAAGCTGTGGAAAGAATGCCTGACTTTCAGTGGTTAATGAACACTGTTGTGTTCGCCCAAACCCCCGAAATGGCTTCTTGAATAGCGTGCATAACTTTTCCTTTCGGCGGCTATGGAAGATTTCAAACCTGCCCCTCGAGCTGCGAGAAACACCTAATCTTTCGGTGGCTAATGAACACCGTCATGTTCGCCCAAGCCACTGAAAACTGCCCCTCCGCTTTATGTTGTAACCTTTCCCCTTTCGGTGGTTGGAGCATTCTATTTCTCATACCGTAAATTGCAAAAACCGGGCTTTCGGTAGCTAATGAGCTAATACCAGGCCCGCCTAAACCACCGAAACCTAAAACTTCGCCTTCGGAAGGAGACTCAGCTTAAAAGTATCAAATCAGACTTCGTTACCTTCTTAAATCTAACGGACTAGAACTCAGACAGGTACAGACAAGACTCAAAACTAAAAGACTTCATATCTTCTAGATGACATGACTTGTCTACGTTTATTTAGGAGATAACATCTGGCTCCTACTTGGATATGGAGGCCTCCCAGCGAGGCTCCAAGAACCCAAACCAAACGCCTTTCCTAAAAAGAAAACACATGAGACTCTAACCCTAACCTCTAGTGTTCCATTGGGCATGGAGTTATTTGCAAACAAAACAAAGAAAAAACTGAAAATAAAATGATATTTACAATGACCAGGCCGTGAAGCCTTCAGACGAAATAAAGTTTCAGGAAACGCCCATTGACTGGGCCACCAAACATCTCTTGCCCTTCCAGACACTGCAGGTTGAAAGTATTGTTCTGATTTGCTTGTGTTATCACGTAAGGGCCTGTCCAGAGAGAGTCAAACTTGTCGTGCTTGCCTTTGTCCTACCTGGGTGCATCCCACTTCTAAACCCAATCCCCCTCCTGAAAAGCGTCTGTCTTGGCCTTCTTGTCAAAAGTACCTTTTATCTTTTCCTGATGAGCTTCTGACCTTTCCACTAGTTGTTCTCTGGTTTGTTGCAGTTCAACCAAATCCAGCATTCTTCTTACCATAGCATTCGGTTCATCCTGTTCCTCCTAGATGAATTTAGTCTCTGGAAGGTTAACTGAACTGGGAAAATGGCATCAGTGCCATAAACCAAACTGAAAGGAGAAGTGCGTATGGATTTCTTGTTTGTTACCCTATCAACCCAAAGAGCAAATTTCAGCTTTGAATCCCAACTCCTTTGATTTTCCTCCAATAGTTTTTTGATGATCCTGACTAGGCTTTTATTGGAAGACTCGGTGAGACCATTGCCTTGAGGATAGTAGGGAGTGGAGTGAACTAACTGAATGCACGTTGATTCACACATATGGACTAACTCTTTATCTTTGAAAGCAGGTGCATTATCAGTTACCAGCCTTTTCGGGTAGTCGAATCTGGTGATGATGTTTTCATACAGAAATTTGATGATAACCTGATGGTTAGCATTCCTGGTGGGAATTGCCTCTATCCATTTGGTGAAGTAGTCAGTGGCTACCAAGATCCATCGGTGCTGACCGTTGGATGAGGGATTGATATCCCCTATGAATTCGAGGCCCCATTGCTGGAAAGGACCGTTTACCACGATAGGCTTCAAGGGGAGGGATTTCAGCTGCTATTTTTCCGTGAATCTTTGGCATTTGTCACAGGTTTTCACAAAAGTGTATACGTCAGAGAACAGACAAGGCCAATAGTACCCAACCCTTAGAATATCATGGGCAGTGGTTTTCCAGTAGTTATGCCCCCCACATATGCTTGAATGGAAATGGTGCGTGACTTGCCCTGATTCTTCTTTATCCAAAAATCTTAACAAAACTCCAGCAGGATCTTTCCAGTACAGCAGATCACCACTTATGCAGAATTTTGCAGATTTAAGTTTGAGAGACCGTGCCTGAGTTGCGCTAAGTATGGGTGGAACTTCTAAATTCTGCAAGAAATGAATGATACCCGAATACCACTCGCATGAGAGCAGATTTTCAGCCACCTGCTAGCTATCACGCTGTCCTGCTGCAGCTGCCTCTGTTGGCAGATTTTCAAAATTTGTTCCGACGAGGTTGATGTCTAATAGTTTGCAATTCTCTTCAGCCATCAGTCTGGCCAGACCTTGACCCTTTATCAACCTGGTGGGCTTCACCTCTATGTCAAATTTGATCAGCTTAGCGATCCATTTGTACCTCTTGCCGTCAATGTCAGGCTAAGTTAGAACATCCTTCACAGAAGTTGAAGGGACATAAGCTGTAATCTTCACGTGCAGGATATAAATTATGAAAGCTTTTAATGATTTTACTAGAGCATAGGCCTGTTTCTCTATGGGATCATACTTCAGCTCAGCATCCCTCAATGTTTTGCTGAAGAAGGTGATTGGATGATCAAGCCCTTCATCATCTTTCTGTAGCAAGACCACCGCCACTGTGTCATGGGAAGAAAAAGAGAAAATATAAAATACCTTGGTGTAATCTAGGCTAACCAGAGTAGGAGCCTCCGTGATGGCTTTCTTAATGGCTTCGAAGGAATGTCTCGCCTAATCAGTCCATTTGGTTTCAGCTCCCTTTTTCAGCATAGAGGTTATGTGCTTTACCAACTCAGAAAAATTCGGAATAAATCTTTTGACGAAATTTATCTTACCAAGGAAAGATTGGATATCCTTTTTTGATCTTGGTATAGACAACTTCTGAATTGCTTCGACCCGAACTGGATCAATCCTTACTCCTTGTGCTAAAAGTATGTGGCTCGGGAGCTTTCCCTCCCCAAGACCAAACTGTGACTTCTTGGGATTCAAAGAAATTCCAAACTATCTGCATTTCAAGAAGACCTCTTTTAGGTGTTCCAAATGCTCCTCGTGGCTATTTGAGTATACTGTGATATCATCGAGGTATATGAGGACAAATTTATCCTTAATCCCCACAAATGCGATATCCATGGCCCTCTGAAAAGTAGCCCCGACGTTCGTCAATCCAAATGGAATCTTGGCGTACATGAAGGTACCCTAGGGAGTAGTAAAGGTTGTCTTTTCCTGATCGTCTGGGTGCACAGAAATTTGATTATAGCCTGAGAATCCATCGAGAAAAGACATGACTCTAGCTCCTGACACTCTCTGCAGTAAGTGTTCCATCTTATGTAGGGGGTAGTTATCTTTTTGGGAGCCCTTGTTTAGGTTCCTGAAGTCGACACACAGCCTGACTTCACGATTCTTCTTTCTTACTATGACTAGATTTTCTACCCATCTAGAATACCTCAGCGGGATTATGATCTTGGCATCAAGGAGTTTTTTTATTTCCCTCTCGATCACAGGTAACAGGAGAGGGTTGATAGGCCGTAGCTTCTGTTTGAAAGGGGTGATGCCCTTTTCCAATGGAATTCAATGTTGAATGGTGTCTTCATCATAGGTCTTCGGGTCACTGTATTCCCAAGCCAGGACATCTGTAAAATTCTTTACCAGGCTGCAGTAATCTGACTGTTGATCAGCTGTCAATTCCGTGGACAAATTTATGAATTTGGGACGATCTTGGCTGCCTATGTTTTGCTCATGGACGGCTGGGTCTTTCTCCTCATTCACGGGTTTAAAGGGGATGTCATTATGGTCAAAAATCCTTTCAAGAGGTACCAGGCCCCTGGGTATATGATTTCCTGGCAATTGGACAATGTCATGATGGCCTATTTTTCCCTTCAATTTGGATTTCTGGGACTCTTCTACATTCAGGTTCTCTTGGTCAATGTGCATATCAAAAAATTCGTCAACAACCTGGAGGAATCTACTGAGCTCATCATCGTTCTCAAAAACTTTCCAAAATTTGACGTTATCGGGTAGGGATGGTCTGTACCTAACTTGGATATCATATTTCAACTTGGGAAGCATGTGAGGAAGGAATGTGCTGGTAGAGACAGCAAGGGAATCGGCCAGGTGGTTCATGGCTCGCGGGATATAAGAGATCTCAAAAAACATGAAGGAATCCCTGAGTTTCCATACCTCATCTCTGTATGACTTCAGCCTGACGTTCTTTGCTTAATAGTTCCCATTCACCTGCTGTATGATGAGCTCTGCGTCCCCAAAAATCTTCAGGAACATGATTCCCATTTCCTTTGTAGCCTTGACTCCTAACAGCAAAGCCTCGTATTCTGCTATATTATTTGTGGCTTTGAATTCCAGTTTATAAGACAGATGATTAATATCCTTCAGAGGAGAGATCAGGACTACACCTGCACCCGCTGAAGCCTGGGAGTTGGCACCATCAAAAAACATGCTCCACACAGCAATGGTTACCTCCTTAGGTTGCTAACCAATGGGCTTGGTGAGTTGCAAAGGGGCTGGTTGTTCATCATCTATTTGCAGGATACATGCTCTGAAATCTGTATCTACAACATAGATGGGATGGTTCACGGAATTCTTCTCATTGCTGATAACATAAGCCAGCCGATTTTCCCTGTAGAGCCTTTTAGTTTCACCTCCAAACATAGGAATGGTGGCATAAGTTAGGTCCATCTGTAGGGTCCCCCCTAATCGTTTGCTCCATGATCGGGACAGAAGTATACCAAATTTCGGTGGGATGTCAGAAACCACTACATCCATTACCATGCTCTTTGAAGGCAGCTGAGTTAAGTTTATGACAAGATCCTTTATGAGGCCCAGACATTTAACTTTTCTGGATTCAAAAGAGAAGAGATCATGGTAGAGTTTTGTGATTCTAAGACCAAGTTCATCCATCACAGCTTTGGGCATGAGGTTGTGGGAGGCTCCCGAGTCGAGTAAGAAATTGTGAAGGATTTTGTCATGGATGTTTAAAGATATGTAAAAGGGTGGGCAGGACCCATCCTGTTCTTCAACCATGGGACCTAGGGTTACTGTAGGCTTATCGTCTTGGAGGTTCACAAAGTCAGCATCCATGGATGCTTTTGGCTGGAGGGATTTCAGTATGGTTGACTTGAAGGAATCGTTTTTCATTAGCTCGATTAGGGGAAAAGGGATTTTTATTTTCTGGATCTCAGTTTCAAGATTGAAGGAATGGGGTAACTTTTCAGGGATCCTTGTCTCTTGGGCTGGAGCTGTAAGTTGGACAGGGTCTGGGGATCTCAGTACCTGTCTGTAAGAAAAATGGAGAAATTCGACTCTGTGTTAATTTTAGGAACCTAAATCGGGCATCTCAGAAAGACAACTATCTTGTTCCGCCTATGGAGCAGATTCTTCAAAAGGTAGTCAGGTCAGAGATGTTTTCCCTCTTGGATGGTTTTTTGGGGTATAACCAGGTTATGGTTGCCCCAGACGATCAATTGAAAACAACCTTCAGAACCCCATGGGTTACTTTTGCTTACAGACGGATGCCTTTTAGGTTGATCAATGTTGGAGCTACTTTTCAGAGAGCTATGATATAGCTTTCTGAGGGTTAATGAATAATTATGTCGTAGTTTATCTTGATGATATCACTATTTATTCTAAGAAACGACATGAACATGTGTTTGCTTTGAAACAAGTTTTTTATCGCTGCAGAAAATTCGGCATTTCTCTCAACCTGAAGAAATCTATTTTTGCAGTAACTGAAGGAAAGCTTCTGGGTTTCATTGTTTCGAAAGAAGGTATGGTTATTGACCCTGAACGTACAGAGGCCATTTCAAAGATTGGTTTACCTAGCTCGCACAAAGCAATGCAATCCTTCCTAGGTAAGATCAATTTTGTACGGAGATTTGTACCAAATTTTTCCCAAATAGTCAAACCATTGCAACTGTTGGTCAAGAAATATGTACAATTTATTTGGTCACAGGAACAGAGAGATGCGTTTATCAAAATTCGAAAGGCCATTGCAGAAGCTCCTTCCCTCATGTCCCCAGATTTTGATAAGGATTTCATTCTGTATACTTTTGCCACTGATTTTTCTTATGCAGCTGTGCTAACGCAAAAGCATGATAATGATGCAGAAATCCCCATCTCTTTTATGAGCTTAACATTCAAAGGCGCGGAGCTTAATTACTCACAGATTGATAAGCAAGCATATGCTGTCTATAAATCCGTCAGACATTACAGACCCTACCTACTGAATTCTCGAACCAAAGTCATTGTTCCATATTCTGTTATCAAAAATGTCCTCATCCAGAAAGAATTGGGAGAAAAGAGGGCTCATTGGATGACCGCACTACAAGAATATGACCTTGATATCCGACCAGCTAAAATTGTAAAAGGCCAAGGCCTCTGTCTTCTTACTGCGCAATCCAACGACCCCGTACAGTAGCAGTCTAAATGGGATCATGAGGAAGAAATTCCCTCAGGTGTTGTTAATGCTATTGATGCTCCGACATTAGAATGGTACGACGATATCAGATTTTTTCTGAACCATGGGTTTGCTCCTGAAACTCTTGATTTTAAGAAAAGAAGGGCCTTAAGATTGAAATCTGCTCCTTATCAATTCATTGATCAAGTTCTTTTTAGAAAAAATTATGATGGAGTATTTCTTAGATGCTTGGAAAAACATGAAACTGATGACATTTTGTTTCAATTTCATGTAGGTCCTGCTGGAGGCCATTTTTCAGGAGAGACTACGGCACACAAGATTCTTAGGGGTGGATATTATTGGCCCACGTTGTTTAAAGATGCCTATGTTTATGTGAGGAAGTGTGATCCATGCCAGAAATGCACAAGTAAGTTTAGGAAACCTGCATTTCCTCTACAATCGGTTACAATTCAGTTTCCATTTCAACAATGGGGACTGGATTTTGTTGGGCCTATAAACCCTCCTTCATCTCTCCAACATAAGTATATCCTCACATCCACAGACAATTTCACTAGATGGGTGGAGGAAGCTCCTCTTAAACAATGTAATGCTGCCCAAGTAATCTCTTTCCTTGATAGCCAGATCGTCACACGCTTTGGCGCTCCAGAGTACTTAGTTTTCGATAATGCATCTTACTTCTCTTCAATTGATATAGCTGAATATGCCTTTGAAATGGGGATAAAGCTTAAGTTTTCTGCCAATTATTATCCTCAAGGTAATGGTTTGGCAGAGCCATCAAACAAAAACCTGATAAACATTCTCAAGAAGACTGTAGCTTCTCATCACAGAGATTGGCACACACAGTTGTATAATGCATTATGGGCAGATCGAATCACCTCAAAAGCAGCAATTGCAAATTCTCCCTACTGTTTGGTTTATGGCAAAGAAGCCATCCTTCCCACTAATCTTGCCATCCCTTCTCTACAATTGGCCCAATCTGTCCAAGAAGATGATTCTTCTCCCCTCCAACAAAGAATTGACACCCTTTTGAAGCTAGATGAGGACAAGGAAATAGCCAAGAACAAGTTGTATCATCATCAGCAGATGGTGAAGAGATGGTTTGATGAAAAATCTTCATCTGATAAGGAATTTTCTGTTGGCAACCTAGTTCTAAGGTGGGATAAGCAATGTAAAGATAAGAACCAGTACACCAAGTTCCAGCGCATTTGGCTAGGACCTTTCATTATTACAGAAAAGATTGGTCCCAGTACTGTTCGATTACAGACGCTAGAGGGAGTTGTAGACACCTTCCCAGTGAATGTGTCTCTTCTCAAAAGGTATTTTGTTTGAGCAATTTGATGCACTTGTACATAGGTGTGATTTGTTTTTCAATCATTTGTTTTATTGCGTTGATATTTTGATTGATTTTCTTATTTTGTTTTAAGGCTTCATAGTTGTGGTAATAACTTAGGATTACTTTTCTTAGCAACAATTGCTTCTGAAGTTTCAGCATCGTTATTAATCTTACTTTCTGGCTTTTGATTAGAAATTGCTCTGAAGAATAAACAGTCAAATAAGTGCAGTGCCTTTGGATACTTTTCAATTTGATCATTATCTTTCACCATTCTTTATTTGTGTAATTGCGGTATGGAGGATGGTCATCATTTCTCTATCTGGTGTTTCATGGTTGAACGGCATATCATAATAACTTGACCAGGTTCGATTGCTCATGGGTCCTTTTACGATCACTTTGAATATGAAATTTGTTTAAAATTATGAGTTATAAGGTGGGTGGTCTTGTTATCAAGCCAGCCCATTAGGTTCATAGGTGTTTAAAGTGGAATGACATCTTCACATCAAGCCACCACACTTGGAAGATGACTTTCAGTTCTCCTGGAAGGTGGAAGATCCTATTGCAGGTCGATCCATTCATGATCCGCAAAGCACCAGTGAGTAACATTATCACTATATGCTCACCAAGCCATGGTAATGCCTAGTAACTTATGCCAAAATAAATTGTTTTGTTTGTCATAAAAAAAATTTGTATACAAGGACAGGGGGGTCTTATTACAAGCCAGCCTTGCTATGATCATGAGTTTGACCTTGGACTGGAATTATCACTATGTGGTCACCAAGCCATGATAATTTCTTTCGCTCTTATAGCCAGAAGAAAAGGAGTCTCGACATCGAGCTAGCTTGACCAGCTTCCAGATCAGGCTTGTGAATGGCGCTGTTTCATCTTATCACCAAGTCAGTACAGTGGTCTTGTATCAACAAAATTTTATGTTTATAAAAAATAATAAAAAATAAAAAAGAAAGAGAAAAGAAAAAAGAAAAAAGAAGAAAAGAAAAGAAAAGACAAAAGATAAGATGATGAAGTGTCATTGAATATACATGTAATTAATAAACCAAGGGGATCTGTAATTAGGATATCCATGAGCATTTCTAAGATTGTGCCCAGGTTCAACACAAGCTGGTTTTCTATGATTACATCATGGTAAAGATTTGGTATTACTCTCTAAATCTCTCTATCGTATGAGTGTTATCTTTAAAATGGTCATTGTTGAGATCTATCCATTTTTCATGTTCACTGTTTGTTGGCTGCTATATTTTGAGTATCTTCTTTTGAATTGGGTTTCAAGAAATTGGTTGATTAACATGTTGTCTTTAGTTGGATTTGATTGCAGAGATAACTGCTTCTTCCCATCCATTCGCCATTTGTTGTAGCCACAACAGATCCCATGCTTAGCTAAGCACGGGAGCCCCCCCCCATTTTTAATAAACGCAAAAGTATGTGGGGGAGTCATCTTGAAAATTTTAGGTTTTTTATTTCACCTCTAAATTCTCCACCCATGCTTTTGGTCTTCTTGATTTTGAGAGTTTGATTTTTCCTTCCAAGGAGTTTCGGTTTGAAGAAGGCCAAAATGTTGAGTATTTTGTTAACTAGTATCATCATCCCAAAACCTGACATTTAGAGAACCCGAAACCCGCAACCCGACAACTACGGGTTGCGGGATTGTTGTTTTTAAAAGTTTTGGTTTTGGTAATTCCGAAAACCGCAACCCGACGGCTGTGGGTTGCGGAATCATTCTTTAATAAAACTGAGAAATAATTACCCCGAAACCCGAACCGCGCAATGGCGGCATTCAGCTTTCGGGATTGTCTTCTTTTCGTTTATTTGGTGCGTGTTCCCGAAACCCGCAACCCGTAATTTTAGGATGTGGCTTTTGAGATGGATATTTTACATCGTAGTTTAACGTTTCGAATCCCGCCACCCACATAGTAGGTTTTCGGCTTTCGGAAATCCTTTTTCTATTTTCATTTTTTTTTTGCTACCCGCAACCCACAAACCCACACTTTCGGATTTCGTCTTGCGAAGTCTTTGAATAAAAACTTCATGAACATAATTGAATTCGATTCCACATCCCGCTCCAGCTAATCACAGCCATCCATCGTTATGAACTTACGGTCATATTGATCTTGGGTAATCAGTTAAGTCAGGATGCGTTATTTTGTCTGTTGAAAACTGGTTCTCCCAAATTATCATTTTTCTGTATAATTTATAACAGTGGATACTACTACAAGACTATCAGTTGCTTCATGTTGGATGAACACCATTGCTCTGCCTTGAGTTCACCGTGTCTGGTCTCGAGTTTTGACAATTTGTCGTGTTTCTTCCACTTCTTAATGATCATGTCTTTTCACTTAATTTTCGACTTCAAAGCTTCTATCATTCTCATGGAATTCGGATCAGATTGATCCGATGTGTTATGTGTGAAGAACTAATCACCCGTGTACCGGAACTCCTAATCGAGACTCTTTGCAGGTCAATTCTGTCACCGCAGCCTCCGTTTCCATTATTAATTACCAGTTATAATTATTGATTGGGGGTTCCCTATAACGATGTGATCATAAAAGCCATTCAGAATCATGCAAGCAGTAATTGAGCCTGTACTTCTCACAAGCTTAAACTCAAATCTCGGCTTTTTCATGACAGTTGAAGTAATTATAATGGGTTCGCTGCGTAAGTTTAATCATTGCAAATTGCCTCGCTCAATCGACATCACCCTACCTGTTTGTCTTAAAGTAGCAATTAACGTGAAAATTCTACATTGTTCATTGCTTTCTATAATACGAAAGACTCTGTGCTGCGTTTTAGGCATCCTGTTATCTAAAGATTTATCTGGGATGAGTAATTTTCATGCAGGAGGTGAACCTTCTAATATTCATGTTGATAATGAGGAACTTTACCCCTTTTTGTATCAAGAAACGTTGTCACCACCATTTGATGCAGGTGTTCCTGATCTTAGCAGCGGTAGAAGTGAAGAAGACTTCGAAGCTTTGTCTGCCTACATACAGAACCCCGAAAAGCAAAGGAAGGAAGTTCTGGGGGAACCAAATGATCTCGATACTGATGTTATACATGACTTTATAATCAATGAAGAACCTGACAGGCCGGCTGCCATTCCCGAAGTGAATCCGCTGATGGATTTCTCTGTTTTTGATAGTGGGTTCCTCGACCCCGAATTTTCTACTGCGGATGCTCTGCAAGCCACACCACCTGCCGATGATAGTGAACAATCTGTGATTGAATTTTTATGGTGCCACGAGACCTTATCCGATTAAAGAGAAAGTCTTTCTCTTGTGGAAGGTGGCGGAAAATCGTTTTAGTTTAAAAATAGCAAGATTTCTTAGATCGACGGTTTGATCCGATTTTGTAATCCCTACTTTGTAGAATTTCTCCTTTTGGAACTCTGATGTAAATTTAGTATATAAGGGAGGAATGTTTCCCTTGGAAAAGGGTTGGGAATTTTGGAATTTGATTCAGCAGGAGTATGGAATTTTTGTACAAGACTTTTATATGCAGTAAAGTTATCTCCTATCCACCTTCTTGTGTTCTTCAAATTTCTTTGAGAATCGTTGAGTTAAATGTTTCAAATTGTCATCAGTTATGCGTTCAATCTATTGCAGGTCACTTATTGATGTACATGGTCTTTCATATTGATTTTTCTGTATGTTTTGACTCATGTTCTGAATTGTCCTATTAAATTTCTTTAATTGAACAGTTCTCATATTTATATTTCTGCAAATGATTCGATGCAATTAAATATGCATAATCAATTGTTAATTTTTCAATTAACACAATGATTACAGATCAGGTATTTGAATGGGCTTAAACATTTTGAAGAATTGTCACTTAATTTCTTAATTGATAAAACTTTAATTAACAAGTGAAGAACCCGAAGACATTTCTGTTTAAGGTACTTAATCACTTGTCCTTCATACTTCAGTTCTGATCTGCACAATATCAACTTTCCTTTTTAGGTTATATCTAACTCAGGATAGATTCTTTCCTTAGGTAGGTTAGGTTAGGTTTGTTCATCAGCTATCACACTTCGTTTTCCTTAATAGGAAAACTGATCTTTGAAAGATCAAACCTTTTACTCTTAGAGTACCAGCGGAGGCCAAATATCTGTGGGTGATTACCACACCAAACAACTCGAGGATAGGGTAACTCTTGCGTAGGGTTAACTGAAGCCTTTGGCTGGGTTTTCATCCCCTGTTGTGTGCCTTGTAACCCATTCCAGCACTTTGCACTTACCCTGCACCCCCGAGGCATCAACAGGCCCATAAATCTTCTGCTCTACTTAAAGTTCCTTGTGGATTATCTGTTTCAGAAAAAGGAGACTCAAAAGGAGTTTCATCTGATGGGACAGAAGAAATACCTCTTGTAAGACCCGATGTAGTTCTTCTAATGGATCTGGAAATCTGCCTCTGCATGGTCCTTCCTCTCCTTATAATCTATTCGGGATCAGAAACAGGTGTTACTGGAGGCCTTTGAGGATTCGACCTGGTACATGGTATTCTCGAAGCCACTTCGTTCCAATGGAGTCGCCAGATAGATGATTACAACCGAAAAAGTGCCCAGGCTTTGTCTATCATCAAAGCTAGAACTGTGTCGTCTCCTAGGGAAGCTACTGCTTCAATAATCTTTCCCCGGCAACGGTGCCAATTTGTTATCACTCCAGGAAGCTCTCCTAGGTTGTATTTCAGAGATGCCTGGTAACTTAAAGTTGTCTTGAAAGAAGGGGTTTATTTTGGATCAATTTGGATGATAAGAATCAAATTTTACACTCTCGCAACATGCATGGGGATGCTCAGACAAACAAGGCTTTGACTACGGCTGTTCAGAGGTTTGATTTAAAAGAAGGGGTGTGAATCCTAGTTGCTTTTAGCAAACTCATACACAATGCAACGTATATAAATGGCTAAGCACAACAAAATTACAGCATATATGTTCAAACCTTTAACACCATGACAGGATAATAGCTATCTAGCAATTAAAGTGAACATACAAGAAATACATCATTCACAGCAAGTACAAAAACACGAGAAGAAAGAATCTGACAGCCAATAATAAAAGAAGCTTGTATTATGTAGAAATTCACAGGAGTCTGACAATACAAAATTCGATTATTCTCTCCAAAGTCGAACCTTTATCCTACTTCAGTCCTCGGCTTTATAGCCATTACAGAGTTTTTCAGATCCCAAAAGATGGATCGAATATACTAAAAATAACAACTGAGAACAGCTAATGAAAGACGTAACAGTGTGTCATAATCAAAGTAACTACTCTTTGCTGGTGAACCTACACTTGACAGCTGAGACGAGTGTCGTGGAGCTGGGGGCAGGTGTGAAATTGTCATTCTGCAAAAAACCTGTAGATGTGCTTTCCAAAAATAGGCAGGAATATTTTACTGTCAAATCTGCCAGTGCTCCCAGTGTGCGACCAGATGCGATCGTGGTGTACTTGAACGCTTGTCAATCCCCTAGAAAACGCTTTCAAGATGCTACGAACAACACAAAAAAAAGGTTTGATGCCCGAAGACAAACCTGTGCGTTTATTTTAGTTTCCGATAGCTAACAAAACTGGGGCTCGAAGGCGATAAGCAACCTAAAGCCTAGCGTTCGGTGGTTAATGAATCAGAGTAACACTTCGCCTAAACCACCGAAACGCTTAAGAGTGCTGGAAAACCTTATTCCTTTTCGGTATCTGGGAGGGCGTCGCCTACACGTAATAAACTACCAGAACGGGATTCGGCAGCTAATTAACAGCTCTGATGTTCGCCCAAGCTGTCGAAAACCATGTATGACCCATCTTGCAAAAACAACAAAACTGTGTTCCTATCCTCTTGTTACCTGGATTTTTCTTCCTCCTGGGCCGAGGTCGAAGGATTGGCAAAGTCGATCGCAGCTGCAGCCAAGTTCTCCAGGTCCCTTACCTTCCAAAACTTCGACCTTCCTCCTCAATCTGATGTTTTCCTTGATAAGCCTAATGTTTCTGCCCCTCATTTTGCCATGTTTCTTAGTCAATCCGTGAAAAGATACGTACAGCTCGTTATACCTCTCTATCAACCTTTCATTCTTCTCTTTAATGACCCTCTGGAGTAGCTCGCGTTCGTAAGCCTGCTGGAGGAGCTGGTTGATTTTCTGTGAGGCTGAAAACTTTGCATTTTGGATTGATCCGTCGGCCATCTACTGACTTTGTTCCTCCGCGGGTGTAGGGGAGGATAAATTCACACAGCAAAAACCTTGCTCTTCCATAGAGGTAAATGGAAGCAAATTGACATAATCTTTCTCCTGCTTCATCAGGGCTGGGGCTGCTTCCTGGGGTCCCTGTTCTGCTTTCACTTCCTCAAATTATGCTCCAGCTCCCTACAACTCCTCCTCCTCTTCAGAACCAGTGTATGGGAGGTTTAATATATTTGTACTTCTCGAGGGAGTCTCCTCTGAAACCACCTCCTCATCCTCAGCCTTGTCATCAAATGTCAGCTTCCTTTTGGCTTTCTTCGCCGGTGGAGATGAGGAAAGGGGCTTGACTAAATTTGGGGGAAGAGCCCTCCTTCTTTGTTTTCCACTTCTGGGGTTTGAGGATTTATTTCCCTCTTCTGGCTGTAATTCTGTTTCAAGCCCACTCCAGAAGAGAAAGAAGGCCCATTTCACGCCTTTCCTCTGCAATAACTCACAGACTAAGAGTTTAATCAAACCATGGTGCAACAACCTCCCTGCAATCTTGGAGGGTTGAGCCTTCACTTGATGCGCCATTTTGGTGAGGCTCTTGTGGAGGTAGAAAGGGAGGTTTAAAGGGCTCCTTCCCGTGAAATGGTCCAGTAGTCTAAAATTATAAATGAGCACCCTGTTATACCTACCCTCATAGGTTATATAGACCAGGATAGACTTCAATAAAAGTTTCCAGTTATCCTCCAGGTATGCCATAGGGATGTCCTTTTTCCAAACCAGGTTCCTGTGCTCCGATTTCAGGTATGACCGAAACTCAAAATCCTTCTTGGCAGTGGTCTTGAACCAGCTCTCCCCGGTCGTTGGGAATTCTGTCACCTGGGCTATGAGGGCCTCGTTCACCCTGAATTCTTCCTTGCCTATCACTGCCTTTTCTCCATCATATGTGAGTGCAAAAGCTTCGGCCACCTATTGATGAGAGCCCTAAAGCTTTTTGCAGAAATTATAGCAGCCGACGTTCTTAAAAAATTGACATACCTCGGGGTGTGCCTCCAAGTAACAGATGTCGCTCAATTCTTTTCTCAGGACCGCTCCACCTCCTTTCGGCATCAGTAACCTGCTCGCTGGCGCTTGCTGTTCAAACCTGGACTGAGGGAGCGACGGGAACAGGAGGAAAATGGGCTCAATTGACATGGTGAGGGAGAAAATAGGCAGGTGGTGTGGCCTTTCGGGAGCTGACTCCGAGGGTATGAAAAAGTGGGCAATCATGAGTTTGAAAAGATGATTACAGAGACACGATTGCACTAGTGGAATGAAATTTGAGAAATGTTGTTATGTGGATGGGAAATGAAATCCGACTGGTCAGATTTAAGGCGGGTGGCGTCTGGCCTTCCCTCGAGGTAAGCCAGACTTTCGTTGAAATGACCCTTTCGACGGCTAAACCATGATGAGTTATCTGAATCATGACCCCGAACCCCCGATTTGACATGTTCGTCGATTGACGTAACTCCCCTTTCGACAGCCGATAACCCACCTTCAAAACTGCTGTGCCGTCGGAAAACGATTTTCGCCACTGCCTTTTTGCTTTCGGTGGCTGAAACTAATCCAGCCCACTTGATGGAAAGCTGCGGAAAGAATTCCTGACTTTCGGTGGTTAATGAACACCGTTGTGTTCTCCCAAACCCCGGAAACGGCTTCTTGAATAGCGGGCACAACTTTGCCTTTCGGCGGCTATGGAAGATTTTGAACCTGCCCCTCGAACTGCGGGAAACGCCTAATCTTTCGGTGGCTAATGAACACTGTCATGTTCGCCCAAGCCACCAAAAACTGCCCCTCTGCTTTATGCTGTAAATTTTCCCCTTTCGGTGGTTGGAGCGTTTTGTTTCTCATACCGTAAACTGTCGAAAATCGGGCTTTCGGTAGCTAATGAGCCAATACCAGGCCCGCCTAAACCACCGAAACCTGAAACTTCGCCTTCGGAAGGAGAGCCGGCATAAAAGTATCAAATCAGACTTTGTTACCTTCTTAAATCTAATGGACTAGAACTCAGACAGGTACAGACAAGACTCAAAACTAAAAGTCTTCCTATCTTCTAGATGACATGACTAGTCTACATTTATTTACGAGATAACACATGGTTACAACTTTCTATATACAACATTCAACAACAATTAATTGAAACCGACATGTCAACCAATTAATGGAAGTGTTTTTATTTGTTTGTTGCCTGCGACGGCTCTACTAGGGTACGGGTGTCGTGAGCCTGCTCGGCTCCTCCTCGTGTTCTCTGCAGGGATCCTCCTATGGATCTGAGTATGTAGGACCGGCGGCGCATCCTGGATGAGGCTTTCAGATCCTTAGTGGCATCAATTTCCTCTCCTCCTCCCGCTTCGAATTCAGGCGACGGTTTTGTCAAGCGTGTTGCTGCACCTCGTATCCAGATCATGTCTTCCGCTTCAAGATTGAAAGCTCTTTCTTTGAGTGAGAAAGGATTGATAGGGAAATTTACTGGGATTTGTCCCTCGCCAAAAACTATGGATTCTTGGATCAAAAAAAACTAGATGCCTCTGATCTCTGGAGGTCTTCAACTTTGCTTCTGTGGAAAGGGGTTTTTTACTTTCTTGTTCAAAAATAAAGAAGATAGAGATCTTATCTTCGGGAACGGACCTTACTTCATGGGTCCTCAAGGTCTTTACTTAAATTGTTGGAGCTTAGCCTTTGACCCTGAAAAGGATGTGCTCTCTGCGGTTCTTGTATGAGTTCGTCTCCCACACATTCCATTGCACTGCTGGAATGATGAAACTCTTCAAGCAATCAGGAACTCTCTCAGAAAATTCATTGATAAAGCAGAACAAAAGGGACCTTTGTTCTCCTGCGTAAGGATTTTTGTGGAGGTAGATATGGAAAAAGGTCTACCAAAAGTAGTGAGTTTGTGTATGGATGGATGGGAGCATCTGCAAAAGGTAGACTACAAACAGCTTCCTTTTAAGTGTAAAAAGTGCCATGAATATGGTCATTTTGTCAAAAACTGTCCAAACGTAGCTCAAGAAAACCCAGGAAAAACTCAAGAGGAAGGATGGAAACAGGTTTAAAGGGGAAGAAAAACACCCCCTCAAGCTCCTTTAGCAAATGGGTCTCAATTAGAAAAAAATAAGGAACATTCTAAGGAAGGCAAGGAAGCCTCAACTAGTAATCAATTATAAGCTCTGAACATGGAAGAAGGTGAATCCCATCAATAGAAAACCTCTCAGATGAAGGAAATCAATAGGCCCCTGCAATGGAAAGCATCCCTGCCTCATCTCTCATAGAGGAAAGGCTAGAACAAGCATCAGAAGGTACCCTAACACCGGGAGGCTCCTGGGAAGAAATGGTAAATCATAGCAAAGCAACCTCGTAGAGCTTCACCCCTGAGCGCTCCTCCTCCCAATCTCAAGAAATGCGGGATGTAGGACCACCCCGGAATACCAGAGGAAGAAAATCACAAAGTTACCATAGAGAATAGGAAGCGGAAAGAGAGTTAGAACTTGGAAGGTAAAGGAGCCTCAAGGAAACTAATCTTCTACAAAACTCTAAAAATCTAGGAGGAGCAAAAGTGGAAGGAAGATCCCGAGCAGGATCACAATCACTTAAGAAATAATGAAATTCATCTCTTGGAATTGCAAGGGTTTGGGTGGATCAATCAAAGTGGAGGATATAAAAGACATTATCAATTCAGAAATACCAGATCTACTGCTAATCCAAGATACCAAAATGACTGACGTGGAGGACTTGGCACTCTCACGTTTGTTCTGGAAGAATTTCCAAGGAAAAGTTGTAATCTCCAGAGGAGCTTTAAGAGGAATAGCCTCTCTTTTTTCTAACAATTTCACATTAAAATCGGTTAGACAAAACACTCACTAGTTGCTTACAGAATTACAGGGACAAGCAATCTTTCTGGGGCGAGATCTCTTTTCTTAAGGAGGAGTTGCAAGGGAAAGATCTAATTATTGTCGGAGATTTCAACACCACCAAGTCGCAGGAGGAGAAGAGAGGCGGCTCAAAATTTATGGACCCCTTTGGCGATATGATGGAGGAATTGATCTCAGATATGGATTTATTGGATCCTCCTTTGAAGAATGGAAAATATACCTGGAGCAACATAATATTGGTCGTTGTCCACATAACGGCAAGACTCGATAGATTCCTTGTAAGTTATTTTCTTCAGAAAGATCTTCTTCCGGTATCCTTTGCTTTGCCCTCATCTGTCTCAAATCACAAACCCATCTCTTTGGCTCTATCTACCCCGACAAATCTTGGTCCCATCCCTTTCTGTTTTAATCCCATCTGGTTTCAAGATGATAACTTTATGGATTTAATCAAAAATACTTGGAATCACCAATGCTATGGTTCCCCAATCTATATTTGGGAATCAAAGTTAATATCGGTGAGGTATTCTCTTAAGAGCTGGGCGAAAGTCGCCTTTAGAAACCCAAGTTTTCACAAAATTCAGCGTCAAAAGGAACTTGTTGCTCTTCACTCCAACATGGAGAAGGAAGAGATTACCAATTCGGTCTTGAATCTGGAAAGGGAGTTGAATAAGAAAATAATCATCGCAGCCAGGCAAGAAGAGGAAGTGTGGAGACAGAAATCCAGGCAGTTGTGGCTAAAAGGGGGAGACAACAACACTGATTACTTTCATAAGCAAACCAAGGCCAAGCTCAGCTTCAGTTCTATAAAAGAGTTGAGAGATAGGAATGGGATTAAGATCACGGGGCAAGAAGATATTAAAAATCATGTTTTCCATCATTTTTGTGAGCTTTATTCTGACTCCGTTGAGACCGATCCCATCGCCCAAGCCGATCTTCTAGCTGGTATCCCGTCTATTATTTATGATCGTGAGAATAGAGAGCTCTCGAAACCAATCCTGGAATTCGAGATCAAGGATGCAATTTGGTCTCTACACTCAGACAAGGCCCCTGGCCCAGACGGTTTCACCATTAATTTCTACAGAGCAGCATGGGATATCATCAAAGAGGACTTGAAAAGGATGTTAAATTGAGCAAGGAAAAAAGATAAGATTGGTGGTTCCACCAATTCTTCCTTTCTGTCCCTGATTCCAAAAGAAAGAATCCCTCTATCGATTGATATATTCTGGCCAATCTCTCTCTGCAACACCTCGTATAAGATTCTCTCGAAAATTCTAGCCATTAGAATGAAGAAAATCATGGCTTCACTTATCTCGGATTCCCAAGGAGGATTTATTGTTGGGCGTCAAATACTAGACAACATTATCATCGTCCAAGAAGCCATTCATTCCAGTATGGAAAGAAAGCAACAAGGTATGGCTATTAAACTAGATATGGCTAACGCTTTTGATAGAGTCAATCATTTTTTTTCTCTTTGAAATCATGTACAAATTTGGTTTCTCCAATAAATTTGTTAGATGGATCAAGGATTGTATTGGTAGTCCCTGGATTGCTCTACTTGTGAATGGCAGGCCAACCAATTTCTTCCAAGCTACCAGGGGACTTAGATAAGGTTTCCCCTTGTCTCCTTTTCTCTATCTCTTGGTCGTTAAATCTATGAGCAAGAAGCTTCATTCTCTGCGAGGCGCGGGTGAGTTAAAAGGTCTAAAGATTGCTAGAGGATTCAAGGCGGTCAATCACACATAGTTTGTCGATGACACAATTTTGTTGGGGGGTGCTTCCATGGTCATAGCTGAGAGATTCAAAGGGGTTGTATCCACCTTCTTAAAAGCCTCAGATGGTAAGGTGAACCCAACTAAGTCTAAAGTATATGGTTGGAACTTCCCTCCTGGGACTTTGGCAAGAATTGCCAAGATCCTTGGTTTCGAAGGGAAGGTAACTTGGACGTCTTTCAACTACCTTGGGATTCCCATTTTCAAGGGGGGAAAAAGGGTGTCGGATTGGCAAGGGATGGTAGACAAGATAAAGGCTAAAATCACTTCTTGAGGAACAAGATGACTCAACCCAACCGAAAAACGTGTTCTCATCAATGATGTTCTTTCGGATTACCCTATCTATGCTTGCTCGATCTCCTTAGCTCCTAAAAGAATTATGCAAGACATCATAAAAGAAATCAAAAAAATTATGTGGCAAGGAGGCAAATCCACCAACACTAAAAAATTTCATTTGGTTAAATGGGAGATAGTCTGCAGCCCGAGAGAATGTGGTGGAGCTGGGATTAGAGACCCGAATTGTATGAACCTCGCACTGGGATCAAAAATCATATGGAGAATAGTTTCTGGCGGCAATGCTTAGTGGAAGGAGATCTTGCAGAGAAAATACTTGAAAGGTTCAAGACGAAGATGTGTGGATGAGATCAATCTGAGAAAAAGCGGGTCACCAATTTGGGACTTATGTAAAAAGGCCGCATATATCATCCAAGACAACCTATATTGGATTCCTAGAAGTGGGAAGAGGATAAATATTTGGCAAGACAAGACTAGGCCTACCTCCCCTTCTAACTTCTTGCCAGATTTTTCTGATCTCAAGCAATGGTTAGATCATTTAAATATATCTACTCTTTATGATCTATCCTCCTGGGCTCTCAACGGAAGATGGGCTGGTTGGAAGGAATTAAAGATCACGGGCCACCTCCAGGAAGACTACAACACGCTTCTCTATATGCTGCAAGGTTCTGCTCCTATGCATAAACACCTAAAAGACAGAAGAGGATGGGGAAAATCAGGTTCCTACTCTGTTAGAGAAGGATATCGTATACTTTATGGTTTAAAGAATAATAGATTCAAATACAGAAAGTGGAATAAAATATGGTGCAAGGATGGCTTGCCAAAAATTAACGCTTTCTTATGGATCATGGATCATCACAAAACTCTTACATCTGAGAACCTAAGGAAAAGAGGGATAGAAGGACCTTTGCGTTGCATTCTATGCAAAGAATAGGAAGAAACTCTTGAACACGTCTTCCTGGAATGCAACTTACGCAACAGGTTTGGTTTCGAGCTACTCATGGGTTTCATTTCCATTTGACTCTGCCAACTAATTGGAACGATTTTTTCGCTTGTTGGAAGGACTATTACCAAGGATATTTCTCTTAGAAGCCTGACTTCACTAGATCTTGGGAAGCTCTACCGAAATACATTTGCTGGAAGATCTGGATAGTGAGAAATAAAGAAATTTTCGAAGGGAAAAATACAACTCTGAGCAAGGTTCTTTCTTCTGCAAAAGCTCTTTGGGTGGAAGCATTATCCATGACAGGGATGTATAATATAAACAAAGAACCCCTAACGGTGGAGGAAAGAGCTTGGGTCTCTGATTTTTTGGTTCCTTCCCCCTCTCTCACCTGGGTCAAACCACACAAATGTCGATATATATGTAACTTCGGAATGTATTTCACCCATGTATATTGTACTCCTATAGAGATGGTATTATTCCTCTATACGAAAGTGTCGTCATTTGTATTGACAAGTGTCGCAAGTGTCGTAACTTGCTGTGATGGGTTATTAGACCACCAAGTGTGGGGTCGGCCCTAATTAATGTAACCATGGGTTATTAGACTCTCCTAGAGAAGTCGGCCCTGCTAGTTTATTAGGCAAGTCAGGTTAAGTATAAATAGAGTGCGGGAGCACTCTATTTGATCATCTCATTATTCACTTCTACACTACTCAGAAAGTGGCGCACTAGTGAGGAAGGAGGAGTAGCTTCTAGGAGAAGACTATCTCTTGTACTTGGTTTGTATCATTGCTCTTTCTATCTCTGAGGAAGTTGTGGGGTTTTTCACCTTTATGGTTTTCCCCAGTGAAACTCTGTGTGTCCATTGTCTTATGTGATTGCTTGTTATGCTTGATATGATTGATATGTTGTACATGTTATTCTCTCAATAAAGATCCTAGAGTATGTTGAATTAATGCTCAAAATCTAACATGGTATCAGAGCTAACCTAAGAAGAAGACACTTTGCAGTTGCGGAAACTAGGGTTTCTTGTTTATTGGGTTTCTCTCCACAGATTTTGGAAACGCAATATGATAGATTGACTCTCCTCAGCAAGGTGAATCTTTATGTCCAATCAAATCTCAATTTTGAGCACTTTTGTTTTTGCCCTAAAAATTAGGGTTTCCACAAAAATAGGAATTTCTGAAATCTGAGACCATAGATGGAAGCTCCTTGAAAAAATCGAATTTTAGAGCTTTGGATCGAACTTTTTCATTGGGTGAAGCTCTGGGAAACTCAAACCCTAATTCAGGGTCCTCCCTAATGAATCTGGGAGATTGAAAAGCATTTTTGAAGGGTGAAACTTTGCAGTTTTCAAAATCTAAGTATACCAGGATGATCAGCTCATCAAGGCGCATCTTTCTATCCTTTTAGAAGTTTGAAATTCAAAGTTTGAATTTTTAGGGTTTCTCTCACAAACCCTAATCCAGGACCAGATCCAGTTTTCAGCAAATCAAGTGGTAAGACCTAAATATTTTCTATTTCCATTTGAAGTACTATTTAAGATGTCTCACCACACAAAGCTTGAGGATAAGCTTGAAGGGGCTAATAACTTCCGAGCATGGAAGTATAGGATTGGGTTAATCCTGGAAGAAAATAAGTCGGACACTTACATAAGTGAAGAGGTCCCTATCCCAGAGGGAGAAGAGGCTAAGGCCCTACACAAGAAGAACTTGGTCAAGTAAAAGAGGATCATTGTTGATTCTATCAAAGACCATCTCATCCCCCATGTGTCATCTCTAAAGACACCTAAGGAGATGTTTGATTCTCTGACCAAGTTATTTGAAGGGAAGAACATAAATCGGAAGATGACCTTGAGGAATCAATTGAAGAATGTCAAGATCCAGAATGCGGAGACTATGCAGTCTTATTTCTCAAGGGTCTCCCAGATGAAAGAACAACTTGAAGCTGTGGGAGAAGATATAGAAAATGGAGAAGTGGTAATGACCACTCTTAATGGCCTTCCTAGGTCATGGGATTCCTTCATCCAAGGAATTTGTGCTAGGAAGAAACTTATCACATTCAGTAGACTATGGGAAGAATGCTCACAGGAAGAAGCTCGTATTATAGCTCGAGAAGAGAACATGGGGAATGAAGATCAAGCTCTCACAGCAACCACCAGGAAAGATAATATCAAAAGGGAGCACTCTCATCACAGGAAAGGTAAACACTATCACCAAAGACAGAAGGAAAGCTCTGGAAGATCTATGAAATATCTCTTTCATATTCGGTGCTATACTTGTGATGAAAGGGAACACATTTCCAGAAATTGTCCCAGGAACAAAAGGAAGAACAACAAGAAAATACATCATGCTCATGCTGCTGAGGATGATGAACCTCCTAGGAAGAAGGCTAGAGAAGAAAGTGAAGACTCTTCAAGTGATGAAGAGTATGTTCTAATTTCTGCCCTCACTGGTACCATTACCCATGGAAGTAATGATTGGCTTACAGAAAGTGGGGATTCTAAACACATGACAGGATTCAAGGAATCCTTTATGAACCTATCTGAACATGAATCACCCCACAAGGTGAAACTTGGGGATGACTACCAGTATCCAATGAAAGGGAGTGATGAAGCCTCCTACAAGCTAGACTCTGGAAAGTCTATGAAGATGAAAGATGTACTATATGTTCCAGGTCTCAAGAAGAATCTACTCTCCATATCTGCATTGGATGCAAAAGGCATGAGGGTTTCATTTGTAGATGGCCAAGTCCTAATGTGGCCAAAAGGTAAAACTATAGATGATGCAGTGGTAATTGGAGAGAAAGAGGGAGGTTTATACAAACTGAAGGGCCATCCAGAACAAGCCTTGGTACATGACTCAGTAGAGCCAAGTGAACTTTGGCATAGAAGGCTTGCACACATGCATTATAGGCCACTTCCAATTGCAAGCAAGGAAGTGGAAGGTCTTCCTGAAATCCAGACAAAGCATGAAGGAATTTGAAAAGGTTGTGCAAAGGGAAAGAACACCAAGAAGACATTTCCAAGCAGTGAGAGCAAAGCAAAAGGAATCTTAGAAATTATCCACTCTGATGTGTGCGGTCCGATGTCATCCAGCTCTCTGAGTGGGTATGTATACTATGTTTCCTTCATTGATGATTTATCTAGGAAGACTTGGGTTTACTTCTTGAAGAACAAAGATGAAGTGTTTGACAAGTTCAAGGAATTCAAAGCCTTGATAGAAAACCAAACTGACATGAAGATCAAGATCTTCAGATTCGACAATGGCGGAGAATTCACTTCAGGAGACTTCAAGAAGCTATGCAGTGATTCAGGGATTAAGAGGGAGTTGACTACTCCTTACAATCCACAACAGAATGGGGTTGCTGAAAGGAAAAATAGAACAATCATGGAAGCAGCTAGGGAAATGCTCCATGACCAAGATCTACCTATGCACTTATGGGCTGAAGCAGCAAGGATAGTTATATATGTGCAGAACAGAACTCCACATAAGATACTTGACAACAAAACACCAGAAGAAGTGTTCATTGGTAAGAAACCTGAAGTTAGCCATCTCAGAATATTTGGTTGTCCAGTATACACTCACATTCCAAAAGAAAAGAGGACAAAGTTAGATCCTTCAGGAAAGAAGGAAATATTCGTGGGTTACAGTGAAAGCTCGAAGGCTTACAGAATCTACTTTCCAGGATTCAAGAAGATTGACATCAGCAGGGATGTAACATTTGACGAAGGCTCAGCATACATCAAATCAAGAAAGACACCTATTGAAGACAATGAAGAACCCAGAATATCCAGAACTCAGGACACCACCATGAATGAAGTAATTCCTGAAGAAGATCGAGAAATAGAAGATCCACAAGAACCTGTAGATCCACTCCGTGAGAAGAATTCTCACAAGAGGAAACCATCATGGGCTAGAGAGCTCATCCAATATGCAGAAAGATATGGCATTCCAGAAGAGGAACACAGAGCAAGGAAAACGACAAGATCACACACCAGCTATGTTGTCTTACTCTGTGATATCATGAACAAAGAACCTTCCAACTATGAAGAGGCTGCGGAAAAGAAAGAATGGAAGGATGCCATGATCGAGGAATATCAGTCGATCATGAAGAATGATGTTTGGGATGTGGTCCCAAGACCAGAAGGGAAGTCTGTGGTGAATTCCAAGTGGATCTATAAGATCAAGCATGCTGCAAATGGTAGCATAGAGAAATATAAAGCTAGGTTTGTAGCTTGTGGCTTCTCCCAGAAAGAAGGAATTGATTATGAAGAGACTTTTTCTCTTGTGGCCAGATACACTTCCATTAGATCAATACTTGCTCTGGCTGCAGTGATGAAATGGAAGGTACACCAGATGGATGTCAAGACAACTTTCTTGAATGGTGTAGTTGAAGAAGAAGTGTATGTGGAGCAACCACTCGGGTTTGAGACACATGATCGAGGATCACATGTGTGCAAACTGAAGAAAGCCCTGTATGGTTTGAAACAGGCACCCGAGACCTAGTACGGCAGGATAGATGGATTCCTATCCAGTTTGGGCTTTATTAAGAGTAAAGCGGATTCCAACCTTTACTACAAGGTTGAGGAAGGCAATCCAGTGATACTACTATTGTATGTGGATGACCTGTTTGTAACAGGAGAGGATAGGTTGATTGCCGACACGAAGAGGAAGCTTGCTGCCGAGTTCGAGATAAAGGACTTGGGTATGATGCACTATTTTCTTGGTATGGAGGTGTGGCAGAGTGCAGATGGAAGCTTCCTTGGACAAGGGAAGTATGTAGTAGAGATCCTGAAGAGGTTCGGGATGATGGACTGCAAGGCCATGGCCACACCTATGGCATCGAACATGAAGCTTCTGTGTGATGTCTCATCTGAGTCGGTTGATGCTTCGATGTATCGTCAGATGATTGGGTCCTTGATGTACCTGACGAATACGAGACCAGATATCTACTTTGCGGTGAACACCTTGAGCCAATACTGGACAGATCCGAGACATGTTCACCTGATAGCTGCAAATCATATTCTGAGGTACCTGAAGGGTACAGTTGACTATGGGCTCAAGTATGAGGTGAATCAAAAGTTTAACCTGGAGGGTTATGTTGATTCGGATTGGGCAGGCAGTGCCATTGATCGGAAGAGCACTTCAGGGTGCTGCTTCAGTATGGGATCCGGTATGATCTCTTGGTTTAGCAGGAAGCAATCCTGTGTGGCACTGAGTACAGTCGAAGCAGAGTATGTCGCAGCTTGTTTGGCTTGTTGTGAGGCAGTATGGCTCAGGAATTTACTGTCTGATCTGTTTGATCTCCAGTTATGTGCTACTTGTATATATTGCGACAACCAGAGTTGTGTGAAATTGTCGGAGAACCCAGTGTTTCATGACAAGTCGAAGCACATTGAGATCAAGTATCACTATATCAGGGATATGGTGCAGAGAGGAGTAGTGAAGCTCCCGTATGTTGCGACGGGCGAGCAGATAGCCGATGTGTTGACCAAGCCACTAGCCAGAGTGAAGTTTGAATACTTCAGAGGGAGACTTGGTGTACTTTAGATCGAGATGCCTTCCAAGGGGAAGTGATGAGTCCAGAGACACAGATGCACATGAGCCATTCCGACATGGTTGAAGTTTGTCTTACCATGGTCGTTGATGTAAGGGTTGGAGCCATTCCAACATGGTTGAAGTTTGTCTTACCATGGTCGTTGATGTAAGGGCTGGGCCATTCGAGCATTATTGAGGTGTGTCTTCCCATGGCTACGATATAAGTGCTGGGCCACTCGAGCATGGTTGAGGTGTGTCTTCCCATGGCTGCGATATAAGTGTTGTGCCATTCCTAGCACGGTTGAAGTGTGGCTTCCCATGGCTATGGATATAAGTGCGGTTCCATTCTCGCATGGTTGAGGTGTGTCTTCCCATGGCATAGATATAAGGGTTGAGCCTTTCACGAATGGTTGAGGTGTGTCTTCCCATGCCGGTGAGTGTAAGTGTTGTGTGATGTGCATCTGGGTCGTGCTCCGTGGACGATGAGGTGATCTGAAGACGATGATGTGACAGTATGGTACACAGGTTTTTGCAGAAGCATATGATCAATCCTGAGATGCTCTTGCAGGTTTTGCAGAGGCAGTGTAATCAGTCCGGGGAGATCTTGCAGGTTTTGCAGAGGCAGTGTAATTAGTCCTAAGGTGTACCTACTTGATGGCTTGCTCCCAGAGATGTTGAAGACCTACATGGAGGCTAGGCCTACATCCAGCATGAAAAAGGGCTAGCTCTGTAGATGATGAAGACCTACAGGTTGTGGGCCTACATCCAGTATGAAAAAGGACTGGCTCTGTAGAACTTCCTATGATGAGTAGATTGAAGATTGATTGAGATAGCAGCAGCAGTGACGATGACGATAATGATGATTCGATGACGATGATATAGTGACGGTGATCCAGAGAAGAAGACTTGTGCTAGCAGATTTGTGTCAAGAAATACCTTCCTAGTTAAGAGGAAGTGTTGATGTAACTTCGGAATGCATTTCACCCATGTATATTGTACTCCTATAGAGATGGTATTATTCCTCTATACGGAAGTGTCGTCATTTGTATTGACAAGTGTCGCAAGTGTCATAACTTGCTATGTTGGGTTATTAGACCACCAAGTGTGGGGTTGGCCCTGATTAATGTAACCATGGGTTATTAGACTCTCCTAGAGAAGTCGGCCTTGCTAGTTTATTAGGCAAGTCAGGTTCAGTATAAATAGAGTGCGGGAGCACTCTATTTGATCATCTCATTATTCACTTCTACACTACTCGAAAAGTGGAGCACTAGTGAGGAAGGAGGTGTAGCTGCTAGGAGAAGACTATCTCTTGTACTTGGGTTGTATCATTGCTCTTTCTATCTCTGAGGAAGTTGTGGGGTTTTTCACCTTTATGGTTTTCCCCAGTGAAACTCTGTGTGTCCATTGTCTTATGTGATTTCTTGTTATGCTTGATATGATTGATATGTTGTACATGTTATTCTCTCAGTAAAGATCCTAGAGTATGTTGAATTAATGCTCAAAATCTAACAACAAAAGACCTAAATCTCTGAATTGGCAATTAAGAATGAGCTCTTTGGACTTTCAAAATTGGAGGATGAGCATTGGTTGTAGCGCTTTGTTTTTCGATGGAGCCTCGAAAGGAAACCCTGGGTTGGAAGGTGCGTGAGGAGTCATTTATGACTCCAAGGGGAACAAGCAGAATGAGTACACCTGGGGAATTGGAAGAAAAACAAACAATGGCACAGCAGAATGGTTAGCCTTAATCAAGGGACTAGAACTAGCAAGGATCATTGGCATCAAAGAGCTGGTGGTCATTGGAGACTCGCTACTGGTCACTAGAGAAGCAAGAAATCTAATGAAGAACCAGAAGAATTTGTCTAATAAGACGCATTACCTTCTAAATTGCATTATCAAAGAGTTCAAAGCTATTCAGTTCATTCATGTGTTGAGAGCACTCAATCAGCAAGCGGATAAATTGGCCAACAAAGGAGCAAGCCTAAACTGCAGCACCTTGGTGTGTGATCGTAAGGTTTATGATAGAGTTTGGATCCCTTAGCTTAGAGTCCATGGAAAAAAAAAATTGGGTATAGAGTTCATTGGAGCAAAAAGATTGCCCACATCTTAGATAGCATTCACATAAATTCGATTCTGTATGCATTTATGGGTCGCAATCATGTTGATTATGTACATAGGATCCCCACTCATGTTTCATTAAATGTTTTGGGGAATGTCTCTAGGCTAAGACAGATGGTTCACATGCATAAATACCAGGTGGTTGACAGATTTCGAGATGGCTTTAAAGCTGCAGAGAGGTGTGATGGCGGAATTTTCTATGGTCTTTATGTTGCTCAGCGTTTAAAGAAGGAGGTATCGGGAACAATTCTCTGCGCAATGGGTAAATACAGTGCTAAGGGTCTTCCTACAGTTCGTAGTTCAGTTCCTCCCCTGCCACAGTTCTTGTGGTGCAGAAAAACCATTCGGAAGCACGAGGGCCTCACAAACCAGGATTTCATAAAAGTATTCTCATTACAGGAAGAGAGCCAGGGGACTCCAGACCACCCGGTAATCCCTTCTGGTCACGTTTCTTGCAATCTCAATTTTCTTGGTATAGAAGGGAAATGGTACCCTACTTCGATTCAGAAAGATTTTAGTACTCCCGGTCCACCCATGGGGTTGGACAGAAGCTCCAACACAGTTGAGGGTATAAATATTCTTAAGGAAATGGAGGACCATATTAGAATGCTTCACTACGAGAACTTAGAGATGAAGAGGGCCATCACTCACCTCTTCTCTCTCGCTCAAGCCACGCATTCGGAGGTTAGAATCTGCAGCAGTCATTGACATGAAAGGGTTTCCATTCTAGGTGAAAAAGTGGATATTGTTTTTACTATCAAAATGGATATTAATTTCGACAATGTTATCAGCAGCATCAAAGCTATAGAAAAGAAAGTGGATCTTTTGAGGGATGACGTTGGGCAATTATCTATGGGCTTCAAAGCTAGAGGTGGCTCAGCGAAAGGCAACTCTGAGGAACCTGTGATGTGGAACCTCCCTAGGCAGCCGGAGGTTCAGTACCATACTTAAATCTCGAGTCTTCACTCTTGTTTTTGGTTTTTTGTAGCGGCTTTCATCAAAAGCTCTCATCTAGCCATGTTATATGGTCTTGATCCAGGTTACAGGGAAATCTACTGCAATTTTTCTTTCGTCAGGCCTTTTTTGAAAAGAAGTATCTGTATTACAGAAGTTCTCTCGGAAGGAAAAGCTTTTTATTTTCTACATCAATGTTATGTTTCTATTTTTTTCTCCTTGGGCGGTTTGTAAGGTTTTATAGTTTACATAGCCTTTAGGGAAGTTCCATGATAGTTATAGAATAGCGAAGGATGAGCAAGGAGTCATGGACTCAGTCCTTCTGTGGGAGCAATCCTTCTCCCTCTTTTTTGTAAACTTTGCATCTTTTATATAATCAAAAGCTACTTATTCGTTTCTGTCAAAAAAAAAATTAAGGAAGTGTTTTTATCAATGAATTGATTCAAAATGCAGCGGGAATCAATTTATGGATTTTACAATTCCATTTCACATAAGAATGCCCCAAATTGAAATATAACAACCAGTAATTCAATCAAACAAAGTCATTTAATTGTATTCAACATGAACATTACCCTAGAAACCTAAATGAAAAAATGAGTATTATATGGCTTCATATCATGCTTGGGAAATTCTTAGAAAGGGATTAGCTATACTTCCTCTTGTCCACCAAAACCCAGGTCGTCATGCTTGAACCTATGTTCAACAACAATGGGGTTTACAATTAGTTGGATTCTCTTGCTTATCCCTTGGTAATTGTTTCTCATTTGGATCATTAGCTCGGAACCTATTTCTCTGGTATGTTTTTCAAAAACATCAAAGTGTTCTTTCCAAAATAAATTAAGAAATACCCTTAAAGGGTGAGCTTACCATGCTTTTCTTGAACATGGTGTTGGCCTTTGCAGTAGTAATGGAAGGTGCTTGTGCTTCCTTGGTCTGTTTGACATCGGGCCTATAGCTTGGCCAATGCCTCCTTTGTTACCTATTCTTGGTGCAACCAAAGCATTGTCTAAGTGAGCCTATGTTATTTATAATCATGCAACTAAATGACTTTATCTCCCAGTTGCAAGAGATGAGCTTTGTTGTTGTCTCAATCTTCCATAACAACAGCAAGAGTGTCCTCGTATTCAAAAAAGTGTTCCTTTAACGAAGGCAATGATTTTGTAGAAGTCTCAAGGCCCTTTTCCAATGATGGTATCTTCTCCTTCAAGTGTCAGTTCTTGTCTTGGACAATATGGATTAATTGCTATTTTCTATGCTCACTATAGGTTAACAAGGGGGAACGAGTTATTCTTTTAAAAATACTTAATATAGCAAATTAATTATTTCATTTATGGATTTATGATTTAAATTGCATTGTCATGTCCCCAACTTTTAATTTTAATCCTTTGATTTAAATAATTAAACTTGGCCTAAAGTTATTTGATAAATTCATGTTAATTATTAATGTCGGTAGAAAAAGTCATGGATGAGGCCAAATATTGATTATTTAATGCAAAGAAATGGTTTATTTGGTTCATGAGGGCGCATTGGAGGATGTATGGGGCCCTTATGAGTTGTCTCCCTTAAGAAATCTGGAAAAAAACAACTAAAAGAAGGAAAAGCAACTAAAAGTAGGAAAGCAGCATAAAAAGCATAAAAGACATAAGCTTCCATATTTTACAATAAGGCTCAAGAAGGATTAGTAACTATCAAGAAATCAAGGAAGGAATCTCGGAAAAGCTACAGGGCCTAATTTTAGCCAGTGAGGACACATTTGGGGATAGAGTGGGTCCACATAATAGTGTAACTTACCTAAAAAAATCAAGCTAAGCACCTCTAATTCGAATTTCAAGGATGGTAAATGTTTTGCTTGGTCAAATAACATTATAAAGGGGTGTTAATGTGTCATGAGTGATTATTCTCTCATATTATTCAAATTTTATTATTATTTTTGGAGATAATTCTAGAAGGAAGAAAAGCTCTTTGATGTTTATAAAAGAAGGATGAACACCCCAATTGAGAGCTTTTGGTTATTTTTATTTATGATATTGGAGAGCTCTTAGCTTTTTAGAGCTTGGGAGATGCGCCCCCTGCTATCTCGGAATATGTGCCCCTTGCAACTGTGAGGAAAGATCATCTAGATCTCTCATTTGTGTTTCATTGCAAGTGATTGTGGGAGGAGAAATCGCACAGATTTCTCGACAGAGAATCATGAATCATATGTATATTGTGTGCGTCATGCATACCTGAAGATTTCATAGTGTTCCAGTAGTTTAATAGTGTGGTGTTCCAGTATTTTCAGTGTGGAGAGCGTACTTGCCTTCAAACAGTGTTCTTGTGTGGTTTTCAAGTATCTACAATGTGGGCTTGCTCTTGCTTTATTTGTTAGTGGCACAACTGTGGATGAGGGGGTTACATTTTGGAGCTTCTAAGTCATATTCTCAACTCTCTTCTCTAGATCCAGTGTGTGGTCCAATCAACTCAATCAGTGGATTCGGTGTTGGTGGGCCGAAAACAATCTGTTGGTTCAAATAGTTCTGAGCAGTTCTGGACTTTGAGACCTATTCCATTGCATCTAGAGCATCGTTTCCAATGGGAAACGCCTTTTGTTTCACTCAAAAAGACTTCCAGATGACCAAGATACATCCATTTTACCAAATCTGAGGGTTTCAGCTATAAAGGAGCACACCAATGTATTTCTGGATTTTCGAGTTGTGTAAGAGCTCCATATTGTTGTAACCGGTGCTATTACAGTCATACACAATTAATAATAAAGACCCAAGTGTTTTCTCTCAGTATTGTGTTCTTATATTCAAGTTACTAGTTAAACTATGTGTTGTTTAGTTTCCTATGGTTGCATAGTCATCTAGTTGAGTATAAAACTTCTATTAAAAGCTTCTAGAGTTTGTAAGTGAGATATTTACATTGATTTGGGTGTGTTAATGGAAATCCAAGTCTTTGTGGTCGAATTTGGGAGGGTCTCAATATGCTTGTAAAGTGTTGGAAACCAACAATCTTACAAGTCAGATTTAAGCGAGTCTTCCTTTCTGTAATGAAATAATGAGCCAGTCTTTCCTAATCTCAAATTGATGCATGTGAAGATGTACTTGGTGTCTAAGTATGAGCATTCGATATTATCGTAGTCTTATTGAGTCCAAATATATGTTCTTACTATTGTTTAGTTCTTTCCAGTATTGCACCAGAAGTAGAGAAGTTTCCACATAATTCCTCGGGCCATTGTCTCTCATCATTTTTGCCATCCCATACGTGATGCACTTCGAAATGTGCAAACTGTCGAAGCAAATCCCTGAGTGAATTTGTTTAAGTGTATGGGCTGTGTAGATTTTGAGTTGTTTAGAGTCTGTAGGTGTTCTATAAACTTTGTTTGAAAGAATTAGTAATAGTCCAATGGTGTTTGGAAAAGAAATTGTAAATCTTAGTCTAAGTTTGCCAATTTTTACTTAAAGAGCATAAATCTCGGTTTGGTTACATTACAGTTTAGGAATTGGAAAAAGACAGTTCTTAGCCTCCCAAAAGCTAAAAATTACACCTAGTTTTCAAATTTTCAATTCCTGTTCGGAATTGGAGTTAATATCTATGATTTTCATATTGGGGACATTACATGCATCTAATTTATTTTCTCATTTACATCCACTATCAGTGTCAGGGGAAATAGAAACCCTAAGGATATTCCATTGTATTGTTTAGAGTGCAAGATCACCATACCCTTCTCTCCTAGAACATTTTGTAACAACCCCCTTTTGTTGACAAATTTTAAACCTAATTAAATGGGAAAAAAATTGAGAAAATTTTAGAAAGAACTAATCTACGATGATTCTATTGACATTCAAATTCATTATCCTCATGAAAACAATTAACAATTCTAATATAACCCAGCAAATTTACATTAGAGCCAATTTGGGGTCTAAAATGAGCCTCATAAGAAAAAGAGCCATTGATGAGTTGGAGATCAAGAACCAATAGAATTTCAAGAAATTGAGTCAATGATAGTCGTTGAGTTGGCATATTTGTCTCAAAAAAATAACTATTTTTTTAATTTGCATATTCAACTATTCTCCATGTAGTTTTACTCAAATTTTTGAGTGAAAGCACTCGTTGGATGCATAATCCAATTTGCATGCAACGAATATCCACCCTACATACTTTTGATGACCCCACTCCACAAAAAAAATAAAAGTTTTTATGTATTTCTCATTTTTCATGCCCAATTCATCAAAAGTATGCAGTGTGGGTACTCATTGAATTGCGCATCCAACGAGTACTCCCAATCAAAATTTGAATAAAATCACGAGATAAATTGAAAATGCAAAGAAAAAATAGTTTCTTTTCTCCTTTCCTCCAAAATTCCTAGTTCTTATTTTATTATTTTAACTATTATTTTATTATTTCCCTTAGGAGGCCCAATTTAGACTCAAAATTACTCTAATGAAATCTATAACCTAGTTTGTTAAAGACAATGTAAGAGCATTACGATTATATTCCTTCGCAATACAATCTCGGATATTCCTTCACAATACAATCTCGGAAAGAAGAAAAATTCATAAATCTTTTTAATTCCCTATATATCTCACATAGTTATTTCTCGAAGTGCTAATTTTGTTTATTTAGAAGTGGAAGGCCTGATATTAAATGTGAAAACAAATAGTAGATTCTCTACCAATATATGTCTTTTTTATTATATTATTTGCCAATGGTGTTTATGTTAACGTATAGCGCTATTACATTTCGAAATTTATTCAAAACATTTTTTATACATGCTTGAGAAAAGTTCTAGATGCCAACAAGCGTTATTGCACTCGATATTAAAGCTAATAATGTTGCCAAAGTTTATCTGGTGAATGCTCTCTACAATGTTTGTTAACATTCATCAAGTATATTTATTGGTATGTAGTATAGGTAGTTGATATTGTTTAGTATTGGAGGATAAGTAGTTCATATTGTTGTTTGGAAATAAGTGGTAAAAAGCATCATGTACAAGAAAGCACGTCCAAGAAAATGGCTATGTCAAATGCCCCACTGTTTCATACAAAGTGCATTAATATTGAGGTGATATTTTGATGGTGACAACAATGTGACAACCTATTGAACATCTTAATGTTAAGATCTAGTTTGAAGACTCATAGAATTCTTGTGAGGGCACATATTGTGCTAGTTTTAATTTAATAATATTAAGTTGTCACTTCAATTCCTTATGACTTGTGTTAACCCTTGCACACAAAAGGTTGCATAAACACTAAGCTATTAAATACTCACTTTTAAACCTTTTAATGAAATGCTCTCACGTGCAAAGTGAGAAACATACGTCACTACATATAAAATCCACCATTTACATTTATTATTGAAATTGAAACCACAACTAAAATTTAAATCAGAGAACATAAACCTAGCCTCATGTAACTTTATATCATGAACCTGACTAATATGAGCCAAACTATTCAAGTGAGCCAATGATTTATATCCAAGTAAAGAAAAGAACTTATTTCTACAGAGGAACATTTATCCCATATTTTTAACCATTCTTACGTCTTGTTTTATGTCTTAATAGCTTTGTACAAAATACAATTAAAATTACACCTACATTCTACCACCAGTTATTGAAATATGAGCACTCACATATTGCCATGCCTTGCCCCATTTTACCTGTAATTTCATGGTGAATAAAATAGTAACTACAAACTTCTAGATAAGGGGTATGCGCAGTAGATATAAGGAAATAGTGATAACATTGATCCTATCAACCCACTGATAGTATAGTTCTAAAATATCTTTACAATCTATAACCAGACAAAAAATTCAAGTGATTCATTTTTATACAACGTTGTTGGGAAAAATTCATTATGAAATCAACATAAAATTGTCATGTATATTTTGCTATCACCAATTTCCACTACAATTCCATGAAAATTCTAAATGGGCAAAACGCACGCATTTTAGAGCTCAGTACAGTCTGGAGCTGAAGCTTAACAAAAAGTAAAAAGAACAATAGCATTTCCCAAAAATGCTTATTTTCTTCCTGTTTACCTAAAATAATAAGAAACTTGGGCCTATAAGATTGTTACGATTGTTAACTTCAGGGGATCTCAAGTAAAGTTGGACTTCCATGGAGAATGGTAGTGGCAGCCATTAAAATATGGGAGTTTCATCATGTCGCTCCACAGCAAAACACAAGAGGCTGGTGTGCTGAGGCACAATGCTCATCTTTGTTATCGAGCAGTAACAATGCTTCATAAATATAGGAGAATCCACAGAATGTGGAACAAAGTTTCATCATATAATTATAGAGAAAATGAGTTTAAAATTAAAGAATACAATACTTTGAAAGCTAGAACAAGTGACCATTTAAAAGAATACAGTTCTCTGAAAAGTAAAATTCCATTTGTTTAATTAGATCATGAGCTAGATGAGAAACCAGATGATTGCTACTACTCAAGTCTCGTACCATTATAATCAAAGTATAAACCATATATCAAAGTATTTTTGATATTTCATGAAGTTTCTAGATAACTTTCCAACGAATTTTAGCATACATTTTTGGGCAATCACGGAATTTATAATAAATATACAAGCTACTTTAGGACCATTGCCCGTGCTGAAAACACACAAAAAAAACAATCGGATCATTGCCATTGTTTCAAGAACATTAGGAGATGTATTTACTATCTGAGCTCACCAACACTCCATTATTCTTGACCATATAAAATTGTTAAAAAGGATTCCTCAAAAGTCTGTGTTGGCATTTTGAGCCCAAAAAAAAAAAATCCATAAAAACTGGTACATTTACAGTCATAACAAATGCTGATGACAGGACACGCAATCTGAATATACATGGATCGATTTATAGCCCTAAAAACAGTGTAAAACAAGAGAGGAAAAATAAATTTACCACATTAAAATTTCCAACATCAATGAACAGGACCTGATTGATCCCACCACATGGTAAAAAAAATATGTCGATGCAATGTGTTACGCCCCAGATTGTCTGCAACGTGCTTACAAGGATATACCAGAGTGAAGGGGTAATTTCCAATGTAAAAGGCCAAATCTGGGCTTGTTTATGTAAACGTGATGGTCTAGCAGGGCTCAAGACCTTTGGTCTGGTCATGGCAGGTCCTCTTGGTTTTCATTTCAAGGAGTATTGGCTTAGTGGCTTTGCTGACTGGCCCTTGGTGGGCAGAAGTCCCCCATCTTGTTGGACCTTTGTGCACTGGGTTGGTGCTCCGGTGTTTCTTGGGATGGACCCACTAGGACACATGTATTAATGTTCTCATGTTAAGAAAGTTTCGTAGATAACATTTGCATAAAACGACAGATGTTGCTCTATTGGTGAGGTTCCACTTTAGTTTTTCAATGCTTTTTTTTAATTGTCCAGCAAAATTTTTAATTAATCCGATCTACCTCCATGTGTGTCCTAAGCCTTGGGATGATGGCATCGAAGATAGAAAGGATGGCCTACTCCGTAGCTGTTATGATGTGATCTTGTAACTCTTTACTTTATCATGCAGTTGAAAGTGCTCCCATACTCTGAACTCTGGCAAGTTGTATTTGTTAGCGATTTGCTCTACTGCATGCCACAATTTTTGCCCACTAGAAACTATGGCCGCTTAACCCAATTTCAATGTTGAGCATTTCACTGCTGTCTAGGTGTCTATTAGGAAAAGTTCTGGTGGGATGTTTTGCATCTCAATTTTCCATTCGCTGAGTGTTTCAAACTAAATTGGTAACTTTTGTTGATGTATTCTCCAATAATGTGCCTTATTATAGAGACTAGCAAACTCATCACTGACATTCTGAGATATATGTGCTCTATCATACAAATTTATCAATACAACATTCAATTTATTCTGTAATTCGAACACATCATACAAGCTCGATTGAATTACCCCCAGCTGCCTTACAATATGCCACCCGATTCTCCATGAAGTCTATATTCTTATTTTTAGGCAGCTCCTTCTTTGTTCCTGGACACTAAGAAAGAAAATCTGCCAGTGGCAATGACCACTAAATCAATTACTGTGGTATCAGTGACAATTACCATAGTGGAGATGACCAAGTCCTAGTATTCATTTATCTTCCTCTTCCTATGGGCTTGCTTGATTACATTTTGCCTTTTCTTATCAAATTTGAATAGTTCCAAGCTAGCCACTTCTTCTGAGGGTGTTTCTGACCATGTGAACTACTGTAAATCTGTGTGACTAGAGAGCAGTAAGTGTCCTCCAGATCAGCATTCAAATATTTGAGGGATTAACATGATCTTCATATATGTGCATCAGATGTTCAATATCCCAACTTTCTGTGCTTCTGCTTATTTCTTCTTTTGCTTGTTGAATTTGGGTTGCATCTGAGTCTTTTAATTTCTACTCTGTTTCCTTTTGCTAGAGCCTCAGTAGCCTTCTCCCTGATCCTCATCTTGGTTTTTCTTATTTTCTTCTTCCAACCTTCTTTTAATTCTCTTCCTCGTATTGCCTTCTTTCATTTTCTACGTCCTTTATTTTCTTATGATCTTCCTCTTCTTGTCTTTTTCTTTCCTCAACCTCCTGCTCTCTCTTCTTCTTTTCCTTGTCTTCTACAGTTCTACCTCTAGTCTAGCATCGGTTTCTTCATCCTCTTTCTTTTTCACTCTTCCTATGTTGCCTTAGCTCTGGCTTCCTCTTCTCACTTCTTGTTTTCCTCATCTCGTCTTAGTTTTTTCCTTCTGTGCATTGCTCCTATGACCAACTCTTAACGTACTTCCTCGTAGGATTTGGCTCCTCTATAAATTTCTTCTTCTTGCCAGAATTCATGTTTGTATGGCCATGGGAATTTAACCATTGAGACATGTTGTGATACTACATTGGGAGGATCACGTCTTTTAAACCTTTCTTTACCAAAATCATACACTGCCAAGACTTCACCCTCTATCTTGGCAGACTTTACATTTTTTAGGCCATATGATTGTATATATAGAGGATGACCATGCCAGAAACCTTTTTTTGTTTTTGCTAAGTGAGATTCTTAATCCAAATTGCTAAGCCGTGTAGGCTATATCATGAATTGCCAATCTAACTGGGATGAACCTAAGCAATGAGTATGGAGCCTTGATGACTTTGAATACTTTGATATAAGCACTGCTCTCCATTACGTATCAATATCCTATTGAACAAAGAAAGTAGTTCAAAGAGGTCTTAAAGAGTAACTAACGACAATAAATCAGCATAACTGTTGCATACAAAGAAAGCAAACGTGACCAAAGTGCCAATAAATTGAAAAGCCAATGAAATGCCACTCACTAAGCATGCCTTTTGAAAATCCCAACAGATAGCTCGTGTTAACCATTGATTATGCCTCGTAGAAAATCATGACTTTCCAAAACAATTGAAGAGCATCACCTAATCAATTGGCATGAGTGAATCAGCTTTAGAGTTGATGAGGTTGCATGAGCAAGAAGATCTGCACTTTGAGAATGTCTTAAAGCCAACTCCAATCGTAATGTTGAACATTTATACAAGTCTTGTCAACCCACCCATATCCCTTGTTCATAGAAGAAATTATTGTCTAACTTGCAAGTTCCTAAAATATAGAAAGAACTTAGACATTCTTAATGAAGCGATCGTCAATAAAAAAATGATCAAAAAATTGTAAGAAAGTCCTTAAATAAATTTGGGAGCAATTATAACAATTCACTGTTGGCCACAACTGTAATGTTTGATGGGGTAAGCAAAATATTATTGAGGTTGGCTTTGTTTCTTAACTACCAAATAAAAAATCAAAGCTTTACAAGAAGCAACCATCTCACTAAATGATCTCTTTCACCTTTTCCTTCAGCTTCCACAATATGTGATTACAAAGAAGGATATCAATATATAGATTGCCTCTAGATCTTTAGATCTTGGATAAACCAAAATTCCATGTTCAATTCCTCTAGCAATCTTTCCCACATATATATTACCGATTCACATTCTCGAGAGATATGAACATCATTGCTATCACAACTCCAAATCAAGCACCTAAGTCGATCTTTGTAGATCCACCTTTTCCTTCAGCGTCCACAATATGTGATTACAAAGAAGGTTATCTACATATAGATTGCCTCTAGATCTTGAGTAACCCACAATTCAATGTTAAATTCCTCCAACGATCTTTCCCACATATATATTACCGATTCACAGTCCCAAAAGTTATGAAGAGCATCATTGTTATCACAACTCCAAATCAAGCACCTAAGTTGATCTTCGTAAACCAATTGGTTGTTACTCTCACCAAAAGAAAGCACTATGAACCAATCTCCAATGCACCACAATTTCCCCAGTCTTGCATGTTCCCACCAAACCCACTTGTAGTGGAACTAAATATGAGGTTGTCTACAAGAATGTTTTTTGTTGAAAATGTTGTAGTAGACATGTGGACCCTCAAGGTAAACAAGCCATACCACAAAAGTTATGCCCCTTGTGATATAAACATGTCAACGAACAACAAAAGAGACATCGTTAAGAGCTCACAAGCAATGTATGGCCCCCATTGTGGATACATAAACACTAAGACCCTATTCCTTCTACCCTTATCTTCTGTGTTCATATCAATTACCTACTTCCCACAACCTTGGTGGGGGCAATGACTTGACCCTTCACCTCTTCCATATTTTCTACCTTGGTTTAGACCTTCCACACAATGGCTTTGATTCTCTCTACCTCCTGGAGCTAGAGTTTCTTATATGTTCTCAAGCACCCTGGAGATCTACTATCTGCATCTTCATTAGCTTCAGGTCTTTGAAAATTAGACATTGTATATCTGATTAGATGTTTTTAATTAAAGATTATATTAAAAATAAAAAGGGTTGCAGCCCAGCCAAGTAGCAAATACAAAACAGAAGAAAACTCTATCCTTTACAAAAATACTACGAGCAAATAGGTCTAACCATATTTTTCAAGAGTCCAAAAATCACCTGCTATAACTCGCCAACTATGTTACCAGGATATAGATCCAGATACAGATTCACCAAATTTTTGAAAAGCCAGGATCCAGATACAGTGAGGAAACAGAAAGTACAAAAATATATAAAACTATTTGTATAATAAATTTTTAAAAAAAAGCGTGAAAAATGAAAACTATTCATGAAACACAATAGTAGAACTATAAGTTATTGCCAAAAAGAGAGTTTTCATGCATAGTACTATTAGGCATTCATGTACCATAACTGATAATTTGATAAGTTATAATCATGATTGATACTTGTTACACCTCAGATTGTCTGAAGCATGCCTTTCAGGATCTACTAGAGTGGGGGTGCCTTTTGCCATTGTAAAAGGCCAAGTCTAGGCTTTATGATGTAAAAGTGTTGGTCTATGGCTGCCTCAAGAGCCTTGGTCTGGCCATGGCAGGTCCTCTTGGTTCTCATTCCAAGGAGTGCTGATTTAGTGACTCTGCCGACTATCCCTTGATGGCCAGAAGTCCCTCATCATGTTGGGAATTTATGCCCTGGGTGGGTGTCTGGTGCACCTTGGGATGAACCCATTAGGACACATGGCCTAGGGGCTCCTAACCACACTCATGATTATGCTTTGTAAAGGTGATTGCACATGTAAGGCTTGTCATTCCTGCTTTAGCACACCTCATCTATGCCCACTTGGTCTTTCCTTTTGATGTTTTACCCCTCCTCTTCGTCTCCATATGCAAAAATGATAATGGTGTCGCCCTGTGAAGAAGGACCTATCTTGCTAAAAAGGAGGACATTGAGGGAAAAGCACATTGTTGGGGTTAGTTGGGGCATGGCATCCTCCTTTAGACTCAACATTTCACTTGGTTGAAGCCATTTGCATCAATATCATTATTTTATGTCTTTTTGAGGTTTAGTCCCTGGCTTGTGGGTGACAAACCCTAATTTTGAATTACTTTACTTTTAGTAAGGTAGGCTTTAAAATTAAAGAGCTTAGGTCACTCCATATAAATAAAGAGCACCTCCAGCTCATTTGTAAGAAGAACAGGGGTTGAAAACATGATCTTACTACTTTTTCTCTTGGTTTACATGAGCTCTCAAGGCTAGCGCACCTCTCTTTTGACAAGTCTCTTACTTTAAAGGATGAATGGTGGATTTCTAGGGTTTTTCTATCTCTTACAAGATTGATTTAAAGAAGAGTTTGTGATAAGTCGTGGCTAAGAAAGGATCTAAGGTTTCTCTGTGGATGTCAATAAGATCTTATACTTTCTTTGTTTGGCATTGTTCTTATGCACCTAAGCAAGGTAATCTAGGGTTTTATCTACATCTTGTCAAACTTGTTAGAGGAGACCTTCCTCTTGAAGGAGCTCTCCTAGGTAGGCCTTGGAATTCACTATTTGCCCTAATTAGACCTAGTACTGATTTGACCTATCTAGGGTTACTAGTCCTTGACCTACTTCATAAATATTGAATTGCCAAATTGAGAAGGGACAGTAAACTTGATCTCTTGTTGCCCTAGGGTAAAGACTAAGGTCTAACCCCTTCTCTTCTTCAATACAAAAGAATATGATAGTTTCAAAACCCTAAAAATCAGAAAATTGGAAAACCAAAAATATTTTTCTTTTGGACGGACTAATCCACCCAAAAATTGTGCCCTCCTTGGTTTCTGGGACAATCCTTAAGAGAATCACCTTCTTGGGGCCAGTTTATGATATATTTTGTATTTTGTACAATATTTCTGCTATGTTCCAGATCTGCTACAACAGGTACAGCCATCTAATCATCAAGTTTAAAGGCCATAAAGGACCAAGGAAAGGCCTAATTTCAACCTTGGGGTTTGGGCAACAGTTGCATAGGTTTAAGCAGGTCCACCATCAATTTTGAGGGCTGGTTAAGGCATAAACCAGATCTGATTGATCATTTCCAGATTTGATTTAAGTGCTCCTCTTACCCTCTTGATGTATCATGTATGTCTCTTACACATACCCTTAGGGGTCATCTTATACGGTAAGTTGGTGAAGTTCAGGCTGGTTTTTCATCTATTTATGATGTGTCATTAGCTGTTGTTCTACTATAACAACAATATAATATCGTGGTTATCTATCTCATAAGTGATTATAAAGTATTACAACTCCTACCATCTCCTGGTGTCACTTTATGCTTCATTGGTTTTACCCCATAAGGCACTAGTCTTAGTTTGAGAGGTTTGCTTGTGAAAAGTATTTGAGTGCTGCAAATATCCTTCACCAAAATTAGGGACTCCCCCTTGGTCTTAGGAGTTGACCTAAAATGTTGGGAAGCTGGGTTGTGGTGACATTGGGTGCTAGCTTCTCATGTGCTTACCCATCATAGCAAAGGGATTCGTGACCTTAATCAGGGTGCTAGTTTGAGCGGTAACAATATTGATAATTTTGAAGATCATCTCAACATGAACATGAAGTAGGTCATAACAGTGTTTTTGTGAGCCACATCCACATGCCCATATTAGCAGTGAATAAAGTGGCTTTCTTGAAGGCTATGGCAGGACTAAAGAACATTGTGAGTGAAGTGAGCAACAACATAGCACAAAAGGATAGATCAGCCCTTGACAGCAGACCTTGACCATAAAGATAGATCAAATGAAAACCTTGAGAGCAAACCTTGACAGATTAGAGTTCGAGAGCAGATCTTGACACAAGGATGGATCAAACCTTGAGCAAGTATGGGGTTGTTTTAGCCTTTAGGTGTTCAGCAAAATGTTTTAAAACTCAGACTCAGACTCAGACTCGGACTTGGCCAAGGATCAACTTGGACTCGAACTCGGACCGATTTGAATTTAATGACTCGGTTTTCTAAAAATTACATAGAATATTTAAATTTTAGTGGGAATATTTTATTTTTAAGATTCCAAACCATTAGAGATAAAATATGCAAAGATTCCAAACCAGTATTCATGTATATACCATGTAAGGGTGCATATATCAACATGGCACCAAGTGCAATACATATCTGAATCAAAATACATAATCAACGAGGCTCTAAATGGCCTATAGGGTCCAAAAAACAACATGCTATGCCTACAAGGCTACAATCTCAACTTGATCAATCATTAAAATCATTACCTATATTGGGATCCTATTCATCAATAGCACCTTGTGCCCCCTCCTCTAAGCTATAGCCCTTGCCTCTACCTCTAAGCTCTAGCCCTTGCCTCTACCTCGAATCTTGAAGTTGATCCTCCCTACAATTTTGATGAAACTTCCTATAATCCAAGTATTAAAATAAGGTAGAATTAGAAAAAGCTTCCCATGCTTAATAAGTAATCTTGCTTGATTGAAGGGTACATTTTTATTAAGGTCACGATAGAGGAGTTCAACAATCAACCAGCACCACCAAACATCAAGGTACATAAAGAGATTGATGTGCTTGATTAAATGTGAGTCCCTCACCCTCATACATGATAGAATCCAATGGAAACATTGCAATCCTAACATCCTGAAAACTGTTAAGTCTGTTGAATTCTGAATGGGATCTAAAATTCTACTTTTTGCATATGAAGTCCGATGAGGTTGGAACCACTCTCAAACATCCTGAAAAATTTGTTAACAATTTAAGTAAAAGGATAGAAAAGGAAAGATAAAGATATCAATAGGTCACAAAAGCCTTGGAAGTTTCAGGATCCATTTGAAAATTTGTGAATTTCTTTGATTTTGCACAGGATCCGTTTCCTGGGATAAGGATCCATTTCCTTCTCCAGAGGATCTGTTTCCATGACAGATCCTAGGCAGATCTGGATTCGGTCCGCAGATCCTACACACTGGGGTGGCAGATCCAATAACACAACTCGCCAACTATATTGTCTAATAAATTGATGGAGTGAACAATTCAAAAATACATACTAAGTCGTGCAAACTAAAGCAAAAACTTGAAATCATCACTTAACTTGAAATCATCACTTCTTATGAAGCGAACATTTCAAATATACATACTAAGTCATATAAACAAATACAAAAAATCAAAATTATCACTTCTTTTGAACCTCTTCAAGTCGATGCTTTTTCCCAATCTTCTCTTCACACTCCTAGGAGGTCTACTCTCTTCTCTTTTCACTTGGATGAGCATTGAATTGAGCAAAGGCCAAGGATGCCCCTTAAGAGTCAGAATTACACTAAAAAGGGGGAACCAAGACCGAATCTGGAATGCGAAGATGAAACACTGTCCTTTGAATCCTCTATTTAACAAAGTCGACCTATAATAAAATCTCCATGTTCCTACTAAGTTGGACACCCATAAATGCTCTACCTCTTTTTGCCAATTTCTCAAGTCAACTACATGCCTTGGTGTGTTTATTGCTCATGTATCCCTTGTAAAACTCATATCCTAAAGTTTCTTCTCCAACTCTGCCTACCAAAGATCCCATCTAATGCATGCATTGATAACTCCACACTATGCCTCACCGACCTTCAGATAGTATTTCACCCTTTCTTCAGTTCTTTAAGCTCACGCGCAATGCACCATTTCTCTCCAACCCTTGTATTCATTCCTCAAAATATAGCTTGTTTTTGCAACAAAAAAGACTCGAAAGTTGGCTTTTATAATCAAACCACCACTACCTATGAAAACCCTGTATGGGCTGCTAACCAAGAGCCAAGATCAATTGGATCAATCTCCTACAAAATAGAGGGTCCATATCCATAGGAGTCACGCAAATAGAAAGGAAGAAGAGTACTGAGGTGGTGCAAACTCAAAGCTTCGTAAGGAGTAAGAACAATTCCCTTGTAGGAACCATGCTGCCGAAAACCTAAAGACAAAAGCCAAACTACATCGAGATCCCATCAAAATTCTAGAAATGGCTTCTACCTCAAGCAATCAACCCACATTTAACAATCCACCTAAATGTCATACAAAATATATTAATTTGCACATTGCAAGGTGTAATAAGTGAAAACCTACATCATTGATCCATTGTCATCAAGAAGGGAAACTTCACCTTGTAAACCACATATGCCTATCATTTCAATGAGGGCTTAGATCCTATGGAGGGATATGAAATGATATTCCCCATTTATAATACATTGCCCATAGTTCAACAACGCACCTTGATTTTCAATGAGGCCTGAGATCCTATGGAGGGATATGAAATGATATCCCTCCATTTATAATAAATTGCCCATAGTTCAACAGCGCACCTTGATTTGCTTGTTGGGCTGCTGACCCTTTTTGATGATGAAGCACATTTAAAAAAAGAGATTTTATAAAATTCCTTAATCCCCTAAGTAGTTCTTAACATTTGAGCAAGAGAGGGATGATTTATTGTCATTTCATGATTTCCAAAGATGACTCCCCTTGCTCCTGTTTCCCCATGATAGAAAAGTTATTAAACAAATATTCATAAAAAGAATTGGTAGATATGAGTCATGACTAAATCTGTTATTCCATCTCAAACTCATTAAATTTGTATCCCTCTAGAGGAAATCACTTCCCTTGCTAATTGCTACAAATTGTTGACCTCAATTCAGAAATTCACCTTTGACAATATTCACCCACTAATCATAGCAATTGATTGGGCAGATTAATGCTAACTTTTATACCCTTATATAGCTTTTGATTAGTAGCAACTATTAATGTGTTATTCAGTTAACTACTGAACATTAATTACTAAAAATACAACTGTATAAGAAACCATAAATACACAGCAGAACAACAAAATGCAACCACACAAAATAGACACAAGGATTTACCCTAGAAACCCCAACTGGGGAAAAACCAACAAATGTTTGTCTTCTTATTGCAAAATTTGATTACAACAGCACTACAATAGTCCTCCAGATAAACCCTCTAGATCTGGACCAAAACACATAGGAAGATACTCCAAATCCTTTCTGCAAACTGGATAGACAAACCCTAGATCCACCCTAGATCCAATAGACAACAGAGAAGTAACTCTTCCCTAAAAAAGGTTGTTTATAAAAGTCACTTTTACAAAGAGAGATACAAATTGAGGATACTTCCACATGCTAGACACAAACCAATGTAGAAGCACCTATCCTCACTACAAACTTCAACACTCCCTCTTAGTGAGGAAGGTATTCTTCACCACCCCCAACTTGTCTCTGAAGAACTCAAACTTCCCCTTGGGCAATCCTTTGGTGAGGATGTCTACAACCTGCTCATCTATGGAAATGTATTGGAGCTTCACAGCTCCTCTCTGAACTCTATCCCCGATGAAATGATACATGATCTCGATATGCTTGGGCCGATCGTGAAATATTGGATTTTCAAAGAGCCTAATACAACTCTGATTGTCAGAGTAGATGACAATCGGGTCCAACTCCTGACCAAATAACCCCGTGAGCATCTAGTGAAGCCATATGGCCTCACAACTCGCCAAATTGGCTACCAAGTACTCGGCCTCCACAGAACTAAGTGCCACTGACTTCTGCTTCTTGCTGAGCCAAGAAACAACTCCTAATCCCAGGCTAAAGAACACCCTAAGGTGCTTTTTCTATCCACTGCACTTCTTGCCCAGTCTGAATTTGTATAGCCCACCAACTACACTCTATCACATCAGACATATCTGAGTCCATACTCCACTTTACCTCTCAGATACCTATGCACATGCTTCACTGCCATCCAGTGCACCCTCCTTGGTTCCACCATCTACTAGTTGAGGGTGTTCACAGCAAAACAAATGTCTGGTCGAGTGTTCACCAAATACATCAAAGAACCAATTAACTGTCTGTACACCGTGGAATCCACCAACTCTGACTCAAAAGCATTCAGCTTCTTCAAGTTGATGATCATGGGCGTAGTCATAGGCTTGCAGTCCTCCATCTCGAATCTCCTCAAAATCTCAACTACATATTTTCCTTAACCATGGAAAACCTCACCTTCATGTTGCCACACCTCCAATCCCAGAAAATAGTGCATCAATCCCAAGTCTTTCATCTCAAACTCCTCCGCAAGGTCCCTCTTGCATCTTGCTATGAGCTTCTCATATCTTGTCAGAAACGGGTCATCCACGTATAGTACAAGAATGAGTGGATCATCACCAACCAATAGGAAGTATAGGTTGGAATCCGCCTCACTCTCGACGAAGTCCATACTCACCACATAACTATCGATCCTGGAATACCAAGCTCCTCGATCACCCTATTGAGGAACGTTGTCTTTGTTACCAGCTATTTTGTACAATAGCTAAATTTCTTGTCAGCCACCAGTTTCATAAACATGTTCAATGTTCATCATTAGTGTTCAGAAGTTCAGAAGTCATTTTCAGGGCAACTTTGCCCCATTTGTAATAACTGCATGTCCATACCCCCATGGGGAAAATGTAAAAAGTTGGTCTAAACGGGGTCCTTTTATAAAAGACTCAGCGATTCCTTACGTTTAGCCATTTGGGGGATACTCTAGAGTGTTTTTTCCTTAGGAATTATGCGCTACTCATCAGTGGCGTATAATCCTTGAGTTTTTCACTCAAACCTCTAAAGCTGGAGTATTTCCCATGGTGGTCAAAACCTAAGGTGGTTATTAGAGTCTTGTGTCTAGGATTTTTTACGTGTTAGCCATCTCGATTGAGTCGTATGAACATGCACTAGGTCCCCTAGGAATTTCGTTAGATTCCAAGAAGAATAAATTTTTCCATAAATTAGACCATTTTTTAATGGTTTAATTAAAAAAAATTAAAAGTGATAAAAACCTCATCCGGAGGCGGATTTGGGCGTGGAGAGGCTCATTTTGACGCTCAGAGCATCCTTTTTATCCTAGCACCCACTTTTCTAAGGTTTCGGGCAATTGAATCGCCTTTGGGAGCAGTTTTTCATTATTTTGGCATTTAGTGGCCATAAAATGACAAAAGCACATAAAGACAAAAAATTAAAAAGTCAAAAAATGTGATTTTTTAAACTATGGAAAGGCATGGGAATATTTTTTGGAGAGGTACGAATACATTACAAAGATAAACCATGCCACTATGTAATGTCCCTTATTAGGAATTTTATTAAAATTGCAATTTTCCACTTTTTTTCCTTGGTTCGACCTTTGACTAGTTTCGATCTCTAGGTCCCAAATTTGCCCCAAATGATCCCAAATATTCTGAGAAGGTATATGAATGATATTAGAACATAAATATGTGTTTCAGGGATGCCTTTGTACCTTTAAAACACTTCTGCAAATACTCTTTCAATTCTGGTCAATGTAGGTAACTTTACTAGTGATTTCCCTTTGACTAGTATTGGTCTCTAAGTCTCAAATTGACTCCAAATGCCTTCAAATTTTCAAGGAAGGTGTATGAATGATATTAGAACTTGAATATGATGTTTATGGATGACATATGTCCACCAAAAGGCCTCTGCAAACTCTCTTAAGATTCTGAACCAATTATGCAATTTTACTAGTAATTTGGGGTTCAAATCCCCCTGGGGTAAGTACTGAAAATGGCTTCCCAAATGCCTCCAAACCCACTCAAATTTATGAACAGAGGTATGTAATGTGTTAAGTATTTTATTAAAGTATCATATGCACCATTAATGGATTATTACAACTGTTCTCACCCTCTCCCATTCAACTGCAAAAATCCCCAATTCGACCCTTGGGGAAATGGCACTATTTCACCTCCCAATACAACTAAACTGAGTAAAAATGCTTCAAATGCTCAAGTACAGTACATGAAACTTGTAGAAGACATCCATGGCAGTATATTGATCACAAATATATCAGAGAATCATCCATTCATTCGAAATCATCATCAATACATTGGCTCACAACAAGGTAGTGGGGAAATGGCATTGTTCTTCCATTAAAAATGAAATTTATACATTTCTACTTGGAATTTCGACCTGAAACTTTTTGGAGATGAAGAACAGAGTATTTACTTCATATTACAAAAGAAATGGGGCATTAAAAGCTTCCCCAAAGAGTACAATAGCTCACCAAAAACGCCCTCCCTCAAGGATCAAGAATATGCCATCAAAACTGGAAATGGTTGAAGGAGTGAGCTGCAATAGAAGAAACCATGAGCTGCCCTGTAGCTTACACCTGCAAATAAAGACTCCATTAAAGCTCCAAATGAAAGGTCTTAATGGCCTTTCCAATTACCAACTTGGATGGGAATCTTTCACCCTCGAAATTGGCTAAGGCAAGAAACTAGTCATCCACTAGCTCTCCCTCTTCACAATTGCAATTGCAAATTCTACAAATGATCAAAAGCTGGTTTCATTCTTTGTTATTGACATTTATAAACTTCTAATGTCCTCCATGGGTCGAATTCCTTCCAAGAGACTCATGCCAACTCAAGTTGGGAAGAGATTCCAAAGAACGCCACTTGTACAACAATTCTTAGTCTCCCACTTCCACCAAATCACATGTGGAAGCATATTAGCTGCCCTAACACCCTTGAGCGCCCTCTTGGAGTCTATTTTTAGCCCTGACATGTCATATATGTCATATGTCAGCCTTCAGGTCTGATTTGTGTCATAGGTGTCATAGCATCTTCATCATTGTTGTCATAGAGCTAGGGAATCTAGCCCAAGTGTCTCACTAGCTCCAAATTGCCTCTTCCTCTTCCATGGGAGTTACTCTTCCTCTATATTTCGACCTTGGATGAGTCATGCAATGAATAATACCTTTTGGACTCCCCCAAGTATGTTACCATTCACCTTGAATTCGAATTGGTGAGAGAATGATGCCAAATGTAGTGGGGAAATCTAGCCATATGTGGGTCCCACTTCCTCCATGTGTCTTCATGATGAAATGCCACTTTGATTTTCACTTGTATATATTTATTTAGATCCTTTATTAAATATTTATGCCATTATAATGTTCAAACATCATTTATTATCCCCATTATTCCAAATCCCAAAGCTTCCACCCCAAACCTAGGAAACTAGTAATTGTCCTCCTTGGCAATTATTTGACCTTTAGCATCAATTTGACAAACTCTAATGAATAGAGCCAATGTGATTAGGCCATTGTGACCCAATACCAAATTTGGGACATGACACACTAAAGTCAATTTTTCAATTAAAATGAGTTGTACGGATCCGTACGGATTTCACCTTTCACGTGGGAGCTGAAAGCATGAGAAATCACGATTTAGTGATGTGGCACTAGTTAAATGGATTGTTGAGTTTGTAGTTATGGTAATGGTGGGCGCCTCCCTAAGTTTGTGGCCACCTCATGGCTTGGTTCCCTTATGACTACGACTTCCATTGATTGCAACTCCTCAAGGCTCACATATCTCATCAAAGCTCACGCCTTTGGTTATGTGGAGGGCTCGTATTTGATGGTGGAGTTTCCTATGTTGGGATGGGAGGCGCCTTGCCAAGGTGGAGGCCACCTCCCCATCCACAATGAATGCGAACTCGAGTTGTATGATGGATACCACTCCAAGCTTGGAGTTTGAAGGGAGTTCGAATTCCTTGATTGAGTTATTGGCTTCTCTTAGTGCCAATTCGAACAATTCAAATTGGGCTTGGGATAGCTTGTATTTTTGTATAAATAAGAGTGCTTGGCCCTCTCTTTTTGATGGAGAATTTGTGCAAGTACACTCTGGAAAAATTTGTAATATTTGTTTGAATTTGAATAAAGCAGAAGACTTTGGAGGTCCATGTGGGAGTTCTTTGTATGCCATCTTTCATCTTGTCTGAGGTGATACCTTTCTTAGTTCATTTCTTTTGATTCTTAAGTATTTGATCATATGATTAGAACGCTAACAATCTAGCACAACATTGTTTGATCTATGCTTTTCTCTTAAGATTTGTGGTTTTCAGGTATTCTCAAGTGCAAGAGCTCTTGGTTGGTTAATACATTCATCTTACAGGTTCCCAAAGAAGGCTTCTACTTCAAAAATTCAAGAAACAAAGCTTGCTTGCCTCATCCATCAACAACAAAGTTTAAATAATCTAGCTACTGGTTACTAGTTCTACCTCTAAGTTGTGGAAAATCCGAGTTTTATTCTTCTCCAAGCCTAGAACCTTATCAAGCTTGCCTTTGTTTGTGGTTTGCCTTGATTTTTGCCTCCCTTTGCTCTCGTCCTAGTCTTCCTCTTAGCCCCTTTCACATCCTCCTCTCCTTCATTTTCTTCATTTTCTCCCTTTCGTCTTTCTTAGCTTTCTCTCCTTGCCTTTTGCTTTTTGCCTCATCCTTGCTTTCGTCTTCATCCTTATTCCTCCTATCTCTCATCTTCTTTTCTTCCTTTCGTCTAGCTCCCTCTTCATCCTCTCGTTTTAGTTTTCCTCCCTTCTTCTCTTCGTTTTCCTTCTAGCTTCTCTCTTCTCCTTCGTTTGTCTTTTTCCTTTCCCTTTCGTTTGCCCTAGTTTTCCCCAAGACCTTCTAGCTTTCATCCTACCTTACCTTCTCTCCTTTTTCTTCCTTTCATGCCCTAAAAACACATAAAAAGCAACAAAAAGGTTTTAATTAAGAGTTAGATTTCATTTCCACAGTTAGTAATTAGATCTCCTTTCGTTTTGTTTTGCAACTGGTTAGTAGATCTCTCTTTTTGGTAGAGTTGGTAGTTTTGTTAACTTAGTTCTCACTTGCTTTTCCATTTTAGATCTCATAGTCTCATTCCACCGAAAATTTGCATTAGATCTTACTTGCTTTCATGGTTGCAATCTCAGAACTTAGGGTAGTTTTCATTTTTTGATTTTAGCTAATGCTTAATGGGTGCTTTGAGATGACTTGTCTTGTGTAGGTACTTGGAGGAAAAAAAAAAAGAACCAAAGAGGAGCTCAAGTGAAGTGAGAACCAAGGAGAGGTGCAAACCATGAATATCATTTGAACCAACCCACTATCATTTGTACAAACTCATAAGAGTTTCTCCATTTTTATTTGTCCAATAAAAGCTTGAGTGGAGATTTTAAGTCCCCACTTTCAACTTCCCCCTTTTGGGGAAGTTTGTTGTCTCTTTGAGTGGTTTGCTTTGAAAAGCTTAGATTAGTTTTCCATTACTTACACTTAGAAATATTCTGCTAGTTTAGTTCCATTTTGCTTTAGAATACTAATTGCTAGCTTAGATTTACTTTCCACTAATTGTTAATTTCAATTTTGCCTTGTTATTTGTTGAGTTATCACTTGTGCTCCATATTTATAATTTGTTTATCCATCTTAAAAGGAACCAAAGACTCTTGAACTTGTCATAAGACAAGTCAAGAGCACTCTCTGTCGGAGAGCATAAGCATTGCACTTTTGCTGCATTTTAACATATAGATTAGTTAAAGTCTCTTGAACCTCTGTCATAAGACAAGTCAAGAGCACTCTCTGTCAGAGAGGTTCATCTTGTGCTCTAATTAAAATTCGCAACTCATCACTCCCATAATAAAATTTGAATTTATTCGTTGTTTCCTTGCTGGAGTATGCTCTGACCAACCTAAAAATTGGATTACTCAGAAACGGCATTGGACTGATTAATCTTGCAAGATTCAAACGTAATAAAATTTTCACCCCCATAACCAACGAACCAGCGTTGTTTCGATAAATACTCAGGTATGTGGGCAAATTCCAAGTGGGGGCGTCGGGGTTCCATGTTCAGCCTCTAGTTTGCTGGTTAGCATTGCGCTCCTGGCTACAGCACTAGGTGGCCAGACATGTCTTCGAACGGAGCCACTGAAAGTATTTCTGGCTAGCTTTCCAGACACTTAAAACAAGATTACATAAAATACTGTAAAATCAACCAAGAACAATTTCAAAACATTTACCCAAACATTATATCAAGACTTGTATCTTCAGCATCCCAAGCACTCATTGACTCCATTTGGCACTGGTATTCAAACTTACATGCATTACCTTAATATGGACCATTTGTCCTTTAATTCTTAAAGTCGTTATATTGTGGATGCTTATTTAATTTCCAAGTTGTCATATATTGTTTCATCTTGATATTTGTGTTTTGTAATTGCAACGTGGATTGCGTATTTTATTGTATTTCAAAAAACTCCTAAACAACACCCATTCAAATCATTTCATCATAAAAACACTTAAAACAGAGAGCCATAGAAAAACTCTTTGTTAGGGACAAGGCCCCTTGGCTTCGTTAGGAGTTTGCCTAAACGGAGGAGCTGGGATTCAAGTGACAGTACCTGGCTCATTGCTTGCCCCCAAGGCCACACCTCTCCCACTTGTAGTGAGGAGACAGCTTTCGAAAGATTTATGCTGCTGGTGTGCACCTCGGCGGACAACAGTCTTCACATCCATTTGATGTATCCTCCACCCCATCTCTAAAGCAATAGACATGATAGCTCTAATGGAAGTATATATGGCGACTGGAGGAAAAGTCTCCTCATAATCAACTCCCTCTTTCTGGGAGAACCCGCTTGCCACGAACCTTGCCTTAAACTTCTCTACGTTGCCATCTACAGTATGTTTGCTCTTATAGATCCACTTGGAGTTCACCATTGACTTTCTCTCTAGTCTAGGCACTATATCCCACACATCATTCTTCATGATGGAAGAATACTCCTCTACCATGGCATCCATCCAGACCTGCTGGTTTGAGCTGGAAGGCTCAGGATCAATAATGTTGCTTACTAGTGCCATATAACTGGAAAATATCTGGGATGGTTTGCTCACCCTGACTGAAGTCCTTGGAGCATCCACTAGCTCTTGTGCCTCCTTTAAGGTTCGCTCTGCCCACTTTGGCTTCGTCTTCCTACAGGATTCGCCGAAATGATTGAGCATCTTGCTCCTCCTCATGATCATGTTGTTCACCCTGCACACTCATCGAGATGCTTGTAACCTGTGATGGTGGTCTAACCTCTACCTTTGGTGCTCCCTGCTCCTACGTTTTTGCTTCAAATGGCATGGATCCACAAGACTTCCTGAAAGCCATGTCCTTCTCAAATCTCACATCCCTTCGTACCATTGTCTTCTTCAGTGCTGGAATGTACACCCTGTAGGCTTTTGAGGTTTTGTTGTACCCAACGAAAATGCCCTTCTCAACTATTGGCTCAAGCTTCGTCCTCTTCTCAACTGGGTCATAACAGTATACTAAGAATCCAAAGATGTGAAGATGTCTAATCTCGGGTTTCTCTCCTGTGAATACCTCTTCAGGAGTCATCTTCCCCAATACTTTGTGAAGGCTCCTCTTCTATAGATAAACTGCGGTGTTGCAAGCTTTTTCCCATAAAAAACATAGGTAGATCTTGATCATGTAGCATAGCCTTCGCTGCCCCAATGATCGCTCTGTTCTTCCTTTCAGAGACTCCATTCTGCTATGGGTTATATGGGACTGTCAGCTCCCTCTTGATCCCAACATCCACACAAAACTTCTTGAAGGCATTCGAGGTGTATCGCCTCCATTATCTGTTATGAGCACCTTGATCTTCTTCCCAATCTGGTTCTCACAAGAGGTTTGAACTCTTGGAACCGTCTGAGAACCTCTCCAGATTCCTTACTCTTCAATAAATAGATCCACATATTCCTAGAATGGTCATCTATGAAGCTCACATAATAGTTGAACCCTCCAATAGATACGACTGACATGGACCCACGAATATCTGAATGGATTCGATCCAAGATCACTTTGGACCTGTTATCACTTCTGGGGAATGTAGTCTTGGCATACTTTCCCATGGCACACCTTTGCATATACTGTGATGGTATGTACCAAAAGGAGGCAAACTGATCACTATCTCCCTCAACACTTTGAGTGCTCCATGATGCAAATGTGCCATACGTCTATGCCATAACTCACCATCATGACCACTGATGTTTCTTGCCAATGCACTAACAGGTTGGAATTGGAGTATGTACAACTTGTTTCGCCTGACTCCAGTTACCTTCGTCGAGTTGAAACTATATCCCTTGGGATGGATGTAGACTTTCCTATCCCAGAAAGTTACCTCAAACCCTTTGTCCTCCAAGACAAAAACTGATATCAAATTCTTCTACAACCCTGGTACACATAGTATGTCTTTCACTAGTAATGCCTTCCCAGACCGAAACTTCGCAGTCCCTGTTCTTGCTGGACTGTACTTGGAGTTATCCACAAACTCAATGTAGAAGTCAAAGCTTTGCTCCTTTAGACTAGTGAAATAGTCTCATACTCCAATCATGTGACATAAAGCACCATAGTCAATGTACCACACACTGGTGGTCACTAAGCTAGTAAGACATGCAACGAGTGAGGACTCATCCTCCCTACCACTGGTGGATGCCCCCATCCAACTGGTCCTTATCCTCAACCTGGTAGACAACGACAACAAAATATTCTGCAATCCCTGCAAAACCTGTAACCCAATCTTACGGAAAAACTTCTGTAACTTGGCCATTATTTCGCCAAATCTGTCCCACCAGTTTCCTCCTCATAGTGAAACCAGCTCTTATACCATGTTAACTTTTATACCCTTATACAACGCTTGATTAGCAGCAACTATTAATGTGTTCTTCAATTAACTACTAAACATTAATTCTTGAAAATACAACTGTATAAGAAACCATAAATACACAACGGAATAACAAAAATGCAACCACACAAAATAAATACAAGGATTTAACCTGGAAACCCCAACTACGGAAAAACTAGCAAATATTTGTCTTCTTCTTTTTGCATAATTTGATTACGATAACACTACAATAGTCCTTCGGATAACCCACCAGATCTGGACCAAAACACATAGGAAGATACTCCAAATCCTTTTTGCAAACTGGATAGACAAACCCTAGATCCACCCTGGATCCAAAAGACAACAAAGAAGAAACTCTTCCCTGAAAAAGGCTATAATCTCAAAGTGAGATCTAGACTACTCACTACAAGAGGAAATCTATCTCTTCCAACTGTGATCACCCATACAAAAATGTGTCTTGCACAACTCTCCTTAGACTCTTTTATAACATTTAGTTTATGTCAATACCATGGGTTAGCCATGGGCCCTCCAATACCATGGGCAAATTTACCTTTTACATAAAGTATTATAAAAGTCACTTTTACATAAAGTATTATAAAAGTCACTTTTACAAAGAGAGTTACAAATGAAGGATACTTCCATGTGCTAGACACAAGCCAACGTAGAAGAACCTATCATCATTACAAACTTCAACAATTAAAAGTAAATAACTTAATGCCAAGACATAAAATATGCAAATGTAATCATAAAAATGAGATTTTCGAAGAAATCCATATTTAACTTTAAAACTGTCAAAGACTGGTTCTCGCCACCTAAACTTATTTACACGCTTCAATGTTTAAGGATCAAAAGCCCCATAAGAAGGACATAAGAGATTTTGATGTTTTGTTCTAATGGAAAGAGTAAAACATGATAAAGGATTAAATTGAAAAGTTGACAGCAACTAAAATTAAATAGTTGATCACCAGTAAATCAGAGACCTAATATACAACAGCAAAGATCTATAAATCTCTTAAATAGAACAGTCTTCAGGTTTGAACTGTTTTTCAATGCGATGGTACAGATTTCAAGGGTAAATTTCGTTTGAACCATTTGGTGTCCAAGAAAGAATTATCTTCATAATAAATTTACCCTTAAATCTGGTCAGACTTCCATTTATTGTGTATACTAAATTTGCTAAATAATAATTTATACTTGCATGAATTTCTCAAGCCTGCGAGCATGCACAGGATTACAACAATAGGGATGTTTTAGGCCCCTGCAAGGACTTGAAATAAAAGAATGAAAGCCTTTTTTAGTATTCAAGACTTGAGGAAAGATTTGCACCTCTAGATTTTTTATTCCTCTGGGGACTTGATAGATCATGAGTTAATATGGTTCTCTGCCGGCATATTTTATTATAATGATCATTTTTTTTTAAATTATTATTATAGTCAGCTATGTTTTAATTTTTTGTTTTATTTTAATGAGGTTATTTCTTTTATATTTAATTTATTAACGTTATACTTGTGACACAAGTCGTAAATGCACCCCTTCATTGGTTATCCTATACCAGCAGGTCTATATGTGTCCCCGAGAAGAATCAGAAAATGTTCGTGTATATATAGCATTAGCTTTCATTGGAAATCCTATACCAGCAGGTTTATATGTGTCCCCGAGAAGAATCAGAAATGTGAGTTGGGAAACAGCGAGAAACAGATTTACAAAAATAAAAAAGGAACGTAGGAAGCAAAAGACAAGGAGTAAACGTCTATAGGAAATGGTGCAGAATGGCCTCAGATAAAACAGCAAGAAAACAGGTTTTCGAAAATGGGAAAAAATGAGTTCACTGTGTCTGAACTTTGATTTACTTTTATTTTTCTTATGTATGAGGTTGATATAGTGTGCAGTCAAGTTAGAACTCAGAAGGGAGTTTGGTAAGTTGAGTTAGTTTCAGGGTATATTTCTTTCATCAAAAAAAGAAAAGAAAAAACAAATATAAACAATGATTCCAGTGGGAAATAAAGTTTTCTGAAGCTTCCAGAAATGGCAGTAATCTCCTGAGCCGTTTCCATGACTCTCAAAACTGCGTTGATACCAATTTCCCAGGACAGTTTCTGGAGCATAATTATAGCTGTTGCTTTCATTTGAGAAACACCATAATTACTGCAACCACTTTGGGCACTGGTATTTTCTCTTTGAATAGCACCTCAAGTAAACTTTCACCCGCTATAAGAGATCAATCAGATTTTGTTCTCTAGAATGCTTGATAAGTAGCTCAACAACTACCCATGAGTATCTGCTTGTTTTATAATTTCATTATGTTTCTCATATTAGAATTCCATAAGATCAAAATGATCGTAATTTAGAATTTCATTCACAAGATTATAATGTCCAAAGCAAAAGATCGTACAAGTCAAGCAACTATCTATCATAAACAACAAAATATAAGGACAATGGCAAATGGCCACAATAAGATTAAAAAGAATAAACATCAAGCCATATTGTTCACAGGTACATTAAAGACAAAAGCACCTCAAGCCAATTCCAGACATGGAAAAATTGTCAAATGAAATCTTTATTTATATCAACAAAATTCTAATTATACAGTTAGCTGCCATGGAAATCTTGCTTTAAGCAATCACTTGACAGCCAAGAATTTGTATTGTCCTCAATGGTATATGGTATACAACTGAAACAATAGCTTCAGAAGGTACCTATGTACACCAAAATCCTATTCCATGACAAGGATAGCCAGATATGTGTAAGAAGTATTTCTCTTTTGGATGGAGTGGACGAATGCTCTTTGACTCCCAAATATCAAGAAGCTGATTGACTCAACAGTGACTGAATTCACGAAATGCTCATTCAACCACCTGAAACTACTGTTGCCTGTGAATGGGAGTTTCTACTTATCTTGCTCTCTTACATGGAGAAAAGGTTAACATCTCATCACTTCTTGTGCGCTTTTTCAATTCCATATTACAGTTCAAATTTAGGGAATCGCCACTGTTCTGTACTATCTGCTGCTCATTCTGTTGCAGATGAGATTTGAAGTCGACATCTAGAAAAAACATTTATAGATGCAAATGAAGAACAAACATAGAGGACCAAATTCTATCAGTAAATCCACTTGTTAAAAAATATCCTATTATCCCTAAAAAGGACGAAAAAAGAAATTTTAACACAGAAGGTCTGGCAGTCCTATTCAGTCAGAAATGATGAAGATCTACACAGGGAAGGAGAGTGGTAGAAGGAAAACAAACGAGTTCTTTTAGCAAAAATATATCTTCAATGAGAACCATGATAAAATAAACCATGAAATAATAGAATATTGCTGTTACCTGAATCGCATTGGAATCTTGTCTTTTTTTTCACTACATCCATTTCCGCAGCATCTTCCAGATGGCTCCTTTTATTGTAATAGATATTACCTCCTTGGAATTGTTGGGAATGGTTGTAAATTTCCCATGAGTTCACGTCTCTGTCGTGAGTACTCAAAGCTGCAATATAATAACAAATTAGAACACGATGCAATTAGACAAATTTACTTGTTAGTTTCCATCTAATGGACACTCTGATCAATCTTTGAAAGTCTAACTATTACTCTGTTCTAATATAGATATTTCAAATGTTCCCCAACTAAAAAAACCTGAACGATGTAAGCAATGCATATTATAAATAACTCACCAAAGTTTTCCTATAGATTTTTCCTTTTTTTCAACACATTCACAATCATGGAATCCTCAAACCACATACTTCTCTTAGCACCAGGACCTACCTCTTCTGCTTTACAAAGGTTCGGGTTTTCCAACTGATTAACATGCATCCATGCCCCTGCACAGAGACCACCATGAGACTTCTTCACCTTGAAACAAAATAATTGCATCAGAAAGCATCCTGCAGAATAGCCCAGCTAAGAGCAAAGAGCCAAAAGCTGACAGAGATCCGATGATCTATAACTCTCCATAGACTCTTTTATAACATTCACTTTATGCAAATACCATGGGCTCAATACCATATGCCCTCCAATACCATGGGCTAATTGACATTTTACATAAAGTATTGTAAAGATCGCTTTTACAAAGTCTGTCTAGAGAGTTCCTCGTCTCGAACACTTCTACATGCTAAACACCAAGCCAATGTAGAAGTACCTGTCCGAGCTACAAACTCTAACACTCCCTCTTAGCGAGGAATGTACTTCTGGAAGAACCTCCTCCAAGATCAATCACTAATCCCACCACATCATCCACTGTTGTAGATGCTCCCTTTGAACCAAAAAGCTTCCCTGCCACCTAGACTGGAACCTGTGATGAAGACCCGTTCCTCCAAAACATGCCCCAAGGAATCTCCTCACACTACTGAGCATCCAACTGTGTCATCTCATACCAACTACGTCTCTTGACAGTACTGGAAGAAGCCTCACAACCAAATGCCATTGATACTGACACTAACCCTAAATCCAAGATCCCCTTGGATCCAATCATAGGCTGTCCCATCAATCTGTATAATCTCCCTTGTCTGCCATCACACACTCCTGTTGCGTCTAGGGTAGCTCCCTCTAGATATATGAGCACCTATCCATGCTGGAACATAACTCCATATCCCTCGTCCTCCAAAGTTGATACTGAGATCAAGTTTACCTTCAACTCTGGAACAAACATCTCTGCCACCTCCAAAGACCCTTCTAACTCTAGCTAGAATCTCACACATCCAACCCCCTTCATTGCATGCATGGTACTAGTCCCACAACCCACATTGTAGTCTGAGTCTATATTTGAAACACTAAGGAACACCGACCTCATTCTCGTCATATGGCTATATGCACCATTGTCCACTGAGAAATACTGCCAACAACTGCAACTGAGATCTAACCGTTGCAACCCTGTTGGCTTCTCTTCTCCTTTGGATGAAAATCTAATCTTTGGATGAAAGTCCTTCACCCATCAATGATCATCATGATGGCTACCTGAACCCTACTGCCTAGATTCGCAACCTTACTGTTGCCCAAGGTTGTTCTAGGGTTGCTTGAGCCCTTTCAATTGCTACCCGAGGTCTATTCTAGGATGGCCAATGTTGCCTTGACCTCTCTACGACTTCTCAAAACCTTTTTGAGCCTACCCAACCTTTTCTGCTTGTTGCCCAACCATCTATTGGGTTGCCCAAGCCTTCCTGGGCACTGCCCAAGGACTTTTGGGTTGCCCGAATCCCTACCCAAAATTCTACAAACCACTCTAGGCACTTCTAAGCGTTGCCCGAATTTTTCATACCTGCCCGGACTGCTTCTAGGTGCTACCCACCTGCCCGAACGCCTGCCTGCAACTTTTCTAAGCAGTTTTTACCCTGCCCAAGGCTACCTGATGGCTATGTTGCCCGAGTTCCTACCCCTACACGAGCCTTTACAGTGTTTCTGGCGGCTAGACGACGGTCTGCTCTTCCTAGCAACTACCCTTTCCTTAGCGACCGTTGCTTCACTATCTGCTACGCCTCCACTGCTCCATGGCTCCTACCCACTGCAGTCCCCAGCTAATGTTGGCGACTTACATAATGACCATGAGCCTGACGTCAGCTTCTACAAGTTGTTTCCCTTTACACCGTCTACCCCAACTGTGCCCTGACAATTCTCGTCATCACAAAGCTCTGTCCACCGATCATCCGCCAGCTCCCCGCTCGAATCTTTCCGACAGCCACATGCCAGCCCTGCTCCGAATTATCGTTTCCCAGTCTAATGCCAGTCAACCCTTCCACTGCTGATTCGCACTACCCATTTGCTCCCAGCCAACACCCGTGTCGACAACCATCCCATTGGTTCAACGATGCGGTCGATCTCACACTCAGCAACCCGAGCCTTCAGCTCTCCGCTCGTCATTCGACCCTACTCTGTCAACTGCGTAGCCCACAGATCTGCCCCTGTCCACGTCCTCAACCGTCCACTGTTGCTCACGAGCCCCAGCTTCCACCTACACTTTCTTCATGCAACTCGATCTACTCATGCACGTCGACTGCTTGTCAACTCAAGGTCCTGAATCTTCTAGCCTGAGGACGCTTTCCCAACCTCCACATTCGCCCGTCGATGTTACTTTTCCATGCCAGCCACCGTCTCTCTATCGCCAATTTGTCGACTTCTATTTCCTCTATCGACGGCCTATGCACTCGTTCGAGCCCGCGTCCAACAACTCCTTGCTGCTCCATCACAGTTCCATCGCGATCAACCCAATCCTCTGCTAAGAGCCCGATCCTACTCCACCGTTGTTGCAAGGCGTGCAATCGATCGTCCTCGACAATTGTGCCTGCAAACTAAAACATGATGACTCACGAGCTGCAGCCAACTTAGAACACGATAGTACATCCTGTACGGCTATTGTACAGTACAATTGCCTTTCCTTTATTTTCTTATAAAACTTCTTCGAGTGCCAAGTGCGATTCCTGCTCAAAGCCAAACCAGCTCTAATATCATGTTAAATTCCCATAGACCAAATCTGATTAATACTTATTCACTGATTTTTATACCCAATCTTAATTTAACATTTAAAACTGAATCAAAAATAGCAATGCATTAATTTACTTAACAAATAATGCACAACGAACATTCAACAGGAAATCATTAACACATTTGACACATTGGATTTACCCTAGAAACCCCAATCCCTAGGGAAAACCAGCAATAGATTATCTTCTTATTTCAGATTTAAAATAGCACTAACAGTTTACAGAGCTCCAGAGACCCTACTGACTCACTTGCGCTACAATTTGTGCTCAAACCTCAATCACTAAAGACAACCCTAGCTTGAGAGAATCACTCTCTCCAAAGCCTCTAAGAGAATCCCTCTCTTAAATCTGATCACTCACTGATCTCAGCTTGAGAGAATCCCTCTCTCCAAAGCCTCTAAGAGAATCCCTCTCTTAGATCTAATAACTCACTGATCACTCACTCTCAATGTATCTCACACACACTAACAATGATCAGATGATCTACAACTCTCCATTAACTCCTTTATAACATTCACAATATGCAAATACCATGGGCCCTCCAATACCATGGGCTAATTGACCTTTTACATAAAGTATTATAAAGATCACTTTTACAATGTATGTCTAGAGAGTTCCTTGTCTCGAACACTTCTACATGCTAGACACCAAACCAATGTAGAAGTACCTGTCCGAGCTACAAACTCTAAACATCCTGAAGAACCTTCTTCAACCCATTGAAGATTATAACCTTGGTTTTACCCCAGTTGACCATTAACTATCGAAGGTCACCAAAGGGTGCCAAAGCATCAAGTTGTCTTTGGACCCCTTTAGTGGGAGAGGCTAAGAAAACCACATCATCAGCAAAGGGTAGGATAGAAATCAAATCAAGACCTGGTGGAGAAGGCACCAATCTTCGTCTTGGATGTGATCTTGCAAAAAGAACTCAAGCTCATCAATGTAATACCAAATAAGGTGGGGACAGGGGCGTCCTTGTTTGATTCCAATGGTACTCCTGATAAAGTCTAACATCCTATAAGCAATGAGGAGACGACCAATAATGTATAGGCACGTGATGGTTGTCAATAATGTATCGAAAATGTCGATGTCTTTTAGTCTCTAAAAAAGGGCCTCCTGGGGGCTAAAGTCGAAGGCTTTCCAAAAGTTTACAAAACAACAACAATTTTTTGAAAAGCGATGATACACCTCATGTGGTCAGTAGTCTAATGGGTTGGTTGGAAACCAACCTATCACCAAGCTCTAAGATGTCTCCTCTCAAGCTTTGCATAAAGCTTTATATGGAGAACCATAGCATAGAACTTAGAGAATGTGCGATCCACCATGATCGTCCTATAGTTGTTTGGATCTGCATTAGGCCCTAATTTGTGGACCGGGTGAGTAGTTTGGTGTGACCAAGTCTATGGCAAACCAATATGAACAACATGATTAAACAAATCTACAAGGTGCATGATGCAGGAGCATCGGGGCCTAGGCAAAACAGTCGAAGTTGATCGACAGGAGAAGTCGACCAGGGGGATTGCCGACAACCACTGGTGTGAAGGAAGACTGGTTGTCGAAGCCAAGTAGTCGAGCAGAAGCTGTCGAAGTGTGGTCGACAGGTCGAGAGTCGATAAGTCTGATGCAATGTTATCAGAACCGAACCGGAACCGGTAAAACTGGTCGGTCCGACCGATTCACAGGCCCAACCGGTCCGATTAGGTGCCTGAGCCGAAAATTGATTTGGAACTTAGAGAATGTGCGATCCACCATGATCGTCTTATAGTTGTTTGGATCTGCATTAGGCCCTAATTTGTGGACCGGGTGAGTAGTTTAGTGTGACCAAGTCTATGGCAAACCAATATGAACAACATGATTAAACAAATCTACAAGGTGCATGATGCAGGAGCAACGGGCCTAGGAGAAACAGTCAAAGTTGATCGACAAGAGAAGTCGACGAGGGGGATTGCTGACGACCACTGGTGTGAAGGAACAGTTTTAATAACAAAAAATGGCATAAACTATGTTTGATAAGGGGTAAGAGCTTAAGTGTGGGTTTAAGTGGCTCTAAAAGGCACGAAAATGGTATTACATTTTAGGCGTTTTTTAGACCTAATGGCCATAAAAGAGTAGGCAAGCGACCTCGCTACGGGTGAGAAGGAGGGACGGTTGAGAAGGGAGCTATGGTTCTACGGGTGAGAAGATTGGTTGTCGAAGCCAGGTAGTCAAGCAGAAGTTGTCGAAGTCCCGTCTACAAGTCTGATCATGATGTCGACAGACGACAGGATTGCAGCGAAGGAGGTCAGGTGTCGACGAGTTGTCGAACGACGACACCGACGGATTGCTGCGAAAGCCAAGCATGGAGGACGAGGCGAACTGGCAGCGATGAAGTTAAGCAAAGTCGACAAGTAAGGTCGAAGAGTGACGAAATGCAGTATGGTTGAGGCATGGGACCGACAACTGTAGCAGAGTCAGAGAAGCGCAGAAGTCAAGAAGAAGTACCTAGCAGCCGTTGGAGGTTGTTGAGGAAGTTATGAGCAGTTATGAAGGTGGTTGGGATCATGACAGATGTCACCACAGGCAGACGTTGTACAACACGACCAGAGGACGCTAACAACTGCAGGTCTGCAAGATCTAGAGGATTCGACGGACAGCGGAAGAGTGTCTCGGGGAACGGAGTATACCTCGGGAAGAGCAGTAGTAGAGTAGAAGAGCAGTGCGAAGGCACAGAAGAAGGGATCCGATCCATTGCTCATTCGTTCAGCAAAGAACCAGGAGAGGGAGAAGATCGCACAGCCGAGAACACACTTAGAGACAGATTTTCCTTTTTGTAGATTGTAACAAGCTAAGGCCGACTAGTTTGATGCTTTACTTTGTATTTATCATTGTAACCGATTCAATTTAATAGAAGCCAGCTTTTGGCATTCAGTTCACGTCTAGTCTTCGTGAGCACCTGTGTGTTGTTATGTGTCGTTGTTAAGCAAGAGGGTCCGACCAGACCTGCCTTGCGCCAGTTGGTATCAGAGCTGGAAAAAATCCAGTGTTGAGTAGTTGAATCCGGAGACTCGGAAGAGCCTGCGAGTGCGCCGACAACTCCAGTTGCGATTGGGTAGAGTTGTGCACAGTTGTGAAGTCCGATTGCGATTGGATGAGTGGGAGTTTCAGCTGAGGTTGAAAATGGCTCAAAGAGGCATTAATGTCCAAGGTGTAGGACGAAGAGCACGTGGCGCACCAGTCACAGTTGATCGTGAAATGTTCGACGAGTGCATGCGAACAATGCGAAGCTTGGCGAGTGAAGTCGCAGCGATCAAAGAGAGCCAAAGACGTGGATGCATTCCTGATGCGCTAGACCACAGTGACGAGGAAGTCGAGGAAGTGGAAGCACGGAAAGCTGTCGAAGAAGAACCAGAAGAAAAATTGATCAAACTATTGTCAGAGATGAGAGGTCAGGCAAAGATGGATGTACCTACCTACTTAGAAAGTCTGGACTCAGAAGACTAGATCGACTGGTTCAAAGAGATGGAGAAATACTTCGACAAAGAGCAAATCGAGTATCCTAAACAGGTTAAGACTGCATGTCTGAGGTTGAAGGGTCATGCCTCAATGTGGTGGGACAATGTGCAAGTTGACAGAGTCAAGAAAGGCAAAGAGAAAATCAAGTCTTGGGACAGGATGGTTGCCAAGCTGAAGGGGAAGTTCTTGTCCAGCAACTATGTGATTTCCTTGTTCAGGAAGTTTCAAAACTTTCGACAAAAAGAGATGACCGTAAAAGAGTACACGGAAGAGTTATATAGAGTGTCGATTCGGTCGGGTCAAACCGACGAAGGCGAAGAAGCTGTCGCGACATATGTAAATGGCTTCAAGTATGCCATACAGGACAAGTTGAGCCTGTCGAGGTTCAGAGCGGTCGATGAAGCCTATCAACTAGCTCTGAAGGCAAAAGAGAAACTGTCGAGGAAAGCCGCAGAGGTAGGGTGACCGGTCGGGGTGAGAAGACTGTTTCCGCGAAGGGCCAAAGTAGAGGAACCAAGAGAGAAGCCGTCGAAGACAACCGACATGCGGAAGGGACAGCGACCAGAGAGAAAACGCAAGGAAACCGACAGGATGGTCGAGAGACCCACGGTCGGGGTGCGTATGGTCGAACTGGTCCGATAGACAAGAAAGGAGTTGACAGACCTGCTGTAGTCTGTTACAAGTGTCGCGGTGTGGGACACAAATCCTATGAATGCCCGGAGAATCTACACGTGGCAGACGAGTCAAAACCCAAACATCGAAGAGATGAGCAAGTCGACAAGAGGATGGATTCGACATCCGCTGTGGCGAGGATGGTCGAAGGAAAGGTCGAACTATGACGACCAGAAGAACGTTGGTTCACGACGACCAACACGACGAGAAGGAGTCGACACAGCGAAAGGCTATCTTTCGGACTAGAGTGTTGATCGGCGACAGGTATTGCAAGACCATAATCGATGGTGGCAGTACAAAGAATCTTGTGTCGACAGAGGTCATCGACACGTTGGGTTTGAGATGTCAGGAACACCCAAATCCATACAAGATATCCTGGTTACAGAAGGGTCATCATGTTAAGGTAACCAGACAATGCCTGATAAACTTTAAGGTTGGGAAGCTTGAAGACAGTGTATTGTGCGACATAGCCCCAATGGACGCATGTCATTTGTTGTTAGGGAGACCATGGCAATATGATCAGACGATGATCTATGATGGTCGAACCAACACAGTCACAGTGTGGAAAAATGGCACGCAGAGGATGTTGAAGCCGAAGTAGGAGGACCAAGCCGACTGCAAGCAGAGCAAGAGCAACTATTGGAAGAAGCGAGTGCTGATGTGCTCAGCCAAGGAATTTCTCGCAGAGGAGGAGAAACAGTCGGGATGTTTCGCCATCATTCCGAAGGGACCATGTGTTGAGAGGTCGACAATGGAGAGAATTCCGGTCGAAGTCGATGAGATGCTTGACGAGTTTCGGAGCATAGTAGTCGACGAGGCACCGACGGGATTGCCACCGACGAGAAGCATATCCCATCAGATCGACTTGATTCCAGGGTCGAGTTTTCCAAACAAGGCACCACATAGGATGACTCCGACAGAGGGTCAGGAACTCAATCGACAAGTCCAAGAGTTGTTGGACAGAGGATTGATCAGAGAAAGTCTGAGCCCGTGTGCGGTACCAGTTGTACTAGCACCGAAGAAGGATGGAGAATGGAGGATGTGTACAGACTCCAGAGCCATCAACAAAATCACGATCAAATACCAGTTCCCATTGCCGAGAATGGACGACTTGATGGATTGCTTGAGTGGAGCGAGATACTTCACCAAGATCGACTTGAAAAGTGGTTATCACCGGATAAGGGTCAGAGAAGGCGATGAATGGAAAACAACATTCAAGAAGAAGGAAGGGTGGTTAGTCATGCCATTCGGATTGACTAATGCACCCAGTACATTCATGCGGTTGATGAATCAAAATACTGAAGTCGTTCTTGGGAAAGTTCGTCATAGTATACCTAGACGACATTCTAATATTTAGTCGAACCAAGGTCGAACACTTGGAGCACATTCAACAAGTATTGTAGAAGTTGCAGGAAGAGAAGCTGATGGTGAACCTGCAAAAGTGTTTCTTCATGAAGGAAGAACTAGTGTACTTGGGATTTGTAATCTCGGGTAAAGGGTTAGTGATGGACCCAAAAAAGGTGAAGGCTATATTGGATTGGCCAGAACCGACAAGCACGACAGGAGTGCGAAGTTTCCATGGACTTGCTAGTTTCTACAGGAAGTTCATCAGAGGATTCAGTTGGATATGTGCACCATTGACCGAGTGCATGAAGAAAGGGGAGTTTAAGTGGACAGAAGCTACCCAGAAAGCTTTCGACAAATTGAAGGAAAAGGTGACTAAGAGCCCGGTGTTAGCGCTCCCAGACTTCGACAAAGTTTTACAGGTCGATTGCGACGCGAGTGGAATGGCAATTGGAGCAGTGTTGAGTTAGGAAGGCCGACCAATTGCATTCTTCAGCGAGAAGTTGGATGATGCGAAGCAGAAATATTCGGTCTACAACCAAGAATTCTATGCTATTGTCCAAGCATTGAAGAAGTGGAGGCATTATTTGTTGCCCAAGGAATTTGTGTTGTACACATATCACCAAGCATTGAGGTACTTGAATACTCAATCGAAGTTGAATCAACGGCACATGAAGTGGGTCGAGTTCCTGTAGGGATATACCTTCATGTTGAGACATAAGTCAGGCAAGTCGAACAAGGTTGTTGACGCGTTGAGTCGAAGGGTTGCATTGCTGAACACGACGACAGTTCAGGCAATAGGAATAGAGTTGGTGAAGACAGAGTATGAGACCAACGAGGATTTTGCGAAAGCATGGAAGCCGAGTAGCGAACCATGGAGTGTCGACGGGACTCCATACCTAGATTATTTCATCCAAGAACGATACTTATTCAAGGGACAATAGTTGTGCATTCCCAGAGGATCCATAAGAGAGGACCTAATCCGAGAACTGCACAGTGGCGGATTAGCAAGTCATTTTGGCACCGAGAAGACCAAGGCGTTGGTCGAAGAAAAGTATTATTGGCCAGGAATGACGACGGATGTCGGAAAGTGGGTTCGACAATGTCGAGTTTGCCAGTTGGCAAAGGGAAGAAGTCAGAATACGGGGTTGTATGCACCATTACCAGTGCCGAATACCCCATGAGAGCACCTGAGCATGGATTTTGTGCTAGGATTGTCGAAGACGCAGCAAGGGAACGACTCAATCTTTGTTGTAGTCGACAAATTTTCGAAGATGGCACACTTTATTCTGTGTCAGAAGACAAGTGACGCCACAGGCATTGTTGTACTATTCTTCAAGGAGATAGTCAGATTGCATGGGTTGCCGAAGAGTATAACGTCGGACAGAGATACCAAGTTTATGGGGCATTTCTGGAGAACCCTATGGAAGAAACTGGACACGAAGTTGCAGTTTAGCTCGGCATATCATCCACAAATAGATGGACAGACCGAGGTGGTGAACAGAAGTTTGGGGAACCTTCTGAGATGTTAGACGGCCGACAAACCCAAGCAGTGGGAGAACATGTTGGCACAAGCAGAGTTCGCGTACAACAATTCTGTAGATCGGTCGACGAGTATGAGCCCATTCCAGATTGTTCAAGGACGAAGCCCACATGGAGTGGTAGATTTGGTCGAGATACCGACAAAAATCAGGAAGAGCATAGATGGAGAGTCATTTGCGGAGCATATGAAAGAAGTGCATGAAGATGTGTGCAAGCGCATTGAAAAGAGCAACGCGGCATACAAGTTGAGAGCCGACAGAAAGAAGAGGCTACAGTCGTTCAACGAAGGTGACTTAGTCTATACACACTTGCAAAAGAAGAGATTTCCGACAGGAACATACAACAAACTGAAGCTGAAGAAGATTGGACCATGTAAGATTCTGAAGAAGATTTCGGACAATGCTTATGTGTTGGAGCTGCCTAAGGACTTGAGCATATCACCTACGTTCAATGTCTCAGATCTGTACAAGTTCGTCGAAGGTTCAACCAGCAGCAGCGCGGGAGTGTCGAACATCGACTGGACAGTGCAGATTCCAAGTCGACACGACAAGGAAGAAATCATCGAAGTGTTAGATGAACGCGAAGTCGGGCGGATGCGGAGTTCGCAAAAGAAAGAATACTTAGTTCGTTGGAAAGATGATGAGTTGCACGAGGCGACATGGATTTCAGAAGAAGAATACAGGAAACTGACGGAGCAGTCGAGTTCTTTTTCACGTAGGGAGTCTGATGTAGGAGCATCGGGGCCTAAGCAAAACAGTCGAAGTTGATCAACAGGAGAAGTCGACCAGGGGGATTGCCGACAACCACTGGTGTGAAGGAAGACTGGTTGCCAAAGCCAAGTAGTCGAGCAGACGTTTTCGAAGTGCGGTCAACAGGTCGAGAGTCGACAAGTCTGATGTCGACAGACAACAGGATTGCAGTGAAAGAGGTCAGGTGTCAACGAGTTGTCGAACAGCGACACCGACGGATTGCGGTGAAAGCCAAGCGTGGAGGACTAGGCGCACTGGCAATTGTGAAGTTAAGCAAAGCCGACAAGTAAGGTCGAAGAGTGACGAAATGCAATATGGTCGAGGCATGGGACCGACAACTGTAGAAGAGTCAGAGAAGCGCACAAGTCAAGAAGAAGTACTTAGCAGCCGTTGGAGGTTATTGAGGAAGTTATGAGCAGTTATGAAGATAGTTGGGATCATGACAAATGTCACCACGGGCAGAGGTTGTGCAGCACGACCAGAGGACGCTGACAACTGCAGGTCATCAAGATCAGGAGGATTCAACGAACAGAGAAAGAGTGTCTCGGGGAACGGAGTAGACCTCGGGAAGAGCAGCAACAGAGTAGAAGAGCAGTGCGAAGGCACAGAAGAAGGGATCCGATCCATTGCTCATTCTTTCAGGAGAGAACCAGGAGAGGTAGAAGATCGCACACAGCCAAGAACACACTTAGAGACAGATTTTCCTTTCTGTAGATTGTAACAGGCTAAGGCCGACTAGTTTGATACTTTACTTTGTATTTATCATTGTAACCGATTCAATTTAATAGAAGCCAGCTTCTAGCATTCCGTTCACGTCTAGTCTTCGTGAGCACCTGTGTGTTGTTGTGTGTTGTTGTTAAGCAAGAGGGCCCGACCAGACCTGCCTTGTGCCAGTGCACAACTAGAACATGGAGACTAATCTTAATGAACATTGCCTAAAACCCCACCCCATCAATAGCTTTCCTAGTGTTCATCCACCCATATTGCCTCTCAAATGTCCCAATATGAGAATAAGTAGCAAGAGGGGGGGTGGTGAGGTGATCTAAATCAAGGGTTGCCTAGGCACATCATAAAGGGTAGAGGTATGGGAGAAGATGGAGTGAAGGTCAAAATCAGGTGAGAAAGGGGAATGACGAGAAAAACGATGCACCAAAAGTTGTTGGGGAAGCAAACAAGAGAGGATCTGAGAGATGAAGAGACATTTCTTGTGGTGGAGGCAACAACGATAGGAAGCTTTCAAGCTAGGGAGGGAGTGGCAGTCTTGAGAGAAGGCATGTTGAATGTGAATATGGAGGGATTTGCAATCTATGTCATACCACTTGTTAATGGCGCATGAGCTAGTTTTTGGGGAGTGGGAGGTGGACCTAGTTACATTGGAATGGGATTTCAACGTTGCTTTCCAAATGGTGGAGGAAAGACATTCATACCTAGCAAATACACTAGCAAATACACCAAGGGATGAGAACTAGGAGTCAAACCGTATCATTTGGCAATGGAAAGAGAGTATTTGGGTCTCTCTTGTCAAAAAGGGATAGTGGTCTGGGGTGGGCCCAAGAGTGGTGGGGTCAAGGGTGGAAGTTGGGATGGGGGGGCAGTCGACCCAAATGGAAAAAGAGAGACAAGCATTGTCTTGTCCCCGTGAAGTTACCAACCTGCAAATCACTGAATTCTGTGATGAGAATCACACATGCAATCCTCATGCAATTTGAGGGGTAACAGTTAGTATCACCCAAAACTGCAATGACCATGCAAACAAAATCAAGAAGTTCCTTCCTCGGCCTTTATGTCAGTCTTCTCTGTTTTGTTTTTCCCATGACTACAACAACTTCACCCCAGACTGCAACAACCTTTCTGCAGGAAGCTCCAGTAGAGACTAGAGTATAGGAGCAAGATGATCTGCCATTTCTGTTTCAACAACCAGGATGGGAAACGAAACAATTAAATGGTGACCAAGTCCCCACAACTGCAGATGAAGGGCTCTTTCATTTTGTACTACCATGTTTTATCACTGGACATTATATTGATAAAAGTCTGAATTCAAGAACTATATAGGTCCAGCACCATAAGTAACAATCTGGTTGTTGTATATTCATATGAAATATAATGCATGTGTCTTAGCTTCACACAGAAGCTTGAATCTAAATTTAAAGAAAATGGTATTGGTCTTGCAAACCTTTTAGATAACCATTTTTGTATTATTCTCTAAGGTAATGGAAGAATATTTTTTTCTAGCCAAAAGAAAAGAGACATGCTCATACCTTTATTTTTATTTAACATTTTCAAAAAAAAATTGTATATATATATAGGCTTAAGTAAAGGTTAAAAGGTTCCAAATAATTAGCACTTCACATTCCTACTAAGAAGTAGCAAACAGCTGAAAATTCAAGAAACAGTTTTATAAGATTTTATACTTATCTTGGTCCTGCAGGACCTAAAACTCGTAATTGGCTAAGACCTAATCTTCCTTGAACGTAAGGAAACAGGTTAGCAGCCCAAGACCCAGAGACATCTGGAAAAAGTGAAGGTTTGCCCCCTTACAGACTACCAGAGAGTCATTTCAGGTGGCATGAATTTCCTTGAATAACGGTGATGAGTCAGCCACATTCATGGATAGCAGCCAGTGATGGCTGTCCTCACTGTCAGTTGAGGACCAGGTTAGGTGTTGCCACCTTCGGAAACAAAATAAGATTATATACTTACCCCAATGTCATTATAGATTATTCCATGAAAATAGTTTCACATTACCAACTTTACAAATGATACCAATCAATATCAGATGTTATAAGGCCAAATTAATCCAGACTTGGAATAGAGTCTAGACAAAGAAAATCGACGCTATTACTTGTTCCTGTGTTCGTTGGTGGTTCAGTGTATTGTTTTGTGCACTCTATATAATAACTAGTTCATTCTACTTCTTATAAACTGTCCTTGTCACTGCAATGGACCATTCATTATGCTATTCCAGTCACCGAATTTCCTGTTGAAGCATTATATATAGGTCCTAGGTCCTACAGACAAACTTGACCAATGCTCTAATATTACCAGTTTAGAGGCAAATCTTTTGAGGTTATACAGTGATATATCTATGAAGCCCAAACCATAATGTTGTCTACAAGAGTAGACGATATCAATCGTGCTCAAAGACATTATTCTCCAGAGGTGTAGAATATGATCGATTCCATATCAATAGATGAGCGAAATGCAATTCCACGAGATCGGAATAAAGCCCGAAAGGATTCCTTCCAACTTTTTCCTCAATCGAGATACTAGGTATAACCCATTTAATAATTTTACCCCCAACTGAACTACGAACCAACCTTAAGCTATAATCTGGTCTGAAACATACATAAACATCCCTCACAAGAGTGCAAACAGGGTCAGATCTTGTGTAAGTACACAGAGCATAGCCATGGTGGATTAAAAGGGGAACTACTACAAAAATTTATCAAATTCTTATTTGAAAATGAGGTTTTAGGTTTAAGATGCATATCGTCGGTCAATACAAATTCGCTACTCCAAATTCAGATAGTAACTCATGAAAATAAATGTAAAGCTAATAACTTTTCCAGCATCTAGGCAAAGGGAATGGTATGGGAGTTGTGGATATACCATTTGGCTCGCAGGGCTTGCCATCCACAAGTATAGGGTCCTGCTCAGAATTGCCAGTGGAGTAGCCTTTCTTAACAAAACACCCCAGAAGATTGCTCCAAGTAACGGAAGAGATGAAATCAGGGCCTCTGCTAACATAAATGTCGTTAAATTTGACGCTTGACGGGTTCAAGCCAAAGCTCCTGGAAATGGTGCCCACATCCAATTTAGCATCTTCGGTAGCCACGAAGTCTAGCACCCTCTCATAGCCAGCTTGGCGTAGCTTTACTACTATGCATTTGCCCATTCCCATTGGAGGCCCTGTTACCAATTTTAATTTTGTAGATTGGATTTAAACATCAGGACACCCCTTCCTTCCTGGTACTCCAGCATCAGTCCAGAAGCATCGAGAGGGAAAGAGAGAAGGCAATAAACGATGAATATATACACGTGTGCATCTCAATATGGTTACCTCTCGAAGGGTCTACAAACCCGACCCGACGTCGCATGTAAATAACGTAAGTTTAGCGAACATTTTCCCCATCCTATAACCGCTATTGTAGTAAGGGTGTTTTTGTTTGAATCGTGGGTGGTGTTTGAGTGTTAAATTGGCATAGATCCATTTTAAAGGGGATTTATCAAGAGTGGAGAGGGATCAAATCTCTCCAAGTGTAAACCTCCTTTTAGAGTGTAAATGTTAGGAAGCATTTTAATTTATGTAATTTGTATAGTTTTATATGTATGCTAGTGTTAATGTTTTAAATAGCCAATATGCTATTTTTTATAATATTTTATTATTTTTTTAAATGGACACATGTCAATTCTAGGATGAGCACGGAAGGAGTTACACATCTCCCTCTATTGGACTGTAGAATGCGCATCTTTGGCGCTATAAAGTATATTTTTGAACGAATTTGTTTAAAAGTGAGTGTGGCGAATGCTTAAAACTATACAATAATAGTTATTATTACATAGTTTTGTCTTGTGAACGGTGTTTGAGATGTTATGAGGTTAGTGTTAATTAAAAAGTGAAAAAGAGAGGGTGCGATAGGTGTATTTGAGTGGGTTGTAAGTGAATATTGTTTAAACACGACGACGACAAGTTTGAGGAATATTTACCACACTCCATAATAGTTATAATTATATTATTTATTTATTTTGCGATGTTCGAGATGGCATGTGGTGAGTGTTAACTAAAGCGTACCGATCATTAGTGTTTTTTTTTGTTTCTTTGAGTGAAATTGTAATTTCAATTGATTAAAGATGCAATTGCATCAATTCATAAATATAGTCTATGATGTTTGGGATCTTTCAACCAACCTAGGTCATAAAAAATATAAGATCAAACCAATTTCAATGGAATTGGGATATGTTAGTTAATGTTTAGACAATGTCATTTTGTAGATTTCAGAGAAACCACCCCTTTATTAGTTTGATGATTGAAAATGTTATGATATGTTATTTTGAGGATTCTTATATAGAACCCATGATAATTGGGCTAGTTGTTGTAGACTTCTAACATTCTACCATTGCGGTGCATCCCAACTAATATTAGAATGGTGAGTTTTAGGGAGAACATGGAATAGGCTTGGGCCTGTATTGTGAATAAAGGAGTGTGATCTCACAATGCCATAAATTCAATCCTTACTTTTGGATGTCCCTATGGCGACCTCAAAGTGCTTGAACAACTTGTGGGAATGGAACTTGGCCAAGATATTGGGTGAAGACTATGAGATTTGAACCTTGACTAAGGGTTTAAAACTCTTTGCTCCCCATAACTAGTCTCAAGCTTGTTGGGCATTTTAAATGGCAAACAGTAAGGAGAAACTAAAGGTGGGCTTGGACCCATAATATATGCACATATTGGACATGTTGGTAGTGCATGAGCACAAGAGCTAGGATTTTTGAAATTGTGCTAGGATTATCTCTCCCATGGTGCCCCCAGACAATAAGAGTAGTTGATCCTCCTTTGCTCACCTCTCCATCCCATAATTTGCTTATGATATAATGTTCTTCAAAAATTTGGTAGAAAAATCAACAAAAAAATTCAACGCCACTCAAAGGAGGAAGGATATTTGTAAAAAAGATGGATCAAATATCGGTCTTAAATCTAACCATGTTGCAATCAAGGAGAAAGGTGGTGATATTTCTGAAAGAACTTAACAAGGCAAGGAATGGGGTTATGGACTGCCCCAAAGGTAGTTGAAAATAGGCTCACAAATCACTAGATTCCACTCATAAAAATCCAATTGAAGTGTTATCTATGTGGTTACACCTACCATGCATTCCACATTTAGTTGAAGATCACAACCTCCTTTTTTCAGAATTAGCCTTCTTTTGCAAGCCCTGGAGGAAATGCAATTGAAATGGATGTTGGATTTCATCCCATGTGAAGACATGCCTATTTTCGTCCCGATATGGGTAACACTGCCTCATATTCCCCTCATTTTGTATACAAACCAACCTTACAAGCCATAGGAAACAATCTCATAAAATATGTGGATAAATCTGAGAAGAAAGAAAATCAATACGTGCCTGAATCTATGTAGACGTTTATCCAGGACAAGGCAATCTAACTCAATTTAGAGGGTTGGACTCATATCCAATAGTTACATTATCAGTATCTACCCTTTAAGTGCAACAAAGACCAGGGATACATGTATTTCATGAGAGATTACAAGATAGACTAACCTTTTTGTATATGAATAAAACACTCCGAAGGATTAGTAAGCCACGTTGCAAGCCAATAAGAGGAAGCACAAGAACCTCAATCCCAATTGCATATGAGACAATGATCTCTTCGTAAAGCACCAATAATAAACATCATGAATAGATTTCAAGTCCTCGTGACAAGAAGGGAATAAAACTTAGAGTAGAGTAGAGAATAAAACCCACAATTAAGTAGGGAAGAAGGAGAGATCCTTACATCAAATCCATATGTAGAAGGCCATATCAAAAGCAAGAACTCGTTGATGGATCACAGTGAGACACTGATAATGATCATGGAGAAGATCTAAAGGTCCCAAAAAACATGGAGTTAGATTTCAGTAAAAAGAAACTCTTAATCTTGACTTGGGTATAAATCATATTAGGGGCTTACTATCCTAGATTTCTCCTTCTACTTTTTACAAGGGGATCATTCCTCCCTTGAAGGATCAGTGGAACAAATGGGCATCATGAAAGGGTAGAGAGCATTGGCTAGGAAAGGAGATTTGAAAAGCGAGTAACCAAAAACAACAAAAGGCAAAGGAAATAAACTTAACAAAGAATCAAGGAAGAGGAGTATAATCAAAAGAAAGAATTGGCCTCGCAAATCACTTTCTACTTGTTAATAGCCTAATTTTGCTCCTTCATTTTGTCATGAGAATCATCACCTATACACATCACTTTCGATGGCCTTAGCCTCATTTTCATCATTTCTATCACCATATGATCTCATCATTATGAGCAAGAGTCAATCTAAATCCTAACTTTGACCATGAAAGTCAAAGCTCAGAGTTTCCCTAATAATCCATGCATGTTGCAATCTTAATTTCTCGAAAAGCGCACCATGGTCCCAAAAATAGGAAATTGTTATTTAGTTGGCTCATCAATTTTGTATGCCTTCCAAAGGGGCATAGTGGTCTAAAGTGGACATCACCAATCTATTATTCCTATAAATAACCTTTGATATGGTCTCCAATACCTATCCTTATGCCACTACATCATCAATGCAAAGGGATTAGTCACATCATAGATAGTTCTATGAGACATCCACATATTATCCTACAAATAAAGCCCTTGAGGCCATCCATCACATCATTCATGATAAGCAAGGTTATGTTGTTGAATTTCTTACAGAGAGAGAGCCTTCATTTTGTCCCTTTCTTTCTACCATAAGAAACTATATCACGCTATCTAAAACTTGGATTGGAGCATTGGAGGAGAAGAAGAACCCTCCCTTTAGATATTCATGGAGTCCACCTCTTCTATTGACTATTGTTAAGGTGTTTTAACTCATTTTCCTCCTCTTGTGTTAATCGAAATTCAAACATTCTTTATAGTATGTGATGTTTATTGTTGGCTAAAAAAGATGGACAATTAGGAAGGGCATAGGGATCAACACAAGAGATGTAGCAAAGGCTTTGAAAGGACATGATGCAACTCGACTGGCAATGGTTAGGATGATATAACATCATTGCACCGAGAAGAGTGAGGTTCCCTACAGCCCAATATGGTGGAGATGTTGTCACGTAAGGTAACAAAACGTAACGTTACATTACCAAAAATAAAAAAGTAATTAAAAAAATCATGTCCGCTCATAAAATTTAAAAATAAAAAATAAAACCAACATAAATCCATCTTAAACCCGAATCTATCAAGCACGGATAGGGATCAAATTTCTTGAGGTGTAAAATTTTTCTAGATGTGTAAAAAATTTAAGAAAAAAAAAATTACAACTCAAGAAATTAGATCCCTCTTAGTGTAGATCCATGTTTAAGATGGATCTATGATGGTTGATGCACGGACATGGATAATGGATTAGCATAGTTTTCTTTGTCGCCTTTGTAACCATCTTGACACAATCAATGTTAGCAACTCATTTTGTATAAAACCCATGGAGGGTAAGGGAAAGAGATTGGATAAAAACACTATAAATGCTATCAGTATTGTCCTATTGTAATAAAGGTTACAAATGGGGGTTCCTTGTAATGTAAGGGAATGTATTATGGTTGTGACTCAGAGTTATGAATGAAATGAGAATGTTTGAAGTCACCCTTCACATTTATGTGTGATGTGTCTAGATGTTGAATCCAATTTATTGTTTATGCTTAAAGGGTTATAATGGTACATTTTTCATCCATAGCATGTTGTTGTTTTCTTCATATTAGTAGTGTTTATATGTTATTTAGACAATATGATTCAAGTTGCATCCATCCTTTGAGGTTTTCCCTACCTTTCCACAATCTTGGCAACACTTCAAGTGAGACCTTCTTCGCTACAAGATTGAAAATGTGAGCACACCTAAACTACAATGGACCTGTGTTGTCCCTTGCATAAGGACCCTAGTCTCAACCTATTGCCAACAAATAGTTCTGTTGTCGGGACCATGCTTATAAGGGAAATATTGGTTCTATGGACGAGGGGTTCTATAAGTATAGGATTTAAGAATGGTGGGAGAAGAGGTTTGAGGATTTTGTGTTACAATAATTTGAGTTGCAAGAATGGAACCCACCATTGCGTAGGGAGTTTTTGTTGTATGATGGGACTATTGTTGGACCAACATGAGGTTTTCTAGTGTGAGTTGCCTGTGAATATTCATAAGTGATTGAAAATACTTGTGGAAGCCCCATAATATAGTGATCGACAAAGGTAAACCATTTAATGGACCTTTGCTAACCTTGTTGTTTTACACTAGTTTTATCATATGATCACGTGAGTAGTAGACTTTTGTGTATAAAATGTTGTCAATGGGTACATAATAGAATTTGATATGTAGAATCATGAATCCTTCTCTAAGGTGGAAGCAGTTTTCAAGAAAGGATCCTGAGGGACACCAATAAGGGAAATCATGTTGTGGATCAAGATATAGTTGATGGAAGAGGGACTTTTTCCATTTGCTCATGTTCCCATGGTTGAGTAGATATCGTGTGCCATGGGGGAGTGGGTGAAGATGATGTTAGCAAGTTGTGGAATGTGAAGGATTTAGAATATGGGGGGAGAGTTGGAAACTACTACAAGGTTTGGGTGAGTTTTGAGAAGGTGGTGGGTGAAGTAAATAAAATCAACAAGAAAGAGGAATGAGCAGTTACAGAAAGAGATAAGTGAAAAAGGGAATGATGAGGAAAGATTGAGTGATTTGCAAAAGTTGTGGAGGCACTGAGAGTTGGACAACTCTGGGTTAAAAGAGAGAGGAATAGTAATGGAGGGAATCCTATCAAAAGATGAAGTTGGGGAGGAGTGCCTATGGAATCAGGAGAGTGAAATAATTAGGCGACCATGAGGGTTTTTTCTATTCAAATCGATCATGCACAGTTGGCCCTACAATAGGTTGTAGAACAACCTGGATCATACTATGTACTGATGTTCAAAGTACATAACAATTTGAATGATGTCCTTGTGGATGTATAAAGAGTATTTCAAGAACCAACACCCCCCCCCATGGCGTGGAACAAATACTTGAAAGCAATGGAACCAACCTAGTTTCAACTACTCCTTTAGTGCCTTTGAAGCATAAGGTACCTTATTTTTCTAACATTGTATTAAGTTTACTTTGGTATAAGCACATTAGCAGTAGTATTAGTTTCCAAATTGGGACATTGGTAGGAGGAAGTCATAGTGGACCTAGTTCAAGATTGCTAAATAATAATTAGAGCAATAGTAGTACTTCAATTCTAGTTGTGTGTCTGGACCTATTTTTCGCAACCAAGTCCTAGAGGGTTTGTTTTAGTTTGATTTTGATATGGTGGGATGGTAGGAGTTCATGGTGGATCCCCTATGTGATACCTAGAGTTATAGGGAACAACACTGGTTTTTGTGCGAACGCATTTGGAGATCGAAGGGGTTTCAAGATACCTCCAAGTTGGTAGAATTCCAAACAACTTTGAGAGGCTAAGATTTACAATGATATATGAAGTTTGTGGAATGCCCCATTGGTGTCCCATCTCTCACTTTTCAATAGGTGAAGAAATATTTTTTCTCTAAATTTCAATAACCCAAGTCAGAGCAATGGGGTATAGTATAATTGAAGGAAATCTGACATTTCGCAGGAGAGACCGTGTGGGAGTATGAGCAGAGGTTTTAAGATGTGCTGGGAAAAATTTGATCCATGTTCATGACACCCATCACAAAGAGTAGTTTATTGAAGGATTTATTTCGCTAACTATAATTCATTTAACACAACATAAGATTGACATGCCTAAAGTTGCATTATAGTAGACTCTAAGATTGAGGCTATGGATAAGTATCCTTCAGGTGCTAGAGCCATAGCAACTACAATAGGACATGATATATCATAAATTCATAATCAAATCATTACCCTCACATAAAATATTCAGAAGTTGTCAATCGTAAAGGTTGGTTGCGAGTAAGTGTGGTACACAAGACGGATGGCAGAGGAACATCATGCCTATGAATGTCCTCGATTGAGGGGGGGATCTCCATCTAATCCCTCTATGGGTCCTTTTCCAAGAATACCATTTGTGGGATTTGTGCAAGTGGCTAATTATGTTCCATTCCATGGTACGGTGCAATATCATGCATTGTCTTATATTACATAAGTATTCATCAATGTCCAACATGGTGTATTGTATATTTTGTGGTACCTCTACTCACGACATGGATAATTGCAGAGCTTTAGATTCCCTAGCTGATAGATTGGATCTAATTGCTTTTTGGGTATCTAATAATTCGTAACCTCGAGGAGGAGGGGGGTTCGAAAGAGGAGGAGAATACTAGGGAGGAAGAATTGGAGGAAGAGGTGGGCATGCACAATGTTACAATTTTAATGTGGTAGATCACCTTGCTTGGGACTAACCATTACCTAGATGGTCGTGGTGTTCCTATTATATGGTGAAATCCCATGGTACTAAAGACTACCCAGAACTAATTGTGAAATGGTAGGAAAGGGAAAGACATAGGCCAAAACACTTAATCGACTTGGAACCTATATTTGGTGATGAGGAGGCAGGCCCTACCATCAATACTATCACATATGGAGGACTCTGAACTAGTGTTGATAGTAACAAACTATAACTTTTGAATATTAGGAAGGTAAGATCACGATCATCTAAGTTTGATCGGGTACAACATAAATACATTTTAAAAAATAGAATCAATATGTTTCAATGTATATTAGTACCATCCTTCCCTGAATTTGTAGAAAGGAAAAAGGAGCACAGTGAGGGACTAGTCCATACACCTTCGAGTGGTGAAAGGAAACAAAAAACAAAACCCCTAGGTGATTCTAAGAGGATCTTTGATTTTTGGGTTACATTGTTTGTTGATATTTTAGAATATGAAAGTTTGACCAAAACGTTGTGAAACACTCTTTGAACGCTCTCTGGAGTTGAAGAAGAGGAAGAGTTAATTTATGCTAACCTCCTTGAGAGAAAGACTCATACAGTGAAAAAAACAAAGAGAAAAATTGGGAACTCGGGTTAGATTCCCAAGTAGATGGGTGTGACCTTAAATGCATGGTGTTTGATCTTGGATCGGATGTTAACATCCTTCCAAATAAGTCTTGGGAAGCTACGGGGAGCCCAGAGTTAGTTTATTCTCCCATATAGTTGAATATATCCAATCAATACAAAATATTCCCTATTGCTAGGATAAAAATGTGGAAGTTAGCAGGTGTCAAAATCTTTGTTGATTTTGAGGTGATAGAGATCAGGATAAGACAGTTCACTACCCAACATTATTGGGGATCAATTGGGATTTCAAGAATTATGTTGTCATTGATCTGCAAAAAGGATACTATGACATTTGAAGATGATGATATGAGGGTCACACAACCTCTCGATCCTTATCAAGGATCCTGGTATACAAATCCTACTACAAATGCTATGGAAAAGGACATTTTGGATCAAATGTATAGTTTTACTACTATAAAGAGAGAATATTATGTTAACCCTACAAAAAATAAGTCACTTAGTTGGAGGAGTATCCATTCTTTTGATAATGATTTCGAGGAAGCTTAGAATGAGTGGAAAAAATATGAGACATGAGATTTCTCCTAAGCGTTACGCAACCATCAAACAAGAACAATGGATTCGGATGAAGGTATAAGACCCCTTATTTAATAAAGGATCTCAAGCTTAGAGGAGTTCCTAGCAGACATGAAAAAAAGTTTTGGAAGAACAATGAATTCCTATATTAGATAGTGCTTTACAAGGCACCCCTACCAGATGGTCTTCCATACATAAAGAATACTTCTCTGCCTGGAATACAGGTCAAATAACAATGGCCCACATGTTTGTTCCCCCAGCAGAATTCAATTGTTTAAACATTCGTCTTGATAAGGGTAAAAAAAACTATGCATGTAGAAATATATGATGGAAGTATAGACTTGTTGACGAGTCAAAATGACACAAGACCAATAGCAGGGGTTCTCCCTAATAAGGAGTCCCAATTAGACCCTTAACTATTTGGAATAGAGAACCCATCTAAATTCTATCCCAACAACCATTACTAATTTGGGTTTATGTGGTTGTGGCCCGGTCCACCTTTTATGGTTTTAATTGTTTCTTATGGTTTTAATTGTTTCAAGAAATATGACACACATCATGAGCTATTCTAAATGTAGTTTTTGACTATACTAACCTATCCTACCTAGGAGCGATATTTAAAAGGGGTGAGCAGTGAAATAACAATTGAACATCCATATTCATAATTCATATAGTTGTTTTAAGAAGCAAATAAATAATTGACAGAATGAAAGCATAAATATGACAGCAGTTTATATATTCACATCACTCAAGATTCACTACTCGTAGAAAGCAAATCTTGAACAAAAATAGTGTATGAAGCAAGGAAAGAAATCTGCTAGAATAGTCCAGTCCTAGATCCACAACATCTTACTCCATATATGTATATGACAAAGCATGAAATAGTTCAAGTCCAAAAGCATTCACCAATAACAAAAGTATTCTTGTGTCAAAATAGCAAGTCTGTTGGCTTCTCCTCATTCACAGTTCAACAGTAGTACATGAAAAGTTGAGAGGAAAAAGCCCCTAATTCATAAAATCATTTACAATTTATAGATCCAAAGGGGATGATCCTTGGCCTTCCATATTCCCTAGTGACTTTTGGGATTCTTATAATTAATAAATTACAAGAAATACATTTAATGCATCGCTTTGGTGAACCTTGGAATCCTTAAAATAGAAAATTAATATGACCCTTGGGTTCCACTTTTTCCTTTTCCACCTATTTCAAATTCTCCTTTTGGATTTTAAGGAAGAATGTTAAATGAAAATTTCACATTTAATAAATAAGGGTAAGATGAGCCCTTAATTTATACGTGCATGTGAATTGTTACCCCATGCGACCATATAATTATGGACCCTTCTTCTTTCATAATAATTTGCACGATATAAGATCTTCAGTCAAATCGATCCCCTTGCTCGTCGATGATGTCGTCTTCTTATATATTGAAATTTATGTACTATTTGGTAGGTAATTTGAGGGAATTATAACTACCAAGTCATAGATCTCGTCAATGACCTTTTCGACAATATAAAGAATGTTCAAAATGGAGGCTAGAGGCAAAAATTATGGTCAAATCACATAAGTGACCTTTCATTATGTTGCATGTGTCACATGTCGGAGCATTAAGCATTATCAATTGTTGGTTATTTTTCTTCTATCAACCATTATCAGTGATGAATTGATTTCCTACACATTTGTTGTTGAGATGACACGTGAAGGTTTTTCCAAGCCAACTAATTCTTCTTATCCTCGATTTCTCGATAGCATGCTCGGTATGGACACTGGTTGATTTGACCCTTAGCATATTTATCTTTGTCTTTGTTTTTTATGCTTCTCTTTACTCCATGACCAGGGATCAATCTTTTTATAGAGTCTATCTTGGCGTGTCTTTATGATTCTCACTTTTGTAATTATGTGATTTTCTGCTTATTTCTTAATTTCGTGTTCTTCCCATTAGATTTGTATTTCCTTTGCACATTCATTTTCATTTGTCGAAGAAAAAAACCTCTCCCCCGCAACATAAAAGAAACCACCTTTTAACCTTGTTTATTATATTTTAGGACTTTATTTAAAAAAAAAAAGGCTAAAAATATAACATAATTTTAAAAAGAAACGAATATTAATAAAGTAATAAAACAAAAGTAAAACAATGCATATAAAACAAGGATAGCTGCAATGCAGCAAGTCCCTGCCTTAAGGGAAGAGAGTCTTAGAAAATATATATTGTTGTTGTATCATTATTTATATAATGAACTAGACTGAAAAATAACTTTACTAATGAAACTTTTTCCATGCAATTATTTCGTTATTGAGTGTTGCAATTAACCCTATGTAAAGTGCTCATTAGATGTACCATTGGAAATATGAGACAAGGAAACAAGTGGAGAACACAAGGAAACAACTGGAGAAGGGATGACACATGCAAATATCCATGGTAAATGCATATCTAGATATCTTATATCAAATGTAACATGACATATGGTATTCTTATATACATACAATACCCTGCTCTCACATGTATCCACATGAGGAAATTGTCATTATAGTTTCAAGATTAGTGTTGAACATAGAACGATAGTTTAGTTAAATCGTTGTTCATAGACTTAGACTTGGGAGATGGAAGATATATAGTTTGGTTAAATAGTTGTTCATAAACTTATGTTTGGCAGATGGAAAATAGAATATCAGGATCAAAGGAACCAAAAAACTGATTAATAACTAAACAGGTACAGATAAGTATGGACACACGCAACACAACCCACTTGGTTTGTTTTCCTGCTCTACATGCTTGCTCGTGTCCTAGTTCACCACCAGAAATAGGAGATATAGATTGTTTCGGTGTTCATAAAATTCAAGTAAAATAAGGTGAATGTGTGTGCAAAGGGAATAGAGGGCTCTTCATTTTGTATCAGTAGAATAAGATATCATAATATCATGTACATCATGAATAATTTTAGGACATGATTTTGTGGTCCTCTAATGAAATCATGCCTAGATGAGAAGGTCTTCTAGCATCATTTTGAAAATGAGATAGTCGGCAATGGACCATGTCTGAAAAATTCTCTCCCTTCCTTGCATAACGACCCATCTTATCATCTTAGTATTCAAGCCGCTAGTCCTTTGAGAGACTATGTTGTTGGTAAACTATAAATGGAAGGGGACCAAGGTCGAAAAGAAGAGAAATCTTAGAAACAAGTAAAGAGGATGTTCTTTTTGTTTATGAGACTTATTTCCTTAAATAAGAGACACTTTACTCAATTATTCTATGCCATTTTTAGATTCTAGGGTTGTTTTTATTACTATGAGGATTTTCCTTTTGTTTACAAGAACATATTTCCTTAATGAAGACTTGCTCTACTAAGTTATTATTTGGAGTTTTACATTCTCATAGTTTCGTCTTACTCTTCAATCTTCCTAATTTAGATTTTGTTGAGGCTATTAAAATTATAATTATGTTTTCTAAAATACAAGCATAGTTATTAACTAGAATTTTGCGAGTGGCAAATATAATTATTTGTACAGTGATAGTCTCTCTCTCTCTCTCTCTCTCTCTCTCTCTCACACACACACACACACACACACACAAACAAAAGGTTATGGTTTTGTCCATCAATACAAATTATTTTGTTCGTAAAACAAGTAGCTTACTCTTAAGAATTGTACAAACAAGTACTAAGAAAAACATATACATACGAGAACCTTGATAGAGAAGCACCTATTTCTTAGTAGTGATATAAAAAAATAAAATAAAAGATGATGAAATTATGAAGGAGTCGTATTCACGATTTACACTTGGTATATGTGATTGGTCATTTGTTGAAATTGATTTTCAAGTCTCTTTGTTCATGCAGTTCTTACTGATATTTTTGTGCCTACACTTAATTTAACAAATAATTGCAATGAGCTATAAAAATAAGTAGATTAGGATAGATACCTAATTGTATATTTTTAGATGATGACAGTCATTGGACTACCAGTTTTCAATAGGATAGAAAAATTAAAAGAATTGGAATAATATATTCCATCAGTTGGAACACAAAGCCAATGGAAGAAAACATTTTGTTCATTGATAACTTGTGTCCCTTGGCTAAGGAGATGCTCAAGTTTAAATGATACAATGAAAGGATAGAAAAGGGAATCCCAAACGAAGAAAACATAAATATGTTTTGGAAAAGGAGAGTCCACCTTCTCTTTCAAGGTAATGTTTCTAACCCAAAATAGCCATTGCTTCCTTACCCATAAACACTCGCGCTTGTGCAATAGATAGCTAGACCCATATTGCCATATTAGTATTTAGGCTACCCATTCTTTGAGACCCTTTGTTCCATCATTTTCATCAATAACCACATGAGAAATGTACAATACAAAGTTACAAAGACATACTAATAATTTTCAGTGCAGAAAAAGGAGAATAAACATTTGACAATTGTTATTGAAAATTTCCATCCATTTGCACATTTCATCCATTGTTTTGCCTTGGTCATAAATTTATTAAGAAATTCAATCTTAATTTTTTCTTCCATATCATGTATAACTCTAGGAAACATATCTAGTAAGATGGGGCTTCATGATTTTTTGCTTATTGGAGGAAGGCATGCTGCATCTATAAAACAAAAAAACAGTTTTGCAATGGATAATTTAATTATTCTCAGAGTGGCCATAAACGTTACAATAGATATGGTTGCTTTATGGGATTGCAAGATTTGCATTAATCAATGATTATCTAGGGTATGTTGTTGATAGTATAACGTTTTGAGAGATTAAACCATCGATTGAGAGTAGAGATGACAATCTAGGTTTCAACTAAATTGCGTAGATTGGATTATGAAACCTAGCTTGGATTTTGGCTTTGAGCTTGTGAAGAACAAGGCCCTGATCTAATATGTATCCACTTTCTGGCACTCTCTTTAGAGATCATACCTTCTGCTACATAGTCTATCTTCAATACAAAATCAAGACAATAGATGTCCTTTTGTTTATAAGGACATATTTCCTTAAATAAGACTCGCTCTACTCAGTTATTATTTGGAGTTTTAGATTCTCATGTTTTTTTTCTTACTATTCAATCTTCCTAATTTAGATTTTGTTGAGGTTATTAAAATTATAAGTATGTTTTCTAAAATACAAACATAGTCATTAACCAGAATTTTGTGAATGGGAAATGTATAGTGAAAATAAAAGATGATGAAAGTCTAAAGGAGTCATATTAATGATTTACACTTGGTATATGTGATTGGTCATTTGTCGAAATTGATTTTCAAGTCTCTTTGTGCATGCAGTTCTTACTAAATGCTAAATAAATTTGATGCGCCACGCTCTTTGGAATGGTGACCCCACATGCATGATCGAATAGTCACAAACCCATGACATGTATCGCTAAAAATGGCATAAAACCCCCAATGTGTAGCGGTAACTATTAGCTTATCTTTCGACAAGCTTCAATGGGTTTTTTACGTCACCTTGCGATGACTTGTAAGACCTCATGCCATACTTAAACCGATGTTTTAATAAAAAGGGGTGATAATAATAAACAAGGTCCCCATGTTATTACAAAATGGTCTCATGGGGTTATGCCTTGGATCAAGGCGTGGCATGTATTACATTGTTTAAATACAAGGGAATTTTATGATGTGGGGGCTTGGTGAGTTTAGTTTTTTGGGGATTTATTTATTATGTATTACTTTTTTAATCCAAGGCATTTCAAGAGCTTAGAATGATCAGAACGCAGGTTGTTGGGTATTCCTCATTCTCAAGGATTCGACATTTATTATTTTAACTAGCGCAAGCAGAGATCAATGGATCAGGGTCTAGGTTTTAGCCACCTTGATGAAAGAAACGTTGCCTAGGCTCAAAGTATGCTAACGCAATCATAAATTCCACCTTCATGACCAGTGTCTCATTTCTTGCATGACTCGCTTCTTAAATACAAAGGCCTTCTAATAGATAGCAGAGACGCAAAAAAAATAATGGAGGTTTAGAACACAATGGCATGGTAAATTTCCTTGCAAAGGGGCTAGCTTTCCAAGCAATGCGAATTGACGATTAGGTTTGGGAAATCATAAGTGGTGTTTTGGCACTTCCGAGACTCGAATTTGAATTCCATGAATTGCCTTGGATTCGTAACCACGAGCTCGTCAAATATGGCCTGGTTCGTTGACAACAAAATCACTTTCACCAATTCCAAAAATTACACGTAAAAGTATTTTTTAATGAAATTTGGGGCCTCGTTCTCACAACTACTTCGCTCAAATTCAATTCTATCAGCTCCCCTATCATTTGAATTATATAGGATTTCAATGCAATAATAGGAATTGACACCAACCATCACCAATTGACATATTTTAATTCCCAAACTAGGGTAATTGATCACTTAGTACATCTCATGCTTGTCATATAACGAAAGATCAAGTCGTTCTTGAAGCTAGTTCCAAGTCAACTAGTGAACAATAAATGATGTATATAGATGGTCAGAATAGAGAGAGGGCCTTAATATGAGGCAAAACCACTTACATCATGAAATATAAGGAGGATGCATATGGTTCATTAGACTTGGCAGAAAATGCCTAATTAAAGTTGCAGTGTGAATAGATTTGTTCATGCAAGGATTAATGGATCATAATAACATTATTTTCAAGGATGTGATGAATACAACAGACCGATCGTCAAATCATGACATTGATTGGAGTATTGCAACTTATCTTGGCTTGATAGTTTTCCATGCAGTTTTCAAACTTGACAAGGCCAAGCAAAAAATCAGAATTGGAAGACGATGATTAGGAAACATGCGTGAGAGAGTTAGGAGCCATATAAAGGACTTCAAAACATGCACTCAAAGTACTCAAACGAATATCAAAGTCTCAATGCCAGTCATGGCAAATCCAATCGTCAGTAAAGGGGAAGACAAATAAATCAAACAATCCAAATAACTTATTCAAGGACAACAATAGCATTGATGAAGATCATCATGAAAGTACTGATAGACTTTCAAGTAGTTAGAATTTTTTTTAGATTATTCATCATTCATAAATCAACCCAAGTCACACTCATAAACCCAAAATTTAGTACGGGGGGAGGGGGCCTGCTTTTCTCCTCCAAGGTCAAGAAAGAAAGGGAAACTATTGTGGCCACAACAATTGCCGAACCACTAGAAGAAATAGTTAGCTCTGTCTAAAACACCTACAGACTTCCATTTATCCAAGTGTTCAAGATAATCTCTTCGGATAATCATAATAGTTTCTATATTCATGGGTACCACTTCAACAAGTCTTTTAATTTTCAATGGGATATGAATCAATAAAATGGACCTAAGATAATCTTACGGTTATTCTTTAGGTGCCAAAGTATAGATTTCATTTACCAAGCTTAGGTCCATGAGTGCTTTGCACCTGGCATAACGCCATAGGGTATAAATCGTAAGTCAGATAAGTGTTTAAATTTTAGTCCTCATCTCCTCTACCACATGCATGGCTTTGATGCCCGCAAGTATCCATATCCTCGATAGAGTTGCCTCTTAAACCCTTTTTACGTCTGAAATCTCTTGTCCCATTTTACTTTTGATGCGTATATGTATCTACATATTCTATTTTGATCTCTTAGATATTTTCTACCTTTGTAGTGAGTAAATGGGGGAACATATTCAGTGAGCCCCTTAAAGACATGGGATGGTATTTAGAGTCGTTTTGATTTGATGTGCATTGTCCTGCCTTAAATTCTACCCAATGGGTTGACCACTTGAAAACATCATAGGATTCAACCAATTAAGTGCGTGAAGTGGACGAAGCTCACCATAGAATGACCAAAAGACATCTAGAGTATTTCTAACTATTATTCTTGTGCAAGCTATTTCAATTCTATCAACGTTCCACCATGACAAGGATCCTACTATAAACTTCCAAATAACTTGTAAGGATCCTCAAATGTAATGCTTTGATGTTCAATGGATACAATATATTCTTCCAATAGTAACATTGTGTAGACCTTAACTTTTGAAACCCCAAATAAATTGACACATGGGTTTTGAATGAGAGCTCATGGTAACTGATGCCAAAGGTTTGACTTATGAGTTTGAAAATCAAGGTCTGGTAAAAAATTAAGGCAAGGGAAAGGAAAATCTACAATCAAAGCAATCCATCAAAATGAATGACAGTACCGAATGAGAGACAAGTAGAATTAAAGTTCATTAGAATTACTAGCTATGAATGAGAAAACTAAAAGCAGATTAACAACTTAGTCTTGAAGTTCAATCAATACATAAACTCACTCTTTTCAAAACAAGAGTCACAAGCAAAAAAATTGAGAGCAAGCTCAAAGATCGGATCATCAAATACAACCCCAAACAATATGAAATATAGCAAAAGCATTATGTCAGGGGCAAACACTCTACTACTCAATTTGATTCACGATTCCAACATCCTTCCTAGAGCACCTGCTACTCATATTCATGTCGTCTATGTGCGGTCCCTTGCATATGGTTGGTGTAACATCCCGAAAATACCAGAATAATTTTTTTTATTTTTTATTTTTTATAATAGCATTAATTATCTAAGTCATTTAATGCGGAATATACAAATTAATTTGAGATCTTAACTAAGATAATCAATGATGATGACACGTCATAAATCTCAATTTAATAAGATATAATTGTAATTACTACTTTAACTTTAAACAAATGTTAAACTCCTTAACGAAAGATCTTTTCAAACTCATGCATAAGAATACAATTTTACTCATTTGCTTAAGTTCTAAATGCAATTACATGCTGTACACTGCTTGTATTATTATGAAATTCTGAAAGAAGTGCTGACAGTTTTGTTTGTGTGATGAGGAAGGGGTCCTACGAGGCACCCTGGAGCTTACTTAGCTACGTTTAGCTAAGGCTTTTGAATCTTATTTCCATGTGCAGACCGCAGGTAAGAAATCCTACAAGACGTCATAAAATAAGAGTGCTTGTTTTCTTCAATTCATCGTCAAAGCATAAAGCTAAATACTTCTTTGTGACACTAGTGACTGAAGGTATGGATACTTGGTTTTAAATCGAGTTTGTTTGCTGGATTTCAAAACTCTTTAGGGCAAGAAATAATCTCGTCCAAGTACTTGTCAAAATGTTGCAATCAAAATAGTACTACAAACCTAAAGACGATGCTATTAGGAACTTATAGAAATAGTATTGTATCTTTGAACAAAGCTTAGACTATTCTAACTCATGTGTTTAACTAATGATTACACAGCTATCATATCTAAAGCATAATGACTAGCGTTTGTATTGAGAATGTAGCTTCCAAGTATATCTCATCAATATTTAAACTATATTTGTGATGATACAAAGGTCTTTGCATTAAATGGCTAAACAAATGGAAGTGATTGTAATTATAGTATTTATGCTATGAGTTAGCATTATAGACTTCATTCTAATGCTTATTCGAAACTATAGAAATGAGTAGACATATTTTTATAAATACTAAGCATCTACATAATATGTTGACATGTAATTCAAACGTTACCATGTCTAGCTTTGAACTAAATTAAAACTATACATTGCAAATATATATGCAATAATATGGATTTGATATGCAAACAAAATAAATTCACTATACAAACCAAAATGAATTCAATATGCATACAATATGAATTCACGATATGTTAAAATTTAGCAATGACTTGAAATTATTATGTAATGTAACTATCCTTTCAAAAGAATTAAGACTAAGGTTATGGAGAAAACTATGTTATACGACCTAGCTTTTGTTCTAAGTGTTGATAGCACCAGTAGCTCTATCCACCCAAATCTCGGTATTGAAGTAATGAGTTAATGGTTAATAAATGCTCCACTGCAGGTTGACAGGGTTACGATAAAGATTTTAATGCTCTGTCCGAACTCCAAAGTGGGTAGAGTTGTTGTCAACCCACATAGCCCATCCACGTGAATCCTGCTTTAAAACAATACTTGGAATCCTAGCTGGACATGACTATTCTATTGTCTCTCCTCCGAGCTGTACACAGTAAAGATCATCAACATGCACTATTGGCAACATCGTGATTGCTTGTAATTAAGAGGTATTAATGCAAGAATGCTCAGCTTTCAACGTAGCAGTGTTGGCACTCTTCTTACCTGTTGATCACACCAAATCTGAATCGTTGATTGTGGAACCCTAGCTTCGTTATAAGTAGTGGCATAAAATTCTCTGTCTTTCATTGTTAAGCTAGGTTGAGGCCGACAGGCTGCCCAAAAATTCTAGGGTTGAAGGAAAAACTCTGCTAGGGTTTTGACCTGGTGACCCATGAGAAGTATTTTATGATTAAGTTACAAGCTTGGCTTCGTGCCATAGAGCCACCATGCAAAAAATTGAAGATTGGTTTCCTGGTAGTTGCTGAGAATAGTTTTTACAGTCTAACCTTCGGCTCTTTTCAAAAGATGGTGATGTCTTCTGGGTAGTTATAGGCTTTTATCCTTTTGCACTTGAGCCATGCTACCAAAATAGTGATGGGGTTTCTTTTGCCAGGGTAATGAATATAATTCGGACTGAGTTCGATTCTCCTAAGGATGGGAATGGTCTTCAGAGTTGTTGTCACAAATCAATGTGTTTCGTCATTTACTAGTGTAGTGTGTCTATGCTCCGAAGTATCGTTTTGTTTTTAGAGGTAAGTGTTTTTGTATCAGTGACTTAATACCGCAATGTTGTTTAAAAAATGCAGTTCCTTGTTTTAACCTTTCATCAAATTTTTTCTGCAGGTACCCACAATCGTATGAGGCTTGTAACGAAAAGGTTTGGAGAGAGGAATGTTGCGATGAATTTCCTGGTAAGCTCCAGTGGCTCTCAAAACCTCGTAGGGCCTTTGATGGTGTTTTCTATGTGTCGAGAGTTGAAGTCCTTCGACTTGTTTTAGTGATAGCCGAAAGTGAAAGTTTCTAAGTTTGTCTTGAAGATTCAAATGTACAGAGGGTAAACTCTCAGTATTTTTGTAACCACTTGGCTAAAAGATGCCTGGTCGTGTAATTGATGGGGTCTTGGTTCTCGTTTTTGTGTTAAAACAGTCCAGGGTAAAACCCTGTGTAGTTCGGTTGTTCCACAGTCTCGTATTTAAACGTTTTCTCAACAAAAAGATAACCCTTTTGAAAGTTGGGAACCTTTCATGGCCGTCTTGTAATTCTCTGTTATAAATTTTGAATGGAAACTAAGAATCGAGGGTTCTTTTACATTTAAACAACGACTTGTTTTTCTTTTGCAAATGATGGTTATGTGTTTAAAATGATGGGTAATAAAAGTTGTGTAATCGTGTATAAAATGTTTCGAGACCCGATGTTCGACTGTAAAGTTGTTTCTAAACTCCATCTTCAATGTTTTGCTACACAAGTGTGGCAGGTTGAAGAGATAGTTTGATTGTTATATGTTTTATGCATTCAAATTCTAGTTTGTTTTACGAAAGAAAAACCCTGCCTGAAACTTCTGAATACTATCTGGTTTTGTACTAAGTTTTTGTATTGTGTTAGAAGATTTCGATAAAGTACAAGGGTTCTTACTAGGGTTAAGAAAAGAAAAGTTTAGGATTTAGCCATAAAATACTTGTGCAAAAACAACAAAAGGACTGTATAAACAATTTCTAGGGTTTAGAAGAATAAAACAATAGGGTTTGATACTATTTGAAAATTTTCGATATTGAAACAAAAGCATAAGTAATGTGAAAATAATATATATGAATATTGATACAAAACTAATTCTTTTAAAATACAGTTGTATTGTAAACAATCTATGACAATGCGAGAAAATGAAAAGTATTTGTTCAAAACCAGAATTGTATGGAAATAAATTGCAGCTATTATATTTTTGTAAAATACAATTACTTTGGAAATATATATATAAACTATTTAATATTGATTGCATTTGTTCGTTATTTGAAAAGAATAGAGATAAGAGGAAAATATATGACTGTACATAAATTAACTATGCTTTCTTTCAAGTATTAACAAAAGAGTTCTATGTTTTTTTTTTACAAGAACATGTGGGAATTATATTAGAGCCGGTATTTTAGCCACCGAAAGCTATTACATAGAAAATTTAGATACAATACACCTCTTTGGAAATTCAGCGAGCTTACAGAGTTCGCCCAAAACATGGCAGGGCTCAACTACTCCCATATGCCAGACATTATTTAGCTATAACAGAGGAGAGGCGTATTGTGCAGCAGGTTCTGTGATTATTTTTCCAGCTTGTCTTTCAGATTGGAGACTTGAGCTTCCAGTGCTGCGATTCGGTGCCCAAAGTTACCCTGAGTATTCGCCACGTCCTTGAAGCCTGTGCGCGTCTCATCTTTTAAATCTTCCATATTTTCAGAGAGTTCAGCCCTTAGTTGCATGATGTCTTTGTTCAGAATGTCCCATGTTTGCTCTCCAGCCTTGGAGAGCGCCTCGATTTTAGCCTTCTGAGCGTCATATTTTGCCCTCAAACGCCCAAGGGCATCTTCCAGAGCGCCAATACGCTCATCTGCTGTAAGTCCGGAGCTGGAGGAGCTCGCCATCTCGCGCAGGGCACTCGTTGAACCACGATCTGAGCAGGGGGTGGATAAGTGCCTCAACAAGCTTGAAACCAAATGCTTTCCCACAGAGCTCGCGTTGCAGGATGGAATGAGAATGAGACAGGGGAGGAGCTCCTTTAAGAGCAGGCAGGGAGACTCCCGAGGGCGCAAGGACCTGTCTCTGAGCTGTAGTGCAGGGAATCTCTGCATTCTCATGGAAAACGTGGTTTGGGGAAGCCCAGGAGCGTGCTGCGTGAAGATACAGGATCTCCTGCAGCTAGGGGATGTCACATCGCTGACACAATCCATTGATTTTTAGATTTCCTTGAGCCAGCTCGACCCCTTTATTGGCTTCCATGTCTGCTTGTTTATTGAGCTCACGAAGCACATGAAAAAATCTTATTTTTTGGAAGTGTTTGCTAACCTGGAGGATTCTTTGATAAATTTGGCGGAGATGGACATTCGGAGGAGCTTTCTTGGTTATGAGAGCTTTGATTAGGATCCTGGAGTCTCCCACAACAGTTAAATGGCGAATTCCTTGATCACTCGCAATATTTAGGCCTTGCCAAAGACTGCAGAATTCTGCAGTGTTGTTGGTTTCATTTCCAAGTCCCCAGGAATAATTGATGCCAGATATCCCTCTTGCTGATCTGATTATTCCTCCGGCACCGGCAGGTCCAGGATTTCCTTTTGAGGCTCCATCGAAGAACAGGCAAGGTTCATTAAGGGAGGCTTCCCAACTTCTGAAGTCTGCTTCCTCCATCCTGATTTCCCAAGTCTTTGATTGAGGGGCTCCGCAGGAGGAACGGGTGGGAAGATTGGTCGTTAGCTGACTTAACCAATTGACCTCCTCTTGTAGAAGATGGGAAACACAATTTAAGGAGTGGCAATCCAGGGCTTCACCCAGGATGGCTCTAGCCTTCACAGCAGTTTTCCAGGGAGGTGATTCTTTACTGCGGAAGATTCTATTGTTTCTTTCTAGCCACAGTTTCCAGCATATGGCTTTTGGGAGCCATCCCCAAGCAGTTTGAAGCAGATTCTTGTTGTTCAGCTTGAAGGGAGACAGTGACTTCCATGAGGAGAAGAGTTGCTGAACATTATGGGGCAGATTAGGGACAATGTTAAGGCTCATGGCTTGGATCCAGGCATCTTTAGCATAGGGACACTCCAGCATAATGTGGTCCATAGTTTCATCATTGCTTTTGCAGAGGGGACATCGGGTTGGGCCTTCCATTCCTTTTCTTCTGAGATTATCCCCAGTGAGAATACTCTTATGGGCTAAGGACCAGCAGAAGATATCAATTTTCGGGATGAAAGGTTTGGACCATATAAATTTCCAGACAGCAGGATTTGGGGCAGCGTAGGGGATGGACTGGAGTTCATTGTAGCCTTTTGCAGTAGTGTACACTCCTGAGATTCCCCAACCCCTTTTATCTCTGGAATCCATTTTGGATGGGGACTTGCCTTGGAGGAGGGCCAACAAAACATCTGCTTCATTGTTGAGAGCAGGGGGAACATGGCCTAAGTCCCAACCATTCCAGTTATCGTTCTCCCAGACTGAGAGATCCATTAGTGTGATGGATCCTTTTCCAAGCAACCATGTTTTTATGTTGCTAATATCCGAATTAGTTCCAATTGGGGGGCTCCCCAGAATGGAGTCTTCCCAGATATTGATTGAGCTACCATTTCCAGGGATCCAGTACAGTTTATTATGGAATGGGGGCAGAGCTTTTATGCATAACTTGTAGATTGGCGAACCTTTACTAGGAGGAGGCTGCTGGTCCAGGCATCTCTTCCTCGGGCCTGGGAAGTATTTTCTGCGGAGAGCTTCTTTGCTCCAGCTAGTTTTACCGGAGATCATTTGCCAGAGTAATTTAGCTCCCAGAGCAAGATTTTGTGATGTTAAACTTCTTACCTGAAGGCCACCTTCATTCCGAGGCTTTTTGATCTTTTCCCAGCTGACTAGATGAATTTTGTTCCCATTCCCTTTTCCTCCTTCCCAAATGAATTTCCTTATCAACCCTTCAATCTTGTTAACTACAGAGCAGGGAGAGAGCAGGATAGAAGATTGGTAAATGGGCATGCTATTGAGGACTGATTTGATGAGAGTAGTCTTACCTGCAAGATTGAGCCAGCTGGCCCCCCATTTTTGGATTTTGCGTTTGATCTTGTCCACTATAGGATCCCAATCTGCTGAAGTGATTTTGTTTTTACAAATGGGGATTCCAAGATAAATGAAGTTATTCCAGTCTTTGGTGGATTCCATTCCCAACGTTCTGCTGATGTCCCTTAGTTCCCTGGCAGCACAGTTCCAGCTGAAGATTTTGCTTTTGTGGAGATTTATTTTGCTCCCAGAGACTTTTTTGTATACCTCCAGTTCTCTTTTAAAATGCTCCGAGGAGTGGACTGACGCACCTCCCAGAAGAAGGGTGTCATCAGCAAATTGGGCATGATTGATGTCCCTGACATTGTTCATAATTCTGAGCCCAGGAAGCACATGAATGTCTTGACTGAAGTTAAGTTGATAGCTGAGGATAGATGCCTGGATAGCATAAAGAAGGGGAGAGAGCGGGTAGCCCTGCCTTAAACCTCTTGAGGCTTTGAAGAAACGAGTTGGCCTTCCATTTACTAGAGGTGCAATCCAAGGATCCCCCACACATCCTTTGATCCAGTTAATGAAGTTGGTGGAGAATCCAAATTTAGCCATAACAGCAAACAGGAAGTCATGTCTAACACGGTCAAAGGCGTTAGCTAAGTCGAGTTTGATGACCATGCCTTTCTCCTTACGCTGGTTGCTTGAGTGGATAGCTTCTTGAACGAGAATGATGTTATCCAATATTTTCCTGCCTTTGATGAACCCTCCTTGGTTCTCCGGGATGATCCGAGGGAGCAATCTTTTTAGTCTGGTGGCAATGATCTTTGTAATTAGTTTGTAGCCCGTATTACAGAGGGAGATAGGCCTGAATCTGTTGAAGGAGTTGGCTCCTTTTTCTTTGGGGATCAGGGCCAGGAAGGAAGAGTTCGTGCTGCCTCCTAGCTTGTTGGTTTTCTGGGAGTATCTAACCATTTTGAGGAGATCATACTTGATGATTGTCCAACAGCAGGTGAAAAATCTAGTTGTAAATCCATCCGGACCCGGCGCACTATCGAGTTTCATAGCAGCAAGAGCTTTTTTAACCTCATCCATGGTGATAGGAGCAGAAAGGAAGTTGTTTTCTTCCTCACTGATGAGCTGGGGGATGAGATCAAAAGGATGGGAGGTGGTATCGAGAGGCTCTTCAATGGGAGCAGTGAAGAGATCAGCAAAAGTTTCAACAGCTGCCTTCTTGATTCTAGCTGCATCTTGGATTACTTCTCCCTCAAACTGAATTTCAGTGACTGCTTTATAGTTCTTCCTGGCTTCAGCTTGTTTGTGGAAGAATTTGGTATTTTTGTCTCCGCTAAGAAGCCAAAGGTTACGGGATTTTTGACGATGGTAATCTTCTTCAACCCTACAGGCAGTGAAGAAGTTTTTTTGCAAAGTTTCTTCCTTGGAGAGAATCCAGTCAGACGCAGGGGAGGAGCCAGTTAAGGCTTGATGCGTTTCTAGCTCGGCCTGGGCGAATTCTCTGTTGGAGGCAGGAGAGGGAAGATTTTTGGCCCATGCTTTAAGGGCAAATTTGAGTCTTTTAAGTTTGGATTCCCAAACAAAGGAGGGCGAGCCAGAGAGGTGGGTGTTCCATGAATCGGCTACAGTTTGAAGAAAGTCATCATGATGAATCCAAAGTGGACTGAACCGAAAGGGGATAGGACCAAGATTTTGATCGGTGGTTAGCTCAAGCAGAATCGGCCTATGGTCAGATGTGTAGTGAGGGAGGATTTTGGAGGTAGCAAGAAGACTCAGATCAAGAAAGGAAGAGTGGACAAGGAAGCGATCTAGCCTTGCTGCAACATGGCCAGGCCCAATTCTTTTGTTTGTCCAAGTAAAGTTGCCATTGAGGGGTTTGATGTCAAGCAGATCCCAGCCAGAGATGATGTCTTCTACCCATTCTCTTGAGGGGTCTCTAACCGTATTTCCTCCTTTCTTTTCATTAGCTGCCAGAGTCACATTCAGATCTCCAGCTATAATGATGTTATCTCTATTCTGTAATTGAAGAAAAGTTTCAAGAGTGTTCCAGCACTCTTTTTTTTTTCGCATGCAGAACAGGTACATAGAGGTTAAAGAGACTTACCTTGTGTCCCGATTGCTTGTGGACCAGTTTTGTGAAAACCCAATGAACTGTACGTTCTTCAGCTTCAATATCATATAGGAAAGGATCCCAGAAGGTAGCAATTCCTCCTGAGGCACCTCTTGAGTTGTTGCCAATCCCAACGCTTTTTTTCCAAAAACTTTTTTCGATTTGGAGGGCCTTAATCTCCTCCATTTTAGTTTCCTGGATAAGCAGAATCTCAGGCCTATGTATTCTGATTAGATCTCTCATTGCATCTTCTTTCAGGGTGGATCCAAGCCCTCTGCAATTCCAGGAGATATATTTCATTGACGATTATGGGGGGAGGTTTTGGCCTCTTTAGAGGCCTGATTTGTACCTTTTTTTGATCGAGTGTTCATGATGCCTTTTAGAGTTTTTTGAGAGCCTTCGAGGACTTCCAGGTAAGTAGCTTCTTCTCTTTGTTTCTTCTTGGTTTTCCTTCCTCTTGGGGTTTTGATCGGGAAGGCGTAGAGACCGCTGGATGTCTCTCCTTCGGTATCTTCTTCAGGATCTAAATCTTGCAGCAGGGGTTCTTCATTGACTTCCTTGGGAGAGCTTGGTTTATCAGCTTCTGCTCGAGGATTGGGAAGTTCACCAGGTTCTAGGAGATCTGCGTTTAGGGCGTCAGAATCTTCCCTATTAGCTTGCTTGGCCGGCAGAGGCACATCGATAGATGTAGAGTGCATCTTCTCGGAGAGGTTGGCCTCTTGACATTCTTTAGGGCTTGAGACTATGATTGGGTTTTCTTTTGTGGATTCGCTGGAGGGTTTGTTTGAGCTTGATGGCCGATTTTGCATATCCATGACGGTCTTTTCAGGGTTCTTTGGTACTGCTTTGCCTTTCTTGACTTTTTGCCATCCTGCCTCATCATCTGAGACCTGATTTTTCGGACAGTTTCTTTGAAAGTGACCATGTTCATGACATAGGCGGCATTTGAATGGGATCTGTTCGTAGTCGAGCTTTTGGTAGTATGTCCAATCTCCTATTTTTAGTTTAATAGCTTCGGGAAGGCCTGCTTCAAGATCGACCTCGACAAATATTCTGGCACATGAGTATTGGCCCTTGTTATCAGCTTTATCGATGTATTTCCCTAAGGTGTTCCCAATTTTTTCCAGAGTCGGAGTGTTCCAGCAGTGGATAGGGAGGTTTGGGAGCCTTACCCAGACTGGAACTTCTGTCGGCACATCCGTTTCTGCGTTGAAATCAGGCGTCCATCTATTGAGGTACAATCCTTGTGGTCCCATGAAGTATGGACAGTTTCTGAATATCAGATCTCTGTCTTCTTGAGCAATAAACTCAAAGATGAAGAAGCCACGACCTACGGGGTAACAGGTGACACTGTGCTTTAGTTGGGGCCGCCAGTTCCTTTGAATCCAGTCGTCGGTGGTCTTGTTTGAAGGCCAGAGCCCCATAAACTGTCCGACCAGGCCCCTATCAGCAAGAGCCAAAGCGACCTTGATAGGAATTTCTCCTGGCAAATCAATTTCAGGAATTGCATCGAGCTTCTTGATGAATTTTGGAACGGCTGGAGCTTTAGGTTTTGAGCCAGAGGGGCGAAGGAGCAGGTTGAAGGCGTCAGAAGCGGTGGGAGGGGGAAGCCCTCCCCCAGTCGCCGCCATTGCGGCCGAGAGAGCTGAGCAGCGGCGCGTGCAAGCTAGGGCATAGCAGAGGGCGTCCTCATGAGTTTAGATATTGTTGATTCCTCAAACTCTTCTAGTTTCTATTTCTTCAAGACCTTGTCTATTACCAGATCGTTTAGAGATGTTATGACTGTAGGTTTCTTTCAACAAAAGAGTTCTATGTTACTATCAATGCTATATAGTAATTTTTGCTATGTTTAAATATATAACAGAATTGTAAATAGAACACTTACTGTAAATATTTGTCTAATCATTGGCAAATCTTCCCATCTCTTATCTATTATTTAATTTGCTTCTCTATACTAGAGTACTATGCAGAGAACAACATGGGAAAAATATAGAGATGATTATCTAATCAAAAAATTTCAAATCTTTATTATCCAGAATCAAACATAGATCAGAAAATAAATTCTTTTAATAAACAGAGTTGATAATTCTACTAAACAGAAACATTGAACTGCAACAAATAGGAACAACAAAACCTGGTTAACTGTAGGGAAACAAACAGCCAAAGGAGCCTGTTCCACCCAACCAATTCCTGAAGACAGCCAAGTTACTTGCCTTAGGACCCCCGAGCCTGTTCACTGAACCACCAGGAGGAAGAAACTTAGAAGCTTAGGACCTCAACTTGTAGTAGCAATAGTTATCTAGTCTTTAAAACTTAGCAGTCAAAGGGATCTACACCAGCACCTCTGGTTCTTCTCAGAATAAATTTGCAGACTTATAGTTGCACTCAAACATAGCCTCCCTATTCGAATCTCTCAGTGATTACTTGATGCACACGAGGAATATTTTTGCGGAAAATATTGTGTAAGAGGTGCATGCTCAATTCGAATTTGCCTTATGTAGGCTGCCTAGGCCTTTTAGTTGTTAACTGGTCATTAAATGAGATGCCTGCTCACTCCCTCCACCTGGGGGATAATGCCACATTTGTAAAAGTAGTTGTCCCATAACCAACAGCTAGTGGTGAAGTGCAATTCTTGCCATCTGTCCCATACCTTCTAACAGCTTCCATTCCTCCTAGTGGGTCAGTGAACACTCATTTAATAGTTCCCTTGGGTGTTTGTCTCCTAGTTTAATTTATTAAATAATAATAATTCAGTAATTACATTCATCCTTGACCAAACTTGGTCATAATTACAAAACTTTGTAATTAAAAATTAACATAAAGTATTTTTCCAATAATAATAATATTCTCAGAATTTGGGTAGGTGACATACACCCCCCCTTAAGTCTCAACATCGTCCTTGATGTTGGTTAATCACTCTCTGAGTGTTCCTGAAACAGAGTTGGGTATGCTGCATGCATACTACTCTCCAACTCCCAGGTTGCCTCTTATGGGATAAGGTGCTTCCATTGCACCTTCACTTGCCCAATGGTGCGATTCCAGAGCAGAGTTTCCCTCTCGAGGATACAGTCCGGTTCCACCTGAAAATATCCATCTTGTCCCACATGTACATCATTCCAGTTTACAACATGAGTAGCATACTATACATACTTCTTTAAAAATGATATATGAAAAACATTATGTATTTTAAATTTGGTGGCAAAGCCAGTTGGTATGCCACTAGTCCAACCTTGGACAATATTTCAAAAGGTCCACAATACTTGGGTGCCAACTTGGCACAACTTCCCAATTTCAATGAACTCTTTTTCAGTCTTACCTTGAGGAACACATGTTCACCAACCTGGAACTCTTTATGAGTCCTTTTTAGATCTGCTTGACTCTTTTGCCTATCTTGGGCTGCTTTTAAATTTTCTTGTACATGTTTCACAATTAGTTCTAACTCCTGCAATAATTCAGGTCCTAAAACAACTCTATTTACTGGGTCATTCCAAGAAATAGGTGTATCAGATTTCCTACCATAAAGAATTTCAAATGGACTAAGTTTGGATGATGCATGATAATGGTTATTATATGCAAATTCTGCTAAGTGTAAATAGTCTTCCCACTTACTAGGCTGATCCTTAACATACATTCTCAGTAAGTCTTCCAAAACTTGATTCACCCTTTCTGTCTGTCCATCCGTTTGTGGATGAAATGTTGTGCTGAAATTTAAGGTTGTATTCAACCCTTTAAACAAAGACCTCCAAAAGTTTCCAGTGAATTTATAGTCACGATCTGAAATTATCACTTTCAGTATACCATGTAGTCGAAAAATCTGTTTCATGAAGATTTCTGCAATGTCTGGAGCCTTATGAGTAGTCTTTATAGGTATAAAGTGTGCTGCTTTGCTCAGCTTGTCTACTACCACCATGATAGAGTCATTTTGTTTCTGATTTTTGGGTAGTCCAGTAATAAAGTCTATGCTTATCACTTCCCATTTCCAACTCGGTATAGGTAATGGATGTAACAATCCGGCGGGATGTTGGTGTTCAAATTTCACTTTTTGACAATCCAAACATTTAGCTATGTACTCTACCACTTTATCTTTCATTTTTGGCTAATAGTATTCTTTCTTTAGCATAGTACTGGTCTTCTGATAACCTGGATGGCCAGAGTAATGGCTTTTGTGCATCTCATTTAAAATTAGAATTTTTACCTCTGGTATGTTGGGTACATACAATCTGTTTTTGTATAGCAATAGTCCATTTTCCTTCATTCTGTAATCTGCCATAGAATTTTCAAAACTGTTGTTTGCTGTCTTTTCCTTTAATTTTTTGTATTCTTCATCTGTTTCACTCCTTTCAAGCATCTGATTTTCTAAATCTGTTGAGTAAGTACTGATGGCTGAAATAGAATTCAGTTTTGCTTTACGACTCAATGCATCTGCAACCGTGTTTTCTTTTCCTTTAATATGCTGAATTTCGAAATCATACTCACTTAAGAAAGTTAACCATCTAGCTTGTCTAACGTTCATATTTGTCTGATCTAATAAATATTTCAGACCCATGTTGTCTGTCAATAAGGTAAATTTTCTGCCAATAAGGTGGTGACGCCACATTTTTAAAGCATGAATTACTGGTAATAACTCTAAATCATAAGTAGAGTAATTCTTCTCATGTATTTTCAACTTTCTTGATTCGTATGCCATAGCATGCCCTTCTTGTGTTAGGACTCCACCGAGTCCGTCATTACAAGCATCTGTGAAAACTATAAAATCCTTATTAGGATCCGCTATCCTCAGAATAGGTGCTGTAATCAATAATTCATTTAACTTCTTAAAACTGTCTGTACATTTCTGATCCCACACAAATTTCTTCCCTTTCTTCTGCAAGGAGGTTATGGGGTTTGCAATCTTTGAAAATCCCTTTATAATTTTTTTGTAATATCCATTAATACCCATAAATGATCTTACATCCGACACATCCTTGGGAATCGGCCAATCATTAATGGCTTTTATCTTATCGGGGTCAACCGAGATTCCTTCTTTAGAAATTATGTGTCCTAAATACTGAATATTGTCCTTGTGGAAGTCACACTTACTAAACTTAGCGTATAGTTGATGATCTCTCAGAACTTGTAAGATAATCTGTAGATGTTTATCATCCTCTTCTTTGTTTTTAGAATACACTAAAATATCATCCATAAACACAACAACAAACTTATCTAAGTATTTGTGCAGAATATTGTTCATCAAACACATAAATACAGTCGGGGCATTAGTCAAGCCAAATGGCATGACTACGAACTCGTAATGTCCATATCGAGTTCTGAAAGCTGTTTTGAAAATATCTTCATCCTTAACCCGCACTTGATGATATCCTGACCTTAGATCAATCTTCGAAAATATCGTTTCTCCATGCAGCTGATCAAATAGATCGTCGATGCGGGGCAATGGATATCAATTCTTGATTGTCATCTTATTAAGTTGGCGATAATCTATGCACGCTCTTAGGGTTCCATCTTTCTTCTTAACAAATATAACAAGTGCTCCCCAAGGAGACACGTTGGGTCTTATATAATTCTTATCAATGAGTTCCTTCAACTGTGATTTCAATTCGTTTAATTCCAGTATATTCATCCTATATGGAGCTTTAGAGTTTGGTACTATTCCTGGTATTAACTCGATGGTAAAATCTAAATCTCTTTTAGGAGGTAATCCTGGAATCTCCTTAGGAAAAACATCATTGAAATCCTTTAGGACAGGTATGTCTTCTAATTTCAGTTTGTCCTCTTTACAAATAAACTCATCATTTACTACATTTACTGCAAACAACTGACATCCTTTCCTAACCGCCCTCTGAACTTGCATGGCTGAAATTTGTCTAAGGGTTACCTTTCTTGGGATACCTTTTACTTCTATAGTTTTTCCTTCTTCATTTAAACACGTAAAACTTTTTTCATAACAGTTCAGAATGACATGATGGGCTTCTAACCAGTCCATTCCGATTATAATATCATAGGATCCTAAAGGTAGAATATTCAACTTGATTTGTGTCTTTAACCGATTCATGTATAAAGCACAACTTTCTATAAAATCTGATACTTTCCTCTTTGTTCCAGTTGCTAGTTTAACTAACCAAGATTTTTTCAAAGGGAATTGGAGACCTGTGTGGAGTTTAGAGCAAAAACTCCACACAGGTCTCCAATTCCCTTTGAAAATATCTGCAACCTGTGAAAGCCTAAATGTAACCAAGATTTACTGAACTTTTCTGTTTTCAGTTTAAGACTTTCCACAATATATGGTGATATATAACTTAAGCTAGCACCTGGGTCAATTAAAACAGTAACAGGATGATTTTGTAGCATACCTTCAATCTCTACCATAGAGATTTGATGATCTCCTTGCCTGTTATCGAGTGTTGCATTGATTCTGGGAATCTCCCTCGCCACGTCTCCAACAGTAGGTTTAGTCTGAATAGAGTGAATGTTGTTAGTTGTCCGCTTCCTCTTGGGACATTCTAATTCATAGTGAGGACCTTGACACTCGAAACATTTGATAGGTGCCTTTTGTTCATTGGTCCTGGTATTATTGGGAGTATTTCTGGGTGCTGTAGAATTCTGCTATTGACTGTTTTTGAAATTATTTCCTTGAAAATTTCGATTCTGAAATTTTTTCTTTTGAAACCCGGAATTCCCACTGAACCTGAAATTTTTCTTTTTCAGCTCAAAATTGCTGGGCTTATGACTTTTCCAGTTTGACATTCCTTCTCTTTTCTGATTAGTGTCATAACAGAAAACTGCCTTTCTCATAGCCTCTTCCAAGGTTTTTGGACTGTCATACTCGATTCTGTCCTTAATATTGAAAGGCAGATAGCTCAAGTATCTTTGAATATTTGGTTTTTCTTCCACGAGATATGGCACATATCTCAATAAGTTCATAAATTTACTGTTCATTTCCTTCATATTCATACTTCCCAGTTTTAAATCGTAGAATTCTTTGGATTTTTGTTCATAGTACTGTTCAGATAAATATTTCTTCTTGAAGTATCGTTTAAAAGTACTCCAGTTTACATCCTTGTCCTTGATACCCTTTACTCTTTTGATGTCCTGCCACCAAATATCCGCTTTTCCGGTCAAGTTATATAGTTATTTTTGCTTTCAAGGATTCTGAATAGTTATAAATCTGAAAATATTTCTTCATGCCGAACAACCATGCTTCAGCTGTCTCGCCCTTCTCAGTTTCTCCATTGAAAGTTGGAGGTCTAATCTTTTTTAACTCCCCAGAAATCTGTTCATACTCTTTATGGCTTTTCTTTCTGGGTTTGTAATCTCCTTTACTACTATCGCTTGAATAGTTACGTTTCTTTTTACGTACTTCAATAGCATCTCCTGATGATGTTGAACTGCTGTTCACATCATTGGTTTTCATTTTCTTACTTTTGTTACCATGAGGCAGATCTTCAACCTTGGAGATATTTTCATTTTCTATCTCTTGCTCATCAATTGGACACTGTTCAAACAACACTTGGTTTAACTCTTCTTGTGCCTTCAAAATCCTTTCATTATCTTGTTTCACATATCTAATTTCTACCTTCAATTCCTGAAACACACGTAACAATTCTGACAAATTTTCATTCAATTCACCGTGGCCTTCTTCTGCATAATGTTGTCCCGTACTATGGCTGTTTGGTTGAAATCTGCCCTCTAAATGTTGAGCTGAGTTTTCCATACCTGTAACTCAAATAATTTATGTATAACAAAATAGTTTAAATTTTAATTAGTAATTTTTTTTCCTCTGCTGTAATAAAATTTTTTGTTGGGTGTTCTTGGACCTTTTTCAGGCCTAGAGTTCGAACATGAGCTCTGATACCACATGTAACATCCAGAAAATACCAGAATATTTTTATTTTTATTTTTATTTTTTATAATAGCATTAATTATCTAAGTCATTTAATGCGGAATATACAAATTAATTTGAGATCTTAACTAAGATAATCAATGATGATGACATGTCATAAATCTCAATTTAATAAGATATAATTGTAATTACTACTTTAACTTTAAATGGATGTTAAACTCCTTAACGAAAGATCTTTTCAAACTCATGCATAAGAATACAATTTTACTCATTTGCTTAAGTTCTAAATGCAATTACATGTTGTACACTACTTGTTTTATTATGAAATTCTAAAAGAAGTGTTGACAGTTTTGTTTGTGTGATGACGAAGGGGTCCTACGAGGCACCTTGGAGCTTACTTAGCTACGTTTAGCTAATGCTTTTGAATCTTATTTCCATGTGCAAACCGCAGGTAAGAAATCCTGCAAGACGTCATAAAATAAGAGTACTTGTTTTCTTCAATTCATCGTCAAAGCATAAAGCTAAATACTTCTTTGCGACACTAGTGACTGGAGGTATGTATACTTGGGTTTAAATCGAGTTTGTTTGCTAGCTTTCAAAACTCTTTAGTGTAAGAAATCATCTCGTCCAAGTACTTGTCAGAATGTTGCTATCAAAATAGTACTACAAACCTAAAGACGATGTATTAGGAACTTATAGGAATAGTATTGTATCTTTGAACAAAGCTTAGATTATTCTAACTCATGTATTTAACTAATCATTACACAGCTATCATATCTAAAGCATAATGACTAGCGTTTGTATTGAGAATGTAGCTTCCAAGTATATCTCGTCAATATTTAAACTATATTTGTGATGATACAAAAGTCATTGCATTACATGGCTTTTGTGCATCTCATTTAAAATTAGAATTTTTACCTCTGGTATGTTGGGTACATACAATCTGTTTTTGTATAGCAATAGTCCATTTTCCTTCATTCTGTAATCTGCCATAGAATTTTCAGAACTGTTGTTTGCTGTCTTTTCCTTTAATTTTCTGTATTCTTCATCCGTTTCACTCCTTTCAAGCATCTAATTTTCTAAATCTGTTGAGTAAGTACTGATGGCTGAAATGAAATTCAGTTTTGCTTTACGACTCAATGCATCTGCAACCTTGTTTTCTTTTCCTTTAATATGCTGAATTTTGAAATCATACTCACTTAAGAAAGTTAACCATCTAGCTTGTCTAGCGTTCAGATTTGTCTGATCTAATAAATATTTCAGACCCATGTTGTCTGTCAATAAAGTAAATTTTTTGCCAATAAGCTGGTGACGCCACATTTTTAAAGCATGAATTACTGCTAATAACTCTAAATCATAAGTAGAGTAATTCTTCTCATGTATTTTCAGCTTTCTTGATTCGTATGCCACAACATGCCCTTCTTGGGTTAGGACTCCACCGAGTCCGTCATTACAAGCATCTGTGCAAACTATAAAATCCTTATTAGGATTCGCTATCCTCAGAATAGGTGCTGTAGTCAATAATTCCTTTAACTTCTTAAAACTGTCTGTACATTTATGATCCCACACAAATTTCTTCCCTTTCTTCTGCAAGGAGGTTATGGGGTTTGTAATCTTTTAAAAACCCTTTATAAATTTTTTGTAATATCCAGTAATACCCATAAATGATCTTACATCCAACACATCCTTGGGAACCGACTAATCATTAATGGCTTTTATCTTGTCGGGGTCAACCGAGATTCCTTCTTTAGAAATTATGTGTCCTAAATACTGATTTTTGTCCTTGTGGAAGTCACACTTACTAAACTTAGCGTATAGTTGATGATCTCTTAGAACTTGTAAGATAATCCGTAGATGTTCATCATGCTCTTCTTTGGTTTTAGAATACACTAAAATATCATCTATAAACACAACAACAAACTTATCTATGTATTTGTGCAGAATATTATTCATCAAACACATAAATACAGTCGAGGCATTAGTCAAGCCAAATGGCATGACTATGAACTCGTAATGTCCATATCGAGTTCTGAAAGCTGTTTTGAAAATATCTTTATCCTTAACCCGCACTAGATGATATCCTGACCTTAGATCAATCTTTAAAAATATCGTTGCTCCACGCAGCTGATCAAATAGATTGTCAATGCGGGGCAACGGATATCGATTCTTGATTGTCATCTTATTAAGTTGGCGATAATCTATGCACGGTCTTAGGGTTCCATCTTTCTTCTTAACAAATATAACAGGTGCTCCCCACGAGACACGCTGGGTCTTATATAATTCTTATGAATAAGTTCCTTCAACTGTGATTTCAATTCGTTTAATTCCAGTATATTCATCCTATATGGAGCTTTAGAGTTTGGTACTGCTCCTGGTATTAACTCGATGGTAAAATCTAAATCTCTTTTAGAAGGTAATCCTGGAATCTACTCAGGAAAAACATCCTTGAAATCCTTTAGGACAGGTATGTCTTCTAATTTCAGTTTGTCCTCTTTACAAATAAACTCATCATTTACTACATTTACTGCAAACAACTGACATCCCTTCCTAACTGCCCTCTTAACTTGCATGGCTGAAATCTGTCTAAGAGTTACCTTTCTTGGGATACCTTTTACTTCTACAGTTTTTCCTTCTTCATTTAAACACGTAAAACTTTTTTCATAACAGTTCAGAATGACATGATGGGCTTCTAACCAGTCCATTCCGATTATAATATCATAGGATCCTAAAGGTAGAATATTCAACTTGATTTGTGTCTTTAACTGATTCATGTATAAAGCACAACTTTCTATAAAATCTAATACTTTCCTCTTTGTTCCAGTTGCTAGTCTAACTAACCAAGATTTACTGAACTTTTCTGTTTTCAATTTAAGACTTTCCACAATATATGGTGGTATGTAACTTAAGCTAGCACCTGGGTCAATTAAAACAGTAACAGGATGATTTTGTAGCATACCTTCAATCTCTACCATAGAGATTTGATGATCTGCTTTCCTGTTATCGAGTGCTGCATTGATTCTGGGCATCTCCCTCGCCACGTCTCCAATAGTAGGTTCAGTCTGAATAGAGTGACTGTTGTTAGCTGTCCGCTTCCTCTTGGGACATTCTGATGCATAGTGAGGACCTTGACACTCGAAACATTTGATAGGTGCCTTTTGTTCATTGGTCCTGGTATTATTGGGAGTATTTCTGGGTGCTGTAGAATTCTGCTGTTGACTGTTTTTGAAATTATTTCCTTGAAAATACCGATTCTGAATTTTTTTCTTTTGAAACCCGGAATTCCCACTGAACCTGAAATTTTTCTTTTTCAGCTCAAAATTGCTGGCCTTATGACTTTTCCAATTTGACATTCCTTCTCTTTTTCGATTAGTGTCATAACGGAAAACTGCCTTTCTCATAGCCTCTTCCAAGGTTTTTGGAATGTCATACTCGATTCTGTCCTTAATATTGAAAGCCAGACAACTCAAGTATCTTTGAATCTTCAGTTTTTCTTCCACGAGATATGGCACATATCTTAATAAGTTCAGAAATCTACTGTTCATTTCCTTCATATTCATACTTCCCATCTTTAAATCTTAGAATTCTTTGGATTTTTCTTCATAATACTGTTCAGATAAAAATTTCTTCTTGAAGTATTGTTTAAAAGTACTATAGTTTACATCCTTATCCTTGATACCCTTTACTCTTTTGATGTCCTGCTACCAAATATCCGCTTTTATAATCAAGTTATATATAGCCATTTTTGCTTTCAAGGATTCTGAATAGTTATAAATCTGAAAATATTTCTTCATGCCAGACAACCATGCTTCAGTTGTCTCGCCCTTCTCAGTTTCTCCATTGAAAGTTGGAGGTCTAATCTTTTTGAACGCCCCATAAATCTGTTCATACTCTTTATGGCTTTTCTTTCTTGGTTTGTAATCTCCTTTACTAATATCGCTTGAATAGTTAGGTTTCTTTTTACGTACTTCAATAACATCTCCTGATGATGTTGAACTGTTGTTCACATCATCGGTTTTCATTTTCTTACTTTTGTTACCATGAGGCAGATCTTCAATCTTCGACATATTATCATTTTTTATCTCCTGCTCATCAGTTGGACACTGTTCAAACAGATCTAATTTCTGCCTTCAACTCCTGAAATGCACGTAACAATTTTGACGAATTTTCATTCAATTCACTGTGGCCTTCTTCTCCATAATGCTGTCCCGTACTGTGGTTGGTTGGTTGAAATTTTTCCTCTAAATGTTCAGCTGAGTTTTCCATACCTGTAACTCAAATAATTTTTGTATAACACAATAGTTTAAATTTTAATTAGTAATTTTTATTTTTTTTTGTAATAAAATTTTCTGTTGCGTGTTCTTGGACCTTTTTCAGGCCTAGAGTTCGAACATGAGCTCTGATACCACATGTAACATCCCGAAAATACCAGAATATTTTTATTTTATTTTTATTTTTATAATAGCATTAATTATCTAAGTCATTTAATGCGGAATATATAAATTAATTTGAGATCTTAACTAAGATAATCAATGATGATGACACGTCATAAATCTCAATTTAATAAGATATAATTGTAATTACTACTATAACTTTAAACGGATGTTAAACTCCTTAACAAAAGATATTTTCAAACTCATGCATAAGAATACAATTTTACTCATTTGCTTAAGTTCTAAATGCAATTACATGCTGTACACTGCTTGTATTATTCTGAAATTCTGAAAGAAGTGACGACAGTTTTGTTTGTGTGATGACGAAGGGGTCTTATGAGGCACCCTGGAGCTTACTTAGCTATGTTTAGCTAAGGATTTTGAATCTTATTTCCATGTGCAGACCGCAGGTAAGAAATCCTACAAGACGTCATAAAATAAGAGTACTTGTTTTCTTCAATTCATCGTCAAAGTATAAAGCTAATACTTCTTTGTGACACTAGTGACTGGAGGTATGGATACTTGGTTTTAAATCGAGTTTGTTTGCTGGCTTTCAAAACTCTAAATAGTGTAAGAAATCATCTCGTCCAAGTACTTGTTAGAATGTTGCAATCAAAATAGTACTACAAACCTAAAGACAATTCTATTAGGAACTTATAGGAATAGTATTGTATCTTTGAACAAAGGTTAGATTATTCTAACTCATGTATTTAACTAATCATTACACAACTATCATATCTAAAGCATAATGACTAGCATTTGTATTGAGAATGTAGCTTCCAAGTATATCTCGTCAATATTTAAACTATATTTGTGATGATACAAAGGTCTTTGTGTTACATGGCTAAACAAATGGAAGTGATCGTAATTATAGTATTTATGCTATGAGTTAGCATTATAGACTTCATTCTAATGCTTATTCAAAACTATAGAAATGAGTAGACATATTTTTATAAATACTAAGCATCTACATAATATGTTGACATGTAATTCAAACGTTACCATGTATAGCTTTGAACTAAATTAAAACTATACATTGCAAATATATATGCAATAATATGGATTTGATATGCAAACAAAATAAATTCACTATACAAACCAAAATGAATTCAATATGCACACAATATGAATTCACTATATGTTAAACTTTAGCAATGACTTGAAATTATTATGCAATGTAACTATCTTTTGAAAAGAATTAAGGCTAAGGTTATGGAGAAAAATATGCTATATGACTTAGCTTTTGTTCTAAGTGTTGATAGCACCAGTAGCTGTATCCACCCGAATCTCAATATTGAAGTAATGAGTTAATGGTTAATAAATGCTCCACTGCAGGTTGACAGGGTTACGATCAAGATTTTAATGCTCTGTCCGAACTCCAAAGTGGGTAGAGTTGTTGTCAACCCACGTAGCCCATCCACGTGAATCCTGCTTTAAAACAATACTTGGAATCCTAGCTGGACATGACTATTCTATTGTCTCTCCTCCGAGCTGTACACGGTAAAGATCATTAGCATGCACTGTTGGCAACGTCGTCATTGCTTGTAATTAAGAGGTATTAATGCAAGAATTCTCGGCTTTCAACATAGCAGTGTTGGCACTCTTCTTACCCGTTGATCACACCAGATCTGAATCGTTGATTGTGGAACCCTAGCTTCGTTATAAGTAGTGGCATAAAATTCTCTGTCTTTCATTGTTAAGCTAGGTTGAGGCCAACAGGCTGCCCAAAAATTCTAGGGTTGAAGGAAAAAATCTGTCAGGGTTTCGACTTGCTGACCCGTGAGAATTATTTTATGATTAAGTTACAGGCTTGGCTTCGTGCCATAGAGCCACCATGCAACAAATTGAAGATTGGTTTCCTGGTAGTTGCTGAGAATAGTTTTTACAATCTAACCTTCGGCTCTTTTCAAAAGATGGTGATGTCTTCTGGGTAGTTATAGGCTTTTATCCTTTTGCACTTGAGCCACGCTACCAAAATAGTGATGGGGTTTCTTTTTCCAGGGTAATGAATATAATTCCGACTGAGTTCGATTCTCCTAAGGATGAGAATGGTCTTCAGAGTTGTTGTCACAAATCAATGTGTTTCGTCGTTTACTGGTGTAGTGTGTCTATGCTCCGAAGTATCGTTTTGTTTTTAGAGGTAAGTGTTTTTGTATCAGTGACTTAATACCGCAATGTTGTTTCAAAAATGCAGTTCCTTGTTTTAACCTTTCATCAAATGTTTTCTGCAGGTACCCACAATCGTATGAGGCTTGTAACGAAAAGGTTTAGAGAGAGGAATGTTGCTATGACTTTCCTGGTAAGCTCCAGTGGTTCTCAAAACCTCGTAGGGCCTTTGATGGTGTTTTCTATGTGTCGAGAGTTGAAGTCCTTCGACTTGTTTCAGTGATGGCCGAAAGTGAAAGTTTCTAAGTTTGTCTTGAAGATTCAAATGTACAGAGGGTAACCTCTCAGTCTTTTTGTAACCACTTGGCTAAAAGATGCCTGGCCGTGTAATTGATGGGGTCTTGGTTCTCGTTTTTGTGTTAAAACAGTCCAGGGTAAAACCCTGCGTAGTTCGGTTGTTCCACAGTCTCGGTTTTAAAGGTTTTCTAAAAAAAAAGATAACCCTTTTGAAAGTTGGGAACCTTTCATGGCCATCCCGTAATTCTCTGTTATAAATTTTGAATGGAAACTAAGAACCGAGGGTTCTTTTACATTTAAACAATGACTTGTTTTTCTTTTGCAAAGGATGGTTATGTGTTTAAAACGATGGGTAATAAAACTTGTGTAATCGTGTATAAAATGTTTCGAGACCCGATGTTCGACTGTAAAGTTGTTTCTAAACTCCATCTTCAATGTTTTGCTACACAAGTGTGGCAGGTTGAAGAGATGGTTTGACTGTTATATGTTTTATGCCTTCAAATTCTAGTTTGTTTTACGAAAGAAAAATCCTGCCTGAAACTTCTGAATACTATCTGGTTTTGTACTAAGTTTTTGTATTGTGTTATAAGATTTCAATAAAGTACAAGGGTTCTTACTAGGGTTAAGAAAAGAAAAGTTTAGGATTTAGCCATAAAAGACTTGTGCAAAAACAATGAAGGGCTATAAAAAAAATTTCTAGGGTTTAGAAGAATAAAACAATAGGGTTTGATACTATTTGAAAATTTCCGATATTGAAACAAAAGCATAAGTAATGTGAAAATAATATATATGAATATTGATACGAAACTAATTCTCTGAAAATACAGTTGTATTGTAAACAATCTATGACAATGCGAGAAAAAGAAAAGTATTTGTTCAAAACCAGAATTGTATGGAAATAAATTGCAGCTGTTATATTTTTGTAAAATGCAATTAATTTGGATATATATATAAACTATTTAATATTGATTGCATTTGTTTGCTATTTGAAAAGAACAGAGTTAAGAGGAAAATATATGACTGTACAGAAATTAACTATGCTCTTTTTCAAGTATTAACAAAAGAGTTCGATGTTACTGTCAATGCTATACAGTAATTTTTGCTATGTTTAAATATATAACAGAATTGTAAATAGAACACTTACTGTAAATATTTGTCCAATCATTGGCAAATCTGCCCATCTCGTATCTATTATTTAATTTGATTCTCTATACTAGAGTACTATGCAGAGAACAACATGGGGAAAATATAGAGATGATTATCTAATCAAACAATTTCAAATCTTTATTATCCAGAATCAAACATAGATTAGAAAATAAATTCTTTTACTAAACAAAGTTGATAATTCTACTAAACAGAAATATTGAACTGCAACAATTAGGAACAACAAAACCTGGTTAACTGTAGGGAAACAAACAACCAAAGGAGCCTGTTCCACCCAACCAATTCTTGAAGACAGCCAAGTTACTTGCCTTAGGACCCCCGAGCCTGTTCACTGAACCACCAGGAGGAAGAAACTTAGAAGCTTAGTACCTCAACTTGTAGTTGTTAATTTTCAGAATTTACTTCAATCTGATCTAGGATCTTAACTGAGAGAACAACATGTACAACAAATCTACAGCATATCATTCATGAACACAATAATGCAAGCACAGAAGAGACACAGAGTTTACTTGAGGAAAACCATAAAGGTGAAAAACCCCAATAACTTCCTCAGAGATAGATAGAGCAATGATACAACTAGAATACAAGAGATAGTCTTCTCCTAGCAGCAGAGCCTCCTCTTGCACAAGTGCGCCACTATCCACAGTGTGAGTGAGAGAATAGACTGTGTAAAATGAGAGAGACACACTCTCTATTTATACACTAACTTGACTTGACCTTTACTCAACTAGGTCGGCCTCAACTTAACCACTTAACATAATGTTGACTGGGTTGACCCCCACTATGGTGGTCTAATAACCCTTTGACCCACATGACCGACCCCCAATAGGGTGGTCTAATAACCCTTTGACCCACATGACTTATACAGGGCCGACCCCAACAAGGTGGTCTAATAACCCATCAAGTATAAGTTATGACACTTACAATATAAATGACGACACTTCCGTATAGAGGAATAATAACATCTCTATAGGAATACAACCACTTCCGTATAGAGGAATAATAACATCTCTATAGGAATACAATATACATATATGTGAAATACATTCCGAAGTTACATATACATCAACACTCCCTCTTAACTAGGAAGGTATTTCTCGACACAGGTCTTCTAGCACAAGTCATCTTCTCTGGATCATCGTCACTGGATTATCGTCATCGAGTCATCATCATCGTCACTGCTGCTGCTATCTCAATCAATCTATGAATCTACTCGTCATAGGAAGTTCTACAGAGCCGGTCCTTTTTCATACTGGATGTAGGCCCACCACCTGCAGGTCTTCGTCATCACTAACCATACTGTGGAATTCTCAGGACTTATTACGTGTGTCACAAAACCTGGCTGCAACATCCCAGGCTATTACGAGCACACAACTCTACCTGTAGGATCTCCCAGGAGCACATTACATGTGACCCATCACAAAACCTGGCTGAAGCATCCCAGGCTGTTACGAGCACACAGCTCTACCTGTCGGATCTCCCAGGAGCACATTACATGTGATCTCACCACAAAACCTGGCTGAAGCATCCGAGGCCTTTTTCATCCTGTCCAGATCTCCCAGGAGCAAATTACATGTGGTCATGGCAAAACCTGGCTGAAGCATCTGAAGCCTTTTTCATCCTGTCCAGATCTCCCAGGAGCAAATTACATGCCATAGGACAAAACCTCGAAAGAGCATCTGCCAAATATCCCAGGGCACGAATTACATGCCATAGGCAAAACCTCGAAAGACTATCTGCAGATCTCCCAGGGTACAAATTATATGTCCTCCCAAGCAAAACCTCGAAAGATCATTTGCCAGATGTCCCAGGGTACGAATTACATGCCATAGGCAAAACCTCGAAAGACCATCTGCAAATCTCCCAGGGCACAAATTAAATGCTTATCTGCACAACCTGATCCACGGCCACAAAGTATCATCTGATACTCACCATACATCATCCTGATGTACACGTGATCATCCTGATCATCATCACTGCAACATCCTGCTGCATGTCATCTGGAGAAGCTCGTCATCCATGATCACCCTGATCATACAATGCATCCATCTGATGCACACCAAGTATCTACCTGATACATATCATCATACATAGTGTATCCACCTGATACATAGATACATGATCCACACAATGTATCCATCAACATACATGATCTACCTGATCATACCTGATACATATCAATATACATGATCTACCTGATCATACAATGTATCCACCTGATACAGATACATGGTCCAAGCATCCAACATGATGCTTATACAAAATACATACACATGATCCAACCGATCATATCCAGCATCCAACATGATGCATACATACATACATAAAAATGATCCAACTGATCATATGCAGCATCCAACATGATGCATACATACATATAAAAATGATCCAACTGATCATATCCAAGCAGAAACCAGAACATCATCCTGATGCTCGTCATCCAGCGCTTACATCCACAGCCATGTGAAGGATCCTCCTTCCAACATGCTTGGAATGGCTTCAGCAAATGTGTCCATCACTTCTTCCTCGAAGTGTCCTCGATCTGAAGAACGCGAAGCCTCTCTCTGAAGTACTCGAACTTCACCCTGGCTAGTGGCTTCGTCAGCACATCTACAATCTGCTTATCCGTCGCAACATACAGGAGCTTCACAGCTCCTCTCTGCACCATATCCCTAATATAGTGATATTTGATCTCTATGTGTTTCGACCTGTCATGAAACACTGGGTTCTCGGACGGCTTCACACAACTCTGGTTATCACAGAAGATACTAGTAGCATCCAACGGAAGATCAAATAACTCAGACAGTAGCTTCCGTAGCCATACTTCCTCACAACTAGCTGAACAGGATACAACATACTCTGCCTCAGCTGTACTCAGTGCTACGCAGGACTGCTTCCTGCTAAACCAAGAGATCACACCTGATCCCATACTGAAGCAGCACCCAGATGTGCTCTTCCTATCTGCAGCACTGCCTGCCCAATCTGAATCAACATAACCCTGCAGGTTAAACTTTTGATTTGCTTCATACTTGAGCCCATAATCCACTGTACCTTTCAGGTACCTCAGAATATGCTTTACAGCAACCAGGTGAACACTCCTCGGATCTGTCAGGAACTAGCTCAATGTGTTCACCGCAAAGCAAATATCCGGTCTCATGTTCGTCAGGTACATCAAGGACCCAATCATCTGACGATACATAGTGACATCAACTGGTTCAGATGAAGCATCACACAGAAGCTTCAGGTTCGATGCCATAGCCTCGCAGTCCATCATCCCGAACCTCTTCAGGATCTCTACTGCATACTTCGCTTGTCCAAGGAAGATTCTATTTGCACTCTGCCACACCTCCATACCTAGAAAGTGGTGCATCATACCCAAGTTTTGCACATATATGACTCCCTATCATGTGTCTCAAAACCAAGTGGCTGCTCCACATACACTTCTTATTCAACTACACCATTCAAGAAAGCTGTCTTGAATCCATCTGGTGTATCTTCTATTTCATCACTTTTATATTTCTCTATGCTGCCATCTGCAGCATGCTTGATCTTGATAGATCCATATGGAAGTCATAACAAACTTCCCTTCAGGTCTTGGGACTACATCCCAAACATCATTCTTCATGATCGACGGATCATGGCATTCCATTTCTTCATCCCAGATCCTGGGAACTTCAATATCTTCAATAGATATATTTGTTGCTGGAACAAATGTTGTAGTCCTTTTGTAGGTGAAGATATACGGTATTTCCTACAAAACAGGTTAAATTGCATGATTAGAAACATCTCATAATTTTCAAAACAAATTCTTACACATAAAGAAATATGTCATACAGTCATGCAATTATCTTAGCCAATGCTTCAATACAACATTTATCCATATCCCGTAACTTTCTAGATGCCTTCCAATCTCTACCAGAACATTGTTAAGAGTGTGCACAACTCCCAACATGTCAGCAAAGAGGTTTCATTCTAGATAAGTAGCAATGGAATGTTGTACAGTGCCATAGGCCACTTACCCATGCATATTAGTAGTATATTGTTCATCAATGCAATTATTCTAATATGCATAATACACAACCTAATTCTAGGAACATCAGTATATACATTATTGAACAATATTATTTAAGAAATGACAATTCAAATACTTATCTTTGTTTGTTCGTTGGGTGGACTCCCTCTGAGTCTTCGCTTCCTTGCAAGAGCTACTGGAGTCCTAATCTGAAGTAGCTTCTTCTACACCTTTCTGTTGTGGAATGTAGAGAAATGGTCAACTCCCTCTGAATATCTGCATCCTTGCAGAAACCACTGGAGTGTACTCCCTCTTGATCTTTGCTTCTTGGATTACTTGTCCTTGAACTTATATTCATTCTCGATCCCTATGCATGTTTGTTAGTATCATCATTGTGTTATCCTCTAGGTCTCATACGTAATCAAACATTCATTAGTATAATCTTAATATTATCAAAACAAAATAATCTCAAGCATGTATAGTCAGGATCATTTCAAACACAGATAATAAACATTAGTATTTAAGGTTTCAGGGAAGTCTTCTTTTACTCATGCATATTCTTATTTGATCATAGGACTCTTTTGGTTAGTTAAATCATCAATCAAGATAAGAGATATAATATGCATAAAACCCGTGATTACTCAAACCTATACCTTCATGATTCTTCTGCTTAGTCATATCATCAATTATGGTAAGAAACATAATATGCATACAACCATGACTATTCAAACCTATGACTTCATGAATAATCATTATCAACAACACAACAGTATAAGATCCTAACACAAGGTAGGATTCTATCTTGATACAGGAAAAACATACCGGGATTAGCATGCTAGCTAGTTATGTCTAACATACTCACATGATGTCTTCTTGTTCTTGTTCAATGACTTGTGCTAGTAACCTGTATATCTCATAGGTTAACCATTATAAAACCAAGTTATACATACCTCGTAAATGGATCTTCTATGAGATCCATGACAATGGATGAATCTTTGTCCTCATGTCATCATGATCATATGTTCTTGAACCAGAACATGATTTGTCTTTCTTGGTGTACCTTTCATGTTAGTAGACAACATAAACCTCATACAACACCATAATTCATTAGTACAATCATAAGTGTCAACACCCTAATCAATGAATATTTTCTATCGTGCATTCATAATTTTATTAAGGTGATACGACAAGTCTAAAATCAAGATTGTACTAACCGTAATAACATGAAGACAAACATACCATAAAATTAATCATGAACAAATCTCAAAACATACCTTGATGAGTCATACCTGTCAAGATTGCTTGTAATCTTTTTATGGAAGGCCTTAGCCTCATCTCCCTCTGAAACAGGAACTTCTTCACTTATGCAGGTGACCAATCCATCCTCTTCTAGGATTAACCCAATCCACTTGATTTGCAGGAACTGGATCTGGAGCTATATTAGGGTTTGTTAGAGAAAACCCCAAAATTCAAACTTTCAATTTCAAACTTCCGAAAGGATAAAAATATGCGCCTTGATGAGCTGATCAAACTGGTATATTCAGAATTTGAAAACTGCAAAGTTTCACTCCTCAATTTTGCCTTTGAAACTTTCGGATTCGCTGGACGTGACCTCGAACTAGGGTTTGATGAAGCCCACTCTTCTTCCCAATCAAAAGGTTTGATCCAAAGCTCTAAGCTTCTATTTTTATGAGGAGCTTCCAGCCGTGGTCACAGATTTCAAAAATTCCCGTTTTTGCAGAAGCCCTAATTTTCCACTTTTCTGATCAAAGTCCCGAACTAGGGTCTGATCAAGCCCGGCCTTCTGCCCAACCAAAAATTCTGATCTTGGTCTCTAAATTTCGATTTTGATGAGTAGCATCCAGCCGTGGTCTCCGATTACAAAAATTCCAACTTTCTCCGAAGCCCTAAATTCTGGAAGCCATGAATGAAGGTACTAAAAAATAATTTTGTTTTGACAGAAATATGTACCTGATTATTTCTGGTGTAACTCCGAACTTTTAGATCCACAGGGACTGAAAAAGTTTCTTGAGATATCCCGACCTGTTATCTTTCCATCCTGACAAGTCTGACCTCAATTGGATTCTCTGAGAGAGAGTTATGCCAAGTGTTGCAACGTGAACTGTTTATGGGATAATACAGGAGGGAAAACTTGTACGGCGTGCCACGTGTCACTATTTCAACTTCGGCCTCTGAAAATTTTTCCTGAGATAGCCCGACCTGTTATCTTTCCATCCCGATAGGTCTGACCTCAATTGGAATCTCTGAGACAGAGTTATGCTAAGTGTCGCAACGTGACCTGTTTATTGGATAATATAGGAGAGCGAACTTGTACGGCGTACCACGTGTCACTGGTTCAACTACGGCCTCTGAAATTTTTTCCTGAGATAGTACAGTCTGTGTACTACCTGTCACTTTTTACTAAATTTCATTTGGAGCTTCCTATCCCAAGTTATGACCTTTTTCCCAAGGTCACCTGATTTTGACTCAGATCTAGAAGAGGCAGAAACCCTATATTGTACAGATCATAAATCACAAAGTACAATGAATTAGAGGTTGTCCTTTGGAAACAAGGTACATGGGAATTTAATCTTCGACCTGTAAAGGTTTCAGATCCGAAAACTTCTCCAAAACGGATTTATAGCGAAAGTGCTACAATGACTGGTGTTTGTTATATCAAGCCCTAGCATCGTAAGTGCAACAAGTGTCATACATGCCATATCATGCCTTCTTTCAGGCTAGCTCTGATACCATGTTAAATTTTCAGAATTTACTTCAATCTGATCTAGGATCTTAACTGAGAGAACAACATGTACAGCATATCATTCATGGACACAATAATGCAAGCACAGAAGAGACACAAAGTTTACTTGGGGAAAACCATAAAGGTGAAAAACCCCAATAACTTCCTCAGAGATAGATAGAGCAATGATACAACCAGAATACAAGAGATAGTCTTCTCCTAGCAGCAGAGCCTCCTCCTCCAAAAGTGCGCCACTCTCCACAGTGTGAGTGAGAGAATAGAATGTGTAAAATGAGAGAGACACACTCTCTATTTATACACTAACTTGACTTGACCTTTACTCAACTAGGTCGGTCTCAACTTAACCACTTAACATAATGCTGACTGGGCCGACCCCCACTATGGTGGTCTAATAACCCTTTGACCCACATGGCCGACCCCCAATAGGGTGGTCTAATAACCCTTTGACCCACATGACTTATACAAGGCCGACCCCAACAAGGTGGTCTAATAACCCATCAAGTATAAGTTACGACACTTACAATATAAATGACGACACTTCCGTATAGAGGAATAATAACATCTCTATAGGAATACAACCACTTACGTATAGAGGAATAATAACATCTCTATAGGAATACAATATACATATATGTGAAATACATTCCGAAGTTACATATACATCAACAGTAGTAGCAATAGTTATCAAGTATTTAAAACTTAGCAGTCAAAGGGATCTGCACCAGCACCTCTGGTTCTTCTCAGAATAAATTTGCAGACTTACAGTTGCACTCACACATAGCCTCCCTATTCGAATCTCTCAGTGATCATCTGATGCACATGAGGAATATTTCTGCAGAAAATATTGTGTAAGAGCTACCCGCTCAATTCGAATTTGCCTTATGTAGGCTACCTAGGCCTTTTAGTTGTTAACTGGTCATTAAATGAGCTGCCTGCTCACTCCCTCCACCTGGGGGATAATGCCACATTTGTAGGGGTAGTTGTCCCATAACCAACAGCTAGTGGTGAATTACAATTGTTGCCATCTGTCCCATACCTTCTAACAGCTTCCATTCCTCCTAGTGGGTCAGTGAACATTCATTTAATAGTTCCCTTGGGTGTTTGTCTCCTACTTTAATTTATTAAATAATAATAATTCAGTAATTACATTCATCCTTGACCAAACTTGTTCATAATTACAAAACTTTGTAATTAAAAATTAACATAAAGTATTTTGCCAATAATAATAATATTTTCAGAATTTGGGTAGGTGACAGTTGGTTATCCATACTTCTCAAGATAGTCAGGGGGTACTACCACTTGCCAACAAAAAAAAAACATTAACCACATAGATATATTTATTCATTCATAATATAAATTTAAATAAATCATACAACACAATTCTTTAAATGAAAAAAAAACCATATCCCAGAGGCTAAGTTGTAACATACCCTTTCAACAAATGCATTTTATAATGCATATTAATTATAATTAAATAGAAAAAGCATAAAATATTTCAAAAGACCAATTAAATATTATAATAAATGCATTTAAAATTCATAATATTGGAAACATAGAATAATCTATGAGATATTTATTTAATAAAATTCATACAAAATAGTTTAATGTACAAATGCAAAGTTAATAGTAACCCCATGTACATTAAGAACCGTGCAGTAAAACTCATGTTTATGGACTATACCTAAAACTACACAATTTAGAGCATAGACATTTTTAAAAATTTAAATTAACATGAATTTATTTAGTTGTGTACCCATTAATTAGGTTAAAGGTAAATAGAACTTCGACTTATTCTTTTCCTTTCAAAACTTACAATAAGTTTCACCTTAAATAAAAGGATTAAGACATATTTTTATGCACCCATATTATTACCAAATTATGCTATTTTTTTTATAAGATTACTCGACCAAAATCATTTTTTATCCATAAACAATAATTTCCAATTCTTTTCTTATACAATTTATTCTTAGGAATTCTGACCATTTTTCATAAACTACGGTCAAGTTAGTGCAGTTGGTTGGTTAACCAACGAAACAAATACTTGTCTAACTTCGACCTAAAGAAATACTTGTCGGTTACTGATTAACCCGGCTATTATGAAAATAACAAGCTTTTAAATATATATTTATGGTCTACTTCAACTTAAACAAATATTTGTCAGTTGCCGACTAACACGACAATTATGAAAATAGTCAACTTTTAAATATAAATATATAGTCTACTTTGACTTAAACAAATATTTGTTCGTTGCCGACTAACCCGACAATTATGAAAATAATGAGCTCTTAAATATAAATATATAGTCTACTTTGACTAAAACAAATATTTGTCTGTTAATCCAAATATTTCCTTAAGACAAGGAAAAATCATTATTTTCCAAGTATATGCATATTTCCATTTCATTAAGTCAATGAAATATTAATTCAACAAATCTCTTATAAAACTATAATAAATAAAATTAGCGATAGTAATAACTTAGTTCATTAACCGACAAAAGCATAAATTTGTAGTTATACCACTCCAACCTGTGGTTTTCAAATCAACAATACCACTCATTACAAAGCTCCTAAAAACATGCCTTAACTCAAGGTATTGTTTATCATTTCATTAATAAATACAATTAAGACTTAAACATCTAATCTCTCCAACTAAACAAATCAGCCCATGGTGTTTATTAACCCAAAACAATTTTGGTTTTAATGAATCAAATATGCCTATGGTTTTCAATTTACCTATTAGACAAATAGGTCGAACTCATATTCGACTCATTCACCAAAATATTATTAAATAATTATATCAAACCATAGAATTCTGTTTTCCCAATTAACTTTGACTTATAATTTCAAATTTAGTTGGGCAAAATTGCCGACCACTTCATTTATTATTTAATGAACTGTTTCTCTCCCGACAATAATCCTTATTGAATTACCATGGATGCGGGTGCCTACACAGTTGTCTGATCGCACATGGTATCCACATGGATGGCCTACTTCAACGTTGCATCAGGGGCTACAACCAGGGCAACTGTATGAACACGCGGAGAATGGAAGGGAAGCCAAGGACGTAGGAATTAATGGGAGACAGGACGAGAGACGCTCGACATTTAAATAGACGAGTTAAAGTGAAGGCGAGTTAGTATAGCCCAATTTGGGAGGTAGTTATGTATAGAGGAATGTTGTACATATGGTTTGTTAGACGCTTGAGTAGTAATGAAGGTCGTACCCGACCAAGGAATATTGGCGGCATGGGACATCTGAATGGAGTTAATTCCTCTCAAGCCAAGATGACGGGCCTCTTTAATGGGAATTCTTGGGAATGGCAGAGAAAAAGTATTTTTAAGAAGGATTATCATGTTGGTAGTGACGCAAAACTTGGTTGGTATTGCATAACGATGGGAGGAGACAGTGACGAAACATACACACAGTGGTGCATTGGATTCCTGCTTCTGAAAGAAAATTCACCAGACTGGGTAATGGCCCCACGTCTCAGAGCTCAGATACGGAGAGGAGGAAGAGGGAGGTCGAGGCGGAAGGTGGTAAGAGAAGAAGAGGGGGTGGAATTCATGGAAGGAATTCCAAACCACATAGATGAATTTATCAGGAGGATGGAGGATGAGGAAGTCACCCACAGAATTGAGGAGAGGGGGATGGAAGCGGACTTGAACCCCTACTGGATCCTGAGGAGAATATTGGGAAAGATGATAGCAGAGAGAGTGAGATTAAGAGATTTGGTGGTTCAATTCATCGACTCCGCAAAGGAGGACTTGACTCGCAATATCCAGAATTTGGAAGGAGTGGTTGATTTAGCACGCACCTCCTTCATGACATCCACTGTGTTCACCGGGTTCCCGCCGAGAGAGCCAACCCCAGACATGCAGGTTTGAAGAGGACATCGAACGCCCTTCGAATGAGTAGGAGACTAACATGGTAGATATCGCAATCATTATGGTAGTGGGGGAGCCTATGCCTACTTCGATTACAAACACTGAATAGCGATAAGTTCATCGAGTATGCGACTTCTTTTGTTGTTTGGATTTAGTATCTGAATTTGTGGAGTCCTGCAGGCCAAGTGGGCAGTGTTTATGCTTGAGTCTTGTAATTTTTTGTGTTTACGATGGCATCGACCATGTTAAGGTAAAACTGGGTCTTATTTTGAAGACATACTAGTGAGTCTTGTTTTAGGGCTTTGAGGAATGTGGCAAACTTGTAGGCAGGCTTCATGCGTGGATATATTGGCAGGCTATTTTTTGATGCTTTTTGTATGTAATTGGGTTTATCCGGGGAAGGGGATGGTTACAAGGAACCTCTATAAGCGGTGGTCTGATGCAGAGACAAGCAGTTTTTGAACTAGTATGTATATTTTGGCTCGTTGCTTCTTTATCCATTCTTCTAATTTTTCCAAGCCTTTTTCTCTTCGACATAGTTTCATTAAACATTACATTTTTTAACCCATAAATAAACAATTTCTACATGAAATGAATTTTTTCTTCGAGTTAATTAAAGAACAAACTTGCATAAATTTCCAAGCAATAACGCATCATTAAAATTGCACTTATTTCATGCCCATGAATCAAACCAAATAAAATGTAAATTCCTATCTTGTATCCAAACTCAGGAAATTTAACAAGTAAATCATGCAAATCTTTAACTGGTAAATAATTAATTATCCTTTCAGAAATTTAAACAGAATTTCTAGGAAATAAACTTATCTGTTAAAAAAATTAACACATGCAACTGGCTTCGTGGCAGCCACGCTCCACCCAACAGTAGGAAGTTTTGCTCATTAATCTCTCATCAGAACACCACCCCCGAGTTGGGACCTGTGAATTCACCAAAAAAATCATTCCTTCCACCCACTATCATTCCATCACAGGATTATCATGGGTAATTACTCATAGTTTTCAGAGGTTCACAAAAACTTTAAGGCATTCAGGAAATACAAGCTTAAGCCAATTCCCTGCCAAACCATACACTTCCCGTCCCGGTTTCATTCCAATCACACCACAGTGAAAACCATCACTACTTATCCAGTGCACAGGAAATCCACCAAAACAATTTATGTACAATTCACCATTTCCTAGACCACAAAATAGGAGTAAAAAACAACCTTCAACAATCAAATGTTCATGGATAATATAGGTAGGTTCAATCGCCAGAGTCTCCTATGCTTGTGACTTAGTTTCCTTCATGTGCTTGTGCACTTCCCCCCCCTTTCGAATTCTTCCCCTCCTTTTTTTTTGCATGCATAAGTTAAATGCATGACAAGTTTAAACCACGTGGGAACTCCAAGAGAGCCACGTTTCTCTCTTTTAATTAAAACACATAAACACTTCCCTTAATCCCACATATTCATAATTAAGATTTAAACCTAAGTCTTAAGCCATGGAATTTATGACTTAGCAAAAAATTTGGGTATTTTAAGGAACTTAGGATTATAAAAGGGTCATAGCAAAGGTTTTCCCCACCTAAGGCCTTTTAACCCCCTTGTTGACTCTGGTTGTAGTGCCCTGTAATGCCCGCTTCCGTACATTGACTGACTGTAGACTTGAGGACACTTTCCAAGTGACCCAACCAAATAAACTTTAGTAATTGGTCCCTTAAGTATTGAAAATGCTTGAACGATTGAAGAACGCATGACGATTCACATGACAACAAATGATAAATGAAAGCGACGAAATGAACGACAGTTGTAGAAATTGATACTTTACTTAATAAATGAAGGCTCTGCTTAATGATTTGCGAATTTACGAAATGAATGATGACTGAATGTTAGATATGCTCGACTGATTGAGATAGAATGACTAAATGTTAGATATGCTCGACTGATTGAGATAGAATGATGAATGTTAGATATGCTCGACTGATTGAGATATAATGACTGAATGTTAGATATGCTCGACTGATTGAGATAGAATGATGAAAGATAGATATGCTTGACTGATTGAGAGAAAAATGATGAATGAAATATATGTTCGACTGACCGAGATATTATGATGGATAATGAAATATTTCATAGTGCAGCGCTACTAATGTGCGCTTTGAGTATGTGTGTGCAGTGGCAGGTAAGACGATTTATCGACTGACCCACAATGAAATTATAGAGGTCGTAAGAACGGAAATAACACATAGGGGTACGACAACTGACTGTCGACACTGGATTAGCAATCCACACACGGGTGAAGCCGTTTCAGCTCACCCGAGGAAGCATATGCCGTACGGGCAAGGCCATAATGATTTGGTCGCGTACGATGAGTTGAGGGGCATGCAATAAGGAGAGCCTTATCCCTCAACATCCCTTAGTCTCCAAGGAGCGTAGTTGAGAGATCGCGGTAACGGTTCCCGGTCGCTACGTAGTACTCCCCATAAGAAGGAAGAAATGAAACTGTTAGAAGGGCCCGCCGAAGAGGTACCTAGACAAGAACGAGAGGAAGAAAATTAACCAATGGTATAAATGAAAATTTCACATAAGATTTAAGAAATACTTTATTTCATTTTGTTCTATTTTATTAATTTGAATAATTCTATTCAAGATTTTATTTTTAATTGATTTTATTAATTTGAATTATTCATTTTAATTGATTTTATTAATTTGAATTATTCATTTTAATTGATTTTATTAACTTGAAAAAGAATTGAAGAGATTAATTTTATTCAATATTAAATTTGATTAATTATGCTGATTGAAAAAGATTAGTAATAAGTGAATTATTATTTATTCAAAAGATTTTATAGATTTTATTATTTTAAATCATTCTATTAAAGATTCTATTGAATTGACTTCATTATTTTGAGAAAGAATTGAAATAGGTCATTAATAAAAGAATTGTTTTTCTTTTATTATTATTCAAGATCTTACTTTAATTAATTTTATTATTCATTTAAATTATTTTATAAAGAGGAAATTTAAAATAGATTATATTTTTAGTAAAAGGAATCATCTTTTAATTCAATCTTAATATTAGGAAAAGAAAGAAAAGGCAATAAGTCTAACTAAAAGATTGTTAAGTAAACTAAATGAGAACCAAAAGAGAAGTAGAACTCTTCTACACCTGACTCCCACTGATCTAGGGATTTAGGTGCACATTAAAGACATTAAGAAGACACATGTGTTTGAGAATATTGGAAATTAAAATATTAAATTAAATTAAATATGTGCATGGACAGACACATGGCACCCAGGATTTTGCTATATAATGAGGGAGGAGAAGGAGAGAAGGACATCTCTTGCTCCCTAATGCTGGATGGTCATCATAATCTCGGATTATGTTATGATCCTTGGAGTTGGGATTAGCCGGAACGGGGATTGGGAGATCCTTTCGGGAGGCTAGCTTGTGTGTTCTTGCGACCCCATTTGCTCGAGGGTTCGGGGTGAAGAAGAATAACCCCGATACGGTAGGGAGGTCAGCTGAGGGGTCACTCGGTACTTCATCAAGAAATTTGATTGGATCGTGCGGGAACCACTTTGAGGACTCCATCAATTCACTGGACCAACCGTCGAAAACAGGTTTGAAGTATTTAGTTTATTTATTTTGCTAATTCTTGTGATTGAATGAATAAATTTGGGTATGTAGTTTTATTTATTTGACATTCATGTACTACAATAGATAGAACTAGATCTGTGGCCTCTATATCTTCTTTTGAAAAATCGTACTGGAAGTTCTGTAATTAATTATACTTATATTTTCAAATTCCGTGGAAGTCTTTTTGGGGAACCCGAAATGGGGGTCCCTACACTGGTGAATACACAAGTCCCCGATATTTTTAGCGTTCTTCCTCAGTCGCAACCAATTATAGTTTTTATTATTAATAATTACAAAATATACATTTGCTCTGCCATACATGCATTTGCATATCAATATTTACATCATACATATGATCAGTTCAGGTGTCTCATCCATGGGTATTACAAGTGTAACAGGATGTATGGACAAGATTGAATGGGGGGGGGGGGGGAGTCTATCAATAATCTGCATAACTATTTTCCGAACTTGGGAAAAAATGTTTCTATTTTCTCTGCTTTAACAATATGCACCATGGAGGAATTTCTATTGTCGTAGGCTTTTCCATTAAACATCTGCTGACTTGTTCGTGCTATAGCCACTAAGTTGGTTCCTTCTTTCGACATATCGATACCTATTTCCTTTTTATGCACCACTTCATTATTTTCCGTTGGCTTCTTCGTCGACTTTCTCTATTGAAAATAACACTAATATGTCGACAATTTACTCTAAACATCTTGATGATGCATTGATGAAAGACCTACAATGAAATCGTCGAGTCCAGAATCACATTACCACTTGATCCTTTCTCAAATGATGACACATCAACGTGAAGTATCAGTGCACATCAAAGACGCCATGCGAGGCGTTGGTGTTATTTTCACAATTATCATGAAGAGTCAAAGGGTTATTCTACGAAACTTATGCCAAGTTGAATGCGTCAACACATAAACATCATAACGGTATGCATATAACAATCCATGCACACCATCTACATAATGTTAGTAAACTCTACGATACATCAACGGATATGTCACTTCAATTGCAAAGCATTGGTGAGATAGTCACTTTGTCTGCATAGTGTCGATGAAAATTCTACAACGCTTCATTGAAATCAAAGTTATGCACTCAGTGCTTGAGATTTTACCTCTTGAGTGGCGATACATCAGTGAGAATTCTATTTTCGTTTTTGACATGTCGGCGAGTTTGCCACTTTTCCTACAAAATGTTAGCAAAATTTCCAATTAGATCGTGTCGAAAGGTCGCTCTCTCCAAAGATTAAGCTTCTTGTATATACTCATCTTTTTTTACTTATGCGGATTTTGAAAGTGGCTACTTTCAAAAAATGCATCTCTGTCATTCTTATCTCTTACCAAGTCTTAGATGCATCAAGTTGAGAACATTTCCTGCACATGCCTTATTCATGAAATACAAAGCTCGATCTGAAATCTAGGTTAAAATGAACCAAAGTAAGATATCACCCTGATCGCTAAACTTCCAAAGGAACATAATGACAGTAAGGGGGGACCTAAGCTAACATAAATAAAACCTAAAGGGAACATAATGACAGTAAGGGGGGACCTAAGCTAACATAAATAAAACCTAAATGACTACCTAGTGGCTTTATTCGAAAAGTAAACTAAATTATCCAACTCTTATTCTGAAAGCTAGAATAAGAAGAAAACTTGTACTACACCTACCCTAACCTATAGTGCTTCAACAAAGCTTACGTGAAATCATAGAGACATTGTAGGCATCAAAGGATTTTAAGTCCCATAGAAATGTCACAGTCCTGCATTGCTTTATAGGATTGATACATTGCATAATACATGGTAGGAAAAAGTTATACCAGTTTGAAATCTATTCACAACAAAAAGAATGTTGTATGTGTTCTGTTGTGGAAAATTTTGATAGAATAACGATTCCAACCAAGTCTCAATGATGTCATGAAGACCATAAGAGAAGGTATGTGACTCTTGTGAAAGTGTTGAAGATGAATAATGTACCTTATTAGGATCATAAGATGAAAACCGAGACTTAGTTTTCATGGGGACTGTCTTGTCATCAGATTCAGAGCGTGAAGTACTGATATGAGGAATTGGCATAAACATCATCAGATGATGAAGTGCCCCATCAAAATCATCGACATTATCTTCTTGAACCTAAATTTTTTCAATATCAATCATGTCATCAACATTAGGACATAACAGACTATCATAAATAACCTATTTTTGTTACAGACCATAAACTAGATCACTGTTACTCAGAGTTTCAATGAAAACATTAATGAAAATGTTATTTTCCTCTTTGAAATTCTCAAATCGAACAACATAAATTTTTGCATCTTCCTCTTCATCGTTGTTTATAAACAAGAATCCAAACCAATATAATTTATAATAGAAAAGTTTCGAATTTCTCTTTCAGAGTCAGGATCTGAAAATAAATCTAAATACAAGGAATAAAAATTTCCAAAACATAATTCATTGAAATTTTCCCCATCATTATTCACCATATTTTCTTCAAAACCTACATGTAAAAGGAAACACCAGTCAAACTCTATTTCGATAATAAATTATCAGTCAATATGACAAGATTCTATTTAATATTCATTTCAACGGAAAAAAGACTCATCATCAACAATCACATCTTTAATAGTTAGATCATTCATACTCCGAATAGATATTGATTTATCTTCTTCTATAGTTTTGGCTGGTGGTGTTGTTTGGAAATCGGGAATCTCCATAATTTTAACTGTAGGCATATTCTTATTATTTTATTCTACTTGTTCAAAGAGGTTATTAGTACAATTTACTTCCAAATCATATTATGGTGTATCCAAATAACCTAATGTATCTACAAATCCTAAACTTCTTCACATATTTTTTCAGTTGATTCATTCATTGTTACGGTGGAAATTACTTCATGCGAATTTACAACAAGACATATATTTTGTAAATTAACGTTGTTTTGCATATCATTGTCCTCTATATTCTTCTTTTGATATTTCTTGGTCCAAGGGTCCTAGGGTAGGATCATTAAGAAAACTACAATATCTTTCATTATCAATTAACAATTCACTTTCTTCAGACAAAAAGAGGAGATGCACATACCATTTGATTAATTCATGTCTTGAGGATTTATCATCTTCACGAAATTTGTAATAAATTTGAGCCATTCTTGACATGAAATCTTCATTTGACTCATCTTCCCTCTTTCAAATTTCCTCAAGTTCATCACATAACTCCTCATAGTCATAATTCTCACGTGTATTGATTAAAATTCCATGAATTGTCTCCAACTATGAATAGATTTTGGTGTTAGTGCTTCATACCAAGCTTGAATCCATGCTTTAAAAGTGACGGTAAACAAATTACAACATCTTGAATAATTTCAAGGTTTCAATGTGTAATATCAAAATAATTAAGATGCCTAAATACAAAAAATTTCCTTTCACCATCAAACTTAGATTGTGACAAGATATCAATTGTCTTCTTGTAAATGCTCCCTGATAGTCTCGGTGAACTGAAAGCAAGTTCCAATATAGGGATATGGACAGAATCCATTGACAATTAAATTGATCGATAAAAAATGAATTCACACAAGACGACTTGTCATTTGGCGCTCCTTCTAGTGCCAAAACTATTGATGAGCCGAAATGACATAGGGCCAAGAGTAGGGGTTCGCCCCGGTAGGAAGTCCCAATTAGACCCTAAACTTTTTGGAATAGGAAAACGTTACAGCTTTTGGCTTGACAACCATTACTAATTTAGGGTTCATCGATTGCGGCCTAGTCCACTATTTATGGTTTTTATTGTTTCAAGGAAGAGATGCAACATAAGCTATTATAAATGCAGTTTCTAACTATACTAACATGTCCTAGCTAGGAGTGAGATTTAAAAGGGGTGAGCAGTGGAATAACAATTGAAAATCCATATTCAAAATTCAGATAGTTGTTTTAAGAAGAATATAAACAATTAACAGAATGAAAGCATAAAGACGAGAACAATCTCAATATTCACATCATTCTGGCTTCACTACTCGTAGAAAGCAAATCTTGAACAGAAATAATGTATGAAGCAAGGAAAAGAAATCTACTGGAATAATCCATTCAGAGATTCAGAACGTCTTTCTTTATATATGTATATGACAAAGCATGAAATAGTTCAAAAGCATTCACCAATAACAAACGTATTCATGTGTCAAAATAGTAAGTTTGATGGCTTCTCCTCATTCATAGTTAAACAATAGTACATGAAAATTTGAGAGGCAAAAGCCCCTCATTCATGGAGTCATTTACAATTTATAGACCCAAAGGGAATGATCCTTGGCCTTCCATATTCCTCAGTGACTTTTGGAACTATTATAATTAATAAATTATAAGAAATACATTTAACTCACCCCTTTGTTGAACACTATACTCTTTAAAATAGAAAATTGATATATTCCACTTTTGTCTTTTCCACTTGTTTCAATTTCTCCTTTTGGATTTTTCATGAAGTATGTTAAATGAAAATTTCACATTTAATAAAGGGTAATATGGGCCCTTAATTTATATGTGCATGTGAATTGTTTCCCCCCACGAACATATAAGTATGGACTCTGCTTCTTTCATAAGATTTTGCACTATATAAGACCCTCGGTCAAATTGATCATGTTGGTTGTCGATGATGTGGTATTCTTATGAATTGAAATCTGTGTACTATTTGGTAGGTAATATGAGTGAATTATAACCATCAAGTTGTATATCTCGTCGATACCTTTCCGACGGTATAAAGAATGCTTGAATTGGAGGCCCGAGGCAAAAGTTATGGTCAAATCACTGAAGTGACCTTTCACTATGCTACATGTGTCGCATGTCAGAGCATTAAGCATTATTGATAGTTGGTGTTTTTTCTTCTATCGACCATCATCGGTGATGAACGGATATTTTTCACATTTATTCTTCATATGACAAGTGAAGGTTTTGCCAAGCCAATTAATTCTTCTTATCCCTAATTTATGGATAGTGTGCTCAGTGCAGATGTTGGTTGATTTGACCCTTAGCATATTTATTTTTGTCTTTGTTTTCAATGCTTCTATTTGCTCCATGACTTGGGACCAATCTTTTTATTGAGGTCATCTCAGTGCATCTTTATGATTCTCATTGTTGTAATTATGTTGCTTTTCACTTATTTTAGAATTTCATGTTCTTCACCATTAGATATGTATTTCCTTTGCATGTTTGTTTTCTTTTGTCAAAGAAAAAAACCTCTCTCTTGCAAAATAAAAGAAGCTGCCTTTTAACCTTGTCTATTCTATTTTAGAACTTTAAGAACTTTATTATAAGATAAATAAAACTAAAAAAATAACATAATTAAATTAAAAAAAATTAATAAATTAATAAAACAAAAGTAAAACAATACATATAAAATAAAAAATGAAATAAGGAAAAATTATACACTACTTTCATTAAAAGATGTAGTTGTTAGACATTCTAAATAAATTTATAGCCAAGGTCATCCTTCTAATTTGGAGCAACAACTTAGGGTTCTGAGGAATTTCCGTAGATTTTTCAGCGTATGAAGGTCAATCTATTGGTGCGGTAGTTTCTATTGACGAGGTTAAAGGGGTGTTTTCATAATTTGCAAAGCCCAAGAGCCCTGGCCTTGACAGATGGACGGTGGAGTTATTTTTAATTTTTTTTGACTTGGTTGGGTAGGACTTTTCTAAAACGGTGGATGAGTCAAGAAGATTAGGTCATGTGTCGGGTTATATGAATGTTACCTACATTTCTCTTATCCCTAAGCGTGATTAGTCAGAGAATTTTAATGATTATAGGCCCATTTCTTTTTGTAATCTTATTTACAAACTTATTACAAAGATTATAGAAAACAGGATCAAACCTGTTGTGGGCAGGTACATTTCGGAAGAGCAGTTTAGATTTTTTCCTAATAGACAGATTTTGGATGCGGTCGGGTTTGCGCAGGAATGTTTACATTCGGTCAAGAAAAAGAACATTCAAGCTTTTATCCTTAAGTTGGATTTTATTAAGGCATATGATCGCGTGGACTGGTCCTTTTTAAGATTTATTCTTATTCAGATTGGCCTTCCCACTGAGGTCACTAGTTGGATTTCGTCATGTACCTCAACGACAAGGTTTAATATTCTGATCAATGGTTCGCAATCATCTTTTTTCAGTTGCAGCAGAGGTCTCATACATGGATGCCCGCACTCTTCCTTGTTGTTTGTTGATGTATTTGTAACTTCGGAAGATATTCACTTGTATATTGTATGTATTACATTTGTACTTTATTGTATCCCCGACGGAGATGTCTTATTCCTCCGATCGGAAGTGTCATCATTTGTATTTGTAAGTGTCGCAAGTTTATTGTAAGTGTCGTAACTTATATTTGATGGGTTATTATACCACCTGAGAGGGGTCAGCCCAGTATGAGTTAACTGGAAGGGTTATTAGACTCCCCTAAGGGGTCGACCCAGTTAGGGTAAAAGACAGGTCAAGTTAAAGTATAAATAGAGTGGTTGCACCACTCTATTTTCTCATTCACACATTCATCCAACTTGCATAGTTGAGAGAGAGGAGTGCGCACAAGTGGAGGAGGAGTAGCTGCTAGAGACATCTATCTTTTGGGGTTTCATCTTTGTGATCTTTGTATTGGTGCTTATTCTATCTCTAAGGAAGTTGCGGGGTTTTCACCTTTATGGTTTTCCCCGAGGAAACATTGTGTCTTTTGTGTCTATGATTGTTATGATGTGCATGTTATTCTCTTAGTAGGATCCTAGATAATATTTGAATGAAATTATAAAAATTCTAACATGGTATCAGAGCTGAGCTAAGAAGAAGACATTGTGCAGTTGAGAAAGCTAGGGATTCTTGATTTTTGGGTTTATCTCCACAGCTCATCAAAGGCAGGAGGCTAGGCTGACTCTCCTAAGGAAGGCACATCTTTCTGTCGAAATAGAATTTGATTATGAGCATTTTCAGTTTTTGGCTTGTCACTGCTGCAGGAAATTAGGGCTTTTGACAGAAGTGGAATTTTGGAGTTCTCTCAACATAGGATTGATCTCCTCAGCAAAATCAAAATTTCGAGACGAAGATCGAACTTTTTGGTTGGGCAGAACCCTGGGATCTATCAAACCCTAGTTCGGGTTTTGGACCAGAAAACCATTATTTGGCAGAAGTTGCAAATCTGAAATTCGCAGGTCAATTTTGAAGGGTCAATTTTTGGAGTTTTCAAAATCTGAGCACACCATCTTGCTCGCCTCAGTCATTTGCATCTCCCTGTCCAGACAAAAGTTTGAAATTCCAAGTTTGGATTTTTAGGGTTTCTCTGTCAAACCCTAGCCAGCTCCAGATCCAGTTTCAACCAATCAAGTGGTAAGACCTAAATATTTTATTTCCATTTGTGTTTCTCATTAAGATGTCTCACCACACCAAGCTTGAGGATATGCTTGAAGGGGCTGATAACTTTCGAGCATGGAAGTATAGGATTGGGTTAATCCTAGAAGAGAATGAATTGGACACCTACATAAGTGAAGAGGTTCTAGTTCCAGAGGGAGATGAGGCTAAGGCCTTGTTGATGCCCCGAAAATCGCAGCATCAATCAGCAAGGGATTCTCCTCGGTAAGCAATCGCAATTAGATTGCTCACCGTTTGGTGTGGGGAATCCATCCGGTTAATGGTTTCAGCTACCGTGTAAGATTTAAAGATTTGTTGTGTTCTTTACTGGTTGCGACCCGATCCACCGTTTATGTGTTTTAAATTTATGTATGACATGCAAGTGCCCTAAGCTAAATGCAAGTAACTAATCTAAATTAACCTAAAACATTATAAGCAAACCTAATCTATCCTCGCGAGGAGCAAAAATAAGAGGATGAGCAGCGTGCTGTAGATACACATAAGGGTCACGCAGATAGCTGTTTGAACTAGTTTAAATGTGAATTACAGCAGAAATGGAGATACATTCAAGATAACTCAAATGAATTAAAACGATTTCACTACTCATAGTACACAACATAATACACAAAAAATGAGAAACATTCACAACAATGGAATAGTCCACAATGAGTTAGAACGATCTCACAATAAACCAGTGGTAAGAGAGTCGAAATAGTTCCACATCCCTTTACACAGATCCTAAGCAAATGTCGTGCAGGCTCTCAATAGACAAAAAACAAACTCCTGTATCTTATATCTGGAAAATAGTTCCCACACATAGCGCAGTCCTTTTTTCTTTGCCTGTCAAAATTCCTTATTTTGGCCTCCGTCTGTCTATTTATAGATTTTACAATCCTTCTCATATTCCCAAAAACCTAAACCTAAACCTAGGAGGGAACAAAATTTTGTCTTTTAGTGGTTAATAAGACAAAGCCCAAAACGCAGTTGTCTTTTACAAAATTAAAACAAAACAGAAATAACGCTCTCTTTTCTTTAAAAAGACAAAATAACAGCTATCTTTCGCTTTGAAGGTCCGAATCATGCTATGGATGGCTCAACTGCTGACTGTGATGCTTATGTTGCTGCGCCTGCTACCTCAGGGATATCATAAATTGTCTGTGGAAGGCCTAGTTGGAATTTACTGAAGGATTCCCGAGTTCTTGAGTATAGGCTTGGTAGGTGCTAACTGTCTTCCTGATTTCCACACGACTCTCATCTATCATGGTATGCTTCTCTAATCTCCCAATAATAACCTTCTGTTTCTTGTCAAAAAGAACAGAATTCAGGTTGACCACTTGGCCCTGCCAGGAAGGAGTGTATGTGGTAAGAGAAAGTTCCTCAACTTCTGCATTTCCACCTCCGACGATCCCTGATTGGTCATTTGTAGACACATCCATATCCATGAGTTGTGAGCTAAGTGGCTCCTTTTCAGCTTCCTTCTTGGCTTCTTCTGCTGCTTGCAATCTATCTGCCTCTTCCAACAAAAACCTCCTTTCTTCTTCTTCTTTATGGGCCTTCAATTTCTCTTCCTTCTTGATTCTCGCAGCTTCTTCTTGCATGCTAAACCTGTGGCGAGCCGGAGAGCACAAATAAGAAGACATTTAGAGCAACTATTTAAACACAATGCTTCTTACAGAAAAGAACAAAAAACGTGACAGACTTAGCTTCCAAATGACTTTCAAGCATTAGTAAAAATAGTTATAAAATTTCCAGAATAGGCCGTTTTCACAATGTGAAAGCTATTTAAAAAAAATTGATCGATTAATTCACAGATGCAGCTATCATTTCATGGTTGTTGGCCTTTTCAAATGAAGGCGGAGCTATTAATAATGCTATTACTGCAGGCCTGAAAAGTTTTCTTAACATGCTCTAAGGCGGTTTTGGCTTTCAAACAATATTGTTGACGAGTAGGGGTAATGCGGATGTATCCCGTTCTATGCATTCATATAGGGGAAGCATTAATTTCCAGTACGTGACAACTTGGAGAATTGATGAGCACGGGGCTTGAGGAAAACGGGTAGATAAAACATCACACGACCACACCAATGACTTTACCAACTCTGTATTCGTACGTTTTCCCAAAATGCTTTCCGTGCCAAAGCGGCGATTCTACTGTTAAGCTCTGCGCTATGAGCGACGGGGAACATATCACTAGGACCTGCGCCTAAGAATTGCGCCAACGGAAAGGTTTTCTCAAAGAGTGTGAAGTTGGCGGGAGTCTTAAGGATTGGTTCTGCGCGTCAGGCCGAGGAGCTATTGTTAAGTCTTGCGCCCAAACGATGCGCCAACGACCAAGTGAACGGGATCGTGAATGCAGCGACGATTTTTTGGCTATGTCCTGCGCGCGCAGCGACAGTCTTAGTGTTAAAATTTGTGCTGATGGGATGCGCCAAGAATGGACTTCGAGGAAAGACAAAGCGCGACTATGGAAGCGGGAGCTATAGGGATAATTTTGCGCGTCGGCGGAGGATTTAGACGCAACATTTGCGCGGATGAAAAGGGCGCTATGGAATCGTGGAAAATAGACTTAAAGGTTCTTCGTGTCAGCGTTCCTTTTAAAGATAAATCCTGTGCCAAAGCGCCCGACATATTGTTAGTAATTGCGCCGAAGGTGGCCGATACATGATTACGATCTGCGCCAGAACAAGCCTTCAAGTGTGCTAAAGGTTAAACTCTGCGTCGGAGCATCCAAAATAACGCTGGCATTTGCGCTAAAGGCGGCCAATTTTAAACTTAAGACATGCGCGAGAAAGGATAAAAAACAATGGTCAAAATAAAGTTAATATCTTCGCGCCTAAGAAAGGTTGAATTGGTTTAATATTTGCGCATAAAGGTGGAAGACTTATGGTTAAAACCTGCGCTGAAGGCGGAAGACTTATTGTTAAAACCTGCGCTGAAGGCGGAAGACTGACCTTGCCTTAGAAAGTTTTTCAGAAAACTTCTTTGGGAAACAAGTGTTAAAGTTTTGCCGGAGTTAAAGCAGGATGAGCTTCAAAAGAAAGAAAAAGAAAAAACAATACAAAAGTGTAGGAGGAGGGGCCCCAATATTTTTTCAAAATTTTGGGGGGATGTTGTAGCAACAACAATTGGCGAATCGCTGGCGAACACAGATCTCTGAAAACTCTCTCTCGTCCATAGGAAATTTTAAAAGCTGCTCACCTTATGTACAACAGTCGGCCTGAGCGTTCGAATTTCCGCAAAGTAAGTGATCACTTTATCCGTTGGTCATTAGGAAAGGGGAGCTTCGATAAAGGCGTCCTTAAAACTCTCCAAGGGCCAAAATATTGGGTTCATTTTTAGAAGATCCATCTTTCAGACGACCACTGTCATTGGACTCCACAGGATTGTAACAACATCTCATAGACAATATTCTCTTGTTCCTCATTCCCATGTTGCTTGCATCCTTTTGGATGTTCTTTAATTAGCGACTTTTGTCGTGTGAGTATTCCAGAAATATTTCTTCAAGACTTAGCCATTTGCCTGAGTTCTTCAATCCATTGATGTCATTTTGTGTGAGCAGGATATTTTCTTGGTTTCTCGTGCTCACGGATGGAGAAAAAATCTGCTGGGAATTTTGGTGTGGCTGCTTAAATTAACAGTCTTTATTGTTCTCAACCATGCTTTAATGGAGGCGAGATTTTATGGAAAACAGACTCTTGATTATAAGCTCTTTTGGCTTTAGATTTGCAGCATGGAGTCATTTTAATACCCTATGCCTTCGAGATGTGCTTCCTTTCCATGGGTCTAACTAAAACGATCTTCTTGAGATGCTTATAAATGTGAGGGTGGATGGATCCCGAAGACAGTGATAAGGTAATCACAGATTTCAGCTATTAAACAGGGGTTAATGCGACCAACAGAACAGGATCTCTTCATTCTGGAAAAAGATCAACAAAAGCTGAAATGCAAAGATAAAATTTCCTTTTGAGGGTAATTTCTAGCTTCATGAGTTGTGATATTTCTTGAGAGATCTATCTTCACGAAAGACCAAATTGCAGGGCTACAGGAAAAAACTATACAAAGGAAAGGAGAAAGGGAAAACTCAAAAATCAGAAAAAGAGAACAACTTGGCTGAAACAAACAGAAATCAAGAGACTAAAGTAAAAAAAAACAAATAGAAAAGAACAAAACCTTTATTTATGTACAAAGGTTCTCTTAGAGACCTTAAGCAAAATACTGTTTCAAAGCCAGGCCGTTGAGGGGAAGATTAACTTCCTCTCCCTGAAGGCTTCTTAACTTATACGTTGATGGGCCAAGCTTTTCAGAAATTTGGTAAGGGCCAACCCATAAGTGTTGAAATTTTGTATGCATTCCCTTACCATCGTGTTGATGATCCCACTTCAGAACTACATCTCCTACTTCGAAACTTCATTTTCCAGATTTCTTCTTATCAAACCATCTTTTGACTATATCTTGATGATGATGGAATTGATCTTTGGCCTTTTGCCTTGACTCATCGAGTTTTAGCAGGGTATCGATTCATGATTGAAGAACTTGACTACTGGAACCTCGGGAGGCTTGGGACAGCTGGAAGGACGGGAGTAACACATTCGGGGGAAGGATGGCTTCCTTACCTTAAACCAAGGTAAACGGGGACGCACCTAAGGCATTCTTGGCGATAACCTTGTCTGCCCATAGAGTATTTGGAAGGGCTAGGTGCCAGCTTCTTTGATTTTCAATTACAGTTTTCTTAAGAATTTGGATGAGGGTTTTATTGGTCAACTCAGCTGATCTATTTCCCTGGGGATAGTAATTTGCTGAATAGTGTAGTTTGATCCCTTTCTCATAAACAAATTCATTGATATTAAAAGACGAAAAATAAGTTGCATTATCAAAGACTAGGGAAATTGGAACCCCAAACCTAGTTATGATGCTTTCTTCCAGGAATTTGATAACTGCATCTTCGTTAATTGCGCCCAACGGAATGGCTTCAGCAACTGTCAGGATGTACCGGTGCAGTAGTGAGAACATGAATGATCCTGATACCATCTGCAAAATTTATTCCATTGGGGGTACAAGATAATTGTCTTTATCGGAAGCTCTGTTCAAATTCCGGAAATCCACACACAGTCTGATTTCCCCTGACTTCTTTCGTATGGGGACTGAGTTAGCAACCCATTCAGAATGTCCGACTTTAAAAATGATCTTTGCATCTAGCAATTTCTTTAATTCCTTTTGAATTAGAGGCTTGAGAGTTGGATGCATTCTTCTTAGCTTCCACTGAAAAGGTTTGACACCTTCTTTCATTGGTATTACATGCTGAATGATACTCCTTTTGGATGTTCTTATATTAATCAGTTCATGCGTCATAGAGGAGCTATGAGTTTTAGCATTCACTAGTCTCTTGAACTTGCTCTGTAAATCAAACAAAGCTTCGAGGGTCCTCACTCCTTTAGGCTTAAAATTTCCTTTAACAGCGTGCTTGCTTTGAAGGTCTGAGTCATGCTTCTCTTCGTCTATTATGGCTTCATGGAAGGCATCTTCATTTGTCAAGAAGCTGATGATCTGATCATCATCATCAAATACTCTGAAATTCATAGTGTTATCTGGAACAGATGGCCTGAAAATCAATTCAATAGAGCATTTATCATTTGTAGGAACTAATCTGGAAGCGGAAATAGCCAGTAAATCAGCTGCAGCATTTTGCAATCTAGGAATGGAATTTATATTGAAAGCATCAAAACACGAAATCAAATTCCAAATCTCAGATTGGTAGCCTTTTAAATGAGGAGAAAGGCAGTGAATTGTATCTCTCACCTGCTTAACGACTATTTCAGAATCACCAAAGACTTTCAAATATTTGACACTTAAAGCAATAGCCTTGTTTAACCCTTGGACTAGAGCTTCGTACTCAGCAGTATTGTTAGTACATTCAAATTCTAATCTACAAGATAAAAAGTGTTTATTCCTATTGGGGTCAATCAAAACACAATCGGCTCCTAATCTTTCTTGGGTTTTGGAGCCATCAAAGTAAAGAATCCAAAACACATTTTCTTCTTCAGCTAAACTAGCATCATTAACAACTACATCAGTGACTAATTCTACTATGTTACAATCAATATCACCAGTCCGAGAAAACTGAAGGAGATTGGATTGTTCATCTGGATTATGGCTAACATCTTGTGCTTGATAATTTCCTAGTTCAATCTCTAAGAAATAGTTTCCCAAAACTGAAGATGAAAAAGCTACAGCTTCATTCTTTTCCTCTAATTGAGTGACATTTTGTTTCATGTGGGGTTCCCTTAGTATCTTGATTTGGTTTTGCCTATTCTGATAAGGCAGCCACAGATGAGACCAATCAGTAGCAAAATAGCCATTCAGTTTCGTAGACCAGTCCCTACTAAGAATCAAACCATAAGCCTCCGGAATATCCACTACCATTATATCCACAAATTGGCATACCCTGGGGTCTACTGAAAGTCTAATCAACACATCTTTCATTTCACCAATCACTTTAATAGCCATCCTATCCAATTGTATGATCTAAGATGGGCAAGGAATTGGTTTCCCATTAATATTTTTGCAGATTGACAGAGGCATGACATTTGAACTAGCACCGGAATCTACCAAACAGTTATGCACATTATGATTAAAGAATTCAAAAGTTAAGAGGAAAGGCAGAGTTTGTGATTTAGACTTCCCGCCAATACTGGCTTCATTAATTTCAGGATTGTCTTCTGTATTTTCAGACGAAGGACTAGTTTGCGGGTCAAAAGCTTCTAGCAATTTCTTTCTCTGCTGGGGCAGACTACACATGTCAAATATGGACACATTGGCTTTAGCCTTCTTGATGTCCTCAATTACATCATACCCCATATCACATGCTTTTGAAATTTTCGGCTGATTTTTCGCTTTGTTTAAAGTAATATTTGGTTGTTTGGTTTTTTCAGTAATTGATTCTTTTATAGGTGTTGGAATTACTTTGGGCTGCTATGGGATAACTGTTATATGCCACCTTGGCAATTCCCTTGAGGATTTCACTGTAGGAATATCTAAAGTTTGATCAGGTAAGGGGCCTTTGCTTCTAGTGGAAACATTTATGGATGTTGCTTGAGATTCATCAGCGAGCTCTTCAAGAGAAGGTTCCTGAGTTGGTGACCAACCCCAGAGAACCATGGTGGTGTCTAGGGCGGTTTCCTCCTGATCAGAAACTTGTTCCTCTTGAGGATCCTGTTGTCCCGATAATTGCGCATCAAGCATTTGATTCACCACTAAACTCATTGAATTAATCCACTGCGTACAACTTTTTTCAAAATGTTGTTCTTGATGGAAAGCACATAAATGGTCCATACCTACTTCATTTAAATTTAAAATAGCGGAATTGTTTACAGGCGGAGTTGGCTGTCCATTTTCTTCTCTTTTCTTATAATAAGGCTTGAACGACTGCCTAGAGATATTGGCTGCTTTATCCTTTTCTAAATCTACAATTTTATTTGAAAGGTTTTGCATCATTTTGACAATGTTTTCCATATCAGTTGATGGCTCTTCCTTGTTTTTAGTCAATAGAAAAGGTTTCTTAGAAGGCTGCTTTGTTTCCAGATCTAGAGCATGTTTAGCAATGATGTCTGCCTCTTCTTCTACCTTCTTTGCTTCTTCAAAGTTTTCGATTAAGGTAGTTTTCTTTGCTCTTTTAACAAACATGGCTATCGGAGAGTCAAGGGCTATTGTATAGTACTCAACTAATGATTCCTCAGCAGGCCTAGCAGCATCACTGAAATTATTCAATAGGGTAGTGAATATTTGGTTAAACTCTTGGACTTTCTCCTTCTTCTCCATTCTCATGGACAACAATTCTTTCATTAGGGTAGCTACCATTTTTTGGTTTCCATACTTCTTTAATAACCTTCCGTTTCTTGTCAAAAAGAATGGAATTCAGGTTGACCACTTGGCGCTACCAGGAAGGAGTGTATGTGGTAAGAGCAAGTTCCTCAACTTCTGGATTTCCTCCTCCGACGATCCCTGATTAGTCATTCATAGAAAAATCCATATCCATGAGCTGTGAGCTAAATGGCTCCTTTTCAGCTGCCTTCTTGGCTTCTTCTGCTGCTTGCAATCTGTCTGCCTCTTCCAATAAAAACCTCCTTTCTTCTTGTTCTTTCTGGGCCTTCAATTTCTCTTCCTTCTTGATTCTAGCAGCTTCTTCTTGCATGCTAAACCTGTGGCGAGTCGGAGAGCACAAATAAGAAGACATTTAGAGCAACTATTTAAACACAATGCTTCTTACAGAAAAAACAAAAAAACGTGACAGACTTAGCTTCCAAATGACTTTCAAGCATTAGTAAAAATAGTTATAAAATTTCCAGAATAGGCCGTTTTCACAATATGAAAGCTATTTAAAAACAATTGATCGATTAATTCACAGATGTAGCTATAATTTCATGGTTGTTGGCCTTTTCAAATGAATGCAGAGCTATTAATAATGCTATTACTGCAGGCCTGAAAAGTTGTCTTAACATGCTCTAAGGCAGTTTTGGCTTTCAAACAATATTGTTGACGGGTAGGGGTAATGCGGGCGTATCCCGTTCTATGCATTCATATAGGGGAAGCATTAATTTCCAGTACGTGACAGCTTGGAGAATTGATGAGCACGGGGCTTGAAGCAGATGGGTAGATAAAACATCACACGGCCACACTAATGACCTTACTAACTCTGTATTCGTACGTTTGCCCAAAATGCTTTCCGCGTCAAAGCGGCGATTCTACTGTTAAGCTATGCGCTATGAGCGGTGGGGAACATATCACTAGGACCTGCGCCTAAGAAATGCGCCAATGGCAAGGTTTTCTCAAAGAGTGTGAAGTTGGCGGGAGTCTTAAGGATTGGTTTTGCGCGTCGGGCCGAGGAGATATTGTTAAGTCTTGTGCCCAAACAATGCGCCAACAACCAAGTGAATGGGATCGTGAATGCAGCAGCGATTTTTTGGCTATGTCCTGTGCGCACAGCGGCAGTCTTAGTGTTAAACTCTGCGCTGATGGGCTGCGCCAAGAATGGACTTCGAGGAAAGACAAAGCGCGGCTATGGAAGCAGAAGCTATAGGGATAAGTTTGCGCGTCGACGGAGGATTTAGACGCAACATTTGCGTGGATGAAAAGGGTGCTATGGAATCGTGGAAAACAAACTTAAAGGTTCTTCGTGTCGGCGTTCCTTTTAAAGATAAATCCTGCGCCAAAGCGCCCGACATATTGTTAGAAATTGCATCGAAGGCGGCCGAGACAGGATTACGATCTGTGCCAGAACAAGCCTTCAAGTGCGCTAAAGGTTAAAATCTGCGCCGGAGCGTCCAAAATAACACTGGCATTCGCGCTAAAGGCGGCCATTTTTTAACTTAATACATGCGTGAGAAAGGATAAAAAACAATGGTCGAAATAAAGTTAAGTTCTTCGCGCCTAAGAAAAGTTGAATTGGTTTAATATTTGCGCATAGAGGCGGAAGGCTTATGGTTAAAACCTGCGCTGAAGGCGGAAGACTTATTGTTAAAAACTGCGCTGAAGGCGGAAGACTGACCTTGCCTTAGAAATTTTTTCAGAAAACTTCTTTGGGAAACAAGTGTTAAAGTTTTGCCGGATTTAGAGCAGGATGAGCTTCAAAAGAAAGAAAAAGAAAAAACAATACGAAAGTGTAGGAGGAGGGGCCCCAATATTTTTTCAAAATTTTGGGGGGATGTTGCAGCAACAATAGGCCTTACATAAGAAGAACTTGGTCAAGGCTAAGAGAATCATTGCAGATTCTATCAAAGACCATCTCAGGCCACATGTGTCTTCTCTAAAGACACCCAAGGAGATGTTTGATTCCTTGACCAAGTTGTTTGAAGGGAAGAATATAAATCGGAAGATGACATTACAGAACCAATTGAAGAGTGTGAAGATCCAGAATGGATAGACCATCCAATCCTACTTTACTAAGGTCTCTCAAATCAAAGAACAACTTGAAGCTGTGGATGAAGTGGTGGAGAATGGAGAAATTGTGATGACCACTTTGAATGGCCTACCTAGGTCATGGGACTCTTTCATCCAAGAAATTTGTGCAAGAAAGAAATTGATTTATTTTAGTAGACTGTGGGAGGAATGCTCACAAGAAGAAGCTAGACTTGTGGCTCAAGAAGAAAAGATGGGAAGTGAAGACCAAGCTCTCATAGCACACACCAAGAGAAGTAAGTTCAAGAGGGAGCAACTTCATCACAAGAAATATTGTTACCATCATCAAAAGGAGAACATTAAGAAAGATCACCCTCACATTAGATGCTTCATATGTGATGAGAAGGGAGTCTATGCTCGAGATTGTCCCAGGAACATAAAAGGATTTAACAACAACAAGAAGAAGAACAACAAGAAGAGATATCATGCTCATGCTGTAGGGATGATGAACCTCCTATGAAGAAGGCTAGGGAAGAAAGTGAAGACTCTTCAAGTGATGAAGAGTATGTTCTAATCTCTGCTCTCACAGGTGCGGTTACACATGGGTGTAATGATTGGCTTATTGATAGTGGAGCTTCCAAACACATGACGAGATTTAAAGAATTTTTCATGGACCTATCTAAACATGAGTCACTTCATAAGGTGAAACTTGGGGATGACTATCAATACCCTATAAAAGGGAGTGGTGAAGCCTCTTACAAGTTAGACTCTGGGAAGTCTTTGAAGATAAAGGAAGTTATATATGTACATGGACTCAAGAAGAATCTTCTCTCCATATCATATTTGGATGCAAAGGGGATGAGAGTTGCATTTGTGGATGGCCAAGTACTCATGTGGCCAAAAGGCAAGACCATAGATGATGCAGTAGTGATTGGAGAGTGAGAGGGAGGATTGTACAAATTGAAGGGACAACCGAAACAATCCATGGTACATGAATCCATGGATCCAAGTGAACTTTGGCACAGAAGGCTTTCACATGTGCACTATAGAGCACTACCAATTGCAAGCAAAGCAGTAGAAGGTCTTCCTGAAATTCAATCAAAGCATGAATGTGTTTGCAAAGGATGTGCAAAAGGAAAGAACACAAAGAAGACATTTCCAAGCAGTGAAAGCAAGGCAAAAGGAATCTTGGAAATTATCCACTCCGATGTCATCCAGTTCTCTGAGTGGGTATGTATATTATGTTTCTTTCATTGATGATTTATATAGGAAGACTTGGATTTATTTCTTGAAGAACAAAGATGAAGTATTCAACAAATTCAAGGAATTCAAAGCCTTGATAGAAAACCACATTGAAAAGAAGATCAAGACTTTTAGATCCGACAATGGTGGAGAATTCACTTCAGAAGACTTCAAGAATTTATATAGTGATTCAGGGATTAAGAGGGAGTTGACCACTCCTTACAATCCACAATAGAATGGAGTTACAAAAAGCAAGAATAGAACTATCATGGAAGCAGCACGGGCAATGCTTCATGACCAAGATCTGCCTATGCATCTATGGGCAGAAGCAGTAAGGACAAATGTATATGTACAGAACATAACACCACATAGGATTCTTGACAACATGATACCACCATGAACGAAGCAATTCCAGAAGAGGATCGTGAGATGGAAGATCCACAAGAACCTGTAGATCCACCCCACGAGAAGAACTCTCACAAGAGGAAACCAACATGGGCAAGAGAGCTCATCCAAGATGCAGAGAGGTATGGTGTTCTAGAGGAGGAACACAGAGAAAGAAAAAGGACAAGGTCACACACTAGCTATGTAGCGTTACTATGTGACATAATGAGCAAAGAACCTTCCAGTTATGAAGAAGCGACAGAAAAGAAAGAATGGAAGGAGGCCATGGTCGAGGAATAACGGTCGATCATGAAAAATGATGTTTGGGATGTGGTCCCAAGACCAGAAGGGAAGTCTGTTGTGACTTCCAAGTGGATATACAAGATCAAGCATGTTGCAGATGGTAGCATAGAGAAATACAACGCAAGGTTTGTGGCTTGTGGCTTCTCCCAGAAGAAGGGATAGATTATGAAGAAACGTTTGCACCTGTAGCCAGATACACTTCCATTAGAACAGTACTTGCTCTCGCTGCAATGATGAAGTGGAAGATACACCAGATGGATATCAAGACAACTTTCTTGAATGGTGTAGTCGAAAAGGAAGTGTATGTGGAGCAACCACTCTAATTTGAGACACATGATAGGGAGTCACATGTGTGCAAATTGAAGAAAGCCTTGTACGGTTTGAAACAAGCACCCAGGACATGGTACGGCAGGATTGATAGCTTCCTGACTAGTTTGGGCTTTACCAAGAGTAAAGAGGATTCCAATCTTTACTACAAGGTTGAGGAAGGTAATCCGGTGATACTCCTATTGTATGTAGATGACCTATTTTTGACAGGTGAGATTGGGTTGATTGCTAATATGAAGAGGAAGCTTGCTGCCGAGTTCGAGATGAAGGACTTGGGTATGATGCATTACTTTCTAGGTATCGAGGTGTGGCAGAGTGCAGATGGAATCTTCCTTGGACAAGGGAAGTATGCAGTAGAGATCCTGAAGCGGTTTGGGATGTTGGACTGCAAGGCCATGGCCACACCTATGGCATCGAACCTGAAGCTATTGAGTGATGCTTCATCAGAGTCGGTTGATTCCACGATGTATCATCAGATGATTGGGTCCTTGATGTACCTAATGAACACAAGACCAGATATTTGCTTTGTTGTGAACACATTGAGCCAGTTCTTGATAGATCCTAGACATGTTCACTTGATTCCTGTAAAACATATTCTAAGGTACCTAAAGGGTACGGTTGATTATGGGCTCAAGTATGATGCGAATCAAAAGGTTAACCTGTAGGGTTATGTTGATTCAGATTGGGCAGGCAGTGATGTAGATAGGAAGAGCACTTCGGGGTGTTGCTTCAGTATGAGATCAGGTGTGATCTCTTGGTTTAGCAGGAAGAAATCCTACGTAGCACTGAGTACAGCCGAAGCAGAGTATGTCACAGCTTGTTCAACTAGTTGTGAGGCAATATGGCTAAGGAAGCTACTATCTGATTTGTTTGATCTCTAGTTGGATGCTACTTGTATCTTCTGTGATAATAAGAGTTGTGTGAAGTTGTCCGAGAACCCGGTGTTCCATGAAAAGTCGAAGCATATTGAGATCAAGTATCACTATATCAGGGATATGGTGCAGATAGGAGTAGTGAAGCTCCTATATGTTGCGATGGACGAGCAGATAGCAGATGTGTTGACCAAGCCACTAGCCAGAGTGAAGTTTGAGTACTTCAGAGAGAGGCTTGGTGTTCTTTAAATCGAAGATACTTCCAGGAGGAAGTGATGAGACACAGATGCAGGAGCCCTTCCAAGCATGGTGGTAGGCGGGTCCTCCCCATGGATGTGGATGTAAGTGCTGTGTGATGAGCATCCGGACGATGCTCCGTCATGAAAATCCGTATGATGTTCCGTATGATGATGATCCGTATGATCATGAACATCTGTATGATGTTCCGTATGATCATGATATGTATGATCATGAGCATCCGTATGATGCTCCGTGCAAGGATGATCCGTATGATCATGAGCATACGGATGATGCTCCGTGGCCGTGGATATCTTGTAGGTTGTGCAGTAGCATGTAATCAGTCCTGGGAGATCCTTCAGGTTCAGTAGTAGCTCGTAATCAGTCCTGGGATGCTCTTTCGAGGTTTTGCTTGTTCGCATGTAATCAGTCCTAGGAGATCCTTAGTAGTAGCTCGTAATCAGTCCTGGGATGCTCTTTCGAGGTTTTGCTTGTTCGCATGTAATCAGTCATGGGAGATCTTGTAGGTTGAGTAGTAGCTCATAATCAGTCCTGGGATGCTTTTTTCAGGTTTTGCAGATGCACATAATCAATCTTGAGATTCCACCGGATGGGCCACTCGCAGAGATGATGAAGACCTACATGGAGGCTAGGCCTACATCCAGCATGAAAAAGGGATAGCTCTGTAGAAATTATTATGACGAGAAGAATTGAGAGATAACACCAGTGATCGAGATGACGAGTACAGCAGCAGTGACGATGATGCTCCAGTGATCTAGTGACGATGATCCAGCTTCAGTATTAAAGACTTGTGCCTATATGTATTAATGACCTATGTCAAGAGAATACTTTCCTAGTTAAGAGGGAGTGTTGATGTATTTGTAACTTCGGAATATATTCACTTGTATATTGTATGTATTACATTTGTACTTTATTGTATCCCTGACAGAGGTGTCTTATTCCTCCGATTGGAAGTGTCGTCATTTGTATTTGCAAGTGTCGCAAGTTTATTGTAAGTGTCGTAACTTATATTTGATGGGTTATTAGACCACCTTAGAGAGGTCGTCCCAGTATGAGTTAAGTCAAAGGGTTATTAGACTCCCCTAAGGGGTCGGCCCAGTTAGGGTAAAATACATGTCAAGTTAAAGTATAAATAGAGTGGTTGCACCACTCTATTTGCTCATTCACTCATTCATCCAACTCGCATAGTTGAGAGAGAGGAGTGCGCACAAGTGGAGGAGGAGTAGCTGCTAGAGACATCTATATTTTGGGGTTTCATCTTTGTGATCTTTGTATTGGTGCTTATTCTATCTCTGAGGAAGTTGCGGGGTTTTTCACCTTTATAGTTTTCCCCGAGGAAACATTGTGTCTCTTGTGCCTATGATTGTTATGCTGTGCATGTTATTCTCTTAGTAGGATCCTAGATAATATTTGAATGAAATTATCAAAATTCTAACATCTATTGGCCTGCTATTAATGGACTCAATAGACTTATCGCTGAAGCTAAGCAGGGGAACAAAATCAAAGGTATTAAAATTTCTCACCCTTTGTATATATCACATCTACTATTTGTGGATGATGTTCTTATTTTTTGTAGAGGTATTCTTGGTGAATGATAACATTATCGGACCATTATTTCCTCTTTTTGTGTCACTTCGGGTATGGCGGTCAGTCCACAGAAGTCTAATTTATTATACAATTGTGATGATCCCGATACTTTTTTTTTTCCTGGAAAAAAAGCGTAATTTCATTTCATCTTAAAGAGTACGAAATTACATTGATTGTCTTCACTCTTAGAGAGTGTCATGCTGATCTGATAAGATTCCTATCTAAGTGTTGATAATTGATTAGATCATGATGTTCTCACCACGTGAGCATTAACATATGTTACAAAATAATATAAATCGATCTAGCTGTGTTGAATGGTTTACATAAACTATACATAAAATATCCAAAGCTTCATAAAAAAGATGACAAAATAGCTTGACTAAGATTTCATTTTCCTACAAAAAACATTCTGCACAATCATACTTCAAGAAAAACCATAGACATCCAAAGTGAACAACAACAAATATATGCATGACCTTCATTCTATAAACGGACGATGGTAGAAGTCCCTGCCAACCCCTTCCATAAATTCTCTGATTTTCCAAGTCCCAACCCCCAGCAGCAACCCCTCTTTCGAAGCCCTATCCGCTTCTGAGTTATTCTCTCGAAAAATATTCCTGCAAGTAAAAGTGTCAAATGTGTGAGTGGGATTCTGAACTTGTTCCAGGAAGGATGATATTTGCCGATTGTTACACTGTTGAGTACCAGAGACCCACTTAATCACATTTAATGAATCACCAAACACAGTAATGTTCTTGATTCTTCGTTTAGAAGCAAAAGAGATAAGGTATCTAAGACTTAAAATCTCCGCCCAATTGTTGCTCCCCCTCCCAAGTCCCAACGACATCACAAAGAAATGTACAATGGATAGAAAAAGAAGAGCCCCACCCCCACACTGTTCATTCTGACAAGCACCGTAAAAAAAACCCATGGTTGCGAATGGTCAATATTCACAGGCTGTAATACTCTGGTAGGAGGTGGTTGTGTAATGTGTTTGTTAGACAAGAAGATCCCACAGCTATTAATAGCCGTAAGTGCAGGTAGTCCAACAATATCAGAGAACAGTCTTTTGTTACGTGAAAGACAAACCCCCCAGATGACAATTAAAGGAAGAGCTTTATAAGAATTAAAGATTGGATTATGATACCAGCGACTCCACGCATCAGCAAGAGAAACCCCCGTCCAATGAAAAGAGACCTTAAGCATTTTAGAAACAATAACCCAGACCTCATTAATATACGGGCAGGAAAGAAACAGATGCAACACGTTCTCCTCCTCCCGACTGCATAGGTAGCACCTGCTCGGTCCCTGCATACAGCGACGCTGAAGAAAATCCCACATCGGTACCCCGTTTTCCAATACACACCACATAAAGATGCGAGTTTTATGAGGGCATTGAAGTTTCCACAGTATCTTCCACCACCAAATCGGATCCCGTGGCATTTGATCCTCACTGATCCATAGACATCCTCCTTTGGGAGTGTAATTACCCGAGGGGTCACCATCCCATACAAGCTCATCCTCCTGCTCACACAAATATACATGATCCATACAGAGTGCTCTCAGATAAAGTCCTAACTCTACCTCAATATCACCCCCCAGTCCAAAATAATTTGCCGACCTCCATACAGGGCTCCCCAACCACATATTCCCCGTATCTGCCAACTGATAGAGAAAATGGTATCCCCTTTGTCCCAAAGCCTCGATCGTCCCTTCAGACAACAAATATTGTTCTTCACATCCAACCCAAGGATCACTCCCAATCCTCACCCTTTGTCCATTACCAACATGCCATACCAGGTTCTGTTCAATGACACGAAAAGATGCTACCACAGCCTTCTAGATGCAAGAACCACCAGCATGAGATTTAAATGGAGAGAGGATCGAATTTTCAATGGTTTCAGGCTCGATATATTTATGGGCCATAACCCTTTCCCAGAACCCCCCGGATTTAATTAACCTCCAGCCACACTTTGCTGCCAAAGCTTTTGAGAAATGGAATATATTCTTCAGACCCCATCCACCTAATGCTTTTGGGGCTGCAATACGTTCCCATTTAACCTAAGGAGTGGCATGGGCATCCTCCTTACCACTCCATAGGAACCTGAAACAAATCTTCCTGGCTTGATCCAAAATGCCTCGAGGAATCCAATCCAATGACAACTAGTAGACTGGTATAGCTTCCAAGACATATTTAACCAAAACTAATCTTCTAGCTCTCGAAAGCAACTTGAAGCTCCAACTTTTCAACCGTTTATCCAATTTCTCTAAAAGCCATACCCAATCCTGCTTCTTATAATCATTAGGTTTCAAGTTGAAACCCAAATACTTGATGCCATCCGAAAGGCTAAGAAGTGTGAAAGGAAAAATTTTAGTATATGTAAGTAACTCCTCCTCAGTTAATAATGAATCAGTTAAAGTAGATTTTCCAACATTAATATCCATCCCAGTAGAAAGAGAGAATAGATCCAACATTTCCTTCAGTTTGTGTGCTTCCCTCCGGGATCCTGAGCAGAAAATGAGGATATCATCCACAAATAGAAGATGAGTAAGGTGTACTCCAGGGGCTACTAAGATACCATCAAAAAGACCTGACCGTCTAGCATCCTTAATAGCACGACTGAGACTTTCAGCCACCAGCAAGAATAATAAAGAAGATAAAGGACAACCCTAACGTAGGCCACGTCCAGAATGAAAAAAGGGGGTTGTTGCACCATTTACAAGGACCGAGAAAGATACCGTAGTGATGCAGTTCATGACCTAGTGGATAAAACCAATTTCAAATCCCAAATGAGTAAGCAATAGACGAATGTATAACTAGCTGACTTTGTCATATGCTTTGGAAAGATCTATTTTTAGTACAACCCCTTTCATCTTCCTGGTTTTTATACTATGCAAGCCCTCCTGTGCAATCCTAATAGCTTCATGAATCTGATGACCTTCTAGAAACCCAAATTGTTCCTCCGAAATATGAGTAGAAAGGATGGATTTGAGTCTACGTGCAATGATTTTGGTGACAATCTTAAACACACAGTTACATAGAGAGATAGGTATAGCCACTCTATTTCCTTATCATATGTCTTTGTTAGATGGCAGATTCAAATACCTTGGGTATTTATTGAATCCAAATAGTTATAAAAAAGAATATTGGGGATGACTGATACAAAAAGTGGAAAAGCGTATTAGTAGTTGGTCGTTCAGATGGATTTCTGTTGGAGGTAGGCTTGTTCTTGCTTCTGCTGTTCTTCAAAGTCTTATGTGTATTGGTTTTCCCTTACTGTGATCCCGACTACGGTTTTTTCTTGCATTAGAAGAAGAATGTTCCATTTCCTCTGGGCGGGTGGGTTGGATTTAACAAAACTTCATCTATCATCTTAGAAGAGTACTACTATGCCCAAAACGTTGGGAGGGTGGGGATTAAAATCCTGTGGCGTTTGTATGTTCATTGTTGGTTTGTGGACAAAGTTATAAACGCAAAATATACAAAGTATCTTTCCTTAGTTCAGTGGATTCGTGATTTGGTGAAGAATTGTTACAATGCCTCTTTTATATGGCAAGGTTTCATGAGATCCTTTTCCATTCTGGGTTGTTCCTTATGCTGGAAAATTGTTCGAGGAGCGTAGATTTTTCTTGGCATTGATCCTTTCATCAGATCCAATGAAGACTTTAGACTATTTTTTGGCTTAATATCTGAGCTTAGTAAGAAAAATATCTTCGTATTAACATAGGTTAGAAGAAGCCCAGATTTAAACGGTGTTTATTGGCTTTTGACGAATGATTTGAACTTACCTGTGGAATATATTGCGGAATGGGACAATTTTGTGTTGTCTCTTTATCGTGCATGTATTGTTCTTTCATATCAGGAGGATACCTTGATCTGGGGAAAAAACAGAATGAATAGCATGGTTACTATTAAACTCGCTTACGAAGCCATCTAAGAGGAGAGGACTGAGGGTGCTCCATCTTGTCGGGCAAAGGCTTTATGGCGATGGAGAATCCCATTAAAAACAAAATGTTTTGTTTGGCTTAGTGTGCAAAACAAGATTTTGACGTGGGATAACCTCCAAAGACAAGGTTTTAGTGGTCTAGGATTGTGTATTTTATGCAGGAAGGAGGCAAAATCCGTCTCTCATATTTTATGTCATTGCATTTTCTTTAAAATTGTCTGGTTGGAAATTGGCAGATTGCTTATGACACAGGAAAATTGGGGGATGATAAATTATGAATATAGTCTGTTAAACTGGTTCAAGAAGAAGTTTAAGTATAAGGAAATTCCATTATTTGCGATATGGGAGGTGTGGAAGGCTAGGGACAGTTACATATTTCAAGATATCAAGCCTTCTATTTTCCATATTTGTACTAAAATGTTTGCAGTGTTTTTTGAATATTGTCAGGATCGTAAAGAGAAGGCTCCTAAAGTGATTGTTATACCTTCATTCCATTGGGTACTTCGACGGGGCAGAAAATGATGGCTTTTGTGGTGTGGGAATGTTGTTGAAGATTAAGAGAAATAATTCAGTCAAGTTATAGATGGGTGCGGATAGGGGTTCAAATACTCGTGCATAATTACTTGCTTTGTGGGGTTTTTTATGGTTTACCAAAAAGAGGGACATTTTGGCTATTCAAATTGTCGGCGATTCCAAGATAGTCATAGATTGGGCTAATGGTGTTTCTTCACTTTAGTCTTTGCAGTTGGAGCGCTAGATGGATAGAGTTATGTTGTTGATTCAGAACTTTTCTCAAATTTATTTCCGATATATTTTCCGGATTTTCAATGTTGAGGTGGATGGCCTCTCCAAAAACGCTATTGGTGATATGGATGGTATTTTGTTTTTTGAGGAATCCAAATATGAGGATGTCCTAGATTCTAGTTCTTATAGTGTGTTTTGATGTTTCTCTTTGACTTTGATAGCATATTGGTCTTTTTTATACCTATTGGTTTATGATTTAGGAATCCAATTAGTTTCTTTATGATGGGATTAGGGGATTTTGTAACTAGTTTATACATATTCTGCTTGTGAGATTTTTTAGGACTGTTATTATGTTGGATATATATCTTTTTGAATATATGTTAATAGGAGAAATGATGGCTTAAGGGCTGTGCAGAAAAAAATATGTAATGCATTTTATAACTTTGATTCCTAATGAATAACAAATTACAGTTTTTTTTTTCGATGTGAAAAAACCTACCCCTCATTCAATTCACTATAAGCTCCCTCATACTCACCCTATCGTATGCTCTCCACTTTTTTTTCAAGAAGAAAAAATCATGTACTTTTTCTATTATAAAAATAAAAAGTACTCCTCTATACAGTGATATCAAATAAACAAAAAATAAATAAAGTTGTTCTATGCCCACCATCAGATACATCATCAAATATTGGGAAGAAAAAGCAAAAAACTGGAGTTCATCCCAGATATCAGTCCATCTGGATAATACACAAAAGCAAACTACAATGACCTAGAGCCAAAGAGAGGACTAATCATGAAAAAATGGAGAAGATCCAGAATATTCCAATTGATTATCAATCCACTCTTCCCAACATAGAAATCCCTCCTACTCAACCAGTGCTTCCTTGGACAATGCATCTGCCACATCATTTAATTACCTGTAAATGTGATTGATAGTCCAATCAAAGAAAGTAGATAGAATCTATTCGATCCTCTGACACCAATGATGAAAATAAAGGGAATTTAACCTATGGATTTTTTTAACCCAATTCATTACCATCAAGGAGTCACCATAAATTTTTAGAGTATCCAAACCAAAAGTAGTAGCAATTCTGAGTAAACACCACAGTCCCAGTAATTCTGCCAATGAGTTGGTGCCTTCACCTATATTTAGCTTGAACTCAAAGAAACAGAGTTTATTGATAATCAAAAGTATCCCAACAACGCATTTATCACCCACTACCGCAACATATAAGTAACTCGTGGTTATGTTGGATTCAACGATTTCCAGTATATTGCGAGTCGATATGTGGGATATAATCATATTTGATTAGGATCTGTACATACCAATGATTTTGAAGACCAACTGATTCAGTGGGATCTTTTTGTCTTCTAATATGATATCATTCCTTGTTTTCCAGATCAACCACAATATGAAGGTTGGCATAGTTTTATGATCATTATGAGCTCTAGTCCATTGTAATAATGAATTTTCCAAATCATTCGATCCCCACATATCATTGATAGCAATAGAAGAACATACCAGATTCCACACTGATTTTGAAATTTTTCACTGTAAAAATAAATGTGTAACTGTCTCAGAATCCATCTGGCACAACGAAAACATACCAGGGCCGTACCATCCCCTTCGTATCAAATTACTCCATGCTAGGACCCGATCCTCCAAGACTAACCACAGAAAGCATTTATTTTTTTGTGGTATATGCTCCATATTTTGATATCCCACCATTTCTAAGATACAGACCTCGTCTTGAAAACAATTGCATTACACACAACCTTTGTAGTAACAACACCAAAATCAGAGTTGAAGGACCATACCAGTTTGTCCTCACTATCCGAAAGCCTAATTCCAACTCTGTTAATATTAGATATATACCTATTCCATTCGAATACCCAGTTGTCTCTAAGTCCCATGTCCTTATCAGTAAACCAATAGCTATCTGAATTTTGTAACCAAGGAGGACATCAAATGTGATTCGGCGCCAAAAAAACAAAACTAAGAAGATATTCTCTGATGGTATTTGATAAAATGTATTCATATTCATTTCCAACAAATGGATCTAAACCAATAATCACATTTCTCCCATCACTAATGTTCCATGATAGATACAAACTGAGCCAAGGATAAATATTTTTGAATCCATTCCAAATGATGGATGAATTCCTAGAGAATTTGTAAGGATTCTGAATCCAATTTATCAGGGTGGATTTTATATATATTTCCATGTATAATGTTCGTCCATAATCCTGAACCAAAAACTCCACGCCAAAGACTCTTGAGGCACAGTGTTGTATTGAACCAAAATATATTTTTGATATTCCAACCACCATGGTGTTTGGGAACTGAAATCAATTCCCAGTTTTCCAAATGAATCTTTTCACCCTTTGCATTTCTTGACCAAAGAAAATTAAACATAAGCTTCCCAATCATATGAATGATAGATTTAGGAACCATGATGAGAGCGAACCAATAAACTGTCATTCCTATAAGTATTGCTTTAAGTAGTGTCAACCTGCCACCTAGTGATAGATACCTGAAACTCCAGTGTCCAATCCTTCTTTCATATCTCTTAACTTGCCAGAGCCAGTCACCCACCCTGTCGCTATTGGGTTTGATAAAATACCCAAGATATTTGATGCCATCATCAATTCAAAGCATTTGGAAAGGCTATATACCCGAAATACTCTCCATAATGTTACCTTCCACATTATGGAAACGAAATGAAGATTTATGCAGACTTATATCCATCCCTGAAGCTGAGCAAAATACCTTAATTATAGCAAAAAATTGTGTCCATTCTTCCACAGTACCAGAGCAAAAAAGTACCACATCATCAACAAACAATAAATGTGTAATCAAAACAGAATTTGAAATTTTGATACCTTTGAGTAACCCATTTCTCCTCGCCCAAGTAATCATTTGACTCAAACCTTCAATGACCAACAGGAAGAGATATGGAGACAAGGGACAACCTTGTCTTAGTCCATGAGAAAAACCAAAAAAGGAAGTAGGTGATCCATTAATAAGTACAGATAAAGACGGGGTGGTGACACAAGCCATTATGCAATTTGTCACCTGAAGAGGTATACCAATCTGTAATAGGAGTAGTCTAAGGTAATCCCAATTCACTTGGTCATAGTCCTTTACCAAGTCCATTTTGAGAATCATAGCATTAAGGTTTTTTGTTTTAATGGAGTGAATAATCTCCTAAGAAACCCCAACAACAAGCAATATTTGTCGATCCGGAAAAAATCCTAATTGCTCTTTAGAGATGAATTCATTCAGCTTTGGTTTCAAACGATTTGCTATGATCTTGTAAATCAATTTATAGACCAAATTGCATAACGCAACAGGTCTGAAATCATTGAAGCTGGAAGGTTTAATACAGTTCAGGATCAAAGTCAGGAAAGTTGAGTTTAGTCCTTTATACATGAACCCTTCTGCTCTAGAGAACTCAACCATATCCAAAAGGTATTTCCCCATAATATCCAAGAACTTCAAGAATAGCTCAACCATCCACCCGTTAGGTCCAGGACTTTTGTCCTTGGCAAACGTTTTGAGAACATTTGTCAATTCCTCGATAGTTACAGGTTTTCCTAGTTCCATTCCTTCATCATGTGAAAAATAAGAGGGAAAATGTTGAATAACTTTCAATTGATCCTTAATATTAGCAAGCCAAGATCCTTGAAATGTTGGGAGTTATATGGAAGAGCCTCATATTCCAAATCTCTTTGGGATCTAATGATATTACGCCCCCCCGATCAATCAAATCTCAAATGGCATTGTTATTTCTTCGATCAGATGCATACATGTGAAAAAATTTGGAGTTTTCACCCCCCATGGAAACCCATATAGCTCTGCTTTTTAATCGCCAAGTACGTTCCTCCTCTTCTAAGATGATTTGTTGTTCTTTGTTTTTCCAAATTTATCACTTCTTTTTTAAGATATTTTAACTTATACACAAGAGCGTCCATAGGATTAAGATCGGCCGGAACTGAAATCTTCAACCAATGATTTTTTATCAAATTACAGAACTCATCATCAAGAATCCATGAACAATTGAATTTAAAAGGAATTGTTTTCTTTGTTTTCACTCCATCCAATTGTAAAAAAATAGGCTAGTGATCAGATATATTTGAGAAATCAATCCAAGACCTATATTTTTGAAGTCTATTTCATAGAGAGTCCGCCATAAGAAAGCGTTCAAGACGTTTGCCAACACTCTGACTACCACATCTCTTATTGTTCCAAGTAGCACTTAACTTAGCAGTATCAATATCAATCAGATTGTTTCATTAAATCATATCCCCAAAAAAACCCACCAATCCTTTTGGCCGAGCATAGCTGCCCCATATCTCTGACACAGAAAGTGAGAAATTCAAGTCACCTGCAATGATCAAATTGGGAAGTTTTAGGATACCACACCTATCCAGTATGTTCCAAAACACTTCCCTGTCCTTGTATGGACCGTACATATTGAGTACATAGATACACATATCAAATTCTAGAAATTTCCCTTCCAAAAGTATACCTGCAACTGTTTTGTAGGCCTTAAAATGAGTAGAAGTAGGATTCCATCCCGAAAGGAGCCCACTAGATTGGCCAATAACATCAATGGCACAAAAGTCCTTATTTGGAAGGAATTTTGAGAAGGATCCAATGGCTTTCAAAGAGGAACACTGAGTTTATTGAATTAGGATAATATCAAGGTTAGTAGTCTTTAAGAATCAGGAGAGGGCCCTAACCTTCTCAGCCCCGCCAATTCCATGGATGTTGAATGATAAACAAGCCATTAATCATCACCACTAATGGGCATTTATGCTCTAAGGGCCCGAGATGAAGAATCCACTTGATTCAATTTATCTGATAAAGGGACAAAGGTATCGCCCACCTCATTCTCATAAATAGTAGAAATATGACCCGGTTTATCTTTACATTTCTTCTTCCTTCTTATGGTGACATTTTGCAATCTAATTGAAGAAATTGGAATAGAGTCAGATCCAAAGATGGGTATTTTTGAAAAAACCTCAAGAGGAGACTTATGAAAAGAGGCTTCAGTTGGGGACATCTTTGATTGTAAAGCATGGGGAAAAGTCAATGATTGTTCATGACTCGAATTTTCGAAATGCGAGTCAGGATTCCTAGATACTATAGGAGAAGGAAAAGATTCTCAATTGTTAGCCCTAGGATGAGAGTTTGGAATAGGAATCAAGTCATTTACAATCGGAAAACCTTCAATAGCAGCATGAGAATCCAAATTTATATCAATTGGATCTACGGAGGATATCCTCATTTGCTCAGTGCTCAAGTTAGGGTTTTGTCTCAGAGTAATCGAGCTATTAACAAGATTAAGACCATCTTTAGTATCCTAAAAAAGGGATTTTGGGGCTAATGAGGGCAAATCCTTCTTTAGTATCCTAAAAAAAGGGATTTTGGGGCTAATGAGGGCAAATCCTTCTGAACAACACTAGGATTGTTAATACAAGAATTCCTCCTTAAATCGAAAGTTTTTTTTTCCAACGAGACATAAAAATCAAGTTCTTCCTTTGAGACACCTTCGTAACGAGTTGAGGAGTCAGTGTTTGACTTACCAGATTGATGAACGAGCGTCGGATTAACCGTTCCATCAAGTGGAGAGATCTGGTCCTTCAATTTCAGTGTCGTCGTCCCTTCTGAAGAATAAAATATCCGTCAATCCCCATAAATTAAACTAGGGCACTTAGCCCTCATGTGCATGATTAAATCTTATGCATGCGAGTGAAGAGATGACATCAATGCCATGAGGGCACCCTTGACTTAATGTAACGTAATTGTTTACACACCTCCATACACGTAGCACTAAGTTAGTGGTGATTTTACCGACATGTCACTAGGACATCAATTAACTCATCTACCAGCGTTGCGCTCACGTATACAATCACGTATGCAAGTGGCCACATATTCTCAAAATATGTTTGGTTTTATATAACGTAAGGAGTTGTCTAACCCTTCGACGATTTCGCGAGGACGACAAAATCAGCGGGTCCCTCCGACTAACTCCTTCGTGTCCCGTCATGGGATTTCCCCTCTCCCGTCGTCCACATTAATGTTGTCAATTGTCCGTTGAGTCGTTCGCCTATCGCACAAGGTATGGCCATAGGCCTATAACCATACATCGCATACCCAATGACAACTTTTCGACCGGCGACAGTGGCTATTCTTCGACAACAGAACTTTGTAGGTCGACATACCTATACATGGCCGGTCGACATACCTATACATGGCGGTCTTTGCTTCAAAATTGAATTTTCAAAATGTAGAGTGCATGGGCGGGATTTATTTCAATTCTGAATCTACACAACACAGAACTGCCTTCCACGAAGTTGTTACACTCTGTAGAGCCACCATGGATAAGGCCTGGTCTTAAACCATGGTTGCTGCCTCCGCTGTGTCAAAGGTGTCGACTCGCTGAGCCAACGCCTCTCTTTGGTGAAGAGATTTCAACACGCATAGAGAACGGATTTCCAAGTATTTGCATTTTATGGATTCACAAGTATTTGCACCAGCTCAAGCTTTTTTAATATTGTCAAAAACTTGTTTAAACACAGAGAGTAAGGTCGGATTTTCCATCTTCACAATGCCGCACTTTATGCAGACTTGAAGAGCACTTAAATTGAAGATGTCATCGTCTGTAAGAAGAATGTCAGGTGAAGAAGCAACCATTGGTTGACCCGTCGTTTAAATGGACGTCTAAATTGTCTAGTTTAGTTGGAGAACTCTTATGTTTTTCAGATTCTTGTTATGCTATATTTTGTTCTTCATATATATAATGACCTATTGTAAAGACGTTGCTCATAGATTTTTCTCTTTCATATATATATATAATTATCTATTGACGCGCATGGATGGAGCAAGTTTTGGTAACATATTTCAGTCTTTCCGTGGAGGTGGAGGGACTTCAACTTCCACCATTTTTTTTTGGTGTGTTGGATCGATCCTAACTATACGCAGCCAGCTTTCATCTCTTTGACTTGGAAAGCTTTGCCCAGGGTTAAATTATTAAATATACATAATAGAAAACTAAACTGGATTTTAAATTCAATGTTGAGAAAGGAATTGACTTTGAGACTTTTGAGTTTCTTTGTTTCATATTATATTCAATTTGTATTGTAGTTGAGTTTTTTTTTGAAATTTTTATATATACAATCTTTTTCACAATGTTACTGACTTTGAGTTACAGTTTTTCTTATTAAATAGTAAGAGTAATTTATAAAGAAATCTTGATATATATTTTTATGGTAATGTTAAATTGCGTTAACACAGTTTTATGTTTTGAAATATAATTAATAAATAAAAACTGAAAATTAGTGTTCACTTGCCGACACACCTTGTTAGTTTTTATTTCAAAATCTTGAATGGAATTTAGAACAAGTTTGGATAATTTTGAATAGAATTTAGAAGAAGTTTGGATTTTCTTCTTAAAATCTTCTCTCTATATTTGGTTTTATTCTTTAAAATATTAGATTTTTTAATATGGTTATCAAAAAATTATTAAATAAAAATATTTTTGTAAGATTTTTAATTGAATTTATAATTATAGATAATTTATTTATCATAATTATAAAATTATGTATCAATAAATAGCTAAATTTAAATGCAAGAGTGAAAAAAAAGGTGATAAAAGAGTTAGCTGAGAAGATATATGTATCTAACATATTTATTAGGATTATATAAATAAATAACTAAATTAAATTTTAAAAAAATTGATAAATGTTGTGTAAAGATTATTGTTTAACTAATAAAATAAAATCAACATAAATTTTTTTTTAAAGGATTTGTTTTATTTTAAAATAATTTGGATATTTAAAATTTGAAAAAAAAGATTATGAAAGAACGTTATTTTAATATGAAAAAGTGAGCTTTTATAAATTGTTAAATTGGGGGAGCTCATAAAGTAAAGATGAGAAGTTGTAATCAATTGTAAATAGAAAGTAATTTTTTTAAATTTTTATATCAATTTAAAGAGTTTCAAAATTCAAGAAAAAGAAAAATAATATCCTTAAAATTTTCATTGTTAAAATTAAAAAATATATATAAACATCCAAATACATAACCAAAACTTTAACAAAAACAAAAAAAATTAAAAAAAATCTAAATGCACGTTAACACAATTTTTTATTTTTTGTATAACAGAAACAGGGGATTTTAGATATATATATCAAAGGTTGTACACAGCCATTCATTACAAAATTTGAGCCATAAATCTGCTTCAAAAAGAGGTAAAATGCAGATTTTACAGGGGATTTGTCTCTTAAATTCTTTGCTCCTAATTTTCCTGGAATTTCTAGTCATTCTACTGGGATATACCCTTACAAACTGGTTGCATAACAAAATAGAAAAAAACATTCAGAAGTAGATGTTCTTTGAAAAACCTGCAAAGAGCAAATTCCAAAATTTCTGAGGAGAGAGTCTATCTGTAGTTCTGCTGCAAGAAGGAGGCAGCTTTCATCATTCCCTGGTTAACAGACGGCGCTTCCTGAGCCTGGCTGAACTGAGTTTTACTAATGAAGACAGAGAGGTCCTCCTTAATGCTGTCGACCTTCCCCAGTAGTTCTATGGTGTTTCTTTCAATGTCGTCCATGCGGGACTCAACATAGGAGAGACGAGAATGAATATATTTAAATTCCATGTTCTGCTCTTTGTTCTGGTCTGCAATGGAGCAAACGGCCGAATACGTCCTGCTTAGATACACTTTGACTTCGGATGTAACCTGGCTGAGAGTGGCAATCGCTTGCCTGATCCCGTCCATTATGCTGCAGTGAAAGCTGCTATCACGAGGGTCCTCTTCAGACTGCCGAGAATCGAAATCAGATACGGTGAGGTTGAGCTGCTGTAATCCAGGGCCGAGCGAAAGGAAATTAGGCTGCTCCATGTCGCGAAGGGACTTCCTATGACCGCCTTGCAGCAATAAATGCTGAAGCATGAGAGCTATGAACTTAGGTGAGAAGCCACGTGGTTTAAAATGTGCCACTTGTTGAGAAGCGCGCGCATGTGTGACCGGATGCCTACCACGGGAGGAAAGCCTCCATTCCAAACAATTCGAAGTTGAATTCCTTGCAAGATTGATGAGGTCTATGACTAGGTTCTTAGGGAATGAACTTATATCCCAAGACATTGTTATGTAGTAGCTGGCCTTTTCCCAATGTGGCTCCAATGTTGGCGAGCCTATCTGCTGTTGAGTTGAGACTTCTGAGAACATGGAAAAAGAGAGTATCGATTGGGAGAGGAAGAGTTTTGATCCTTTTTCGAAGATTTTGGCTCTTTACTTCTTTCAAAGTGTTATTTTTCATACTCTGGATTACATGTCTGGAATCTCCAATCACTTGTAACTTTGCTATGTTTAGGGAGGAGGCTAACTCGAGTGAATAATGAATCGCCAACCATTCTGCTTCGTTGTTAGTTTTTGTGCCTAATCCCCAGGAAAAGTCAGCAACTTTTCTTCCTCCGGGATCAAAGATAATCCCCCCCGCACCTGCCTCCCCGGGGTTTCCTTTGGAAGCCCCATCAAAAAAGATTGTGTGTCTTTTTTGGCTTTTCCACCAATTGTTGAATGTCTGTTCATCTTTCCTTATTTCCCAGTCTTGAAGAATTGGTGACATTTTGGACTGAAGTGAACTCTCTTTTATAAAGTTTTTACACCACTGATATTCATTCCAATTTAAAGCTTCTTGCTGCTGAATTGTTATCCCCTTGGCTCTCAGGGATTCTGAAGTCAGGGATATGATTTTGTTGGCAGTTCTGTTTTCTGACTTTGCTTTTCCCTCAAAGACTCGTTGATTCCTTTCCAACCATAATTGCCAGCATATGTTCATCGGGAGAAGTTTTAGTATTCTTAATAATGTTGGTTTATTCTTTCGGGCTCCCTGGAGGCCGCTAGCCCACTTACCTATCAATTGCTGGATTTGCTTGGGCATTGAGATGGCTTTTGAGAGAGTGACAAGAACCAAATTCCATACTTGCTTGGTGTAGCTGCAGTCTAAAAATAAATGCTGAGAGCTTTCCTCCACATTTTGGCATAAATGGCACCTGGAGGGTCCTTCAATTCCACGAAGTTTTAGATTATCTGCAGTCAATTGTTTATTATGTGCCAGGACCCAACAGAAATAATTGATTTTTGGTATGCTGTCAGAATTCCAAACCTTCTGCCAAATTTTTTGGGTCGGAGGATGATTTGTGGTAAGTAAATCGTATCCAACCTTGACTGTGTACCTTCCAGCTTTCCCCCAGCCTCTAACATCTTTAATCCTGACGCTGATTGGGGCTTTCCCATGTAATAACTGAAGGAAAGCTTTGTAGTCTTCAACAAGGTTCTCCGGAGGTTTTGCGATTTTCCAATCTTTCCACCTCCCTGCTGACGTCCAAGTTACCATATCTGACAGCTTTTGTATTCCTGATTCCTGGAGCCAAATCTTTATGTTTTGGATTTCGCTGATTTCTCCTAAGGGGCGCTCTCCTTTGATACTGTCTTTCCAAATGTTAATTTTTTCCCCGTTGCCCGGGATCCAGTACAGATGCTCTTTTATTAGCCCAGCTGAAGCATGGATTAATCTCCATATTGTTGTTCCCTTCTTCTTTTTCAAATTATTCAAGCATCTTTGCCGAGATCCTCTAATGTATTTTTTCCTTATGGCCTCCTTCCACCACTCTCTTTTGCCAGTTATCATTCTCCAGACTAATTTGGCTCCCAATGCCTTGCTCATTGTTGTTGGATCTCGTATTCCCAAACCCCCTCTTTTGCGCTTTTCTTTGACTGTTTTCCAGTTAACTAGATGAAACTTCTTACCTTGTGTTTTTCCTCCTTGCCAAAGGAACTTTCTGATTTCCAAGCAGATTGCATTAGTAACAGACTTTGGTGCCATTAGAATATCTCCAGAGAAGATTGGGATTGATGAAAGCACGACTTTGATTAAGACAACTTTGCTTGATAGATTTAACCAGCGAGTCCCCCAGGAACTTATTTTGCTTTTGATTTTTTCAAGGATGGGAGTCCAAGAGGACGAGGTTGCTCTTTTGAGAGAGATAGGGATGCCTAAATACTTAAAGTGGGACCAGTCAAAGCAAGGCTTGCAATCCAAGATATTGGCTAGATTCCTGAGTTGAAGGATGTTACAGTTCTAGCCATATACATTGCATTTTTTATTGTTTGTTTTCCCCCCGGATACCCGCAGGAAGAGGGATAAAGAAAGCTTGAATCTGGAAGCAATTATAGGAGAAGCACTGCCTAGCAAAATGGTATCGTCGGCAAATTGAGCATGGTTTATTGGTTGGACATTTTTGGCGATTTCAATTCCAGGGAGAGATCCAGAATCTTGAAGTCTATTTAGAGTTCTACTAAGAGAGTCTGCCATGATGACAAAGAGACAAGGGGAAAGAGGGCATCCTTGCCTTAGACCTTGAGACATTCGAAGAAAGGGTGAGGGTCTTCCATTTACAAGGGGTGCAATCCACGGAGAACCAATGCAAGCTTTTATCCAACTTATGAACTCTTGCTCAAAACCAAATTTTTCCATAACTGTGAAGAGGAATTCATGTCTAACTCTATCAAAGGCATTTGCCATGTGAAGTTTAATGGCCATACCTGAGTCCTTCCTTTGGATGCTTGAATGAATGGCTTCTTGCACTAGCAGTATGTTGTCATATATTTGACGACCAGCAATGAAGCCTCCTTGATTTGGAGAGATGATTCGAGATAGATGCCCCTTAACTCTGTTAGCAATGACCTTTGTGAGGATTTTATATGAGGAGTTGCAAAGAGAGATTGGCCGATATCGTCCTAAGGTAAGAGGATTTTTATCTTTGGGGATTAATGCAATGAAAGAGGAGTTTGTAGCTCCCCCTATTCTTTCTCTTTTCCTGGTCCAGTTTAGCATTCAGATGAGATCTTTTTTTAACCAGTGCCAACATTTCCTATAGAAGCTTATTGTAAATCCATCCGGTCCGGGGGCTTTGTCCGGATGAAGTGACCAGATTGCCTTTCTAACTTCACTTTCGGTGATCTGTTCCATTAATTTTTTGTTATCCGCCTCTGATATGAGTTTGGGAATCTCCTTGCTCATATAATCCATATCTTCTTGAAGCACGACTTCATTGCTGTTATATAGCTTTTCAAAGTGGGCTTTCGCTTCTCTTAAAATAAGATCCTGACCCTCGATTTTCACTCCATCCTCCTTTGTGATGCTCTCGATGTTGTTCTTCCTATGTCTCTCCTTACATTGTGCATGAAAAAATTTTGTGTTTCTGTCTCCTGCTTTTAACCAGAGGCTCCGAGACTTTAGCCTCCATTCTTCCTCTTCTTTTCTGGTTGCTTTCTGGATTTTTTCTTCTAGTTCTTTTTCCTCCCTTAGCATGTCTTCAGTGACTAGGTTTTGTTCCATTTTGAGCTGGTGACTTCCTAAATCTTTTTGCAGATTCTCATGCTCCTCCCCAGGCTTTACATAATTCATTTTGACCCAATTTTTTAATGTGCTTTTCACCAGTTTTAGTTTTGATTCCCAGATAAATCCTGGAGATCCGGGGATGAATTGCCTCCACACAGCTTTCACCTCATCCATACAATCCTCATTTTCAAGCCAGGCAGGATTAAATCTGAAAGGGAGAGGGCCTAGATTTCCGGGGGAGGAGAAAAATAAAGATATAGGTCAGTGATCAGAAGCTGCAGAAGCAAGAATGTTTGAGTTTGGGAGCTTAGATCCAAAGAGAAAGAAGTTACTTATTAAAAACCTGTCAAGTCTGGTTGCTATGTGGTTTGGTCCTATTCTTTTGTTGTTCCACGTGAAGGTGCCTTGCTTGGGCTTGATGTCAATAAGGCTCCAAGCAGCCAACAAGTCTTCCATTCTTTCTCCATAAGGGTCTCTGACTTTCGATCCCCCCTTTCTTTCGGCCGCTGAAATGGTGACATTGAAGTCTCCCGCAAGAATGCAGGAAAGTCCAGCTAACCTATGGTTTAAACCAATTAACTGATCCCAAAACTGTTCTTTCTGTCCGTAGATATTTCCTATCCAGAATTTCCTATTGTTTGCTATTTCTTCTATTTCAACAAAAATCCCATGTCGATTAGAAAAAGAGGCTTTACTTTGATACATACCCTTTTCCCACCAGGTGATGATTCCTCCAGAAGCCCCTGAGGAGCTCACTGCTGTTCCTTCCCCGCTGGGCCAAACTTGTTTCATGAGGTTGAGACTTTCCTCCTCTTGCATTTTAGTCTCCTGGATTAGAAGGATTGAAAACTTTTCCATTCTTTTTATTCTTTTTATTGCTTCTGCCTTTTGCCATCCGCCTAATCCTCTGCAGTTCCAGGAGACTATTTTGATTATTTCTTTGATGGTTGAGGACCTGCTCTGTCCTTTCTTTCCTCCTGAGCTCCTTGCTGTTGTTTCCCATTAAGGATTATCCTTACATACTGGTCCAGGCTGGTTTGCTTACCTGCCGCCTTTTCTCTAGCTGTTTCTTGTTCTCTTATTACTTTATTGTATCTTCTTCCTCTTTTCACCGTTGGTTCCTACTCCTCATCTTTGCTATCTGAAGTTTCTTCCTGAAAAAGTTTCGCTTTTGCCTATGTTATTGATCCTCCTGAGTTTAATGAAGACTTTATTTCTACAGGTGGAGGTTGGTGTGTAGGGATGCAAGTTTCCTCATTTCTGGTGTTGGTCTGTTCCTCTTTTTCTTGCTCCTGCTCTGTTTGCTTCTCTTTCTCTTGCTCCTCACCGTCTTCTTCTGTTGTCAACACTTGAAACCTATTTGCATTTTCTATGTTTTTCACTGGAGTTTTGGAGGCTGGATTGGTTTTACTCCCTTTTTTCTTGTGACCTCATTCCATTCCCCTCCTTGGGTTTCCTCTTCTTCTAAGATTTTCCTTTTCGGACATAATCTGGCAAAGTGACCATATTCATGGCAAGCCTTGCATTTGAATGGTATTTGTTCATAGTCAACTGTTTGTTTGTGGCTCCATCCATCCATTGATAAATTTATTGCTTCTGGTAGCCCCCTTTCCAGGTCGACTTCGACACATATTCTTGCACATGAAAACATTGGAGGTTTTGGCTCAGATTTGTCAATGTATTTCCCCAATGAGTTCCCAATGGCCCGAAGATCTTCGTCGTTCCAGCAATGAAGTGGAAGGTGAGGCAGTTTGACCCAAACTGGAACTGCAGAAGGGATATCTTTCTCTGGGTCAAAGGAGAGGTCCCATTTGTTTAGGTACATTCCTCTTGGCCCCATAAAGTAGGGGCCATTCCTGAAGATTAAATCTCTGTCCTCCCTCTTTTCGAAATAAAAAATGAAGAACCCCTTGCCACAAAAAATTTGCTGAACTTCCCCTTGGATTAAAGGTCTCCAGTTTTTGTTGAGCCACGTTTCTATTGAACGGGGCGATGGCCATAAGCCAGTAAAATGTCCAACTAAACCCTTATCTGCTAGAGCCACGGCCTTGCATTTCGAGGCAGTCGATGTCAACTTTACTTCTGGAACCTCAGCTTTTTTCACAAACTTGGATTCTTTCGTGACAGCCGGCTTAGGGTTAGCTGGTTGAGAAGCAACCAACGATTTGAAACGATCCGAAATGAGGAGCCGAGTTTCATCCGGTGCCTCCTGCCCTGGATCCGGGGGCGGATCCATGCCGAAAAATTCCTTCCTTCAGAAACCCTAGCTGGGATTTCGTGCTCTCAAGAAGATCACTAGTTCGCGATTTTTAGAAGTTTTTTTTCACACAAATTATTTTAATAAATAAGTGTTCGCCTTTATTTGATGTTTGTTGATAATGGATGTGTATGTTGATTTTTAATTTTTATTATATTTATTATTTTTTATAATTAATTAAAAATATATTAAAATGATATTTTTGTTATTTTTAAAATCAATTAAAAATATATTGAAAGAATAAAATTAAAACAATATTTTTATTATTGAAAAATTAATATAAAAAATAAAAAAGTAATTATTTTGTTATTTAGGATATATTTGTAATTAAAATTAATTATGGCAAAACTACAATTCTAATATAGGTTAGATCTAAACTTAAAACAATTCTTATTTTGAGATTTTTAAGTTAAATTTAAAATATTAATATAAAAATAATAAAAACACTATTTTAAATACATAATTTAAATACATAAATATAAATCTAACACTTGCATTAATAAGTTACATATGAAGGCACATATGAGAGCCCAACACCAGCACGGTCTGGCTCAAATATATTTTAGAGTTAAGAAAAAACATAACACATGAAATAACAATGTGATATAATATATATATATATATATATATATATATATATTATATATATATATATATATATATATAATTATGATTTAAACCCACTCTCCATGATATATTTAAGCCGTAGGCGTTTTACCATGGAGGTTCATAACCTCCACGTCCCCTAGCCTCCACTATCTGCTTCAGTATATGAAGTCGTTCAGGGGAACTGAGATGAGCAATGAGATAGCTTGTGGGAATCGTAGCCTGACCTTCCAACCATCTCTCGATTTCTACTGGAGATAGGAATCCAAACCTGGAGAAACGATGTTCATGTGAAGGTCCAGGATGCCTCAATACCGCTTGCTTGAACGCCTGGAGGTTGTTATAAAGGCTCTCACAAATCCTTGGAAATTCAACTGAAGGGGGAGGCTCTTCCAAATATCTGTTGCAGGTTGATACTGGCCGCACCAATGGTGCAAACCAGAACAACGAAATGTAATCATTGTAGGTTTTTTTTTATTTCAGCCTACAATCATCGATGAAAATACTGGTGGATCTATGAAAATACTTGGATGCAGACATCATCGATCGCCTAATCGATGAGTGTTTTGCTTCTCTCTTTTTTGTCTGCCTAATTGCTTTGTATGGAAATTGGCATGGATCTGCTAAAAAAATTCATCTGTCCAATTAAGTGGCTTCGTAGTGTATGGCTTCCGCTGGCTGCACATGGTCCTCTGTAAATATTTATTTGCTTCTTCAAAGCATAGTTTAGTTTTAGTTTAGATGCTTCAAAATATATATATGATATTTTTGCTTTTAAAACATGCCGTTTATGCTAAGAATTATTTTCCTTCGTTTTGAATATAAATTCTTTCAAAATTTATGAAACATTTTTCCTGTAATTAGTTTAAATTCTTGAAAATTTATCATACATTTTATGAAATTTAATGTCCTTGTGCAACTGCTCCCCATGCTCCTGTTTAAATGGTCCTTTTACCTCTGCGGCTGAGCATGCTCCTGTGTAAAAATCATTGTAGGTTTTTGAACTCGCCTATTTTTTTCTGTAATGGTGGACATTTTTTATCAACTCGTCCGCAAAAGGGCAAATGAACCTTTCCTTCTTCTTGGATCAATTGTTTCGCTTAAGTTACATAAAATTGCCCACAGCCCCAGTTAAATTCACTTATCTTTTCCGGAACAGAGAATAAAACTCGGCTAAATCTCCCACCAGGGGCGCCGTCGTGAGTTTTTAGCGTTGATCACAATACATGGTACCAAATAACACAGCAGAAAAATGAATTAGTTTCGTAGTCGATCTCCATCAGGAATTGTTAACTGGACTCTGAAAGCTACCTTCACGGCGATAGCAGTGTCCGGAAGGATTCGGTGTCAGTTTGTTCGTAAGGAGTGATTTTAGACGAAGGTCTAAGGATCGGCAGCGATCGAATCCGAAATTGGGCATGATGAATCTGAGATCAGGGATTAACTACAGGCAGTGCTTGGTTTGTTAAGATCTGCATTCCGTTAGACAATAACAACCCAAAAACCAAAGAACTATATCATTTATATTTGTACTCTATCAATACATCATTTATATAAATTTCTTAATATATTTTAATTTCTCTAATTAATATATATAAATTAATAAAAAACTAAGATTTAGATTTTAAATCTTAACGTTTGAAAAAATATTAATATCACATAATATATTTATATAAATTATGGTTTTAGATTCAAAGTTATTAATATAAAATATTAATAATTTAAATTTGATAACATTTCATTTGAGGAAATTCTCATTTAATTTCAAATATGACCTTATGTAAAATTCCAATGCACATACCTAATACTTAATATACTAAAAACAATGGGTTGGAAAATCCATGTGTTATTCAGGTGTAACTTTATTTTTTGATATTTGCAAATTACTCAAATTGAGTAATGTTAAAAACTTTTTTTTTTCAACCGAAAGTAATGTTAAAAACTATTTACATAAGTTAAATTATATAAATATATATATGATAGGCATGAATATGTTTCAAGTTGTTAAAATAAGTTTGTTTAATATATTTAGCATGAATATGTTTCAACATAATAGTGAATGAATAGTTTAAAAAAAACATTAAGTTTCAGAAATCTGAATTCGGCATAAGAAATTGAAATTGTCTGGCAAGATTAACATAACTCTCCCGAAAGGGGAGGCTTAGCATAACTCCACCAAAACAGATGCGGCGAGATTCTTGCAAATTCGTGATCGACTCTTATATCATAAAACTCGCAAAACATGCCCGAAATTCTTGCAAATTCGTGGTCGCTCTCGCTGGTCGGCTAATATATCATAAAACACGTGATAATTTTAAATTTAAAGTAAAATTATTTTATTAAATAATAACTATAATAATGATAATTTAATCTACGGAACTTCCTTGGAATTATAAACAACGTTAAGTGTCTTTATAAATGGAAGTATTAATCCAAACGGCAAGAAATGTTGGCCTTTCAAGGACACTGTATGCTTATTTAGATTCCATTTTGTTATGTTTCCATGTAAAATATTTTCAAAAATATAACATATATTTGGATTATATGGAAATCCTTTTTATCTTTGACATTGTTTGGGATCTGTAGGATGGGAATGAAGTATTTTTTCGGATTAAGTGGAGTATTGAATTGCACAAACTTATAAATGGCTATTAGTTGGTCGATCCACTTTAGTTAAATGAGTTGTTGACAGCATTCATTAAAATATGCCTACAATCCATGCGGAGTACTGAATTGCATAAAATTATGGATTGTCGCCCCCATTCGTGGAGAAAATCACTGAGGATTGAACAAAGACCGCTATGAATTTTTTACCACGACAATTCAGCGCAGATTGCTCATCATGTTCGATTAAAATCATAATTTGTGCATCGGATCACCTGTTTGAAAATACCAAATCAGGGGGAATTCTAGATCTACCATTATTCATCAGCCTAACAGATTTCCAAAATCGCAGAAAACACGAACAATCCACTGAATCCCATCATCTCTGCTCTCTTGTGCATACACGAAGGTACTGCAAGTTACATGATGAGAATTCTAGATCTACCATTATTCATCAGCCTAATAGATTTCCAAAATCGCAGAAAACACGAACAATCCACTGAATCCCATCATCTCTGCTCTCTTGTGCATACACGAAGGTACTGCAAGTTACATGCTCATCAGCGAGGGATGAAGTTTGTTGAAAATATTGTTCTTCGCTATCACATCACCAGTTTAGGGCAGCCCAAAAAATCACTGGCAATCAACGCATAACCTCGATAGAGATTCCGCAGGAAAAGTTCACTCAATTCATAGGATTTTCTGTTCCGGAGACCGCTTCGCGCAAAAATAAACAAAACTTTGACAAAATGTTGCCGACCACTTTGCGCAAAAAATAACAAAGTTTTGCCAATCACCGACCCGTTTAGCTGCGATCTCATCAAATAAATGCGACTGTAGATAAGGCCAAATGGTTTCATCGTTGTGGAAAAGATAGCCAAACTTGCCTGCCTTTGCAGAAAGAGAACCCAAGTTTTCCCAGCGTGGAAAGGCGCGAAAGCGTAAGGCGGGAGATTTCTAGCCGAGTTTTATCCACTGTTGCGGAAAAGATAAGCGAATTTATCCAGGGCTGCGGGGGGCTGCAGGCGATTTTATGTAACTTAAGCGAAACAATTCATCGGAGAAGAAGGAAAGGTTCATCTGCCCTTTTGCGGAAGAGTTGATCGGAAATGTCCGTCGTTGCGGAAAAAAATAGGCAAGTTCCTCCGTCGTTTCGAAAAAAGAACCTTAACTCTTGACAGTGCATTGTTGCATGTGTTTAAAACCTAAATTATCCTATGCAATTGAAAATCAACAACTCAATTATGGCATTTAAGAAATGTTTGAATGAAAGGAACCACGCTCAATCTTCAATAGATTATAGCGGAAGGCATATACGGACCATGGTTTTGCGGCCATATTTTCGGAATCTGGTAACCTCAAGAGCTGTGAAATTGTAATGGCTAAATTCGATGAGTTGATTCTGTTCAAATTAAAATTCAAAGATATTGTGTTAAGTTTTAGGATTGTTATTTAGTCCAATTTATTTCCAAACACAACCCCAACACTTAAAATCTATCAATTGGTATATGAAAAAAGCAGGAGCCAACTATTGTAATTGAACGTTGGTAGTTCTTAGGAGAACTAATGGATCTGTCCACTGTATTTCATTACATAGTTTATTTTTACATGAATATGTTGTGTTCCTTCTTATTACTTTGCTAAATATTGTGAGGATTGTTAAAGAACTAGTGTGTTCCTTGTTTTTAAATCTAAGCGCAGACACTTGTTAATAGTATTCTGTAATAGCTTTCATGCAGTAGTCTTAAAAATAACTATATCATATGTGGAAAAAAAGTGCAGATTCATGGTGGGCAAAAGTTTAGAGGCAGAACCAATATTCCTTTATCTACTAGAGCACCAAAAGAAATACACACAACCCAAAAGAAATGAAAGAAATTCACACTGTAAATTGTTTTTGAAAATATTTTCACAAGAGGCTTTTGATTGAGGAAACCAGTGGAATCCTAACCTCGTCCTTTTCTATATCCAGAACTAATTCACTAATGGAAGGGTAGCTGCTTCCATAGAAAGGTGGCAGCTGTTATAGCTAGATATCTTTCTAGGTCTTGTTTTGTGATATATCTTGGGGCCTTGTAGTTCTGAAATAGATGAGTAACACATTTTCTTATCATTGTTACAATGGGTTGAGTAGTGACTTGGGAGCAATACCTGATGCTCTTTGCTTGGAACCGAGGCCTTGTTAGTAAGTTGGTAACAATGTACAATTGATGTATTTTATATATTCTATATTGTGTTACAAAATATGCTCTGCTTGGAAAGATGTTCTAATGTGCAGTGTAGGTATCCAATCTGATATTCATATTTATGATTTGAGAATGCAGAATGAAAGAAAAAAACATATGCATAGTTGAAGAAACTAACAACAATCTAGGTGAGTGCATAGGAACTGCAACACCTTTTGACTCTGTTGTAGTGGCAAGTCGAGAGGCTTTTGATTGAGGAAACCAGTGGAATCCTAACCTCGTCCTTTTCTATATCCAGAACTAATTCACTAATGGAAGGGTTTCAAATTCAATATAAGCTAAAATAGCCACAACAAATGATATAATAACATAAGAAGAAGGTTATCTTATAGAACTTTGTCTTTAAACCACATTGCCTATTGCCATGCAATGAATTAATTCAATCATTTATTTTTTACTAGAAAATTTAATTCACTAATTTCTTTAAAATAAATTATTTTATTATTATAATTTCATAAATTTATTCTCTTCTTTTTTTATTATATTGTTAAATTCACGTTAACAAATTAGTTTCGCTTATTTTATAATATTGTTAAATCCTAAACAAAGTAAATCATTGTATTAAAAAAATAGTTTCTCTCGTTTATAGTATTGTAATGAATTATATATTAAAATTAAAAAAAAAATTGTCTCTTAATTTAAATATAATTAGATATTGGTTTTTTAAATATTTTAAGGCAAAGGAAAAATCTAAAAAAATAATATAATTAAAATATATTAAAATTTTGAAAAAAAAATATTAAATTAAATATAAATGGATATTTGTTTTTTTTAATCTTTTAATATAAAGGAAAAATCTAAGAAAAAGAATAATCTAAATGAAATGTATTAAAATTTTAACATTGTAATTAATTTTATATTAATTTATTTTGAAAAATATTGTAGGTTAACTTAGAGGGAAAATCTAAAAAATTAAGCCAAATGATAAATCTCACGTCTCATTAATATTAAATATACATTAAAAACATTTTTTTTTTCAAATTTTTTGTTTTTAATACTTTAGCTATTTTTTGTTTTTAATACTTTAACTATATTAATGTATATTTTAATACTATATCCATTTTTTTTTAAAGAAAAGATCCTCGAAATCACATTCAATGAGAGTTTTCATATAAGTTTTTATTATGAGCCTGCCTTTTAAAAAATTTAGCCATTTCATTTGAATATAAACATGTAACCATTTTCTAAATTGGAAAAAGTCCCTTCAATAAAAATAAACATCACTCATTCGCTCACAAATTTAAAGACGTATTTCATTGCATAAACGGAATGTCATAATCTTTTCTTGTCTTATAATTGGAATCGTGGAAGAGTTTATTTAATTTAAACAAAATTTTATGAAACATACATACGAACTCCTCGTACTAAACCCTTTTAGTTATAATGGATTTTTTTATTTTTTTTTCCAGCGGAAAAAAGTGTACTATTGATATTCAAAATGTGAATTAAACAGTACAATGATAGATTAGTCATCACCTGACACTGATCTCGTTTTTCATCTCTTCAGTCCAGATATCCTTACAAAAGTTTTCATACTATTCAATATCATCACAATATTGATTCTAGATCTCTCAATATTTAATACCTTTAAACCAAAAAATATATGTTAATCCATAAAATATAATGAACCATTTCCATGGACCGTCTTTTCAAGATATTCTTCCCAAAACAGAAAGCCATCTTCACCTTCAAAATCCTGTTTTGACATCTTGTCCGCCAAGTGATTATACTCTCGATATATATGTTCAAGTATAAGGTTGTTGAATTTATCAATTTCAATCATGATCCCGTTGCACCAATGTGTTAACGCTGTCACATTCAATTTGTATTCACCTTTGACCCATTTTATGGTAACCTGAGAGTCCCCATATATTTTGATCCTTGGTAAACCAAAATAATTTGCCAGCCGAAGTGAACACCAAAGTGCTAGGAGTTCCACCTTCATATTTGTCCCCCAGCCACATTTAAGCTGAAAGGTATAATCATGTTCTTGATTAAGTATAATAGCCCCCCCAGCTGCACAATGTCCCACAGTAGCCGCACCATCGAAAAAGATAACAGGATCATCATAAACCAAGTGAAATAACTCATGAACTAATACATAAACCCTAAACCAGCGGAGGAGGTGGGGGAGACGGTACAGGGCCACTCGTGGGCGTTGCTTTCAGAGGAACTAAGAGCGTCGTTTGATTCTGATGAAGATCTGGGGTCGGTTTGAAGTTTGTAAAGAGAGGAGCCCGTGCCTATAGCCATCGAGCAAAGTGCCGAGCATGGAAGCCATTGGCCATTGAGCAGAATCATTGAAAATCTAAAGACAATTTTTTTCCAACACTTCTTGTTATTAAACTTAACAGGTTGAGTGTTTTCAAAGGCCTCCGATCTCAACAACAATCTGTGCATGGCTCTTACGCCAGCTCAGCTTAAGGGCTCACTCGGGGTTTCTCAGCATCTTGCAGAGCAAAGGGGTCAAAGTTAATGAGAAAAACTTTGGTTGCATGCCAAATAGAAATATATACAAGAATCGTTCCTGCTGCCATGATTAGAGTCAAAAGAGGAGACTTAAAAAACACACATCGACAACTAAAACAAACTTGGCTATAAGAATCATATTGACCTGACTAATAGATTGAATGTCTATTGATGTCAAGTTGGAATGGTTTTCATTATGATGTGCTATGGTGTTCATAGTCGTTTCCGACACTACAACGTATATGAAGTCTTGGCTTGATCGCAAATTAGATTTCATGGTGTAGTTTGACAAGAAATTTAGTGTTGTATTATAAGGCATTTGAGTCTCTTAGTATTCTTCTTAGATAAAGGTTTCTTAATGATAATATGCGACAGTAACTTCCTCAACTGTTTGTTGCTTTTCATCTTCTTGAAAATCTTTTTCATACTCACTTTTGTAATGATTTTTACCTTCAAGTTCTTTATCGCAACAATCTTCTAGAAGAACCACAACTAATTTGGACTCTTTATTATAATGCAAGCAGGTTAGATTTGTGGTTGCATTTGTTCCTAATGAATATTCTGGTGTTGGCATGCATGGTTTCACTCATAGATGAGCACAAGGATATAAAATATTCTGGATTTGTAGTTGCATTTGTTCCCAATGACTATTCTGTTGTTGGAATGCATGGTTTCACTCATAGATGAGCACAAGGATATAATGTATTTCAATATATTCAAGGGTTAGGTATGCAGTTCAAAACACCAAGGAAGATTTGATTACATATCTTTGCCTTTTAATGTCCATATGGATATTTTCCTGCACTCTCATATTCAGAAGATCACATATCTAAGAGTGATTGTTAGCAAATGCACTGTCAGAGCAAGAACTCATCAAGGAACTTTCAAGATGAAATGAATTGAAGCAAGGGTGTACCATTATCAATGACCTTGCTGCTGATATTGTCTATCATGGCTATTGTGGTTGTTGGTGAGACACCTTATGCAGAAACAAATGGGGACAATCTGAATTTGACAATTCTCTTAGGTGGAGGTAACACGACTAACAACTTATTTGGTTCCTTCAAATGTCTTGTAATCTTGATTTTGGCCTAATATTTTCGAGAAAAGGGTGAGTTTTCAGCTAAGTACAACTCATGCTTTTACGACGAAACATGTCGCGGTTGTTTTGTGAATTTTCACATCATTTTGATGAATCTGCGCTGAGAGTTTCGCATCGGTTGTGCGAGTTGCGCCGACAGTTTTGCTTCATTTGAACAACACACGCCGACCGGCTAACGACGAAAATTTTCGGCAAAAGTAAATTGACGCCAACGTCGGTATAAAACAACAAAGGTCATCAACCGTTTCACTACAAATGAGCGAATCACGCTGATCGCGGACAATTACAAGAGATCAAGGTCGGGCCTTTCACACAAGGAGCCAGATGCGAGGGTTAATAGTCGTAACCATGAACAAAGGAGGGATGATGAAACTCCTAGAAATGGAACAGTAGGGGCAAGAGAAGGAAGCACTACTATAGAATTGTCAAAAGCGAATCCCCCCATTGTGTTAACTCGAAAAAAGAGAGTTGCAGGTCATGTATGAAATCCCAAATGGCATCACCTAGATTTACTGATTTTTTTTCACTACCTTGATTGCTGTGGTGAATACAAAGTTTCCAGAAGTTGGTAATCTGCTTTTGAGAATACTTATTTTCCAGCTTAAAAGGGCATTCAAACGCAATGACACGGTTGGTTTGCCTTTATCTTATTAACTAATTTTTGGCCTTGTCAATTCCTATTTTATTCTGAAACTATCTTTTGCATGATATGCTTATTTTATGTTTAACTATTATGTAGCCTCTTTTATTGACAACAACAAAATTCATAGCTCATCTAGCGAACGAACAAGTTGCACATGAGATCATTACTTTGGATGAGCTAAAAACTCGAGTCTATTTTATTGCGATTGGAGCAACAAATTGCCAAATAGTATTGACCCATGCCTTATAAGGTTTGGAAGGTTTAAGTTGTGTATATAACACTATGGTGCAATGTTGTCTTTCTATCTTAATTTTTTTATTTATAGTAAATAGTGTATAAATAACAACATGTTAAGAATTGTTTGATAGTTTGTTGAGGTGCCCAATGTTTGGAAAATGTCAAGAGGAACCTTCAAACGGTAAATCACCAATGATTCAATGTTGTTTTGTAGGTTGTTGTTTTATGGATCACCTCATTGTAGAAAGTCTCCACTTGCAAAAGCCATTGCTAATGAGTGTCAAGCTGATTTCATCAGTGTGGCCTAAAATTCTTAACAATGTGGTTTGGAGAAACTTAGGTTAATGTACAAGAGATTTTTGACAAATCTCGACAATCCGCACCATGTATCTTGTTCTTTGATGAGCTTGATTCTATTGCCGCACATGCCAGATGTCGTATCTTTCATTGGCATGATACTTGACCATAGATTTACCCCTATCTTTGTTTCTTCTACCTTTCCTCTTTTCCTACCGGCGTTCACTTTGCCCCTCCAGGGGCAAATGCTAGTGTATAACATTTGCGTGTAGGTGAATGATCCCTCTTGCAAAATGATAAAAACTTTGATGTGTTGTGATCTTTGACATGTAGTGCTCAAATAGTCACAAACCCACCAACATGTATCGCTAAACATGGCATAAACCCCACGATGTGTAGCGCTAACTATTCACTTATCTTCCGACAAGCTTCGGTGGTTTCTTTGCGCCGCCTTGGGATGGCTTGTAACCTCATGCCATACTTAATCAAATTTTTAATAAAAAGGGGTGATAATAATAAACAAAGTCCCTTGTTCTTACATATTGGTATCATGTATTCACGTTAACAAAAGGGGGGTTATGCCTTCGCTCAAGGCGTGACATGTATAACATTGTTTAAATATTTACAACGAAATTTTATGATGTGGGGCTTGGTAAGTTTAGTTTTTTTTAATTTATTTATATGGTTATTTTTTAAATGGAAGGCATTTCAAGAGCTTAGAATGCTCATAAGGTAGGTGGTTGCGATATTCTTCATTTTCAAGGACTTGGCATTTAGCATTTGAATCAGGAAGATTAATAGATCGGGGTTTAGGTTTTAGCCACCTTGACGAAAGAAGTGCTACCCATACTCAAAGTATGCCAAAGCAATGTTAAATTCCACCTTGGTGACCGACATCTCCTTTGTTGCGCGACTTGCCTCTTCAATACAAGGGCCTTCTAATAGATAGTGGAGACACACAAAATTTATCAAAAGTTTAGAACACAACGACATGGTGAATTTCCTCGTGAAGGGGCTAGCTTTCCAACCGATGCAGATTGACGACTAGGTTTGTTGGGAAATCACAAGTGGTGTTTTGGCACTTCCAAGACTCAGATTTGAATTCCGTAAGTTGAGTTGTCTTCGTAACAGCAACCTCGTCAAAGATGGCCATGTTTGTTGACAAAAAACTCACTTTCACCGATCCCAAAAATTACGCACAAAAATATTTTTTAATGAAAGTTGGGGCCTCGTTCTTACAACTTCTTTGCTCAAATTCAATTATGTTAGCTTCCATGTTATTTGTGTTATATAGGATTTCAATGCACTAGTAGGAATTGACACCAACCATCACCAATTGACATATTTTAATCCCCGAACTAGGCTAATTGATCACTTTGTACATCTCATGTTTGACCTCTAACGAAAGATCGAGTCATTCTTGAAACCAGTTCCAAGTCAACCAATGAACAATAAATAACATAAAGAGATGTTTAAAGCTGAGAGATGGCCTTAATATGAGGAAAAACCACTTACATCATGAAATACAAGGAGGAGGATGCTTATGGCTCAAGAGACCCTCCATATGCAACCTAACTAAAGCTGCAACGTGAATAGATTTAAATGTTCAAGGCTTCATGGATAAGAATAACACTAGTTTTGAGGACGTGATGAATCCAACTGATCGATAATCAAATCACAACATTGACCGGAGTATAGCAGCTTGTCTTGCCTTGATATTTTTCCATGTAGTTTTCAAACTTGGCAAGGCTAGGCAAAAAATTAGAATTGGAAGATGATGATTAGGAAACATGCATGAGAGACTTAGGAGCCATATAAAGGACTTCGAAACGTGCACTCAGAGCACTCAAACAACTATCAAATTCCTAACGCCATTCATGGAAAAGCCAGTCATCAGTAAAGGGGAAGACATAAATCGAATAGTCTAAATAATTCATTCAAGGACAACAATAGCGTTGATGAAGATCATCATGAAAGTACTGATAGACATTCAAGTAGTCATAAATCATTTAAATTATTCATCATTCACAAATCAGTTTAGGTTACACTTAGAAACCCAAAATTTACTACAAGGGGGGCCTTCTTTTTTCCTCCAAGGTCAAGAAAAGAAAGGGAAACTATTGTGGCCACAACAAGACCCTTTTGCTTATGTTGAGAGTTGTACCAAAAAATGGGAAAGGGAGGGTTTACAACCTCACCTCTCGATCCATAGTTTCCTCCATGGTCTGGAACCCATTCAAAAAGTATGGCATTTGCACAAAGAAAGTCAGAGATAGACTAGGAGTTGGGTTGTTCTCTAAACCCAATTCTGTGAATATTTTTCCTTTGTGGGTAAATCAACCTAAGTAACTGTGACATTGAAATTGATTGAGGAGATCTTGTTTATTGACATTGGCTAGATTTTAGTCACAACGAGTTTAATTTCAAACTTATCATAGAATAACTAGCTAGAAACTCATTTGATTACTAGTATTCAACATAATAACCAATAAAATTTGCTTAAAGCATAACCTTTTAAAAAACAAACTACAAGAGCATTTCATGAAAATTGACATAGACAATTAACATGGGAAAAGATCTCATCTTGAGGCAAAAAACCCACAAAAATAGTCACTAAATATCCCAAAACAAATCTCACTTAATTTCAAAATAAGATTCTGCCAAAAAACAATCTCAAGTCTAGAAGCTTTTGACATAAAAAATAACTTGTTCCATATGGCATTTCTCTATTTATACTAACTTATGGGCTTGCTTGGTTACTCCGATAACCAAGCAAGCCCCTTTTTGGTGCTCATTTATTGTTGGTTGGGGTATTTATTCCCAACATTATCCAACCCTGGAATTTTTGGTATCCTCATGGATACTTGTTAATGCTTGGTTTTTATTATTTGGTTCTTCATGCTTGTCTTGTCAAATCCTGCTCTTCTTTAATGATTTTTCTTCAAGTCGTTCCTTTGTTTTTATCCAAGATTTGTATGGTGCTTTGACTCGCTCCTATCTCCATCTATTATGTGATTCCTCGCTACATATTCCAATGCCTATGCACCTGTTTCCTTCTAATAGTGATGTCTATTTTAACGGAGTCGAGGAGGGTTTTAACCCACTGATTGCTACGTACCCTTTTGAGATAGCTTGTAGTTATTCCCTTACCAGTCTTATACACAGCTTGGCCTCACGAATTGCTGCTATAATGTCTGTAATTTCTTCTATGAATTCCTCCATCCAAATTACACTTTTGACATCAGGATTTATCAAGCCCTGTTCTTGCTTTCTCTTTATTGATTCCAAAGTGTCCTTGAACTCTTGCTGCTTGATTACTTGGCCAAAGCCTTTTGTATTTTTCAATATTTTGATCCCAATACTTTCTTGTTCTTCTACAATTGTCAGTAGAGTTTCCATTATGTGTCTCTAGGATTGCTATAGCTATTCTTGAAGTGTTGCAAGTTCTGCAAGTCTTGCTTTTATTCTAAATCTACTCGACTGGTATTGTTCCTTAGGGAATTTTTTGAGTTCCCACTTCCTCAAGTTCTTGTGTACCACCTCTATCTAATACATCACTTCTTTGGGTTCAGTCCTAGCTTTGTGTACCATTTCCAACAATTTGTTCATGCTCTATTCTTCTTCCTCTTTTTCTTTGGATGCCACATATAATTTTGTGACCACTGCAATCCATTTGTCATGTATTGTTTGCACCATGCCTATCAAAGCTTTAGTGGTTTTCTGGTGTGCCTCTTACATTTATGTTTCTCTTGCCTATTGGCCAACCTCTATACATTAGGTTCGATCGACTATTATTTCCATCCTTAGCCTGATTACTTATGCTTTCGATATTCCTATGGGAATGACAATTTTAGGGAACACACATTCTGCTACTTGTGTCAATTTGGCTAGTTGGTTTTTTAATTCCTAAATTTTCTTATTCTTCACCTTCAATTCCTTTTGCATACATTTATAACTTTTAGTCACCATCTAGTGTTTGGTTGCTTTGATTTGCAGATTTTCTTCTCACAATATCTCAAATTTGAGCACATTAATTATATAATCGTTGGTTTCCATTAAGACTTATGGTTTGTTGAATACAATTGTGACAACCATAATGGTGGTAAGCACCCTCTTTTTTGGGTCGTATGATAGTTATGCATGTGTTATGTCAACTCTCTCCTTGTGCTTTCCTTCTACAATGAGTTTAGTTTGGAGATTAGCTTGTTCTTCATTGGCTTCATTTTGCAACAATTTCCTTCTTTTTCAAGGAATTTCAGTTATTCCTCCATTCATTTTGGTGCCCCCTGGACCAAGGTCGTATAACTATTTGGAATTGTTGTTTTTGTTATGTATTTGCTACCTCTACACCTTTTTCACCTGTATCGGGCTTCTCTATAGGTTGATTATTTTTAACTGATGTTTTTTTTTTGCTACCTATAAGTGGGGAGTGCCTTTCTTTAGATTTTCTTCCTTTCAGTCGTGCTTTCCTTGTGGAATTGTTTGGCATGTTTCTTTGGTCTTATCTATCCATTTTTTTCATGTGTTGTTAAATCGACAGTTGTGTTGTCCATTGTTGGCTTCCCTCTTTTCTCCCCTTTTGACCTTTTTTTCCACTATCGGGTTGGTGCCCACGTTTTCTTATAGGTTCTCCTAGTCCTCTTTGCCAAACTTTCCTTATTTTGTACTTCCTACACTATCTTCAATGCCTTCTTTGATTGAGTTTGGGTTCTATTGTTCCTTGCTATCATGTTTCCACTTATTTGGGTTCTATGTGACAACCCTTTTCTACTAAGCAAATGTTGAACCTAATTAAATGGTAGATTCCTTGAGAAAAAAACAAAGAGAACTAATCTATCAAGTGTCTATTGACAGTCAGATTCATTACCTTCAAGAATCAATTAATAATTCTAGTCGAGATCAAATAACTAGAAAAATTTAAAGAACTGAAACCCAAAGAGAAGAATCTCTACTTACCTTGTAGATGACCAACTTGGTCAAGTTTTCATGTAGACTTTGTCCTCTGTCAGGCACTACCTACTTAATAGAAACGACAGTTGGGGGGATAAATCTCCACCCAACCAACCCCTAGTAGAATCTAAGACCCTCGATCCCTCAACAATTAACCTTATGCTAGACAGGGTGAGGCCTTACTCTTTTCTCTATGAAACTCTATACAATCATATCCTCCTCCCACAAATCCCCTCACAAACAACCAAACAACTAGCACGAACACGCAAACAACTAATAAAACCAAAACAAGGTTAGATCCCCCACCTCTTGGTCTTGGCCCCCTTTTATTACTTAATTTACATATTTTACTCAATTTCTTAATTTTGCATGGATGACACACTTGTCATCCATGCACCTTAATTAAATTACAATTCACATATTCCCTTTTATTTTTATACTAATTGACCTTTTTACCACTACCATATGTTATTCATTCTTATATTAATGTCTAAGGTTGGGGTGTTACATATTCCCCCTCTTCAGGAAACTTCGTCTTGAAGTTATAACTCCATAGCAACAAATACAGAGACGTAGTCAATTAGTTATATAGATAATAGGGAATATAGATATCTAGTACTATTGTGAAGATGAGAGATTTATATGTGTGGCCATCACACATAAATTTCTCACTTGCACTAATACCATCATGGAGCCCTAAGTTACAACATGCTCTTGATTAATTTCCTAGGTGTCTAAATTGCACTCAAGCATACAATTTATGCATCAATGTCATTACACACTCAAGCAACAATCAAGTCAAATAAATAAATAAAAGTACAACATTCCTAAAACTCCCTCCTTCTTCACTCACCCTCTCCCTAAGAATTATACCATCCGCCACCTCCACAATCCTCCTCACCAATACTCTAGATGGTCTTGCTCGCCATGGAACGATCCCTCTATTAATGTAACATGTCTATGAATCATACATTAGGCATCAAAATTTTCTTGAGATTTTTTCATGTATTAGCCATCCTCCCATCTTTTGATGAATGTGGGGCCTCATCGGAATCAACCAGAATATGGGCCTCATCAGAATTAACCAACAATTGGTTACCGATACCCTGATCCCAACATTGGGATCATTATATCCCATGCATCTAAAAAGGATCACCTATACTCACTCCTTATGTGCCCTTAATGCACCAACACCAGGCATCGAAAGTCCTTGTCCAAATTCCTCACCCTCGACGAGCATACCCCAAGCATTGGACTTCCAAAGTAGAGTTAGGAATCACTGACATAAAGTTAATTGTTGAGTTTTTCCCCCAGCCCATAAGGCGTTTGTTATAGATATTCTCATTCATGGCTATGGCCCCCCACAAAATCCTAGAATGATTAGCCTCTTTAAGATATTTGATTGGATCACCTGAAACAAGCTTCTACTTGCCGCAAATGTATAGCAATTAATAGTCATTTCCTCAAGATAATAAGATATCATGAAAACCATTATGAATAATAAATAACTATAACTAGTTATCATATGCAACCATGGATAATGTCTTGTCACAAGTAACATCTTACAATAGAATGTATCATAAGCCATCATCCTGGAATAATATTCATCATAACTATGTTTTACTTATCATGAAATAACAACATTAATTAATTAAGCATTCTACTAAATACATTATCAAAAGAAATAATGTTTTGACAAGGAAATTTATAACATATTTGAAATCTAATATATATAAAATATTACCATGGGTGTTGGGGTTTGAACCCCGGATCTCTTGTTATAAAGCAAGTGCCTTTCTTAGGCCACACCCCTATTTTTGGTAGAATGAGGCAATCAATCTAGTGTATGGAAGATTAATTAATAATAATACAACTAATAGTCAGAGTGATGGCTTTCATCAATATAGGGGTTTGTCTCTATAAATATAAATGTGCATAATAATTATGTTTCATGGGAATCCTATAATATGAATATGCATAATTAATACATGCAAATCACCGCCTATGCTTCTGAACAATCATATATTGGTTGTTTGACAAATAGCGTGCATGAATTCTAGTTGCAAAGTCTAGTCAAGTAATATTGTACTCATTTCAATAAATTTTTTGTGACTTAGTTTGACCATAAGCTACAATGGTCATGCTGGGGGATCTGCCATATCATGCTGCATAGCCGCTTCCCTTGAAGTCATTTATTTTAAGCACCAATTTATTGCTTCACAATTTCTAGTTTGAAAGGTTCTATGCCTATTGCTAGTCTTGTTGGTTGATTTAGGGGGGTTGATTACTTGTTGTGTTGGTATTATGTTGTTTGTGAGTGCACTTGTCGAGAAAGAGGCTAATAAGGAGTAGATTGTTGTGCAATGGTTGATAGAGAAAAGAGGGTCTCACTTGATATAGCATAGGGTTAATTATTGAGGGCTCGAGGGCCTCAACTTTTGTTGGGGGTTGGTTGGGAGGAGAGTTGTCCCCACAATTGCTATTGTTGATAGAGGATAGTGACTGACCGAGGACAAGGTCTGCATGAAAATTGGATAAGTTGGTCCTCAATTAGGTAAGTACAAATTCTTCTCTTTGGGTTATAGTTTTTCAATTTTGCTAGTCATCTTAGCTATACTAGAATTGTTTTTCTTGAGGATAATGAACTTGTCTATCAATAAACAACTGATAGATTAATCCTTTTCTATAAATTTCTCAAGGTTTCTACCATTTAATTAGGGTTAAAATATACCAAATAAAAGGGGTTGTTACATTCAAGGCATTTGTACTTTGGCCCTTTTTCTCCATCATGATGCCTCAGGATGTGGGTTGCTTATCCTTGCCTTGTTCCCTCTTCCTTTGTGCTTCCTACTCTCACATTTGTGTTGCTTTCTTTTGTTTTGTTTTTTTCTGCCTTGATCATTTCCCAATTTGTTAATTGATATAGGAGTTGATTCTTGTTTTTATTGAGTACCCTACAACTGAACTAGCTAACCTAAGTGGTTCCAAGGATCTCTATTTCTTGAGATATACAAGATAAATTGTGCTTGTGCCATAGTTTCTCGTAGCACTCCTAGATTTCACTCGGACTCCTTCCCTTCATAAAGTTTCATTATTTTCATGATTTTCTCCTCCAATCCATTCCTTGAGTTCTATGACTCTTCAATGTCCTTTGCATGATCGGAGTATGAAATGTTCATTCCATCTTCCATCTATATTTGTTGCATGGTCTTCTTCCTCATCCCTTCTCTTTTTGTGGATGTGGATTTCATTCCTTTTGGAGATGTGTTTCCTTCCTTTGTTTGTTTCCTTGTTCAAGGTTTTATGCCCAACTCTTTTTTTATATACTCTATCTCATTATGTACTTTATCAACTTTTTCCTTATCGAGAAGTGGCATGTTTTCTTTCTTTTCCCATTCCCTATATTGCTCCCTCTCCCTTTTCCGATTGCTTCAGTTTTATACTATTATCCAACTTCTCTTCTTTAGTGTTTCTATCAACATGTCTACTTCACGATTTATTTCTTCGTTTTATTTCTCATGTTGCTCTGATGATGGAAACTTGATGTCTATCGGATTCATTAGTGTTTTCATGGGTTTCCAATTTTGAGTTTGGTTGACCTCCTCCTTCAAGTCATTGGAACTACAACCATCATTTTTTGTACCCTCTATTTCTCTTTCAAGTTCCTCTGCTTCCAATGGTAAGATATCATCATCCAGGACTTATGGGATCTTTAATGCAAACCCTTACTTTCCAAATTTAGGAATATTGAGAGATTCTTCCTCCGAGTAGGGTTTCCTTTTCTAGCCAAAATTTCTCTTCAGATACTACTTTTTGAAGATACTAGTAATATCATAGAATTCCAATTTGAGGAAAATGAAATTTGGGTTTGGATGATATGATTCTACTGCCAACCTTTTGATACTTTCTTTGTTGAATTCGTCTCCCACCCACTTATGTGGTGGTTCCTTGGGTGCTTCCTTATGCTTCTTCTCTGAGAAATACTTGTTGGTGATTAAAACCTGTCTGCATGGCTCCCTTAGTTGTAGTTCATTTTTCACATACTTCAAGAGGGACATGGGTGTTTGTGTAATCCCCAAACCTTGATGTATGAATAACCTGTCATCTCAAACCAGTCCCTAATTGCTCAATGTATTGCAACCTCCCCCTTATCTTGAACCTAGGCATATCATCATCATCTTTTGCTTATAGCATTCAACACCATTTTAACACTTCGTCCTCCACTTCCATGTAGAAGTGTGGGAGGTATCTATTCCACAACTAAGGGTATAGGTATGGGGATGGAATATGGCTATTTGCCTCATTCCTTTTTATTTGGGATGGTCTTAAAATCATTGCAATTATCTATAACATATAAATATACATAAAGAAATGAATATGGGTGTTTGCTCTACCTCTGCTAGTTAGTTATGCAACTCATCCTTGATTAACTTTACCCATTCCATTTGTATGCCTTCCTAGTTTATCCTATCCAATAGATAGAGCCATTCCTTTCACCATGTCTCTGTTTTTTTTTCCCAAATATTCTATTGATCAGTCTCACCTAGGTTTTCAAGTGGGAGCACCTTAAGTCCTCCAAGGTGTATGTTGGTTGGTCCTTCTTTAACCATGTCCACATATTAAGTCTACCCTTAATCGATATCGACTAAATTTTTGCTCTTTCTTTTACTATTGTTGCATTCAAGAGCTCTATCCGTTTTGGAATCTTGAAGGCATTCTTTTCATTTATGTTGTTATTGGGATAACCATTCTTACTTGCGAGATTACCAAGACTCGAAGTTTCATCTCATATATCTTAGTTGTTAGTATTTTAAATGCAATAACATAAAGGATCATTGAAATATAAACAAGCACATCATAGACAATAGTACACATCAATTTATCCCGGGAAACCCTCGTGGGGCAGAAATCCCAACAAAACTTCTTCAGTATAGATTCGTCAGAAAGTACAATAGCAATCCTTGTGCAATAACCCAAAACAAGAAGTCTCCAAAAGCAACTAATCTCCTTGACTCTATCTCTCTACTCATGCGAACTTCATGAGTAAGTGAGGTGACCAAATGAGAAGGGCTAGCCTCCTATTTATACTAATCAATGACTTGACCTTTTTCCCTGAGAGGGTCGACTTGACCTCTCAAACAGGACCGACTTGTAAATTATATAATAAAATACTATTTTATGGATTCTTCTAGGCCGACATGACTATTAGGGTTTACAAGGACTCTTTCAATGACTTTTACATGATCAAATACATCATCAATAATTCCCGAAGGAAGTACAAAACAAATAATACAAATAAATCAAATAAGAACATCTTCTGAAGTTACATTCTTCAACACTCCCTCTTAACAAGGAAGGTATTCTTCTGTCACTGTCACCATCATCCAACTGATGCACTTCTGTACTCTGACCATTGACTTCTGACATCTCTTGAATCTATACATCATAAGAATTTCTACAGAGCCAACCCTTTTTCATGTTGGATGTAACTGTGTTTGCGGTGCCAGCCCTTTATCATGCTAGATGCAAACCTCTACAGTGCCAACCCTTTTTCATATTGGATGTAGTCATTAGCCCTGAGCAAGCCATCTAATGGGTCTAGCCCATAAGCGTTCATTACGTTGCATACCACAACCACCTGCGTTACCTCACCACATGTCCATATCATCTCATGAGTGTAGCCTAGGAGACTCAATTACGTCACATAACCCGTGACTACCTGCTACCACGTCGCATATCAACATCGGGATAACACAACCTTGTGAGTGTATCCTAGTAGACTTCATTACGCCACATAACCTATGACTACCCGCTACCACCTCACCCTGTGAGGAGAACAACCCAAGTCCGAAACCTACGTCTTCGCACATGTGTGTTGTCCAACATAGTACTGCAGTCAGGAGACTACGTCACACACGATGACTACCTACTGCAACCTCTGAGGTGTAGTCCAGGAGACTCAATTACGTCACATGGCCTGTGACCAGGGTAATTTTTAGGGGTAAAATTTCACCAATTGGCTATTTTTTAGGCTTTTTTCAAAAATAAATTCGCTATTTAGTCATTTTTAGTCTCTAATTTAGCTTATATTTTTAAAAAAATATGTTTTTTTAGAATAATATTCATCAAAATTTACAAGTTTCAATAATTAAATTGCATGTTTCATATTTAATATTCGCCTACCTATCTATATATATGATTTTTTGAATCCAAAATAATCACCTATAATACTATACCTAAGTATCATATTAAAATCCTTAAAAAATACCCTGCCCATGACTACCCGCTACAACCCCGTGAGTGTAGTCCAGGAGACTCAATTACGTCACATAAATCGTGACTGCTTGCTACAACTCACATCTCAAGTGGAGACGCCCAGGAGACTCAATTACATCACATGACCCGTGACTACTTGCGTCTCACATGTGCTATGTTACTCATCACTCCCTCTTGATCTGGACCACCCCAAGCTTGTCCCTGAAGTATCACTCTTGACAGAGGCTTGGTCAACACATCAGCTATCTGCTCCTCTTTCGCTATATACTAGAGCCTCACTACTCCCTTCTGCACCATATCCCAAATATAGTGATAGTTGATCTCGATGTGCTTCGACTTGTCATGAAACACTGGGTTCTCAGACGACTTCACACAACTCTGGTTGTCACAAAAGACACAATTCGCCTCTAACTTGAGATCGAACAAACCTGCAAGCAACTTCCGAAGCCATATTGCCTTGTAGCTTGCCGAACAAGCTACCATATATGAGCTTCGACTGTACTGAGTGCCACACTCGTTTGCTTCCTACTGAACCATGAGATCATACTAGATCCAAAACTGAAGTAGCACCCCGATGTGCTCTTTCTATCCATGACACTACCGGCCCAATCCGCATCAACATAACCCTGCAGATTAATCATCTGATATGATGCGTATCTGAGGCCATAATAACTTGTACCCCTCAGGTACCTCAACACATGCTTTTCCATAACTAGGTGAACTTGTCTCGGCTCTACCATATATTGACTCAGAGTGTTCACCGCAAAGCATAAATATGGCCTCGTGTTCATTAAGTACATCAACAAACCAATCATCTACCTGTATACCATTGCATCCACCAATTATGAAGAAGTATCACAAAGCAACTTCAGATTCAATGCCATAGGTGTGGCCATAACCTTACAATCCATCATCCTGAATCTCTTCAAGATCTCTACCGCATATTTTACCTGAGTCAAGAAAATTTCCTCTGGATTCTGCCACACCTCAATACCTAAGAAATAGTGCATCATACTCAGGTCTTTCATCTCAAACTCTGCGGCAAGCTTCCTCTTTGTTTCTGCTATGAGCTTCTCATCACCTGTCAAAAACAGATCATCTACATACAAGAGTAGTATCACTGGATCTCCCTCTTCAACTTTGTAATAAAGGTTGGAATCCACTTTACTCTTGGTAAATCCCAAGCTCGTCAGAAATCCATCAATCCTGTCGTACCATGTCCTGGGTTCCTGTTTCAAACCATACAAGGCCTTCTTCAATCTGCACACACGACTCTGCCTTTCATGTGTCTCAAATCCTAATGGCTGCTCCACATACACTTCCTCCTCTACTACACCATTCATGAAGGCATTCTTCACATCCATCCGATGTACCTTCCACTTTATCATTGTGGATATAGCAAGTATAGATATGATTGAAGTGTATTTAGCCACGAGAGAAAATGTCTCCTCATAATCTATTCCTTCTTTCTGGGAGAATTCTCGAGCCACGGATCTTGCCTTGTATTTCTCGACACTTTCATCTGTTGCATGCCTTATCTTGTAGATCCACTTGGAAGACACTATTGACTTCCCTTCTGATCTCGAAACCACATCCCATACATCATTCTTCATGATCGACTGATACTCCTCAATCATAGCATCCTTCCATACTTTATTTCCGGCTGCCTCTTCATAACTAGAAGGCTCTAAATCAATGATATCACACAATAATGCTACATAGTTGGAATATGGTCTAGTTCTCTTGATTTATCTGGAAGTCCCTTCTGTAGCACCATACTTTTCTGCATCTTGAATGATCTCTCGTGCCTAGGCTGGTCTCCTCTTGCGAGTGTTCACCTCTCGAGGTGGATCTGCAGGTCTTTGCAGTTATGTCATATCATGGTCTTCTGGTTCTTCTGGAATAATCTCTTCCATAACTATGTCTCTAAATCTGGGAACTTTAATTTCTTCCTCATGTGCTTCGTCAGAGTGTATCTGCCTTGATCTACTGAAAGTTGTATCTTCATCAAAGGTAACATCTCTACTGGTCGCAATCTTCTTGAAGCCTGGTATGTAGACTTTGTAAGCCCTTGATGAGTCACTATATTCGACAAAGATGCCCTTCTTCCATGAAGGCTCCAACTTGGTTCTTTTCTCTTTTTGAATATGTATGTAAACAAGACAACCAAATATTCTGAGATGGATGACTTTTGGCTTCTCACCTGTAAACATCTCTTCAGGTGTCTTGCTATCAAGTACACAGTGTGGAGTTTTGTTTGTACATAGACTGTTGTTCTTGCTGCTTCAGCCCATAAGTGCATTAGAAGGTCCTGATCATGGATCATGGCCTTCACTACTTCCATTATCGTCCTATTCTTTCTTTCTGCAATACTATTTTGTTGTGGATTGTAGGGAGTGCTCATCTCCCTCTTAATCCCCGATTATTAACATGAGATTTTGAAATCCCTCGAGGTAAATTCACCTCCATTATCTTATCTTAAGGTCTTTATTTTATTTTCAGTATGATTTTCTACAAGTGCTTCGAATTCTTTTAATTTTCTAAACACTTCATGTTTAGTTTTCAAGAAATAGATAAAGGTTTTACGAGAATAATCATCAATAAAAGAAACATAGTATGCATACCTGTTCAGTGAGTTGGAAGACATAGGTCCACAAACGTCCAAGTGTATAAGCTCCAAGATCTCCTTGGCTTTGTTATCACTGGTTCAAAATGCTTTCTTCATGTTCTTCCCTTTCGCACATCCTTTGCATATACCTTCATGCTTTGTCTGGATCTATGGTAGACCATTCACCATCTTGCTCACGATCGGTAATGCCTTGTAGTTGATGTGAGCAAATATTCTATGCCATAATTCACTTGGTTCCATAGTTTCATGAACCAATGCTTGTTCTAGTTGTCCCTTGAGTTTGTGCAATCCTCCCTCTTGCACTCCAATCACTATTGCATCATCAAAGGTTTTATATTTAGGCCACATAAGTACTTGGCCATCAACAAATGCCACTCGGAATCCTTTCTCATATAAGGCTGAGATGGAAAGTAGATTCTTCTTCAGTCCCGATACATATAGGAGATCTTTCATCTTGATAGGCTTCCTTGATTCAAGCTTGTAAGAAGATTCTCCTACCCCTTTTATGGGATATTGGTAATCGTCTCCAAGTTTCACCTTATGAGGTGAGTCCTTTTATGTCAAGTTGTTGAGGGCATCTTGAAAATTGTCATGTGCTTGGAAGCACCACTATCAACAAGCCAATCATTATTTCCAAGAGAAACTGTACCTGTAAGTGCTAAGATCATAACATATTATTCATCACTTGAAGAATATTCCCTTGCTTTCTTCTTTACTGGTTCATCATCATCCACAGCATGAGCATGATGTCTTTTCTTGCTTCCTTTCCTGTTTCCTTTCTTCTTAGGACAATTTCTAGCAATGTGTCCTATCTCATCAGAATTGTAGAATTTGAAGTTTGAGTAGTCTCTAGGAGGTCTTTGACCCTTGTGGAATCTTCTAGGATTGTGATGATGATATTCTTTCTTGCTTCTCTTAGCTTGAGCTGCCATATCTTGATTATCTTCTTCACCTAACTTCTCTTCTATGGCTTCAATCCTTGCTTCTTCCTGAGTGCAAGTTTCCCAAAGGGCACTGAATCTAATGAGTTTCTTTCTGGAACATATATCTTGAATAAATAACTCCCATGATATTGGAATACCATTCAAGGTGGTCATTACAAGTTCCGCATTCTCGACATGGTCTCCAATATCCTCCAGTTGATCTCTGATATGGGAAACCTTTGTGAAGTAAGTTTGAATGCTTTCACATATTTTCATCTTCACACCCTTGACTTGATTTCTCAAGTTCATCTTTCTATTAATGTTTTTTCCTTCAAACAATCTCTTCAGTGCATCAAACATCTCTTTTGGAGTTTGCAGAGATGAGATTTGGGGGTTCAAGTGATCCTTGATGGAATCAACAATGATCCTCTTGGCCTTTATCAAGTTCTTCTTATGCTTGGCTTTATCTTCATCTCCCTATGGCTCCGCGACTTCTTTGATATAATTGTACAACTCATTCTCTTCTAGAATGAGCATCACCCTATACTTCCAGGCAAGGAAGTTGTTTTCTCCTTCAAGCTTATCCTCAAGCTTGGTATGGTTTTTCATCTTGATAAAATGAGAACCTAAAATGGAAATAAGGATAGTAAGACTTACCAATTAAGATGCTCCAATCAACTGCTTTCTTCAATGTCTTCTGAGATCCGACTTAAAGATGACCTAGGGTTTGTTAGAGAAACCCTAATTTACCGACTTCAGGATCTTGATAAACTGAATGGAGGAAAATATGTGCCTCCTTAAGGTGAGTTGAGAAAAGGTACTTTTCTCCAAAACTGTGGACATAACTTCCAAAAACTTGATGCCCTAGTTTTCTGAGCTGTAGCGGTGGACCCAAAATTGAAGGATCCTCGATATGAATTCTGCCTCCACAGAAAAATGTGCCCTATTAGGGTGAGTTTCCTTGACCCTCTTTTTTATCCAAACTATGGAGAAAAGATTCCGAAAAGAGAAACCCTAGTTTTCACCTTCCGACAATTGCAACTGCACAATGTTTTCTTTCAGGCTAGCTCTAAACCCATGTTAGAATTTTAAATGCAATAATATAAAGGATCACTGAAATATAAACAAGCACAACATAGACAATGGTGCACAACAATTTATCCTGGGAAGACATCGTGGGGCATAAAACCCAACAAAACTTCTTCAGTATAGATTTGTCAGAAAGTATAATAGCAATCCTCGTGCAATAACCCAAAATTAGAAGTCTCCAAAAGCAGCTACTCTCCTTCACTCTATCTCTCTACTCATATGAACTTGATGAGTAAGTGAGGTGACCAAATGAGGAGGGAGAGCCTCATATCTATACTAATCAGTGACTTGACCTTTTTCCCTAATAGGGCTGACTTGACCTCTCAAACAGGCCTGACCTGTCAATTATACAATAAAATACTCTTTTCTAGATTCTTCTAGGTCAACATAACTATTAGGGTTTACATTGACTCTTTCAATGACTTTTACATGATCAAATACATCATCAATAATTCTCAACGGAAGTACAATACAAATAATACAAATAAATCAAATAAGAATATCTTCTGAAGTTACATTCTTCAACATTAGCCACTACATGCACTAAGTTTAGTATGAGTATTTCCCATGGAATGCATCCTTCTTTGTATAATCCAGACAAAGCATGGGATCCTTCTTCTTCTGCGTCACTTTTCCATTATGCCTCTAAACATATACTTGTCCGTGATATGGTTGTCAATGTTTGAGATCGCCATGGTTTCCTTACTTTAAGTTTGAATTCCTTCCTTTATCTCAAAGGCTCCTAGCTTAGTGCCCATAAGTGGTTTGTGGTCTTATTTAATACACCACTTGTATTTATTTGGTTGTTCATACATGCATATACAATGACGTCATCAATATTGTGCATTTTATTAATTGTGGATTTTGACAGCGAGAAATCCCAGTCATCATCTTCTTTGTTGATATTTTTCTAGTGGGACTCAACTTATCCTATCTCGATGAAGTTATCTGTGTGGTGTGTCAACTTTTAGCCAGAGGGGTGATAGTAACCTCCCGTTATCTCGATACTAGGACCACCAATAGGTATGGTCTTCCTTTGTGGGTCACATTATATTTTGATAAAGTCCTCTGACCAAAATGTTTGTACAACCTTATTATTCCTCCTACCATTCCTTAGCAGGAATGGTCTTTTAGCAGTTGTTCGTTCATTTTGAGACATCAAATAGCCATTTTTCTTTGTCATATGGGTTTCTAGTTTGGTGTGTTCCTCTATTCTCTTGATGTCGTGATGTTTTGTGAATTTCACTATTATCTTCTTTTTTTCTTCATCATAATAAATTCATTTATATATTGTAATCATTCCCTTGATTCATATAAATATACCATATTTTAGTGCCATAAATGTGATGTGCCCATCAAATTTCATGTTATCAAGGGAATGTGTGCTTGATCCCTTAACATACTTGTTTATTATGTGATGAAGATCTGATGATATATTCATTATATCACAGATTTATTTCCCCCTTGGTTGCTCGTACATTCTGCATGTGTGATTAATTGAAGTTTTACTTGCAATCCTTTTTAAATGTGGGTTCTTGGCCTTTTTCTACCAACTGCTTCTCCTCTATTTTGTTGTTATGGTCCAGTATCCCATTTGTTGTTTCTAAATGGTCGATTTCCCTGTTAATTCCATGTGGTCCCCTAACTCGACGGACGCTGCCTTCACTAAGTCCATTTTCGTTGATATGCCAGACCTGCTTTTTTAAGTGCATGTCATGGTTACCAAAGGAACATCATATTAGGCTTCCTTTCTTATTGTCATGTTTGGTGCCTTTCCTCTTCCTATGAAATCTTAATCACGATTAAACCAGTGCCTCTTTCTCTTCCAATGGTGGGATTTTTCACAGGTGGGATTGCGGTTCTATACGAGGATTTCATCCCAATGTAGTCAAGTTGGATGTAATTCTTTTGGAAATTTAGGATATGTGGGGGGAGGTTCACCTTCTTTGACATGTTTTGGAGGATCTGCGAGCCAAGGTGTCAATCAATGTTCTAGATGATCCCATGAAATCAACTCATAGAATAATTGTTCATCGATGTACTTGGATATTCTGTTAAGGATAATTCCCATGATCAAATGTAATCCTAATTTTGAACATATGTATACAAAATTTGGATTTTGAAATACATGTCATTCTAGTGTTTCTTTAATATCTAGTTTGTTGATATGATCTGTAATGTTGTTTCTCTCATAAATGAATTATTTTGCTCCTTACACTTCACATGTGCATGTGTAAAGATTGCTAAGTTAGAATAAACTTATGTTTTCATGTTTTTCTTATTGCATAGTGAGGTTAGCATTCATATGGTAATGGATTTTGATCTTGGAATCTTGTCATCTAATGGTAGGCAAATCCGTTATTGTTGTTCTCTCTCATTTTGTGTCTTTGGTGCACTGGTGAAATATTGTCTTTAGTCTTTGTCACCTTTTGTCAGTTTACATCCCTTCTTAATTAGATGTACAATCATCATTTTGATGATACTTCATTTCCTGCCCTATCAGTCATTCTTTAATGGCACTTTTCTAGTTCATTTATTTGTGCAACCTAAATTCATCGAGAATTCTATTTTACTCTTAATGTATTTATGCACAATGAAGTGGAAAAGCACATTTCTATCTTGCAAAGCAACCTCCATTGGGAATATTTAGTCTACATCAGTCTCACTTCACCTAATGGATCTTTCAACCTTGTTTCCCATATGTTGTTTGACCATTAGAACACCTTCCATTAGGAATATTTTGGAAAAAATCTCTTTTTAATCCCTCTTATGGCTCTTCCAATCTTATTTATGATGTCAAGGCTTCATCGAGGATTACTTCCTTTTGGGAAAATGGCTCTTCAGGACAATCCTTTGATAGCAGTCCCAAGTCTATGATGTTATCGGGATGGCTCACCCATTAGAACACCTTTCATTGGGAATATTAGATACCCCCTTGTCCTTATTATGACTGATGACTTCTTCCAAGCATTTTTTCGATTGCAGCCCCATCAACCTCTAGATCGCCCATGACCACTTTTCTTGCATGCATCCATAATTTCATCTTCTAGTGAGCCATCAATGATAGATGCTCAAGATGATTCCCTCCCCTATCTTACTTATCTTTTTAAATCTTGTGCTGATTTATTATCTTATTGGAACCTCGAACCTCGTCTAAATAGACTTAAGGGTCATCTTATGGGCTATTGTTGTTCATATATTCATAGATGGACACTGAAACAAATCAACAAAATAGAATATGGCACAAAGGGTTAATTGGATAACAAGTGTTCCAACTGCCTATGGTGTAGTCCTAGTTTTCGATAACCCTTCCAAAGCTTATTGATTGAGTTTCTTTCGGGTGACTTCCTTGTTCTCTAGTACCTTGTACAACTACCTCGGATTGGTATCAATTTCTTGAGGTAGGGTTTTTCCTAGGGTGTTATTCCCCTTTCCCTTCCTCTATTAGTCATGGAATGATCATAGGAGACATGTGTAACCTTGCTATCATATTATAATCCTTGTAGGATTTCAATATTTATTGAACCATTTTCATATAATGTTTTAATACCTGTATGATCCTACCCATCCATAGTTGAAATTCTCCACCTTATAGTGTGTCTTGTTGTCATACAAGAGAATGAGTTGGCCCTCCTTGAACTCATTTTTCTTTAACATGCTAGCATGATACCTCTTCATCCAACCCTTTGCCATGATTTGTTGAAATTCTTACCCCAACCAGTCTTTATCTAGTTCCCAAGTACATGTAATTGGTGCTTGATGGATCTTTCAATTTTCGATCATTTTTCTACCATGATGCACAGTGATGGTACTCAGTATTCCATCGACATGATGACTTCTTTTATGAACACCAATTGTTATGGTTTGATCCCAATCCTTTTCTCGCGATAGTTCTATATGCCTAGGGAGTTGCATCTAATCAGTTCACCCAATCCATTCATTACAGGTCACATACTTTTTTTAACACTAAAATGAGGATTTTAATTGTGATTTCTACATATCCATTTTCTCTTAGATCATACAAGATCTTATTATGCAATACTCAAAATGTATCCATTAAATGATTAGTGACTCAAGCCGTGAAGTGTGTTTCTTTGTCCAATGTGATTTGGATAAGGCATTCATACCTGCAAAATAGTGTTACCTCTGTTGTTGTCATTTTTGTGGCCCTCGCTTCCACCCACATGGTGAACAAGTTGGTTGCCACAATGATGTATATATATTGCATGCCCTTTGTCAGTACAAAAGGTTTGATGAATAAGTTCCCCATTGCTCGAATGGTTCCTTCAACAATATTGGGTTGAGATCATGGAAATCAAGGGCCTATGGTTTATTCATATACTTCTGGCATTGTTTACAACTTCTTACTTTCTTGTAACAATATTTAAGCAATGTGATCCATCAAAGTCCTGTGCATAATATTTTCTGGGTTGTTGTTTTCATAGAGAAGTGTCCACCCACCATCTCATAGTGAGCCTCATTTATAATTTGTTTTGTTTTTGTGGGGTTGACACATCAATGCATTATCCCATCCATCCTGATGTGGTATAATTTGCTCGAAAAGAGCTGGAACTTGAGAGATTTATGGACCAAACTCTGTATATGGACTACATTGTGTCCTTGCGGTGATTTACCATGCTATAAGAAATACGTGATGTCTTCCAAGTATCCCAGTCCTTGGTGATTAGGAATATGTTTGAAAAGAGAAAGTCTCCTTTCTCAGTGTGCCTTCTTCCTTGGTCTTTATGTGGGATATTTGATTTGGTCCAACATGCGCCTTGTCGAGTTTGGAAAATGCTTCAAACTCGTATTCCTATAATAGCATGAACCATATGCTTATCCACTCTATTAAGTTGGGTTTGTTGACTATATACTTTAGTGCCTAATGGTCAATATAGGAATTGAATTTGTTTGTGAGGAGGTAATGTCAAATCTTTTGGAGTGCAAAAATCATGCCTAGTTCCCCTCTCTCTATTGTGATATAATTTTTCTTCGTTACAGACCATTTCCCGTTGGTATAAAAAATAGGTTAATCCATGCCTTTTTCTTATGGTTCTATCAATATCACCATGCTGGCTATACTAGATGAATCAACATGCATGAATTTTTTTGTTCCAATAAGGGAATTATAGGATTGGGGCATTCATAATGTTATTCTCCAGTTCTTCGAATCTCTTTTGACATTCCACAGTATAGTCAAAAGTAGTTTCATTATTTAGTAATTGTTCAATTGGGTAAGATATCTTAGAATATCCATTAACAAACTTTGGATAATATCACATATGGCCCAGGAATGACTCCACCTTTGACAGATTGGTCTGTGTTATGAGTTCCTTAATTATTTTCACCTTGTCTAGGTTAACCATGATTCCATACTTGGAAACTATGTGCTTGAGTAGTTTCCCAAAGGGTTGTATAAATTAACACATCTCGGGGTTCAATGATACTCCAATCTCGCAAAATCTATTAAGCATCATTCACAAGAGATCTAATATGTGGTTGTTCAGGCATACAAAGAGTGCCCAATCATTTAAGTATACTTCAAGTGACTTGTGGATGAAATCCTTGAAAATTTCAACAATAATACTTAAAAAAAACATGCAAATGCATTAACCAATCCAAACGTCATTTTTTTGTGTGTGAAGGTTCCCCATTTTGTGGAAAACATTGTTAGTGCTTGAAATTTTTCCATCACCAAGATTTGACTGTAACTAGAGTATCCATCCATAAAAGAGTATATTTCCTTACTTGCGACAACTTCTAGTACTTCTTCTGAAAGTGGGCTAGCAGGGATCCTTTGTCGTCACCCTACTTAGCTTATGGAAGTCGATGCATATCCCCAATTTCTTGTTCTTCTTTTTCATAAATACAATTGGGGATACCCATTCGCTCTCTTGGACTTCATAAAATAATCCTTCCTTGATCATCTTATTTAATTCCTCCTAGACCTTCAACTTGTAATAGTGATTCATTTGGTATGGTCATTGTTTGATGAGTATTTCCCCAGATTGAAGTTCGATTTTGAACTCACCAAATTCCTTCATAATAATTTTCAAATAATGGTATATATAATCAAAGACATTCGCAAATTCTTAAAATAACACAATAACTTCCACTACTAATTTCTAAATTGTATGGTTTTTCTCCTTCCTTAGCTATATTTACATTTATGGATCCCTCTCTGGTTTGTAGTGACCTTCGTACTTTTATCGGTGTCATATTTATCTCTCGTGTGCCATATTTATCCTTCGTATATTGATTTAGCACCCGTGCTTGTGTTTTTTATGTTGATATATGAACACCATCCTTTCATTATTATGGGAATTGTGGTTTATTGTAGACCATGCATCTTTTACAATAGATGTTGTAAGGATTTATCATTGCTCGTTGGTCCCTTATTGAAGTCTTCCTAGATTTTTTATCATAACTTCATTTAGTCCTTGGTTTCCTTCATTGTTTCTTGGTGGAAATACCATTTATGGAAAGTCCTGGTAGGTTATGGATGTATACTTCATTAGAGTCCTGTTGGCACCCCAACAACTCCCCTTGATTTGTGCCAAATAAAGGGTTCCCCATTAGAATTTTTGTAAATATTTAGCGTTTGAGTTTTTCTTTTATCTTTTCTTACTTGGTTTAATAGGTGATTTCAAGGTTTTATTTGTTTGATCAGTGATTTTTTGCACCACTTGCTCTTATGGCTTGGTTTCCCTAGAATAGGGATTTGGTAATTTGACTCATACATGTTGTTTAGGTCCTCTTACCTCTTGATTATTCCTTTAAAAACATTAATAACTTCTTTATATTGTTAGTGATGAATTTGATCATTTTATATAAAGTAAATTAAATAGAACTTATTGAAACTTCAAAAGAACATTGGTCTATTATATTTTTTTTATTATCAAATTATAAACCAATTATCTTAACTTTAAAGGCACTTAATATTTTATTAAGTTCTTTTTTCATTAAAGCCTATTTCAATTTTATAATTGTAATGTACCAATTTTGTCATTATTCATTTGAAAAATATCACAAACAACTGAAAACTATTTATTTGTTTAAGAAGTTGTCATTGTGATTAAATCCTATTAACATTTAAAAGGTGCAAATCAAATAAAATATTGTCTTGTATGGAATTTTGATGGTTATCACTTTTTGAAATGGTTACATGTTTTGAAATCATCTAAATATGTGGAGATTAATGACCACATATAAGATTGAGGACAAGTACATGTGAAGGATGGATCCATTTTTCATTACTATGAAATTTCATAAATTTAGATTTTAACGTAAGCTTTCATCACCTTGTGGATTTATATTTAATATGAAGCACACGTCATTATTCTAATGAATTTTTGAAATAACATTTTATATGGCAGAGCGTATCCATCCTATTTCCAGGAAGCCCAAACATGCATGTATATATTTGCGTGATGTATGATTATTATTTAAAATAAAGTGACATCTCAGATGGAAGACCATGAAGACGACACAGTTGGAGGTAGGACCGAAATTTTCTACCAACAGATTGATGAGTTCGTTCAACCGCCCGCGAGAAATTCCAAGTATGTTGACTGCGTGTTAATCAAAGAAAGAAGAACGCTAAATCAGAATCAGCTAATTCATAGACAAGACCGTCTTGTCGAGGATTGCTGGAAGTGATGATATTGTTGAGATGAGACCTGCGCATTAAAGGAGGGGCTCACTTGCCAAATTGTTGCCCGATATTGATGCTGGAAATACCGAATCACTTGAGTTCGTTCAACAAAGATTAAATTTGCAATTACTATCCATCATCATAGATTGTTGAAGCAAGCAGAGATTATCGGGGAATTTCAGAAATACATGGATATCAATATCAATTTAATATGACGCTGAAATTGGTTTATTTCAGTTACCAAACCGTTGAGGATTGCTCTCACCAGAACGCAGAAAATTGTGGGTTCGCTCTAATTGCCAGAGAAATACCCGATATTCCCAATCTTTTTCTTTTTACAATATTTTTATTCAGTAACTATTTTGATTTGTTTTTATTATGCAGCATTGAGCAGGTGAAAAATAAAAGTTCGAAGATCTTGGAAAACCCGTAGATCATCTCCTTATTATATCGCTAAACCTCATTGACAAATCTCTATATTGCTAGAAGTGATGGTTGCTTATGAAGATCATTGGATTCAATAAAGGTTGTCACTGCTAGATTATTCTCGATAATGTTGCGACTCAGATTGGAGGAGCTATCATGATTCTACGCTTAAGTCATAAAAGAGAACACAAGATTACGAAGGGAGATATTTTTCATTCTTTATATTATTCGTCTTTCAATATTTTTCATTCTTTATATTATTCGTCTTTCAATACTTCTCCTGGTAAAAGAAGGAAGTATTAAAGGAGCAGGAGTAAACCATGACCCCTAGCCGTCACAATTATTGGTTTTTTCTGTTTGGCAAACCCTGGGGAAGCCACGAAAACATTTTGAAGTTAGAGGTGGCTGATTGTATTCGATAATGATGGAGGAGGTTACTTCGAATTCCAAGTATCTCTCATCGTACAATGAAATCGGATGGAGGAATCTGCTCGACTAACATCAAGCAGAGGCATTTCAATGTCTACCTATATAAAGAGCACGATTCAAATGGGGAGGGAGAGGGGAAGGGGAAGGGGAGGAACGTTCCAGGAAATTGGACTCACTTATCTTTTTCATTTTTCTGTATGATGTTTCTCTGTTTGGGTAGAGGTATCAGCAAAGGATAGAGGATGCTGTTATTCTTTACTCTGTTCTTATTTGTAAATTTTTATATTTGTGAAGAAGAGGAGGCGCTGCTCCTGGAAAGGATTTTTGGATATGTAATTAAATCTGTATAGTTTCTTATCAGAATTATTTTGTAATCAGAAATTCTTCTTGCTTTTGTTTCAGATTCATTGGATTGTTGCAGTAAAGTTGTTTTATGTTGATACATTGGAATATTAGTTAGATACAATCTATCTGTTTATTTCTTTTAAATGATAGATTTGTTGTATTTAATTGTCTGGAATAATTGCAGATCTAATATATAAATCATATATGCAGAATCGAAGTATTTTTACAAGACTATGTTATATTGATGTGCTTCAACATATTGTTGTTTGTTTAATCTTCATTAAGTAAACAGTAATGTAATTTTTCCTTTATATATCTTATATCAATCCTCATGCTACTGGCCGGGATAAGAAATAATTATTAGATCATTGTAGTGTAGATTTAGGAGCTACTAAATATTTGCTTTCTAGAATAAGTTAGCTATTAGAAGTAATTAGTCATTAGTTCTAGTTTCTTTTTGTCAATTAGCAGTTAGGTTAGGAAATCAGATATTCACACATCCTCGGGAGACTCTCTACTTAGAGAGCACATTTTAAAGGTAGCAGGGCCTAGATCCTATGAGAAACAACTATCTTAAACATACATAGGGTTGCATTAAGCCCTCGGTGTGGGCTGTTTTTCCGTAAGTTGGCCAATGACAGTTTTCCCGGCCAACAAGTCCCTGCAATTTTGCACCTATCTTAGTTTAATGTGCATGAGTTTGCATTGCCAGACAGATTTCTCCATAATAGCCATAGTAATTTTCTCCCTTCAACTTCTGAAAACATATAAAAAAATGTTCAAAAATGTTCCCCTGTTACATTTGGATCTTCTACAAAGTGTGTGAAACACCATTGAGATGGTACCATGCCTAAAGTGGTTGGAAATTATTGTAGTTATTCTTCATCCAACAAGAAGTTTGTCTTCTTCTTTAACTTTTTCACCTGTGTCGTCGGATTGTCTCCATCTTCAAATGTTTTGATTGCATCTATCCTAAAAAGGTTGTTTATGTACCCAAGGTATACTTCATGATTTTCTTGTGGCCATTCTCGGAGAACCTCATATGACACCTTACTGGAGGAAAATTCCACATGTAACATGTTTTCCTCATTATGTTCGGGTTCCGTTTCTTGAGAATTTTGATAAAGATTTTATCAATCAATTGGTGATACCGACGATTCCTCGTGGTTGGTAGCATCAGTCTCCACTTCTACATCTCCTTTCTTTCTATCTAGTGGTATAATTACTTTTGTCTATCCCTTTTGGAAGATAAGTACTTCCTTTTTGGAGCATATTGTGCCCCTCATGGCATATATCCATGGTCTACCAAATAATACTTTGTACGCTTCCTTGGGTAGATTAAGTACTTTGATTGTCACCCATGTCTTAATGCTATAAGCATCAATTTTGACTACTATTAATATTTCTAGCAGGGTACAAGTTACATAATTTGTGACCCGGATTATGATCTTACTCTATCTCACTAAGGTTTCCCCATTTCAACCTAGAATCTTGAGGAAATAATGTTGATTTCTTCCCGAAGTTTTTCTACTGCATTGTTTATGCACTTATCCATTACAACAACTATTATTTATAATTATTTTTAAAAAAATAGATTGATCTTATGTTCACGAGTTTCCATCGGGTCATCGTTCTAGTTGTCCTCCACTTGTAGTAGACAATTGAACAAATCCTTGATGCACTTTAGTGTCTACTTATTGGTGGCCAACTATTTCAACGACGCCACTAGGTCTTCCATTCGATCTTTTAATTGTTGCATCTATGATTGGAATTTATCCTTTCATCTTCAACCCCTTATAGCGTGTAGTGCTTCTTAGTACACCGCCTCCTAAGCATTGAATTCTAAGTCATCATTGAGTTCCAAAGAGTGTTGGACGTAATAGTATTATTGTCTCGCTCTATTCGCAATGCAGGATTCCTTTGCTAACCTTTCCACTTGCATCATCTTGCATCTCATTTCCTAATATTCTTTTAGTATTGGACACTACTTTGTCTCATGATTTTATGGCCCATAGAGTGTTTATATTCATACCTCAAGGATATTTAAAATATAGTTTTTTATCATGTGTCCCCAGTCTCCATAGGCATAGCATTTACAAGCTACTTTTCCTCTGGGAAATGTTTATACTACCCTTTTCCTTCCTGAATGGGCATGTTTCTAATAAACATTCTAATAGTCATGTTGTGCATCACTTCGATCTCACCGTGTTCCATGATTATTACCCCTTAATAGCCTTGGTTTATATGGGCCCCTTTGATTGCTTAGATTTTTTGAGAAGTTATTCGAGGGGTGCTCACATGTATCATGTGTACGAAATTAGTTAAACCTATTCAACTTCTTGTTTTTGGTGGTTTCCCAATTCATCACTCGTTGTGGTTCCATGATTGCCTTCAACTCATGTCATTTTGATTGGTTTAGTCTCTTTAGTTTGCACTTGAGGGTCTCTAATCATTCATTTGTTCCTCTTTCTTGTTCTTTTGTTGATGGTCAGTATTGAGCACCTATGTTTCCATTTGTATTGTTGCCTCTACTGCCTACTTATATTTATTAGGGTTGGTATTCCTTACATGTGCTCTACTATATCTAATAACCCCTTTGTAAAATAATATACTCTCATACTATCGAGTACATCATAGTCTAGTTGTTCTGCGAGACCTGAGAGTCTTGCATTGTAGTGAGCTATGGTTTCTCCTTTTCACTGCTTAATCTTAGCGAATTGTTCAAATGTGATAGTTTGTGCTCTGGGTATGCATAGACATATAGGAATTTCTCCACCACATCCATCCACAAGTAAAAGGATTTGTTTCTTCCACATGTTTGAGACCATGTAGGCACATATCTTTGGAGTGAACATTCCCTTAAAAACTATCCATTGTATTTTTGGATTTGTCGCCCCCGTGCTTGCCACTTGGACCTAAGAAGGAAGATGTGGTCCTAGTCATCTATGGTATCTTTGAGTAGGGTAACGGAGCTAGATCTGGTTGTCCCCCATTTGCGCTATTATTTTCCATGGTGTGGTTATGATCGGGTTTTTTGGTTGTATCTATTCAACCCATCCTCAAGTAGCCTCTCTTGATACTTCTTCAGACACTTTGTTATGATCACCTTCTGACATCAGGTTCTGCTAGATTGGGAGATTCGATTAATCTATTGTTGTTGATGCCAATGTTCATGGTATCATCATTTTGGTTAGGAATTGTGGTATAATTTTTTTTCCTGTCATTAGGCTTGCCCCTAGAATTGATATCGAAGTTCACTTGTTAAAAACTTATGTTTGTAGTATGATTGCTCACTATATGACGTAGAGTCGAGAGTTGGAATTCCCTTCAAATGTTGGCTAGATTTTAGTTGCAATGGGTTTAATTTCAAAGTTATCATAGAATAATTGACTAAATTTATCATAGAATAACTAACCAATAACTCATTTGATTACAAGTATTCAACATAATAATGAATAATTTTTTCCTTAAAAAAAACGTTTAAAAATATCTATATGAACATTCCATGAAAATTGATGCAAAGTTATCGCAGTAAAAGCTCTCCTCTTGAGGCCAAAAACCCAAAAAAAATCACTAAAAATTCCAAAATAGATCTTAATTTCTAAAAAGGTCATACCAAAAAAAATTTCATGTCTACAAGCTTCTAACATAAAAACTAACTTGTTCCATATGATATTCCTCTATTTATACTAACTTATGGGCTTGCTTGGTTACTTTGATAATCGAGCAATCCCATTTTGGTGCTTGTTTATTGTCGGCTAGTGGTATTTACCCCCAACAACTGACAAGTTGTGGAATTCTCACAAGCCTGCTATATGTCCTTACCATCATCAGTTGGGTGGTTCTAATATCCTTGGTAAATAAGTGGACTTTCCTTTTTATTTCAAAAAGGTTGATTAGGACGGGGATGCTGCTGATGATATAAATAATTTTTAAGGCATCTATCATTCAAGAAATATGAAGGGTCAATAATTGTGAAAAGGAAAAACTAGGAAGGCAGCAATGTAACATATACTTAGCCCTTGAAGTTATGAAAGGTCAACATTAAGAGGGAGGAAACACCTAAGCTTGTATTTATTGAAGATTATTGGGATGAAAAAAATATATATGAGATCACAACCCTACTTAAGGAGCATGAAGATTTACTTCCACAGAGTTTTATGGAATTCAAGGGAATCAAAGGTGAGTTGGGAGACATGAAATTTAGTTGTGACTAAATACCAGGCCAGCGAAACATCGATCATACAGGATTAATCCCATAGTCAAAGAAAAAGTGAAGAAGGAACTTGATCGCATGTTAGCTACGAGAGTGATCTTTCCAGTTGATGAGTCTAAATGGATCAACCCCATTGTGATCGAGAGCAAGAAGGATACCAAAGACATTTGAGTATGTGTCTTATTCCTTTCAACGATGAGTCCTTGGATCCAATTACATGAGAGGAAGCCTATCCTTTACTAATGGATTGATAGGGTATTATTATGTTAGAATTACAGAGGAGGACAATAATAATACTATGTTCACAAAAAAATGGGGCTCTTTTCGTTGTAATGTAATTCCCTTTGGACTTAAGAATTCCCATGTAGTTTTCTCTAGGATTGTAATTATTGTTTTTAGGGACTTTATTCACAAGTTTCTGGAAGTTTATATGGACGAGTAGACTATTTATAGTTTATTGAGAGAGCATTCTAGTCCATTGATACTTACGTTTGATCATTTTTGTCAGCTTTAGATCTCATTGAATCTCAAGAAATGTATTTTTTGTGTTCCTTTTGGAAACTTGTTGAGACATATTGTTTGTTGGGGAGGAGTCTTGGTCGATCCTACTAAATTAGTTGTAATTGTGAACTTACCAACCTAAACCAATAGCTTTTTGTCATGTAGGATTCTACCAAAGGTTCATACATGACTATGCTTCTATCACAACGCCCTTAAAGCATCTTTTGAAGAAACTAGAAACAATTATTTGAACTCCAGAATGTGAAGAAGTATTTGCATTACTCAAGGAAAAGGTGGTGAATGAATTGATTCTTATATTCCCTGATTGGAACATAGAATTTCATGTGTGTGTTGATGCCTTAGGAATCAAACTAGGAGCTACCCTTGTGCAACCAGGTGAAGGTAACCTTGATCAGCCTATTTATTTTGACATTAGGAAGCTATCGGAAGCTGAGTGAAACTACACCTCCACGGAGAGGAAAGTACTAGCTATGGTATATGCATTATAGAATTTGTCTCACCTTTTTGGTTGGCCACTTTCATTTTTTTACTAATCATTCCGCCTTGAAATACTTAGTCAATAAGGTTATGTTGGAAGGCCTTATTTGTAGATAATTATTGTTGTTCCATAAATTTTCTTTTGATGTTGTAGTCAAACATGGAAATCACAATGTAGGACCCAAATATCTTTCTTAGCTGAGATTGTGTCTCAACATTAGATGTTGAAAATGTATTAGGCATTTGACAAGCCTCCATGGTCCTTGTGATAAAAATTGATGATGAGTAGTCGGGATCCATTTTAGATGTTCCAAGGGTACTGGTGTAGAATGATGTTACAGGGTTGGGTCAGTTAGTATTAGGTGCATAGGATTTACAACCTTGGGACATAGTTGCAAGAGAAGATGCGGGAAAAGTTGAGCACAAAGAGCATCCTTGAGAAGAGACAAAAGTAGAGCATACTAGAAGTAGTGTTAGATCTAATAGAAATTGGTATGATCCCCCACGTCACCCCCTTATATTTAGTCAATGCTAAGGGGATGTGGGTATACAATGAAATGAGGATATGGAGGAGGTTTATGGTGAGGGGATGTAGGAGAACATTTTGAGTATTCCCCTCCATCATCAACAACTTTGGACAACTTATCACTCATGGCACAGATTGAGCAGCATGCGGAGGATCCTGCACATTATCAAGCGATGTTGTAGACATTTCAAGAGCACATAAACATGGTCCCTTTCCTTTCTGAGTCCACCTAGGGACAAGTGTTTAGGCTCCACCAGTCGACATGATCACAAGCAGAAGCCAAGGCCTAGACATTAGATCGATTCGACCCATTTATCATTAATGGATAGCCACTTAATTTGATGTTGACTACTGGTCAAGCCACTCGGTATATGAAACTACAACAGTAGTCCACTCCTAGTTGGTTCACATGATATAGATAATTGTAGTTGAGGTTGAGAAGTGAATCTCTTGCATGGAGTGGGAACAAGAAGAGCTCTAGGTCGCCAATCAACAATTAGAAATTTGACTTATTAAGGTTGTTGCGGATCAAGATTAAGAATGACACACCTCCTGGTAGGCAAAACATGTAGTGAAGGTTGTTCAAGTATAGTTGGAGGGTATGGGGTTAATTTGTTAATCATGGGATAGATCTATGTCAAAACTGGGGAGTTATAGGTCTAACTAGAATTTGTGTAGTTGCATGGAAGTCAGTAGCAAAGGAAACTCATGGAATACTTACCACCTTTGGTTGTAGAATTGAACGTTACACTAGAACACTTACATACGACTACTGTAAAGAGCATAAGCATTTTCACAGTTGTGTGGGATTGGATGGGGATGTTGGGAAATATACAAAAACCAATGGAGGAGTTGTGAGATAGGATCAAATAGATGAATGTGGATTCTCAATCCCTCACAAATCCCCTTGGATAGTAGGCTAATCACATCGAGATTCCAAATTGTAGATGATCAATTGAATGCTTTGCATAAATTCGTAGTAGTAGACAAGAAGGTTGTTAGCTCAAATGCTATTGGATTTAGGACTGGAAGGGATACTTGCACTAGTAGGGATAAATCAATAGGTTCACCTTCATCATAAAAACTGGATTTGGATCCATTGATTAAAATCCTCCGTGAGTGTCACCCTATGGCACATTCCACCTATTTCATTCTCTAACAATTGGATTCTTTTGCATATGTATAGTGGGTGGCCTTGGAAAAGACATAATCATCAGAGAAGACAATTACAAGGCATAAGAATTCATTGTTGGTGCCTCTATCCTTTCGAAAAAATACAAGCCGCAAGTGGAGTAGTTCTAGTCTTTCCATGACCAGGATGTATAGATCATACCATATTTTTCCCCTTCATTTGAAGAATCCACAAAATAGCAAGGTTGAATTGAGGGCAAGTCAATGGTTATGGTTAGGGTTTTTCAATACCTTAGTTTTTAAGTAAAGTATGTGGATTATGGATGGTTAGGAAGAGTATGGGGATTAACACAAGAGATGCAACAAAACTCTGAAAACACATGGTGCAATTTGAATGACAATGGTTAGGAGGATAAAACATCATTAATGTATCGACATGGGTAATGGATTGTATTAGTTGTCCTTATCCTCTTTGTAACTATCTTGACATGGGCAATGTTAGAAACTCATTTTGTATAAAAACCCATGGAAGGTAAGGGAAAGGGTTGGATAAAAATGTTGTAAATGTTGTTGGTATTATCTTATTATAATAAAGGTTGCATAATGAGGGTTCCTTGCAATGTATGGGAATGTACTCTGGTTGTGACTCAAAGTTATCAATGAAATGAGAATGTTGGGAGTCCCCCTTCAAATTTATGTGCAATGTGTCCTAATGTTGAATATGTTTTACTATTTATGCTTAAAGGGTTATAATGGTTCTTATTTTGCATCTATGGCATGTCGATTTTGAATCATATCAGTAGTGTTGAAAATGCTAATGCACCTAGACTATTGTGGACCTTTTTTGGCCCTTGCATAAGGACCTTGGTCTCAGCCTATCTCCAACATTTACGAAGCTTTGATTTGGATCCCTCATTTTGCATGACAAATAGTACATTAGAAGGTGTTTTACTTTCATGGCTCATTTAGCTTACACCATTTAATATAATGCTTAAGCAACACCACTCTTATTAGGCAAGTGATTTTTGACACATGTTGGTGATCAAATTCCAACACCAAATTGGTGATGAAACCCTTATTTTATCCTTGGTTTTGTTTGTTCCTCATTAAGAGTTTCACTTGATGTTGTGTCAATTCCTTGCTAATGTACTTTCTACTTACTGTAACCTCTTATTTTCAAGTGATCTAGGTGAAAAACCATGCATTTTTGCCTTGATCATGACCCATATTCATACTTTTTGTTTTGAGAGCATTGCACATATTTCATGATGTAAAGTGTGTGACCGCTCTTTTTTCTCATTAAATCTATAGCACCTTGTATAATCCAAAAATTTCCGCAAACTGTTTATTTTTTCAAATTTTTGCTTCCAACCTGATTCTTAAATTTACCTTGATATACATACTTGAATTTACTATCTAACTGATGTTAGATCCAAGCTATAATGTTGAATTTTATTTTCTTCGGACATTGTAAGTAAAGAAAAGTTTTTAGATCTTTAGTGCATGTTTCCTTCATGATTATTGTTTAGGGATCTTCTTCTTCTTCTTCTTCTTTTGTTTCAGCTACAATGATTTTTCATAATTGATTTAAAGTTTACTCATTTATATTGGTTTTCTTTAGTCGTATTAGTTAAGAGTCTCCATCTTTTCTTTGAAAACCATAGCATTTAATTTGCATTTTACATTACATTTCTTAGCCCGCAAATCCTTTCATTTTTTATTTGGTTTATGATATGTTTAGAGAAGATTGATAGAGAAAATAAATCATTTTGTTTCTTAGTATTAATCATTACGCTAGTAGAAAAAGTGAGATATGACTAAAAAAACTACTAAAAATTCCATATAAATGACTAAGTTTAGTCACTTGACTATTAGTAGTTTATTGCTAGTCACTTATAATGCAACTAAATATATGACTAATTTTTTTTTGTCATTTATTGGTTTTTCTGATTGGTCAGTTTGGTTATTTAGTAGTTTTTTAGTCATTCATTACTATTTTTTTGTTTTTATAGAAACGGATAATGAGCTTTCTATTATAAAAAAACCAGAGTTTACAAAAAGAGGAAGAAGGATTGCTTCCAAAATGGGGCTGGGTCTTTGACTCCAAATTCATCCTTTTCTTTTTTGTTACAACCATGAAGCATCCCTAAATTGTGCAGACTATAGCAACTATAAAAACTGAAAAACTGTCCAAGCAAAAAATGACAAACAATACATAGAGTGGAAAATAGGACTTCTGATAAAAACTTTACAAAAAGGTGTTGCTAAAACGCAGAGAGGATCTCGTAAACAAGAAGTAGAAACCCTGGCCGAGGACGTCCATAATTAGAAGCGCACCAGAGACCAAAAAAACGGAGGAGAAATGAAATTAAGTCTGATACTGGACCTCCGGGTGCCTAGGGAGGATCACAGGCTCCTCAAAGGTCACCGCGCCACCTCCAGATTTCCAACCCGTAAAGAAATGCCCGATGTCATTCCTTAAGAGGTCAACTTTCTGTTCAACAGATTTTATACCACTGTTAACATTTCCAAAGTTGGAATCGATGTTGAGGGCAGAGACGATGTCCACTTTCTCTCCTAGTTTGAAAGTCTTGTCCTGGCCTTGGCTGCTGCAATGTCGAAGCTCAAATAGTGTGATTTGAACAAGGGTATACAAATTGGAGAGGGCCCTTTTCGTTTCCAAATTTTCATAGCGCAACATTCTTAACTGTTCCTGAATTTCTTTTATTATTTTTGAACCGTTCTTCGGGGTGAGGGCTTTGTCCATGCCCATAGGAGAACCAGGGGAATTGTGCTCTTTCTGAGCCGAGGAGGGATACCATTTCCCTTTTATGCCTGTAAAATCCATATTACATGAGACATGACCAAAAGGGGTTACCGGGGAGTCGTTTACCTGGCTTTCTTCCTGGAGCAAGAAAGATTTCCTGAGGCCATGATGCGTGATGTCTTCATGCTTCTTGATTGTCTTTCTACATCTTAAGCACTGGGGCAGAGGAGAGGCTAAATCGCGTGCCACAGGCGAGCCAAGAAAGCTAAGATCCCCCATTTCACAGAGGATGTTTCTCAATAACTCCTTCGTGATGCAAACAGAAGGGAAACCACAGACAGAGTTTCTTTCTCGTCTCCCACACGCTATTAAACATGTCCTGTCCACCGCCTGAATCGAGCGCGTGCTGGAAAACTTTCCCGACCCTTATTAGATCCCCAAGACAACAAATGAGTCCTGGGCGAGGTTGGTGAAAACTCGTCCCAAGGAATTGTTAAAATTCAAAGTACCGCCAATTCTTTTGATGCTCCAATTTTTCAAATACCCGATTGAAAGAGCCATCAGGAACTGAGCTTTAGGGGATCCAAACTTTGTCATAGAAATTTTTATCACACTTCAATATGCCACAATTAATATTTGCTCCGTCATTGGCCAATTTGTCCGCTTGATGGTTGTGGATGTGTATCACATGTTGGAAGTCAATAGCATGGAATTCTTTTACTATGCAATTTAGGAGATAATGCGTTTTGTTGGACGGGCTCTTTTGGTTTTTCGAGAGCTTTCTGGATTCTCTAGTGACCAGTAGCGAGTCACCAGATACCACTAGCTCATCGATTCCAATGATTTTGGCTAACTCAAGTCCTTTAATTAAGGCCAACCATTCAGCGTCGTTATTAGTTTTTTTGCCGATCCCCCAAGCATAATCAATCTGCTTGTTCCCCTTGGAGTCAAAGATGACTCCTCCCGTACCTTCCAACCCAAGGTTACCTTAGAGGCTCAGTCATAAAAGAGAGTGTTGCAACCGATATCCTTTCTTCATACTTGAAATTCAGGGGGGCTCATTCTTACCTGCCAATTCGGGGAGTTGGATTTTTTAAAATGTTTAAGGCCGGAGAAGGAGGGGGATGGATTCAAAAAATTAGAGACCCAAGCTCGTTCCTCCACCATGAGGGGTTCTTTGCTGAGGTTATGCATCCCTCTTATGAGGAGAGCTTCCACCCAAAGGCCTTTAGCTGAAGAGAGCACCTTGTTTAAGGCAGTAGCTTTTCCTAATTGAAAGATTTCTTTATTCCTTGTTGTCCAAATTTTCCAACATACATATTTCGAAAGAGCTTCCCAAGATCTGGCGAAATCGAGCTTTTTTGAGAGTGAGCCATGGTAATAGTCTTTCCAATTTCCGAAAAGATCGTTCCAGGAAGTTGGCATTGTCAGCTGAAAGGGAAAACCGTGGGTGGCGAGGGACCATACCTCTTGAGTGAATTTACAATTCAAAAAAACATCCTCAAGAGTTTCTTCCGATTCTTTGCAAAGAGTGCAGCGCAAAGGACCCTCTATCCCTCTCTTTCTCAAATTTTCAGCAGTAAGGGTTTTGCGATGGGACAAAATCCAGAAGAAGGCGTTTATTTTTGGCAGACCATCCTTACACCAAAATTTTTTCCACTTTCTATCTTTAATACTATTATTTTTTATATTATAGAGGGTATGATACCCTTCTTTAACCGAATAGGAGCCAGAGTATCCCCATCCTCTTATGTCCTAAAGATGATTGTGCACTGGAGCATGACCTTGAAGCGTGCAAAGAAGCATATCGAAATCTGTCTGTAGATGTATCAGGGTCTCTAAGTCCTTCCATCCGACCCATCTTCCATTGGGGGCCTAGGTGGATAGGTCATAAAGAGAGAAAATGTTGAGATGGTCAAGCCAAAGATTAAGGTCAAAGAGAGCCAACAAAAAATTCGAGGGAGAGGAGGGTCCAAGATTTTCTTTCCAAATTCGAATCCTCCTCCCACTCCCAAGAATCCAATAAAGGTTGTCTTGTATAAGGAAAACAACTTTTTTGCAGAAGTCCCAAATTGGTGAGCCACTTTGATTTAAATCGATGTCTAACATGCATCTATTTCTTGAGCCATTCAGATATTTCCGATGCAGAATCTCCTTCCACCAAGCTTTACCACCCATGACTAGTCTCCAAAGGATTTTTGCTCCCAGAGCAAGGTTCATGTAATTTGGGTTTCTTAAGCCCGCACCACCACAATCCTTCGGACTGCAAGCATTGTCCTAATTAACTAGATGGAATTTTTTGGTACTGGTGGATTTGCCTCCCTGCCACGGGAATTTTCTTAACTCTTTGGTGATATATTGAATGATTTTTTTGGGGGATAAAGAGATCGAGCAAGCATAGGTTGGGTATGCTAATAGAACTGCATGAACGAGTACCAATTTTCCGGCAGTATTTAGCCATCTTGCTCCCCAGGAATTTATTTTGGTCTTGATCTTATCAATCAACCCTTGCCAATCCAACGTCCTTTTTTTTCCTTTGAGGATGGGAGTCCCCAGGTAGTTGAAAGAAGTCCAGAGTATCTTTCCTTCGAAACCTAGGATCCTGGCGATTCTTGCCATAGTCCCAGGCGGGTAGTTCCATCCATACACTTTATATTTAGTAGAGTTCACCTTGCCATCAAAGGCCATTAGAAAAGTGGATAAAGCCTCTTTGAATCTTTCAGCGATGACCGTGGAGGCACCACCCAAGAAGATAATGTCATCTGCGAATTGTGCGTGGCTGACCACCTTAACACCTCTAGCAATTTTGATACCTTTTAACTCACCTGCACTATGTAATGAATGAAGCTTCCTACTCATAGACTCTACGACCAAAAGGTAAAGGAATGGGGACAAAGTACAACCCTAGCGAAGTCCCCTAGTGACTTGAAAGAAATTTGTGGGTCTGCCATTCACAAGCGGTGCTATCCAGGGGAGACCAATACTAGCTTTGATCCATCTTACAAATCTAGTTGAGAAGCCAAATTTATGCATAATTTCGAAAATAAAAAAATGGTTAAATCTATCAAAAGCATTGGCCATGTCAAGCTTCATAGCCATACCATGTTTTTTTTTTGTATGCTGGAGTGAATGGCCTCTTGGATGATGATTATGTTGTCTAGAATGTGACACCTAGTGATGAAACCTCCTTGGGAGTCAAAAATGAGGGAATCCATGATTTTCTTCAATCGAGCGGCTAGAATTTTTGAGAGAATTTTGTAAGAGGTGTTGCAAAGAGAGATTGGTTGGAACCTGTCGATCGATTGTGGCCTTCTTTCTTAAGGGATCGGGGCAAGAAAAGAGGAGTTGGTTGTGCTGCCAATCTTATCTTTCTTTCTGGTCCAGTTTAGCATCCTTTGTAAGTCCTCTTTTATGATGTCCCAAGCAGCTTTGTAAAAGTTGATAGTGAATCTGTCAGGCCCAAGAGCCTTGTCGACTTGTAAGGCCCAGAAATCATCCTTCATTTCGAACTCCAGAATTGGCTTAGAGAGATCTTTGTTTTCACGATCAGAGATGGTTGTGGGGATTTCGGCTAGAAGGTCGGCTTGAGCTATGGGATTGGTCTCTTCCGAATCCGTATAAAGCTCTTTAAAATGCTGGAAGACATGATTTTTGATAACATCCTGCTCTGTGATCGTCCTTCCACTTCTGTCTTTCAAATTTTTAATAGTGTTGAAGCTGAGCCTAACCTTGGTTTGCTTATGAAAGTAATCTATGTTGCTATCCCCGCCTTTGAGCCACAGTTGCCTGGATTTTTGCCTCCAAATTTCTTCTTCGTGTCTGGCAGCGACAAAGATTTTCATATTCAACTCCCTTTCTTAAGACAAGATCAAATTGGTGATCTCTTCCTTCCCCGTGCTAGAGTGGAGAGAAGCAAGGTCCTTCTGGAACTGGATTTTTTGAGAGCTTGGGTTCCTGAAAGTTACTTTTTCCCAACTCTTTAGGGCGTATCTCACCAGCCTGAGCTTTGATCCCCAGATATAACTTGGTGAGCCGAAGCAATGAGAATTCCAAGTGTTTTGAATAATGTCCATGACTTTGGCATCCTGAAGCCAAATTGAGTTAAAAGGAAAAGGTATGGGTCCAAGGTTGGCAGGGGCCGACAGGGTCAGAGAAATGTGTTTGTGATCAGAAAAAACAAAAGGAAAAGTAAAGGAAGCAGGGAGAAGATCTTTTTGAAGGAAGGAGGAACTGACTAGAAATATGTCAAGACGTGTCGCTATGTAACCAACGCCCAGTCTTTTGTTGCTCCAGGTGAAGTTTCCATTTTTTAGCGGCAGGTCCAGTAAATCCAGATCAGAGATTAATTCTTCCATCATCTCAGCGAAGGGATCCCTGACCTTAGAACCACCCCTCTTTTACTTCTACGATTTAGTTGTGTTGAAGTCACCGACGAGGATACGATCTTTACCTTGCAACTCTTCCTTAAGAGAGGAAAAGTCATTCCAGAAGGATTGCTTATCCCTTGTGGGTTGGTCCATATACGTTGCAGATGTAGAGGGGATCAGGATCGTCCTTCCCCTGTAATTCCGTCAGTAGCCAGTGAGGGCTTTCTCTAACCGAGACTATAGTGAAATTGTGAGAGAAAAAGGAAGTTATTCCTCCAGAAGCCCCTCTGGAGCTTATGACTTTTCCATGGCAGTTCTTCCAGAACAAATGTGAGAGTGACAATTCCTCCACATTTGTTAGTTTAGTCTCTTGGATTAACAGGATATATGGTCTTTCTGATTTGATGAAGTCTTTAAGAGCCTCCATTTTGGTCTGTCCACCCAAACCCTTGCAATTCCAAGAGATGGCTTTCATTATTTCTTGAGCGACTGTGATCCTGCTCAGGATCTATCTTCCACTCTTTATCCTACTAGATTTTTGGTATTTTGCAGGAGATTAGTTTCCTCGATGCTCTTTTGCCTTCGAAGTTCTAGTTCTCTTTCCGCTTCCTACTCCCCATGGTACCTTTGAGATTTTTTTCCTCTAGTATTTAGGGTCGGTCCAATGTCGAGGAGATCGAAGGACTGGGAGGAGGAACGCTCAGGAGTGAAACTCTGCGGGGCCACTTTAGTGTGCTTGACCATATCTACACAAGAGCCACCTGGAGTTAGGGATTCTTCTAAGACACGGTGACGCCTTTCTTCTCTAGGAGAGGTGACAGGGATGCTTTCCATCGCAGAGTCCTCTTGATTTTCTTCATTCGTGAGATTTTCAGTTGAGGGGATTTCCCCTTCTTCCACGTTCAAGGCCTGGAATTGGTTATTGGTGGGGGCTTCCTTGCCTTCCTTCGAAGGCTCCTTGTTTTTTTCTGCTTGTGACCCATTAGCTACCGGAACTTGAGGGGGAGTTTTTCTTCCCTTTTTGACCTGCTTCCATCCTTCTTCTTGAGTTTTTCCTGGGTTTTCATGAGCTAGTTTTGGGCAGTTTTTGACAAAATGCCCGTACTCATGGAATTTTTTGCACTTGAAAGGTAGTTGTGCATAGTCAACCTTTTGCAGATGTTCCCATCCATCCATACACAGTCTCACATTTTCTGGTAGACCTTTTTCCAGATCTACTTCCACACATATCCTGGCACAAGAGAACAAAGGCCCTTTTGGTTCCACTTTATCAATGTATTTTCCAAGAGAGTTACCGATCACCTGAAGGATTTCATCGTTCCAACAGTGTAATGAAAGGTGTGGGAGACGAACCCAGATCGTAATTGCAGAGGGAACATCCTTTTTAGGATCAAATGTTATACTCCATCGGTTTAAATACAGCCCCCGAGGACCCATGAAGTAAGGGCCACTGCTAAAAATGAGATCTCTATCTTCTTTTAGTTCGAATAAGAAGGTAAAAAAATCCTTACCACAAAAGCAGTGCTGAAGACCTCCAGATATCAGAGGCATACAGTTTTTGTTGATCCAATAATCCATAGTTTTTGGTGAGGGCCAGATCCCAGTGAATTTCCCTATCAAACCTCTCTCACTCAAAGCGAGGGGCTTTCAGTCTTGAAGCGGCTGACATGATCTAAATACGAGGGGTTTCATCTCGTTTGACAAATCCATCTCCTGATTCCGGAGCTGAAGAAGAGATAGGCATAGAATCCACGTGAGCTCGAAATGCTATGTCCAAGAGATGTCAACGTTCCTCCAGATCCATTTTCGGAGGCGGATCCATACTACACAGGTGGATCCAAAGGACCTGCAACCAAGAGCAGTCGTCGCGGCCAACCCTAGTCGTCGCAAAACCCTAGCAGCGCTGCATTCAAATATGCAAAGGCCCTCTAGCACATGTAACGTTCTTACTAACACATATTTAGTCATTGATTACTATTAACTAGTCATTTATTTAGTTATTGATTGCTATTAATTGGTAATTTATTTAGTTATGATAGTCATTTATTGCCATCAACAAGTAGTATATTTAGTCATTTTAATATTTAATTGTTGTTAATTGGTAGTATATTTAGTAATTTTTATTCACCGATTTCCATCCATTAGTAGTATATTTAGTGGTTTTTTTAGTCATTGATTGATGTTAACTGGTCATTTATTTAGTCATGATAGTAATTTATTGTCGTCAACAAGTAATATATTTAGTCATTTAAATCTTTAATTGACATCAACTGGTAGTATATTTAGTCATTTTTATTCACTGATTTATGTAGATAGGGCACAGAGGAATCAAACCACCAAGCTCTTTCCCGTAAGCAAGCTCCTACCCGTAAGCCAGGTGCTCTTTCATTGAGCTAGCACCCTTAAATAGAATCAAAGTTCACACTAAAAAAATAAGTTTTTTTGTTTTTGCTCGAATCTCCCTGACTTGCGGGAGTGGCCTATGGTCTGAGAAACCACAACCCAGGGGCATCTAAACCATCAAAATCACTCGGGGATCGCACCCGACCTGGACTGCACCAACCTCAACTTCACTGGGTCCTAAATAAGTCACCCCTAAGGGGAATTGAACTCAAGTCGCCTTGCTAACGAGACCCACACCTTAACCGAGTGAGCTAGCGGGAATTGACACTAAAAAAAATAACTTTAGTTAAATATATAAATCACATTTTATATTGACTTTTTATCTTCCACAAGGTACTAATAGTGTCAAAATAAGACTTGATCAAACAAAAAGATAATCGACATGTAGATTTTCAAAGCAACAACAAGTAACATACCTTTTAAGAGGAAATCCATAAATCTAGTGCATCCCAACCATGTGAATACACATCTACCATTTCCAATCATTTAACTCCAACTATAATCTCAATTCACAAAATAATCACTGTTGCTATAGTCTTATATACTGGTGAGATGACTTGTTGAAGGAAGGATACACCATTTTCACCAACGCAACACTTAGCAGGTTGGGCCTATCGTTGTTGCAATATTTCTTCAAGATCTCTTGCAATCTGCACCCATATCAATTGAATATTTGACTCACCTAAAAACATTATAGGGCAATGAAGAATATATACATATATATGTGTATACATATATATGTATACATATATATGTATACACATATATGTATACATATATATGTATATACATATATATGTATACACATATATATGTATATATATATATTACAAGCACGAGTGATGAGCTTTTATATTAAAAAAAGAGGCAGAGTTACAAAATAAAGTTTGGAAGACTGTTCCCAAAATTGGAGAGCTATCATAGCAGGCTCATCCAATTCTCGTCTTTGCAGTTCATACACACACTTAATTCTACGACAACTATTGATCCTTACAAACTTTCCTAACAGAACACAGCAAAATAAATACACATCAAGTAGATAGATAGTTAACTAGCTTCTTAGAGCAATTAAAAAAGGACTTTAACCAAGCAGTTCTGGAAAACCATGGAATATCAGACAGAACATTGATGGTCGATTTTCTCCTTGCTGCCATTCACTATTCCGACGTTCTCTTCATTATTGTCGTGGAAGACTGTGGGACTGCTTCTAAAATCAGACCTCATGCCATCAAGCTTTGCTTCCACCACTTTCAAACTATTGTGCAGAGAGTTAATTTGAGTGTTGATATCACCTGAACAAGGGCAGCCATTATCCATTTTTCCAACAAGCACATCAAAGTACTCCTTCATTTTGTTGTAGCCATTGTGTATTTCAGAAGTTGAGATCTGGACGAAGGTGGCGAGGTTGGAAATAACTTTTTCTGATCGGATTTTTCACCCCTGAGCCATCAAACTTGACTTTCCAGCTCCAGCAAATGTGATAGGACCTATGAAGACGGGTTGTCTTGCCCATGTGAAGACTCCAGATTGATAAACCCACTATCCAAACCTTGCGGGGAGGCCCAATTATTGTGGTTGCCAGGATCACTGGAGTGCCCGCGAGCAAAGTGTTGCATTACCCCACCCATGTTCTGGCTGGCACCCAATTCAAGAGTGGTCCAGCTCTTTCAATTTCTAGGCTCGTTGAAGAGTCCACGAGTCGTTGGCTGCACTACACCGCCATTTCTATGTCCGGAGCCTAACTCAAGAGGCACCCAATTTCTACCATTTCCAAGCTCATCAACCCTGGAGAGACCATGAAGTAAATTCTGTGCCGAACCACCACGAGCTTGCCCAACACCACCATTCCCCTGCCCCTAAACCACGTCGAAGGCTGACAGGTAATGCTTCGTTCCAACCCCCCTGCATTGTCCTGTAGATTCTTCCTGCAGCGGCGCCACTGCAGTAAAGAAAGGTTCAAACCCTTATCCTCCATAACTAACCAGTGAGGTCCCAACTTATGAGCCCAAATAACTACAAATGGCTCCTATAGAACCCAAATCTCAGCAATTCGAATTTGCAGAATGTCGAGCATACCACCCTGTGGCGTGATATAAGGCAGGGCGGAGGGTGGTGTTAATAAATGCATGCATGCGAGACAGGTGGGATGAGACCAGTGAGGGTGCCAAGTGTTCCAGGAGTACGTGGGAGAAGACCGATGCAGTGAAGGGGATCCCAAGGCAATCTTGCCATTACTCCAAACGCAAATTTGAATAACTCTATAGTTTGAGGGGTGAGAAATGTGGTCCCAATCCATGAGAGGGGTCTTAAGAATCGAGGTGTTCATGGGAAAACGAGAGAGGGGACTAAGGGACCCAATTAATGACAATGTTGAGATCATTAATGGTCGCCAAACCACAATCCAGACCAACGCCAATGTTTGCCATGTTTTCAGCTTCCTTGTTGTTGTTTCTCAAGATGTGGAGAAAGGAATTGGAGTTAAATTCCTTAGGCACATAGGTGAAGAGGTGCTGAAGTTTGGAGATTGGTTTTCTGCGATTGATAGCCAAAGATATGGCCTCCCTGATAACTATCATGGATCTCCGAAGGCCACTAGGTCCCTGGCATCGTCATTCCTGACAATTTCCATTCCTTTGATCAAAGCGAGCCATTCCAACTCATTGTTAGTCCTCTTGCCAATTCCCCAGGCATAGTCTTTCTTTTTGTTTCCATCAGAGTCAAGGAGGACTCCTCCCGCACCTGCCAACCCAAGCAATGAAGAATATATTAACAATAGAAAGAACATATATAACACAAACCCAATAACATTTTTATTTTTCCCTTTTATGTTGGTATTTTAAAACAAGAGGAGATCACAAAATATGTAACATTTACACTCTGCAGAATAGCAAAACTATAAAGAAATACGAAAATATAAAATTATAAAAATGAATTTGACAAACACCATAATAAATGTATTCAATCAAAACATGAATCAAGATCATAACAAATTTCCAGACCGAAGAATTTACATGGTGTTGGGAAAATTAATTGTCTAATTAAATAAATAGTTGAAACACCCATGCATTAATTGTCAACACGAGGAAGTCTTTTTTATTTCGAAGCTATCGCGCAAAGTATACGCAGGCTTAATTTCCATCCAACACTGTTATCTATTATACAATCCAAAATAAACGAACTCAAGCCATTCTTTAAGAAATATCGAATCACACCCTTCAAACCAAATTAAATACTGAATTAATTACTCTCTGCTAAAACACTCTGTTGAAACTCATGCATAAAATAGAATTTACACTATGTATAAAATTAGAATCACTCTGCATACACCCACACTTTCTTCGGAGACAACACTAGATTGATAAAACTAAATTCACACTCAATCATTTCAATAGAGTAAAATCACACTTGCAAGTATTCAAATGACAGTATGATTAAAAAATATTGATTTAGAGAACATATTCAAATCCTATAACGTTACTGAGATCACTACGTTGGCCAACAATATATTAGTAACAACAATCAGAAATAACAACAAAATGAATAATAGCTATGAAAACAATATTAACCAACACACACACACACGCACTTACAATTAATGGCACCAACATATGCTCAGGGAAGAGGGCCCTTCCTCCACCGAGGAGAGCTGGATCTCCACAATGAAACTCTACAACTCCATGATTAAAGAACTGCTAGAATGTATTATTGAAATAAAATTATTACAACATAGTCTGGATCATATTCTACAACATATGATTGCTTTCTCTCTTCTCCCCCTTGATATGTCAAATTGATTACATATTTATACAAAAACTTGTTGAAGAGGATGAGGAACTGAATTCCCAACTTGGAATTTGTTTGAACAATTTGCCCAATTTGAAAATCGGCTGTAACTGCAAATATGGAAATTACACCTTTAGATAACCGACCATATCTATCAATCCATGGTTTAATTAGGAAAACGTCTTCACTTAATTGGGCTCGTTCTGAACAAAACCCATGTTCTGGATTTTCGATATTCTTCTTCCTCTACCCGAAAATCACAACACAAAAAATGTGTTCTTATCTAGCATGCGTTTTGGTTGGGAACGTTTGATTGTGAATTGGAGGATGCCATGTTGGACTTGGGAATGAATTGAGATCACAAATCCACATAATCAATCCTATGAATGAAACCATGTTGTGAATTTCCACGTGGAGATGTGTTAACATGCCAACTTTGGATGCTAGAACCATAAGTGTTGCTACAAGAAATTGCTTCATAAACAATCATCAGTAAAATCATGCATAATAGTCTTTAATTCATTAAAAATAAAAGAAAATAATCATTATTAACCACTAATGCATCAATAGGAGTAATATGGTATTTTACGAGCAGTTACAACAAATGCATGAAAAATGGAATGATAAATGAGCAATAATAGGAAGAAGAGGGATGAAATATGTGTCTATAAGTGATGAAAATATGGGCAAATCCGTGACCCAACATCTCCCCCAAACTGAAAATGTTGCATGTCCTCATGCAACCTAATACCTGTGTAGCATCCAAACTACACTAGTGCAAAATTATATATAAGTGACCAGGTGACTAAAAAATTTAGTTACCACAATTTTTTCAAGGGATAAACGACCAAAATTGAGCAATTTTAAGTGAGCCAGCTAAAATCGACTAAGTTAAACGACTAATTTAGTCACGGGATAAAATATATGACTAGATAACAAGTGACTAAAATGCAAATGACTAATTTAGTGATAGGAATACAAATATGACTATCTAATAAAGACTAAGAATATGAATGAGTCATTTATGTTAGTCATTTTTAGTTGTGTCACTCTGACAATGGAAAATTACAATTTTGACCATGAATTTGTATGATTTACTAAATTTGAATACTGCAGATGGATTCTAGGAGGTCTTTGAATTCATATGCAGTGCTAATTTAGTAAATTGTAATATTGTAGATGGATTCATGAGATACCCCCCTGTGTCACTCGACAACATTTTCTTCTTTCAAGACATCCAGTGAGGTCCCTACAACTCTCGGTGTTGGTCGATGTGTTCATTGGCCTCAAACCTCTTTTGTAAGTGCAATATTGTCGTCATTATGTGCACTCAAAATTATAGATTCAATTCACATGATCTCAATCCTTACCATGCTAACTCAAAATTGTCAGCCGACTGATTTCTTCAAGGCATCCAGGGGACTCCGTCAGGGATGCCCTCTTTCTCCCCTTTTGTTCCTGTTGATCATTGATGGGCTGAGCCTCTCTATTCTCAAAGCAAAAAGCGAGGGCTCTATTGTGGGAATCAAAGTCTCGACCGGTGTATCAGTTACCCATACGTTGTTTGTGGACGATGTGATGCTATTTGGGCTTGCAATTTTGGCGGAATGGTTACAGTATAAGAGAATTCTTGACTTCTTTTGTTTGGTTACTGGCATGCTCATCAGTATGGTGAAATCCTTTTTCCTGAAACACTCACTGGAGGTGAATGTGGAACATAGTGTCGGGTGTATTCTTCCTTTGGAATTTAAGGAGTTATCTGAAGGCTCAAAGTATCTCGGCTACTTCCTCAAACCTGCAAAATATAGGACCAATGATTGGCTATGGCTTGTTAAACGATTTGATTCCCGCATTAGTCATTGGAGCTTGAGATATCTTTCACTGGGTGGCCGGATTACTATGGAAAAATCTGTCCTCCAAAACATGGGAGTATACTGGTTCTCCCTATGTAAAATTCCGGCTTCTATTATCCGCATACTTCGGGGAAAATTCTTCCGCTTTATATGGTCTGGTGGGGGAGAGAAGAACAGATTTCATTTAATTAATTGGAAAAGTATGGCACAACCATATTCTCTAGGAGGCTGGAATATAAAGAATATGGAATTGTTCGTGATGGCGCTCCATGCAAAGAGCCTGTGGCGGGTATTATTTAATAACTCTATGTGGGGCTGTATCATTCGGGCCAAGTATCTCAAAAAGGCTTCGGTTGCGTCCTGGTTTTGGTTTGGCAGACATTCTGTTAATGGCACTTCAAATATTTGGCGCGGGCTCATGGGATCATATTCTGTTGTGCCAAAGTGGCTCGCTTTGATTCCTGGCAATGGCTGGGATATCAGACTTGGATTGGACCCAGTTGTGGGGGCTTCACATACGTATCCTTTCTCTCCCGAACTTCTTGCACATCTACGAGCTCGGGGGCTTTTTAACCTGTCACATGCTGCTACTTTCAATAATGGGGGTTGGATCACTGCTCGTCAACTTGGCATTCATGGGGCGATGGGAAAGGAATGGTCAAATTTCACTTTACACCTCTGTCAATCAAACATTCACCTCTGTGATTCCCCGGACAGGTTGGTTTGGTCTTGGGATGTTGCTCGTGGAATGGTTACTTCAAAACTTGCTTATGATTCATTATTTACAGACTGCAAACTGAAGGCGGTTTGGTGGCATTCTGTGATCTGGAAGCTTGCCCTTCCTCCGAGGATTAGATGTTTTATCTGGTTGGCATTGGGCAACAAGATTCTTACCTGGGATAACCTCTATCGTTGTGGCTTCTATGGTCCTGGCTGGTGTCCTTTATGCTGTTCACACTTGGAGACGGTTGATCATCTCTTCTCTTCATGTACAATCGTAAGGGAACTTTGGATGCTTATTGCCAACACTATTGGCATAACTGCTATTTGGCACTCGTTCTCATTGCTGGAAAGTATAGGTCATTGGCTCGGCGACTCTCGTTCTACGCGATGGTTAGAACTCCCTTATTATATGTTGTGGGAGCTTTGGAAGGCACGTAACTGCTTTGTTTTCGATGGTATAGCTATAAGCCTACATTGGTTAAGTGGTCGTATCATTGCTTCATTTATGGAGAAAAATTTTGGCTCAGTCCTTACGGGAGGCAGGACTGTCCCTTCTAATAAGCTTTCTGGGTATCGTATTGCTCCCCCGGTATTATTGTATCCTTGTGGGTTTTTTGATGGGGCTGCAGCTGGGGGGGGAGGAGTTAGTGGGGCGGGTGTGGTGCTTCATATAAACAACTCCGATTCCTATTGGATCCATTTAAATTTGGGTTCTAGAACGAATATGCGCAGTGAATTATGTGCACTCTGGCTCCTTTTATTCTTTGCTTGGCGCTTACAGGTTTCCTCACTAGTTGTTATGGGTGATTCTTCTTCCATAATATCGTGGGCGTTGGGTTCTTGCCCTCTTAATGTGTTGATCCTCACGGAATGGTTGGCTGCTATCAGGAAATACATTGGTGACTTTCAGCATATTCACTTTGCCCATGTTTTCCGCGAGATTAATATGGAGGTAGACATCCTTTCCAAGAGGGCTTTGGATTCACCGACTGGCATTATTTTGTGGGAGGAATGGCATGGGGACCTCCTTTACTCTCGGGGCTCGATTGACCTGCTTTGGAGCTGACTCATATGGTTTGGACTTGTAGGACTCTTTTGATTTATTTTCTCTCATGTTTATTTGCGGCTATATATTTATGCAGGTTCATAGGTACTATCTCCAACTTCTTGTTGGATTTTTGTTCTGGTTGGTTTATGCGGCTCTATTTATGATATTTGATACTTGTGTCCAGGCCTCTGGCTGTTTTGGACCTTATATTGGACTTATATTTCATGTATTTATGTCTTGGCATTTTGATACTTTGCCACTTGAGGTCTATTAGCTTTTGGTCATGCAGTTGGTGGGTATTGATTGCTATATGGTGGCATCTTATCCGATACTTGGTTGGGATTTGGTATGGATCCTGGATGATGTGATGTTATTTGGGGGTCATGTGCCCGTATGTGTTATTTCACATGCCTTTATGGTATGATGACTTGATGTGATGATCCTATTTACTATTTCGCGGTATTAATAGTAAGATATATTTTATGTGAAAAAAAAGATCTTCTCTTTAACTGAAGTGTTCTCTTTTAGTTTAACTAAAGTATAAATACTTTCGTTAACTAGTCCCTTTTATTTAACACTTAGTTAACTGAAATCATGCTGATTGATTTACTTAAAGTGACCACTGTGAGTTCTTTAGTTAACTGAGACATATCTTTAATTGATGCTTTAACTGAAGCATTGATACTTAACTGAAGCTTTAATAATTCGAGTTCTCTTTAATTAGCTTAAGTGTCTACATGGGCAATTTCGAATTCTCTTGATCTCTATGCTTTATCTTTTATTTCTTTATCTCTTACTGCATGGTCAATATGTGCTAACTTTAATTATCCATCACATTACATTATACTAAGAAGAATTATCAGATGTTGTGATCATATTATATTATTTCGGACCAAATGATCATATGCTAAAGTAATTCACTTTAGAGGTGATCAATCTGGTGACCATGGTTAATAATATATCACACAACATTAAATGCTTTTAACAAGTAAAGCATGACCTTTATACGTAAGGTCCACTTCTATATTGGAGGTCCATCTCATGGATACCTTTATATAGAAGGTCCACATGATAATCATGACTTGATACACACAAGTCTAGAGCCTTGTCCAACAAGACTTTACAACATCATTACTTTGATCAATTACCTCTATACGGGAGGAATAACCTTTACACGGAAGGAAATCAAAGTGCTCACCTCTATACGGGAGGATCAATCTTGACTACATAAGATTGGTTTGGAGAATGTCTACTGATGTTGTATATTTAACACTCTCTCTTAGGGAGGGAGGCATTCTCTGCCATACCAAGCTTGTATCAGAAGTACTTGAACTTCGTCACTGACAGAGGCTTTGTTAACACATCTGCAATCTGGTCATCAGTAGCAATGTATTGAAGTTTCACTGTACCTTTCTAGACCATGTCTCGGATGAAGTGATACTTCATTTCAATGTGTTCAACTTGTCATGAAACACTGGGTTTTTGGAAAGCTTGATGCAACTCTGATTGTCACACCTAATAACTGCAGGCTCAATCTTTTCACCGAACAACCCTACAAGTATCTTTCCGAGTGACACTGCTTCTCGGCAGGCAACACTAGCAGCAATATATTTTGCTTCGGTAGTGCTCTAGGCTACAGGCCCTGCTTCCTGCTAGACCAAGATATCATAGCTGATACCAGGATATAACAGTAGCCATATGTGCTCTTACGGTCCACAATGCTTCCTCCCCAGTCTGAGTATGTATAACCAAGTAACATGACTCCTCCAATGGAGGCATATATGAGTCCATATAAAATTGTACCTCGAAGGTACCTAAGCACATGCTTTGCAGTTGTCCAGTGTCTGTGTCTCAGATCAGACATAAATTGATTCAGAATGCTCATAGCATAACATATATAAGGCCTTGAATGTATCAAGTACATTAGCGAGCCTATAAGCTGTCTATACAAAGTGGGATCTAATGGATCTGATCTAGATCCTGACTTGTGAAGTTTCCTCAAATTGGAAACCATCGGTGTAGTCATAGATTCGCAATATATAATGCCAAACCTGTGCAATATATCCACACTGTACTTCCCTTGAGATAGAAAATTTTCATCTTTTCTTTGCAAGATCTCAAGGCCAAGAAAGTAGTGCATTAGACCTAAGTCTTTCATCTCGAACTCTGAGGTGAGCTCCCTCTTGCACCAAGCAATCAAATGTCAGTGAGAAAAAAATCATCAACATATAGAACCAATATCAACAAATGGTTCTTCACTACTTTGAAGTACAAATTTGGATCAACTTCACTCTTACAGAAACCCAATTTCTGAAGGTAGCTATCAATTTTGGAGTACCAAGCCCTGGGGGCTTGCTTAAGCCCATATAGAGATTTCTTTAGCTTGAAAACATGGGACTCCTTCCCATGCACCACAAATCCTGCAGGTTGCTGAATATAAACCTCTTCCTCAACCTCACCATTGAGAAAGGTTGTCTTCACATCCATCTGGTGAAGTTTCCATCCTAGAGCATATGCACGTGCAATCATTGCTCGGATTGTGGTGTACCTTGATACAGGGGAAAAGGTCTCATCATAACCGATGCCTTCTTTATGAGAGAAACCTTTGGCAACGAATCTAGTTTTATACTTCTCAATGCTACGATCCACAACATGCTTTATCTTGTAAAGCCATCTGGAAGTCACAATGGACTTACCATCAGGTTTGGGAACAACCTCCCAAACATCATTCTTCATTATAGAGTTGTACTCTTCTATCATTGCATCTTTCCAAACTTGTTTCTTTGTAGCTTCTTCATATGAGGATGGTTCTGAATCACTGATGTGACTCATCATTGCAACATACCCTGAATATCTGTCAAGTTTCTTGTGCTCTTTGGATGAGCTTGTTGGTGCTCCATGTTTCTCTGCATTTTGTAAGATGTATCTGCACCAAGCAGATCTTATTTTAGCGAGAGGTTCATTAGGTGACCTCTCAACCAGTTCTATTGGTTCTTCAGGAGCTAGCGAATCTGAGGCATCTCCTGGTTTCTCCCTCTCTAACTCTAAAGGGGGAGAATCAGACTCGAGATCCTCCATCTCTGAATCACATTGAATCTCTTTCGATCTTTTGAAAGCAACTTCCTCATAGAAGGTAACATCTCGGATGACTTCAATGTGTCTCTCACTAGATACATATGTTCAGTATGCTTTGGATGACTCGCTATAACCCACAAAGGTGCCTTTCTTTCCAGAAGGCTCCATCTTTATTCTATTTTATTTCGGTACATGAATGTATACTAGGATCCCAAAGATCCTCAAGTGTGAGATGTATGGCTTCTCACCGGTAAACACTTCTTCTGGTTTCTTCTCATCTAGAATGGCATGCAGGCTTCTATTCTGGATGTACACAGTTGTATGTGTGGCTTCTGCCCATAATGAGGTAGACATATCTTGATCATACATCATGGATTTTGAAGCCTCACATATGGTTCTATTCTTTCTTTCCACAACCCCATTTTGCTGAGGGTTGTATGGTACTGTTAACTGTCTATATATTCCTGCATCACTACATAGATCATTAAATGCATGTGAATCAAATTCACCTCCATTATCATACCTTAATGCACAGATGTGATTTTCTTTCTGATTTTCAACTAGGGCTTTAAACTCTTTAAATTTGCTAAGAGTTTCACTTTTAGCCTTCATGAAATAAATCCACGACTTCCTAGAAAAATCATCTATGAACAATACATAATATAAGAAGCCACTCAGGGAGGGGGATGACATGGGACCACATACATCAGAATGTATTATATCTAAAATCCTTTTAGATCTAGTAGAACTGCTATAAAATATTTTCTTAACATTCTTCCCAAGTGCACAACCCCGACATACACTATCACTCTCAAAATCAAATATGGGCATACCTTTTACCATCTTTTGAAGTCTTGTTAACGCTTTGTAGTGTAGGTGTCCAAGCCTTAAGTGCCATAGCTCGCATGGATTGAAAGTGTGGTGGATCATAGCTTGAATGTACTTCCTGGGTACCTTGTAGAGTCCTCCCTCTCTAAATCCAATCACAACAATAGATTCTAGGCTTTTGTTCTTCAACCATACAAGTGCTTTGTTATCCATGAAGATAACTCAAAAGCCTTTGTCTCCAAGAACCGAAACTGAGAGGAGGTTCTTCTTCAAGCCTGGAACATATATAATGTCCTCCACATGTAGAATATCATCGGTGCTCAATTGGAATGAAGTGGATCCAATTCCTTGGATTGAATAAGTTGAGTTGCCCCCCAACTCTACCATGCATGTGAATTCTTTCTCTTTTAGATCGGTGATGGTACTCTTGCAACCAATCATATGTTTGGATGCACCACTGTTAATCAACCATGTGTCTGCATTTGTGATGACGGATCCCGAAAGGGATGAGACAGGATAATACTCCCTTCTTGTCTCCTTTTCTTCGGGTGCATTCTTTTTAGTGATTTCATCTTCTATGGCAGTAGAAGCATGAAAATTTCCTTTCCACTTTGCTCTACAATCTCTTGAGAAATGGCCTTTCTTGTTGCAATTGAAGCATCTAGCTTCTGAATTGTAAAATCCTTTGTTGCACTCCTTCTTCTTTGAATGAGAGAACTTCTTTTGGAGGAAGGGTTTCTTTCCTTTCTTCATTTTTTCCGTGAGGGCAAGATTTTCTTCTTTGATGCACACTGACTTGCTATGGATTCGCCCCTCCTCTTGGAGGCAGTCATGCCACAACCTTTCGAAGTTAGGTTGTACCTCTCGTCCCTTTACCATAGCCAAGAATGTATCCCGTGAGGATGGAAGACCATCAATAGCGGTTTGGAGAAGATCATCTTCATCCACCACTACTCCAATACTAGCAAGCTGATCTCTTACCTGAGAGATCTTGGAGAAGAAGGAGGCCACTGTCTCATCCGTCTTAATCTTTAAGTTCCGAAGCTTATTCTTCAATGCCCTCTTTTGACTCGGGCCCTTCTTCTCATATAGATTAGTCAATGTATCATAACATTCTTTCATGGTCTTCAACAGAGTGATCACGGGCATCAAGTTATATTTTACCAAATCATAGATGATCCGTTTAGCCTTATCTTGATTCTTCTTGAAGTTGATGCGCCCTGCATTAGATGTAGGCTCCCCCACCACAGTGGATACATATACATCCAAGTCATGTTCCTCTAGGATGTTGAGAATCCTAGCTTTCCAAGTGTTGAAGTTTGAGGTGCCCCCAATACGGTCTTTCGGTCGTACAGAGACTGATGCCATAGTCTTAAAATTTTGTGCTCAACTTCTCAGGATCTACGTAGGCTCTAGCTGGAATGAAAAACTGAGCTCCTTCACGCCTTGAGCTCTGATACCATGTTGGAATTTGGTTGAGCTTTGATCTTTAATTCTTTGAGATGCAGAGACTTGAAGCAATTAGACAATTCAATCCATGAAATTCATACAACCATAACACAAGATATACCCCGGGGAAAATCCTCAAAATTATGAGAATAAAAACCCCAACAATTCTTCTCAGTATAATATAATGTATAGCAGAGAATGCTTTATTTTACAACATATCATATTGCTTTCTGAAGATAAGAGATCACCAAACTTCTTGGTGAAGATACATAAGCAATAGAAAAGAGAGATCAATTGGATGTGTGCCCAACACAACAATAACAAGCACGAACAATACCCTACACAAAGAGAAGCGCCTTACCTTCAATGGAGAAGAGAATTCGCTTCACACTGGATTCAACAATCCTGTATAACATATTCATACATTCTTCTCTTCTATTTTTAACTTCTAACTTTAGGATGGACTCGCCCTCAAACTGGATGTATTAATCTTGCATGGAGTGGTGTGCCCCACTTCTCATGCAGTGCTTCATCTCACTAAGTTGTCACTTAGGATGAAATTGCCTCTTAATTGAAAGCTTGCCCACTTAGTTAGGTGGCTAACTTAAGTGTCGACATGCAAGTGTCACAACTCACATGTCATCTTCTAGTTTAACATAAGTGCCGTCATGCAATAACACTCAGTTAACTAGATCTTCTCTTTAACTAAAGTGTCGTCTTTTAGTTTAACTAAAGTGTAAATACTTTAGTTAACTAGTCCCTTTTTAACACTTAGATAATTGAAATCATGTTGATTGCTTTACTTGAAGTGACCACTACGAGTTCTTTAGTTAACTGAGACATATCTTTAACTGAAGCATTGATACTTAACTGAAGCTTTAATAATTCGAGTCCTCTTTAATTAGATGAAGTGTCTACATGGGCAATTTTGAATTCTCTTGATCTCTATGCTCTATCTTTTATTTATTTATCTTTTACTGCATGGTCAATATGTGCTAGCTTTAATTATCCATCACATTACATTATACTAAGAAGAATTATCGGATGCTATGATCATATTATATTATTCTAGACCAAATGATCATATGCTAAAGTAATTCACTTTAGAGGTGATCAATCTCTAAAGGAGACTTAATATCAACTTGGTGATCATGGTTAATAATATATCACACAACATTAAATGCTTTTAACAAGTAAAGCATGGCCTTTATACAAAAGGTCCACCTCTATACGGGAGGTCCATCTCATCGATACCTTTATACGGAAGGTCCACATGATAATCATGACTTGATACACACAAGTCCGGAGCCTTGTCCAACAAGACTTTACAACATCATTACTTTGATCAATTACCTCTATATGGGAGGAATAACCTTTACACGGAAGGCAATCAAAGTGCTCACCTCTGTATGAGAGGATCAATCTTGACTACACAACATTGGTTTGGAGAATGTCTCATGTGATGTATATTTAACATGAAGCTCCGATGAGATGTTGGTAGGTACATCTAATCATGCACTACCTATGCCATTGCCAAACCTGCCATCAAGAAGCAAGGATTATACACCCTATTGCCTACCCCAGATAGGCCCTGTGAGTCTATCTTCATGGACTACATGTTTGGCTTGCCTTCAACAAAGTATGGCAACGACTGTGTATTTGTGGTTGTTGATCTGTTCTCTAAAATGGGGATTTTAACTCCTTGTAAGAAGAGCATCACATTAGAGGCCACTGCTAAGCTCTTCTTCAAGCATGTTTGGGTTCATTATGGCCTCCCACAAACTATTTTTTTAGATCGAGACAACATGTTCACGAGTACATTCTGGTCCATCCTGTGGTTGCAGATGGACACCAAGCTAACCAAATCAACCACCTTCCACCCCCAAACCAATGGGAAAACATAGGTGGTCAACATGATGATTGTGCACATCCTGAGAATGTACAACTCCAACCATCCCCGCACTTGGGATGAGAACCTTCCTTATGTTCAACATAGCTACAACAGATCCCTTCACAACTCTATTAGCCGCAACCCTTTTGAGGTGTGTTTGAGGTATGCTTGGGGTTCCAACCCTTAGCTCCAATTGATTTATCACTACCCATTGCAAATACACATCAAGAGTCCTCCCATGCTCAAACATAGTCTAATCGGGCATCCAAATTTGTTGAGTGGATCAAACAAATCCAACAACAGGCTCATGATATCTTGCAGAAGTCCAGTGGCAAGTATAAGCACCAACATGACTAACATCAAGTTCCACATAAGTTTTAGGTTGGTGATAAGGTCTGGTTACATTTACAGAAATAGTGCCTCACAAGGCCCATTGAAAGCTCCACCCACTTCAATGTGGGCCTTACACCATTACCAGGGCTGTGGGTGAGAATGATTTTGAGTTAAGTGTTTCTTCTTTCCTTGGCTTGCAACCTGTCTTTAATGTGGAGCTACTTCGATCGTATTTTCCACCTCTATTGGACACCTCAGAGGTAATCGAGCACTTTGCCCCTACAGAACTCAATCTTGACCGCATTGAGAAGGATACGTTCGACCGGACCATGGATTTTGAGATTAATGGCACTCACCAATAGAACATCCAACTATATCGAGTCGTCAAAGCAGGGCAACTTCTTCACTAGGGAAAGTGGCTCACCATGAGTCAAATTCAACAAAAGATTCCTCGTATGATGCAAGAAATCGACGCAATGGGGACCATTTCTCCCTAAAGGGGGAGGAATGATCCAGGTGGATACTAGTGTCCTCCCACTTGTTACATTGAGCTACAATGGTTCTCCATCTTCTTGGCAATTTTTTACGGATTTTTAGGTCCCAAACGTTTCAGGTCATTTTGAGGCCCTAAACGATGTTTTTTGGCCAGTCGAGGGTAAAGGGTTGCCATGGCATTCTTCAAAAATTGTAATTTTCAGTTAGTTATTTTTGAGAAGCTATCGATTCCCCTTAACAAAGATTGTATGCAAAAGTTATGCCCTCGGAAAGTTGTCGTATCAATTAACCACCATGGGGTCTACAAATCCTTTTGGCGCTTCATCTAATTCTAGGGTTAGGATTTTGGATGTTGGAGTTTTTTCCTCCTTATGCTTATAATAAAAAGGCCCTTTGTGGTCTCCCTGTAATCATCTCTTGCAAATGGTCGTAGCTGACACGACTCTCTTTAGATATCAACTACCACCATCTGAGCTAGTTTGTATTACTTTGCAGTTTATAGTGTTTTTCCATTCCATTCATTAATATAATTTGGGTTTTACTATACTACTGTGGTTTCTGCAAAACATTTGTGAGTGTGTTTCCATTTTATATTAATTCCTTCACTTTGTTATGCGAATAATCCATATCAACAAGAGGGGCTATGATTCCACCAAAGGAGAAACAATAGGGGGGGATATGGTAAAGTAATCCTCCATCGCTAAGTGTTAGTATTAGATCACATCTTCTTTCCACCATGTGCATTAAATGAATCCATCCACCTCCATTAACTTAGAAACCCAATCACTAAATGCATGTAAGAGGTTGGTGGGGAAGTCTTCTCGTGTAGTTATTAAAGCATGGGTTGAGTACATGAATTATTTTCGGGAAGCGTAAGAGTGCTTCACTCTCCTGTCAAAAGTAAAGTCAACCATCATTCTATCAGCGCTCTCATCGTCATTCATTCATTCAATCATTTTCATGTTGATACTCTACATTGCTCATGTAGTGTTCTCCATTCCTAACGAAAAATTAATACGAAAACTAACCAAAATTAGCACCGGGTAAGAGATATAAAGACCTTAGATGCCATATAGATGGTTGTAGAAGATCATTAAGGTTGGGAAAGTTAAGAAACCATTACTTATTGTGTATTTGGTCATCTAGATCCTACGATCCAAATGTTATTTTTCAAGTTTTTCTCATAAAACATTCATCACAGTGGATTCTCTACCTACTTTTAAGAGCGAGAAGAATAATCTTGAGGGGTTGTTGAGTAAAACAAGGGAAAATCTTCCTTCTGTAGCGTAGTGGATGATATAAATTAGATCACTATATAATTTGTCATCTATTTAGTGATTTTTGGGTGGAAAAATTAGATGAATTGGCCTTTAGGTCCCATTTTAGGGGTATGTCTTACTTTGTAGATTTGGGGTCTAGAACCTTCCAAGCCCCGTTTGAGGGCTTAAATGATGATTTTTGGGGTCAAAATTTTGCAAGTATGGATTACAACCTCTTGACGTTGTTCTACATTCTGATACCTTCCCAACGGTGCAAGAATCGCCTCAATCGGAGTCCGTATGAGGAAGTTATGCCTCCCACAAGTTGACTTATTTAGTTGACAATCGTGGTACCGATTGGATTCCACATCATCTTTCATTACCCACACACATGGAGCTTTTCACCTGTGGACTTTCAAGAACATTCTAGAGGCTCCAAAAACCTAACCCTAATAAGGAGTTGAGGCATGTACAAATCCTAAAACTAACCCTAGACGATTATTGAGTTATGTTAAATACCAGGTCGTTAGGAGGAGAAGGGTTCCATTATAATGATGTTATTGTATTTTTTCATAGTTGAACAACAATAAGGGAGTGGATATTAGAGGATATCGGAGGAGGTAGGAGATCCTATAATAGTCGTGCAGGCCACAGTGTCGGAGGTAGCTCCATAGTGAGTACCACTTTCTTTGTATTTGTATTGCATATTGGAGAAGAAAAGAGCAAGGCATAGTCCTCACTTCTGGCTGGGTTTTTCTCCATAATGTATTTTCTCAAGGTATATCTTGTGTTATTTATGTGGATGTGTTATTTTGTTATTTATGTGGATGTGTTATTTTGTTCTAGTTATTTTCCTTTTAGTTCCAATTTATTTATCATTTTGTGGAGTCAAACTAACACAATGAATTAAATTGTAAGATCCATTGTGACGAACTGTTCCAATGAAATATCCACGATGGTTTATAGATCAGTGGAAGAGAATGCCATGGATGTTTGATGGTTGGATGAGATGCTTGGAGTACTATATAGTGAATATATTAGTCAAGCCTTGAGAGAAAATGAGTTCAACTGAGTGAACTAGAATTCTATCACTAGTTCCTTTGCCTTGGTGACCTTATAGCTTGACTTGGGGGTGGTACTTGCACTAGATGCCTATAGTTGAGAGGAAAATTTATCATACACAACCAATTTCTTGGACTATTTGATGCTAAAAGATAAATATTCCATCACTGCTTATATATATGTAATTTATCATCATTTTATGTTATGAAAATACATGTATTAGCATGGTATATGTGTTTATGATTAATTATGAATATGCGCATTTGAATTTTGAGTGCCATGAAAAATATTATCCATGCTTGTATATTCCACTTCAATTGAATTATTGCACCCTTACATGCATTTAGATAATTATGGACCTCTAGGGAGACATTTCTCCTTTGGGGCTATGACTATTTGGTCTCTCGACGACGAAAATTTTAATGCTCTATTTAGTGGGTCCCAATTCAATTGCTGGCATTGTTGGGCGAGTATATCACAAAGAAAGAGATAAAAAGAGAGATTTAGTGTACCATGTAAGATATATGCACACACCAATGTCTAAAATGTTTTTATTGATAAAATAAAAAATAGTGATGCCAAGCATGCCCCACTTTACAAAATGACAAGACATAGGTTTTTCAATATCAACATCATTTCCTTTATGAATTTTAATGTGATGAAAATTAAAATTTTCAACAATCTAATATCTTTCATTAATTGCACTCATAATAGTACAAAAAACTCTATAAAGGTGTACATATAAGAGGAAACACAAAATTGAGTAGTCTAAGAATGGGATGATTTGAACCTTTTTTTCTGTCTATTTTTATCCAAAATCATGTAGAAATTATTAAAAATATAAATATAAAGTATTGTGAATCATTTAGAAATTATTAAAAATATAAATATAAAGTATTGTGATTGCAAATATTGTTAAACTTAATTAAAATAAAATAAAATAAAAAATTCCTTCAATCTTTCAACAATTTCACTCAAAATTAATCTCTCAATAATTATAACCCTAATAATATTTATTACAATAAACACTAGAGAGGTGTACATGTCAAATGAAACACACTGCTTACCTATTAAATCAATTCCAAAATACTCGTTCACACCAATTTATATTTTTTAATGAAAAAACATTTATTAATCATTTATGTCAAATGAAACACACTTCTTAACTATTAAATCAATTCCAAAATATTCGTTCACACCAATTTAGAAATCGCATCCTTAAAAACGCTAAACCTACGCTAAAATAGCCGGTAGGTTTAGCGTTTTTAAGGATGCGATTTCTAATGTCACGTGAGTGAGATTTAGAGCATAAATACACGTTGACGTTGGGGGAATGGACAACATTAAAACTAGATTCAGATTCAAGGAATGCAATATTTATATGTAATTCCTTTAATCATTTTAAGTCCGGCAAATCCTTCATTGTTTACAATAAAACAAGCAAAGTAATGTTTAGATGTAATTCCTTTCACTCCAACAATAATTGCAAGTCTGGCATATTCGATGACCATTTTTCACACGAAAACAAGCAAAACCAATCGAAAGAAATGGTTACGCCGGCGCATTGAATGAAGAATTGAATGACATTGTTTTCTTTAATAACTCCACAAACCGCCCATGGCCATCGGCATTGGGCAAAGGCAACACCGCTATCTATTCCAGGCAGCTTAATTGGCGTGTATCTGCCCATCGCTGCCTCGAATGCTAACACCGTTGGGAATTCCAGGCTGCTTAATTGACATGTATCTCCTTACATTCCAAGATAATTGAATGTGTAACATTGCAATTTAATTTCTAAACACAATTCTGCGCACAGTCATTTCGTCCGCTAAATTTGGCAAGCGAAAGTCATTTCGTCCGCTAAATTTGGCAGGTGGTTGTGGAAGAGAGGGAAGAACCTAACAAACTTATCGCTCAGTTGGTGCGTCCTTCAAGTATGTGGCTATTGTAAACGTGCACGGAGATTAGCTGTCTTCCAATAATAACAAGGGGGCAGCTCTGGGTAGTTAAAGATGGTCTTTTAACGACAACAATGCCACACTGAGACTGAGACTGAGACTGAGACTGCCACATGACACAGACAAGCAGTACATTGACATTATTATATTTATATTTTTATATATGTGATTTGGGCATTCATTGCCTTAATCCTCTTTCTTTCATGCAAACACAGACGCAGATCCTGTGCTTGTGAATACTGATTCCTACTTATTCTAATCCTCATTCTCAATGCTGGCAAGTTGTTCTCCATCATCAGCAGCTGCCTTAAAGACTGGTCTCTGGTGTTTTGTCGCGCATGGGGAGCTCTGTAATACTCTGGCTGTTTTGAATGGTATTGGTGGGTCTTAAGTGTAAGCCTCTCCAGCTAATGGGTTCCGTTTGATTCATCATAACAAGGCATTTTGGATGTTGGGTCGTTATACACTCAGTGGTCGACCATGGTTTGCTTTCTCGGATGATGAAACAAATGCAGATGGGATATAGTGATATAAGCAGCTGTGACCGTGGCGTTCCAATCCACTAGCCAGGGAGCCGGGCAGCGACAGTGACAATATGAGTTAGATAAAATGGCGAGCTAGATGGAGGTTTGGCTACTGTTATTAATATGATGAAGATGAAGAGGAGTCTAGCAGTGGGATATGCCAATCTGGCTGGGCTAAAGAGGATTTGGATGATGGAGTTAGTAGCAATGTGGGCGGTGTTGTTGAATCAAGGAGAGGGAGCCCTCTTAATTAGTTTTAATAAGACTCCGCAGAACCCGACTCGAGAGAGGGATGCATGGTTTGGATATACGTTAAGAGACGAGAATGGTAGGAATCCATGTGCCAATAACTGTACATTTAGCTGTCAGGTCAGTATTCTAATCTCTTTTCCCTCATCTTTATTGGCCTTTTCTCAGGCAGCAGGTAGCACACTGTTATGGTTTCGGGATTCGTAAGTTTGCAATGTAGGCAGTGGAATAAAAGTAATACAGCGGACCTGAAATTGACGCATATTTTGCTCAACCCTTCTTCACTTAAGTTGAAGTTTTGTTAGTCCACTACGAGTCCTCATTGCCTGTTGCGTCTTCTAAGGGTACTGATGGGAACTTTTCTAAATAAATATTAGACATGTTTCTTTAGGCTTTTTCAATGATGCGTTCCTCTCGCTATATAACACTGTTTTGTATGATGTTGTTGACGACCCTGATATGTGTGGATTTTCAGGTAACGGTAAATACTCATCTGGTTTCTTCTTGGTTTTCAGATGTTTGCTTTTTGCTTCCTGCCTTCATATCTGTATCTATCTGCCATCGAGATGTCTGAAACGTCTCCACACATATCCGACCTTTTCCTGACAACTAGAAACCATTGATGGTGTTCTTCAATATAGTTTCAATGCAAGTATTTTGACATTGTTCTTTACTCTTGAGATTAATGTTTTTCACTGACTTGGAAGTTTGGGGTCATGTGTATAGATAGAGTTGTCTGAAAATAAGTTGTTGAAACTATAGCTGCTTTCATGGCTTGCCTCAGTTCCACTTTTAGTGACCTTGCTTTCTGATACTTTTAAGGTTGTCTCATTTTATCATTTTGAAGCTTGCTAACTCTATGCTTTCCCGAGTAAACTTAGTTATCTGTTTGCTGTAACTGTTAGTAGAGAGTTTACATTATTCTGCATTACCGGGGCCTAGTTTTAGCAGAAATCCAGTTTAGAGTCTGTCTGGCACGTAATGGAAAACATGTATATTAGTGCTGCTTGTTGATCCCTAAATGGCAGACTGCAGTTTTTCCTACAGTTACGGAGCAGAATTTCCTGAAACTGTATGCTTTCCTGAGTGATTTTCTAGTGTCATACATTAATCTGCATTACCTGGGCAGAGGACCAATTCTCTAGAATCCAGTTTAGAGTTTGTTTGGCTTATATTGGCAAGCATGTATAGTAATGTGGCTTGTTGATCCTTTATTGGCAGTTCTTTCTACAGTTATGTAGCAGAATCTCCCGAGTCTGTATGCTTTCCGGAGTGATTTTCTAATGTCATAACCTCAGGCTTAGGGCCACTTCTGAATGACTAGTAAGTTAGGAACAAATGAATTAATATATTTTATGGAAGAGAAATTAGAATATTAGAGTATATTCTTGTATTTTTTTGAGAAGAAATGAGTGTTAGAATTTTCCAGCGAAGTACATTAACTTATATTAATGAAACCCCCTTGAATACAATGAAGTGTATCTGACAGAGTAAATTGTAGTAGGCGCTTGTAGCTTTCCTTAATGTTTTATTTTTGTGTGGCCTGATTTAATACAAAAAAAGCATTGTGTTGTTGAAAGTACTACTACTTTTTGGAATCATTTTATAGAAAGGGTCAATGCATCTGCCAGCAGGACTTGCTCTGTCCTATTAATTGTCATAATGCACCTCTCACTCTATTTTGGCTCTTGATTTTAAATATGCACTTGAAGAAGGCTTTTTCATGCCTCGTATTTGTTTAAAAATTGCATTATTCATCACTTTTTCTTGGTCTTCATTGCTTTAGCTGGCATTCTTTTATTAATTCGCATTGCATCTTCTGACCTTTTTTAGATATTAAGTTTGCAATCATTTCTTAAATTTCAATGTCAATCTCCAACTAGATAATTTTATGTCCATCTATTTTTCAGTATTTTAACTCATCGAGAGTTCAATCCTCTCTCATGTTTTGATTGTCTCTCATCAATGTGAATTGGTGCTGACCATGTTTAATTTTATTGCATGTTAGTCTCTTCTGTTCTCCATGTAATCGTACAAATCAGTCAGATTTTGTTTATTTTGTTACATTGATTCCACTTTCATGTTATTCCCTAATTTTTTTTGTGCGCTATGTTACAATGGTACCAGCACCAGCGTACTTGTAGAGGTGCCCCTGGGAGAGGGTGTCTTTTTTTTTTTTTGACCAGGAGGGGTGTTTAGCCAGCTCATTCTGAGGTAGGGGCATGGACAGACCCTCTGGTTTCTCCTTTGGAAGTGCCAAGGCTTTGTGGCATTGCTAATTGCCTCACGAAAGGGTTTGAAACCCTGAGGTTGGTGTTCGGGTCTTCCAGGGGTGTGTCACTGGGTCACATGACCCCGACCCTGTTTCAGCACTCCAGCGGCAGTTGTTTCAGCACTGAGACGCCCTCTTATCTTCCAGAGTACCTCCAGCACCCTCCTGGTCCTCTAGTTCAGCAGTGCCCTCCCTCTGGGCCCTCCTTCAGAGGATGACGTCATCCTCCTGGGCAGATTGCTTGCTTGCTAAAAGGGGGGGCGTTGAGGGTTTTCATCACTGTTGGGGTTATTTGGGGCATGACGACCCCCCCTGCACAGTATGGCCTTCAGTTTCGTCAAAATTGGCCTTGTTTAGCATATTTTTGCACCTAGGGGTAAAAATACCCCAGGTAGCCTACTATAGGCCATCTTTAGACTATTTTATATTATTTTTGTTATATTTTTAAGTTGAGATTTTTAAATATTAAATTGACCTTATTTTGTGTAAAAGTGAGTGTGAGATCATATAAATTCAATCTTCTCACATCATTTTCATCATCAACTTTTGGGGATAATATCATTATGTCTGCTATTTGCCCTAACTAGGGCTCTTTTAAGGGATGCATGTTAATTTTTCATCAAGTTAGGGTTATATGCAAAAGAATAACAATTCAATATACTTTAATGCAAAAAATACCTTTAATAAACAACTACAAAAATTGAGTATGAAATAGTGCAGTAGTAATTTCTAACATAACATAATTTTCATCTCTTTCAACTTCACACCTTTAACACTATCAGATAGGTCACTGTGTTAAAGTAATTTTCAGTTCTTTAACACTACCAGTTAGGGTTATATGCAAAAGAATAACAATTCAATATACTTAAATGCAAAAAATACCTTTAATAAACAACTACAGAAATTGAGTATGAAATAGTGCAGTAGTAATTTCTAACATAACATAATTTTCATCTCTTTCAACTTCACACCTTTAACACTATCAGATAGGTCACTGCGTTAAAGTAATTTTCAGTCCTTTAACACTACCAGTTAGATCACTGTGTTAAAGTAATCTTCAGTAACATGTAATAAAAATAAACAAATTAATCATATAACAATAAAAGAGATATAGTTGAAGATACTTACTTGGGTGTGAAACCCTTCCTGTGAAAATACTCATAAGAGTTACTTTTAGAAAAGTCTGTGCCTCTCAGAGATCAGTCAACTCTAAGAACCAAAAGGACTTTATTAGAGAGTCAGTACAAACCTGAGAGAGAGATGACTGATGTTGAGGTACAGACAATTAGAGATGGTCAATGACAGTATAAAAATCAGCACAAATAAAGTCACAATAATAGATGTCCAATAAGAGTAAACACAAGGGTTAATTAGAGACAAGACTCAGCACAATAAACCATACCTCAATAAGGTCTTAGAATAGAAGACCAAACCTCAACACAAAGGGTTTGCACAAAACAAAAAACCCAGTTGTCCACAGAACAGACTTCATAGAGTTACTGCCTTCACAAGGTAACATATCATACTTCAACAAACTGTTATTAGAGCCAAGATTTAGGAGATAGACTCACAGCAGGTAGGAACAAGGTCACAAGGCAGCAGGGAGCTGCGTTTACCCAAGACAATGCTCTAGGACTCATGGCTAAGTCACATAAAGGGAGAGCGGACTACAATAAGACCACAACATTCAGCTCGGACCCATTTTCAGGCAAATTGGATCTCAACCAAACCCCAACAAGCAGAACGAGCTTCAACCAAACCCTAAAAGAGCATATCGGATCCTAGTAAACCCTTAGCAGATGGCTCGGGCTCTTATACAGGTAGATCAGATCCAAAGTTAGCAGATTGGGCTTCTACAGGGTCACAGCTAGAGCAGCAGCAACATAAGAGCAATCACGTCAGCCTTTAAACAATCAAGCAAATCAGATCTGGGAAATATGAAAAAGGTAAACTCCAGCAGGTGTACGACCAACAGCATAAGACAAACCCAACAAAAATCAAAGCTAAGATGTAATCCCGTGAATGATTTAAAAGGAGGAGAATAGACTCCAATATATAGGATTTTGATCTTCTATAGAGATCATTAATTTAATCCTTTAAATTAGGATTCCATAGAATTAGGGAAGATATCAAAGATCAAAGGGTCCCGTTTGAAAAGCAAATATAAGAAGGGTACTAGGGTCATTTAGGTGAGGGTACAATGACCAAAAAATAACATAGGGGTGGGTACATGACCCATGACCCTTAGGACCAAGGGTATACAAGGTGGTCAAATAACCATAGGACCAAAAACATCAAGGTGGTACAAGACAAATCAAGGTGGGTAGATAACCCTTCGAACCACAAGACCAAAAACCAACAAGGTGTAAGGATCACAAGATAACTCAATCAAGGTGGGGGAGGTACAACCAGCCATCTCTCTCTCAAATGTACAAACGTTCCATATAACCTGAAAGTTCATCATCATTGTATAAGGAAGGGTTCACACGGATGATGTGATCATGTGGTCTTCTAGAGTACTCTTAAGGTCAAATGTTAGTGGCTTCATCAAGGGGTGGCCAGTCCCTTGAGAAGACCATCTAACTCAACCATCTCGAAGACCTAGGAGAAGAGGACATCACACGTCATTATCTTGGTAACTGACCAAATGCCTCCATTCTCAAGGAATGGTTCTCAGCCCAAGGCTGAGCTTCAATCCTAGACTAAGTCATGTTGATCAACCTCTGGTCCATGACTAGGTCCTCCATTCTCCTAGAGAATGGTCCTCAGCCTCAAGCTGAGCTTTCAGTCCTAGACTAAATGTTGATCAATCATCTGTAGGACCTACTTGGTCCTTGACCAAGAATTTGCCTGGTCCTAGACCAGGATGTCTTTGTCTCAACCTGCAGGATTTGCTTGGCCCACATGACCAAGAAACTATCTGGTCCTAGACCAGAATACCCTAGAGACAAATAGGGTCCCTAGCCACATGCTAGGGACTTTGCCATGGCATCTGTTGATGTATTTGTAACTTCGGAAGATATTCTTCTGTGTATTACATTTGTACTTTATTGTATCCCCAACGGAGATGTATTATTCCTCCGATTGGAAGTGTCATCATTTGTATTTGCAAGTGTCGCAAGTATTATTGTAAGTGTCGCAACTTATATTTGATGGGTTATTAGACCACTTTGCTGGGGTCGGCCCTTAATGAGTTGTGTGGGTCAAAGGGTTATTAGACCACCCTAGTGGGGTCGGTCCAGTCAGCATTATGTTAAGTAGTTAAGTTGAGGCCGACCTAGTTGAGTAAAGGTCAAGTGAAAGTTAGTGTATAAATAGAGAGTGTGTCTCTCTCATTTTACACATTCTATTATTCACTCACTTCGCATTAGTGAGAGAAGAGGAGGGTGCGCACAAGTGGAGGAGGAGCATGTTGCTGAAGATATCTATCTCTTGGGTTTGATCATGGTGATCCTTGTATTGATGCTTATTCTATCTTTGAGGAAGTTGCGGTGTTTTTCACCTTCTTGGTTTTCCCCGGTGAAATGTTTTGTGTCTCTTGTCTCTTGTCTCTTATGCTTGATATGCTGTACATGTTGTTCTTTCAGTTAAGATCCTAGATCTGTTGAATTAAATGATGAAAAACTAACATGGTATCAGAGCTAGCCTGAAGGAAGGCATGCTATGGCATTTATGAGACTTGTTGCACTTGCGACAAATTGGAAGCTAGGGCTTGATATAGCAAAAACTAGTCATCGTGGAACTTTCGTTATAAATCCATTTTGGCGAAGCTTCAGGTTCTGAAACTTTTACAGGTCGAAGGTAACATCCCCATGTACCTCCTGTCCGAAGCACAACATCTAATTCGCTGTACTTTCTGTTTTATGATCAGTACAATATAGGGTTTTGGCCTCTTCCGGATCTCAGTCATAAACAGGTGACCTAGGCAAAAAGGTCACAACTTGGGCTAGGAAGCTCCAAATGAAATTTTGTAAAAGGTGACAGGTAAGGCACGGACTGTACTTTCACGGGTCTGCTTTTCAGAGGCCGAAATGGAACCAGTGACATGTGGCACGCTGTACAAGTTCGTTCTCCTGTTTTATCCCATAAACATGTCACGTTGTGACACTTGGCATAACTCTCTCTCTCAGAGAATCCAATTGAGGTCAGACTTGTGGGGTTGGAAAGATGACAGGTCAGGCTACCACAAGCCGAAGTTTCAGACCCTGTGGATTTGTAATTTCAGAGATGCACCAGAAACAATCAGGTGCATATTTCTGTCAAAACAGATTTGGATTATGAGCACCTTCATTCTTGGCTTGTCACTGTTGCGGGAATTTAGGGCTTCGGAGAAAGTTGGAATTTTTGGAATCAGAGACCATGGCTGGATGCTCCTCATCAAAATCAAAATTTAGAGACCAAGATCGAATTTTTTGGTTGGGCAGAAGGCCGGGTTTGATCAAACCGTAGTTCGGGATTTTGATCGGAAAGGTGGAAAATTAGGGGTTTCTGCAAAAGTTGGAATTTTTGAAATATGTGACCACGGCTGGAAGCTCCTTAGAAAATCGAAGTTTAGAACACAAGATCGAACTTTTTGGATGGGCAGAAGACCGGGCTTAGTCAAACCCTAGTTCGGGATCCTGTCCAGAAGATCCGGAAGCTTCAAAGGCAATTTTGAGGGGTCAAATTTTGCAGTTTTCAAAATTGAAGTATACCAGCGTGATCATCTCAGCAAGGCGCATCTTTTCATCCAATAAGAAGTTTGAAATTCAAAATTTGAATTTTTAGGGTTTCTCTAACAAACCCTAATCCAGCTCCAGATCCAGTCTCAGCAAATCAAAGAGGATTGAAGAGAATGAATTGTACACCTACATAAGTGAAGAAGTTCCAGTTTCAGAGGGAGATGAGGCTAAGGCCTTACATAAGAAGACTACAAGAAATCTCGACAAGTATGACTTGAGGAGATATAGGTATGTGTTGAAATCTGTTCATGATTAAGTTTATGATATGTTTGTCTTCATATTATTGAGGTTAGTACAATCTTGATTAATTTTAGACTTGTCTTTTCACCCTAGTAAAAGTATGAATGCATGTGAATGATATAAGACATTCATTGATTAGGGGTATGACACTTATGATTGTACTAATATACTGTGGTGTTGTATGAGGATGATGTTGTCCACTAACATGAAGGGTACATCAAGAAAGACAAATCAAGTTCTAGATCAAGAACATAAGACCATGGTGACATGAAGACAAAGACTCATCCATAGTCATGGATCACATAGAAGCTCTACTTATGAGGTATGTATAATTTGGTTCTACAATGATTAACTTATGAGTTATGCAGGTTACTAAGCACAAGTCATTGAAGAGAACAAGAAGACATTGTTTGGGTATGTTAGACATAACTAAGCAAACATGATAACCAGGTATGTTTTTCCTATATCAAGTTAGAATCCTACCTTGTGTTAGGATCTTATACTTTTATGTGAATGATTATTCTTGAAGTTAGAAGTTTAAGTAATCAACAATTTATGCATATTATGTTTCTTACTTTGATTGATGATATGACTAACCAGAAGAGTCCTATGGTCAATAAGAATATGCATGAGTAATAGAAGTCCTCCCTGAAACCTTGAATACTAATGCTTGTGATAAATTACCTGTGTGTGAATTGATCATGACCATATATGTTAAGAGTATTTAGGATCATAATGTCTTGATAGTATTGAGATTATACTAATATATGTATGGTTATGTATGAGATCTTGAGGATAACACAATGATGACACTAGCGCACACTGAAGCATGCATAGTGGTCCATGATGGATATAAGTTCAAGGACAGGTAATCCCGGAAGCAAAGATCAAGAGGGAGCACACTTCAGTAGTTCCTGCAAGGAAGCAAAGATTGAGAGGGAGTCCACCCAACAACTAAACAAAGATAAGTATTTGAATTATCATTTCTTATTACTTAAATGATGTTGTTCATTCATGTACATACTTATGTTCTTAGATTTAGGATGTACATCTTGCATTTTAGAAAAGTTGCATTAATGAACAAGATACGACTAATATGCAAGTAATGGGTAAGTGGCCTATGGTACTGTACAACATTCCATTGCTACTTATCTAGAATGAAACCTCTTTGCTAACATGTTGGGAGTTGTGCACACTCTTAACAAATGTTCTGGTAGAGATGGAAGGCATCTAGAAAGTTACCGTGTGAATACGGGATATGGATAAATGTTGTATTGAAGCATTGGCTAAGATAATTGCATAAATGTATGACATATTTTTATGTGTAAGATTTTGTTTTGAAAAACTATGAGAAGTTTCTAATCATGCAATTGAATTTGACTTGTAGGAAAGATTGTGTACAATCACCTACAAAAGAAGGACTACAATATTTGTTCCAGCAAACGAAATTCAAAGAAAACTATCTATTGAAGATATTAAAGAATCTAAAGTTCCCAGGATTCGGGATGCAGTAATGGAAGAATGCCATGATCGAGGAATACCAGTCGATCATGAAGAATGATGTTTGGGATGTGGTCCCAAGACCTGAAGGGAAGTCTGTTGTGACTTCCAAGTGGATCTATAAGATCAGACATGCTGCAGATGGTAGCATAGAGAAATACAAGGCGAGATTTGTAGCTCGTGGCTTCTCTTAGAAAGGGGGGATAGATTATGAAGAGACTTTTGCTCCTATAGCCAGGTACACTTCCATCAGAACAGTACTTGCTCTGGCTGCAGTGATGAAATGGAAGATACACCAGATGGATGTCAAGACAGCTTTCTTGAATGGTGTAGTTGAAGAGGAAGTGTATGTGGAGCAGCCACTTGGTTTTGAGACACATGACAGGGAGTTATATGTGTGCAGGTTGAAGAAAGCCTTGTATGGCTTGAAGCAAGCTCCTAGGACTTGGGTATGATGCATTACTTTCTAGGCATGGAGGTCTGGTAGAGTACAAATGGAATCTTCCTTGGACAAAAGAAGTATGTAGTAGAGATCCTGAAGCAGTTCGGGATGATGGACTGCAAGGCCATGGCCACACCTATGGCATCAAACCTGAATCTTCTGTGTGATGCTTCATCTGATCCGGTTGATGTCACGGTGTATCGTCAGATGATTGGGTCCTTGATGTACCTGATGAACACAAGACCAGATATTTGCTTTGCGGTGAAAACATTGAGCCGGTTCCTGACGGATCCTAGAGGTGTTCACCTGGTTGCTGTAAAGCATATTCTGAGGTACCTGAAGGGTACAATCGATTATGGGCTCAAGTATGATGCGAATCAAAAGTTTAACCAGGAGGGTTATGTTGATTCAGATTGGACAGGTAGTGCTGCAGTTAGGAAGAGCACTTCTGGGTGTTGCTTCAGTATGGGATCAAGTGTGATCTCTTGGTTTAGCAGGAAGCAGTCCTGCGTAGCACTGAGTACAGCCGAAGCAGAGTATGTCGCAGCTTGTTCGGCTAGTTGTGAGGCAGTGTGGCTTAGGAAGCTACTGTCTAAGTTATTTGATCTCCCATTGGATGCTACTGGTATCTTTTGTGACAACCAAAGTTGTGTGAAGCTATCTGAGAACCCGATGTTCCATGACAGGTCGAAGCACGTTGAGATCAAATATCACTATATCAGGGATATGGTGCAAAGAGGAGCAGTGAAGCTCCTGTATGTTGCGACGGATGAGTAGGTTGCAGATGTGTTGACGAAACCACTAGCCAGAGTGAAGTTTGATTACTTCAGAGAGAGGCTTGGTGTTCTTCAGATTGAAGACACTTCGAGGAAGAAGTGATGGGACACATTTGTAGGAGCCATTCCAAGCATGGTGAGAGGAGGATCCTTCCCATGGTTGTGGGATGTAAGTGTTGTGTGATGAGCATCAGGACGATGCTCCAGTTACTGCTCTGGATATGCATTAGGTGGATGCTTTGTATGATCAGTTGGATCATGTATGTTGATATGCATCAGTTGGATGCTTTGTATGATCAGTTGGATCATGTACGTTGATATGCATCAGGTGGATGCTTTGTATGATCAGTTGGATCATGTATGATGACATGCATTAGGACGATGCAGTGACGATGATCATGTGTGATGAGTATCAGGTTGATAATCTGGATGATATGCATCAGGACGATGCAGTGATGAGTATCAGGACGATGCTCTGGATGACATGCATCAGGACGATGATCAAGATGATCATGTGTGATGAGTATCAGGATGATATGCATCAGGACGATGCTATGATGATGATCAGGATGATCATGTACATCAGGATGATGTATGGTGAGTATCAGGTTGATACTCTGTGGCCACGGACAGGTTGTGCAAGGGTAACATGTAATACGTCCTGGAGATACGGACAAGTTGTGCTAGTCACGTAAAAGGCCTCAGATGCTCTTTAGGGTTCTTGCTGGGAAAGACACCCTTTTAAGGTTTTGCTAGACCACATGTAATATATCCTGGAGATCCGGACAGGTTGTGCTAGTCATGTAAAAGGCCTCGAATGCTCTCTAGGGTTCTTGCTGGGCAAGACACCCTTTTAAGGTTTTGTGGGGACCACATGTAATACGTCCTGGAGGTCCGGACAGGTTGTGCTAGTCACGTAAAAGGCCTCGGATGCTCTTTAGGGTTCTTGCTGCACAAGACACCCTTTTAAGGTTTTGTGGAGATTACATGTAATCAGTCCTGGAGGTCCGGACAGGTTGTGCTAGGCACGTAAAAGTCCTCAGATGCTCTTTAGAGTTCTTGTTTAGCAAGACACTCTTTTAAGATTTTGTAAAGGTCACATGTAAAATATCCTGGGAGATTCGATAGGTTGAGCTGTGTGCTTGTAAAAGGCCTGGGATGCTCTTTCGAGGTTTTGTTGACGCATGTAATTAGTCCTGGAATCCACAGTATGGCCAGTGTTGATGAAGACATACAGGTGGTGGGCCTACATCCAACATGAAAAAAGGGCTGGCTCTGTAGAACTTCCTATGACGAGGAGAATTCAGAAATAGCCCAGTGATCGAGATGTCGAGTACAACAGCAGTGATGATGATGTTGCTCCGTGATCTAGTGATGATGATCCAACTCCAAAATTGAAGACTTGTGCCTATATGTATTGATGACTTGTGTCAAGAGAATACCTTCCTAGTTAAGAGGGAGTGTTGATGTATTTGTAACTTCGGAAGATATTCTTCTATGTATTACATTTGTACTTTATTGTATATCCCCAATGGAGATGTATTATTCCTCCGATTGGAAGTGTCGTCATTTGTATTTGCAAGTGTCGCAACTTATATTTGATGGGTTATTAGACCACCTTGCTGGGGTCGGCCCTGTATGAGTTGTGTGGGTCAAAGGGTTATTAGACCACCCTAGTGGGGTCGGCCCAGTCAGCATTATGTTAAGTCGTTAAGTTGAGGCCGACCTAGTTGAGTAAAGGTCAAGTGAAAGTTAGTGTCTAAATAGAGAGTGTGTCTCTCTCATTTTACACATTCTATTATTCACTCACTTCGCATTAGTGAGAGAAGAGGAGGGTGCGCACAAGTGGAGGAGGAGCATGCTGTTGAAGATATCTATCTCTTGGGTTTGATCATGGTGATCCTTGTATTGATGCTTATTCTATCTCTGAGGAAGTTGCGGGGTTTTTCACCTTCCTGGTTTTCCCCGGTGAAATGTTTTGTGTCTCTTGTCTCCTGTCTCTTATGCTTGATATGTTGTACATGTTGTTCTTTCAGTTAAGATCCTAGATCTATTGAATTAAATGATGAAAAACTAACATGGTATCAGAGCTAGCCTGAAGGAAGGCATGCTATGACATTTATGAGACTTGTTGCACTTGCGACAAATTGGAAGCTAGGTCAGAGTACAACTACCCAACATCCCTAGGCAAAACCGCAGAACTTCCCCACCAAAATCTAGTTTCGAAGTGTTGGATTTTAATTATCTTGTGGGTAGTTAATTTTATTAGGTGACTGATTAAGTTAAATGTGAGAATTAAAGAGTGCTTCCAACTGCTTTTGGTATCCCACAGCTCAGACGAACTGCTGGTGGGTAGAGCATACGTAGTGTAGGCAAATAATTTATTCCAATTTGAAGCAAGTAACCATTGACCCTCCGATAGAGAGCGCTCTTGACTTGCTTTTCAGCTAAGTTCAAGAGACTTATGAAATTGAAAAACAAAACTTTCAATCAAAATGATATTGATGGCCAATCTTATGCGTCACTTTCTGATCAACCTCCACTAACCAACAAAATTTGCCTTTGGGTGAAGGTGAGAGCATACTTCGTGGCGATGAAGATGGTTTTATTTCTACTTTACTTTTGCAAAAATGAAAATGATTTAAATTTGCATAAAATAGATGGAAGATACACCCTGCACTTCAAAAGTGAGTGTGTGAATAGGTGGAGTTAGAAAAATTGCAATCACACGAAAATTGACAAAAACACAAATCCCCCCAGGGGAATGGGATGTCGGTGCTGGTTACCCCACTGCTCTCGTTTAAACTTTTTACAATTTGTATGCTGAAAATGAAGTGCTTCTTAGTTCATTAAATTTGGATCTAAGAGCTTACAATAGTGCACAAAAGTGTTACAACAAATTGGGTGTCCACCGGTTCGTTTTAAGCCTTCTTTGATGGTCTTGTTCACTCCAAAACTTCACTTTTATGTGCAGACCTGCTAAAAACTAGCAAGTTAAAAGTGTTAAAAAATGATGGGAAACACAATGAAAAAATAAAAAAATTTGAAAATTGTACGTAGAAAAATTTTGCAAATTTTTTACAAAGTGTAAGCACAATTTCGTAGCTTAGATCTAATGAATGATAAAACTTTTTTAATATATCAGATCTAACTAATTTGCAATGCTGAAAGAATAATAGATCTAAATACTAATAATAATATTCTTTCCCTGTGGCTGCTCCCCCCCATCCGAGCTCCTTTACCCTAGCACACACAGGTCTGCAATATAAAATTGCAGACCCTGTGTTTTTGCTTCTTCCTTCGTCTGCTGCCCTAAACACACAGAAGACGCAGCACTCAATTAATAGAATTAATAAATTATAATTCTGAATTTGATCATTGAGAAGAGGTTGTGTTTTATGGGAGTGTGTCAATTTTGAATTGGTCATATACAGATCTGAAAGTAATGAATGATATTAAATGCTAAAGGCTGATTTGGATACCAAGGAGTTATTTACATTTTCACAGAATTGAAATATTTTGCTAATAGATGATATTGTTTTGCCTCCCTTGATACACATACAGATCTGCAATGATGAAGTAATTGGTACATTTAATGATCTGATGTTATAAGTTGCTAACCGTGGTTACTTACAGATCTGATTTTAAACTGGAATGATCCATGTTGAATGCTTACCTAAGTTACAATATTTGTCCTTTGACATACAGATCTGAAGTATAGTTGATGACTCATCTGCTTGGAATCATCTTTTTTGTACTTCCTCTTTACATGTGAATGACTGTTGGTTGTTGGCCAGAATTCGTTGTCAGTGATTAACATACATACATTTGCTAGTCGGTTATGGAAGGCCTAACATAATTACTACATCTGATTGGTGAATGAAATCTAGTATATTACTGGTTATACTTTGCCCTAATACATGTTTGTGACCTCTGTGTACTTAACTAGTGATATCTATTTCATGTCATAAGTGATGTTCATATGATACTCGGTGCTAATTGTTTGGTGAATGTTACATAGGATTGAACCCTACTTGTCTACATAAAGCATTGGTTTTGTTTGCACCTTAGTTAATAAGAGACATTGCTAATGATACCTACTAATCAGATATACAATTGGGTTAATCTTGGTTCCATAACTTACATTTTAACTGAATACCTCTTGGTTGGTGGTTGAAGTGTTAGCAATACAGTCTTTTGATCCAGTATTGATTAGTCTAATGCATGTGTACATGTATTTTTACATTTCATTGGTTGAAGTTGAATGCACTTGACTCCATTCAGGCACTGGTCTAACTATAAGATTGCATCGAATATAGTTGGTTTGTTGTTCTAGTGTCTTGCAGGGTTCCTTAAGGATACTTCTCCTTGGAGGTTTTGACTTCCGAAGAAGTTAGAATGGTAACCGAGGTGACATTGGGTCACTGATCTTATTTTTGCTTACTGGGAATTAGCCCTGCTAATTTGCCCGGTAACAGGCTGCATTAATAGCAAACAAAGCATTGTGTTGTTAAAAGTGCTACTTTTGGAATCATTTCACAGGAAGAGTCTATTTATTAAACTCACGTTAATGCATCCGCCAGCAGGACTTGCTCTGTCCTATTAATTCTCATGATGCACCTCTCACTCTATTTTGGCTCTTGATTTTTTATTATGCACTTGCGGAAGGCTTTTTCATGCCCCCTATTTATTTAAAATTTTAATTAGTCATCATATTTTCTTGGTTTTCTTTGCCTTAGGTGACATTCTTTTCTTAATTTGCTTTGTATTTTCTGACTTTTTTTAGATATTCAGTTTGCTGTGATTTCCTTAAAATTCAATGTCAATCTCCCACTAGATAATTTTATGCCCATATATTTTTCAGTATTTTATCTCATCGAGAGTTCAATCCTCTCTCATGTATTGATTGTTTCTCTTCAATGTGAATTGGTGCTGACCGTGTTTAATTTTATTGCATGTTTTTCTCTTTCATTCTCCATGAAATTGTGCAAATCAGTCAGATTTTATTTATTCTGTTCCATTGATTCCACTTTCACATTATTCCTTTAATTTTTCGTTTTGTGGGCTGCATTAATGGCAAAGAAGCCTTGTGTTGTTGAAAGTACAACTACTTTTTGGAATTGTTTTACAGAAACGGTCTATTGATTAAACTCACATTAATGAATATCCCAGAAGGACTTGCTCTGTTTTATTAATTCTCATAATGCACTTCTCACTAGATTTTGGCTCTTGATTTTTGAATATGTACCTGGGAAAGGCTTTTTCATGCCTCCTATTTGTTTACAAATTTCATTATCCATCACTTTTTCTTGGTATTCTTTGCCTTAGCTGGTGTTCTTTCCTTAATTTGCTTTGCATTTCCTGACCTTTTTTAGATATTCAGTTTGCTGTCATTTCCTAACTTTCAATGTCAATCTGCAACTAGATAATTTTATGTCCATCTATTTTTCAGTATTTTAAGTTTTAACTCATTGGTTGTTCAGTCCTCTCCCACATATTGATTGTTTCTCTTCAATGTGAATTGGTGCTGACCATGCTTATTTTTATTGCATGTTTTTCTCTTTTGTTCTTCATGTAATTGTACAAATCAGTCCATTGATTCCACTTTCATATTATTTGTTTTTGGAATAAAATGCTTTCTTCAACTATTATATTGGCCGAAAAATTTACATGGCATTCTGTTATAAAAAGTGAGATGTGACAAGCAGCGGTCAGTCATGAGCTATAAGAAACTCTGAAACCTAGCCATCTAATAATCTTTAAAGGCATAAGCAAAATTGCCAAAAAGATTAAATAACAAGTACATCTAGGATAAGTCCAAGTACAACAGAATCATGTGAAGGTCCAGTTGGCTTGCACAAACTGTCATGTTCATCACGCAACAACAGGAATCATACTTGTTTTGGGCAGTGGGTGTTTCGTATGGGCTTAGGATGGTAGGTGACATTAATCCCCACTGTAAAGTGGTTGGTCTCTACAGTAACAGCAGATAAAAAGGCGTTTTTTATATTCTTTCCTAATTAAAGTGAATGAAGAGAATAGAAATAGAGTGTGGATGTAGAGAAAAATGTTGATAGGTACCCGGAATTAACACTAAGTTGATGCCTCTTGTTACCAACTATTTTGTACCATAGTTGGACTTCTTGTGAGCCGCCAGGGTTATGAACATGTTCAATGTTTATCGTCAGTGTTCAGAAGTTCATCAAGCCAAATTTTTGGTCCTTTGTAAAATTTGCATGTCCAGACCCCCTTGGGGGAATTGTAATAAGTTGGTCTAAGCATGATTATTTTGTAAAAGACTTGGCCTACCTTAGGTTTGGCTATCGGGGGGATACTCTAGAGTGTTTTTTCCTTAGGAATTATGCGTTGCGCTTCAGTGGCGTATAATTCCTGAGTTTTTCATTCACACCTCCAAAGCTGGAGTATTTATCCATGGTGTTCAAACTTAGGGAGGTTATTAAAGTCTACGTGTCTATGAATTTTTTACATGCTAGCCATCTAAATTGAGTCGTATGGACATGCACTAGGTCCTCTAGGAGTTTGGTTTCATTCCGGTAAAAATAATTTTTTTCTGTAAAATTAGACCATTTATGGTTTAATTGGAAAAATTCAAAGTGTAAAAAAAACATGGTCTAGAGGCGGAATTTGGCGTGGGGATGCTCATTTTCACACTCAGAGTGTTCTCTTTAACCTAGGACCCACTTTTCCTGGGTTTCAGGCGACTAAATTGTCATTTGTGGCAATTTTTCCTAAAGATGCTACAAAATGACACTTAAATGTTAAGTGTTCTACGAAATGCACAAAAGACAAAAAATAAAAAATCCAAAAAATGAATAAAAAATGATGTGGAAAAGGGTGGCATATGTTTTATTATGAAATGTGACCCATATTAGTGGATTAAAGCACATGTTATATAACCCAAAGTGGGAGGAGCGAATATTTCAATTAAAGAGAGCGTCCCCCTCCTCACGTGGGCGGCTTCCCCATGCACGAAACTCATCAAAGTATTGGGCGTTGGTTCCAAAGTAAGAGGGGCACCCCTCTCATGAGGTGGCAACCACCTCACCATCATGCCAACCAAGTATGAGTTTGAGTGTTAGTTCAAGAGCAAATCACTCCATGGATTAAGGGATGCGCTCCCCTCTCAACTCCCTCTCCATGCGCTACCCTCTCTTCCTCTAGCTCTATAAAGAGAGGCTTGCTCCTCATTCTCAAGGGATGCAAGGAACCTCTGTTGTATTGTGTATAATGCTTCTTGCCTTTTGTGCAAAGATTTTTATTGAATAAATTGAGACTTTGGAGGTCCATATGGTGCAAATGTCATGATTGAGAAAGCTTGTTTCATATCGAGGTGATATTTGTCTATGCTTTACTTCTGCAATTCTTAATTCATTGATCTATTCTAGCTTAGAAGATTATTGTTAATCCATTGAATAAGCATTTGTAGTCTCAATTTGTTTATTTATATTGTGTATTTGAAGTCAAGGAGTAGCCAAAAGTACTCAGTCATACTCAGGGTCTTCAAAATTTCTTTTATCATAATATACTAGGTTTGATCATGGGTTGTTTGTAGTTGTGTTGTGTTGCAGATCACCAAAAGCGAAAGAGGTTGTTAAGCTCAACTGCATTTTCTTCCTCTTCACAACCATTTGAAGACTAATATTCTTTTGTCCTACAGGATCCTCCTCATTCTCAAAAGATTTGAGATTCGGCGGTCACCCTTTTACCATCTTTCAAATTTTAAAACTCTTTCTCTCCATTTTTCCTTGTTTTATTTTGCAAGCAAGTTAGATCTATAAAATTTCATCTTTAAATTTGATTTGTTATGCAAAAATAGTAGATTTGAGAAGTGATTTTAAAAGTCATATTTCAAAGCTTTAGATATAGTTCCAAATCGTCAATATTTGAAGTATTAGTTTCCTATCATTATCAAATATTGTATTGTAATCTTCATGTACTTTTGACTAACAAATACTAACCTCTTAACAAACTTTTTGTTCGTTGATTTCTTGTTGTTTTATAGAAAAAAGCGAAGGAAGGAAAGCTAAAACTTAAGGCATAAATACAAAAATTTCGCTCTTCTTCATCCCTTTGCTATCCCTTTGCTTTCTTAGGCCTAAAAGTCTCTTGAATCACGCTGCATAAGCGGATCAAGAGCACTCTCTATAAGAGGGTTCATTTATTGTAAAAAATAATAAATAAAAAGCAAGTGGGATTACGACTCCCACACCCTTCTTCCCCCATTTGGGGGAAGCCTGTATCTTTTACTTTTCTTTTTACTTGCATTCAAACTAAAGTAATGTTATCACACAAACTCTAGCTGTTTGGTAGTAGGTGTCCCAACAGGGATGGTAGAGGTGAACAACTAGGAAGGTGTAACCTGCAATAGCCAGGTCCTCTGTTCAGGGAACGAAAGTCACACCGGACAAGGTTACTGTCGCTTCAGACAAGGCACGCAGCCAAGTCAGGGGGGAGACCCCGCTCAACCAGGTAATGGTCAAGAGACAAAACACACCCAAATCCAACAGATAGAAAGAAGTAAAGACAGGAAAACACACCCAAATCCAACAGATTAGATTAGTGTTTGTGGCTGGAAATAAGCAAGGGACACTTAGTTCAGCTAGAAGTGAAGGAATAAAATGAAGTTACCCAAAAAAAAACAGTTAAATATTGAAGTAGTGGATCTAGGGCATCAACAAATACTCGTTTTAACAAGCTTTTAGCAATGAATGGCTTGATATCTATTGATAAGAAGATGATTAGAACCAAAATCAAGACTACCCAGTGGACTCTCATGTAAAGTGTGAGAATGATCTGAACTACAAAGGTTGTAGTGGTGGGTTCGGCCTCCAGTGGAGCCATGGGGTGGAGTTGCCAGGTGAACTTGGGAACCTTGTTCACCGAAGGTGGAATGTCGTGAAGGGGGAAGTGGTGAGTGAGACAAAATAGTGTTGGCTGTAATAAATTAAGCAAACAAAAATCAGCCAGCAGAAAATTAAGTTTGAATTCGATATGATGAAAAATAAAGCAAAAGACTCAAACTCAAAAGATCGCGGGGTAAGCCTCTACCTCCCCGGCAGCGACGCCAAAGATGTTATCACACAAACTCTAGCTGTTTGGTAGTAGGTGTCCCAACAGGGATGGTAGAGGTGAACAACTAGGAAGGTGTAATCGGCAATAGCCAGGTCCTCCGTTTAGGGAACGAAAGTCACACCGGACAAGGCTACTGTCACTTTAGACAAGGCACGTAGCCAAGTCACGGGGGAGACCCCGCTCAACCAAGTAATGGTCGAGAGACAAAAGTACACCCAAATCTAAAAGATGGAAAGAAAAACAGGCAGGAGATGAGTGTAAGTAGGTCCTAAGTCTAGTTTCAGCCACCAGTTGGACACACGAATGAAATAAAAACTTAAATGAAACGTGACCATCGACTGAGTGTGATGAATCGAATAGATTAGATTAAAGATGAAATGGCTGAAAACAGTCTAAGGATGTAAATTGAGTTGGAAGTGAGATGGTGAAGTAAACTGCCTAGGAAAGGGGTTAGGTAGTGGACAAATGGACCTAGGGCAGAGAATAATTAGCATTTATAATCACTTCCAGCAATTGGTACTTCATTTCTTAGGGTAAAATGACGTTTTGAACCCAAATCGAAAGTACCCAGAACCCCAAAGTGACCCCAAACCAGCAGAAGAGAAAAACGCCCCAGGTGGGCGTTTTGGCTAAGTAGACCAGTGCCAAAACTAGGGGAAGATGGAGTCCGAATTGTACCAAACAGATAATAAGCGGGTTTGCAATAAAAATAAAGTTCTAACGGTGGGAAATTTAGTTTTTGTATTTTAGGGTTTATTAAGTGTTTTTGCAGCTTAACATCAACAGTGAGAGAGAGAAAATGAGAAACAAGCAAGGATCCCGTACCTGGATAATGAAGATGAAGATGTTTCCGTGTTGAAGACAAACCCTGAAGATCAACTACTGAGCTAGAGTGCATTTTCCCCTTAGCGTTTGATGCTGCCAGAGAGCCAATGCATTTTTGTACCTGCCAAAGAGAGATGGAATCAGCTTCTATGGCAAATGATAAAAACAAACCAGCAAATGAGTGACAAATGATGAAGAAAGCAAATAACCGAGGGTAGATTTACTTCCCTGTTGAAATCCTGAAGAGAAACGCTAGCATGGAGCTGCTGGCTCAAGTGTTGCGTTTTTCCCCAATGGTTAGCTTCACCTGCAAATCGAAATGGCCAAGGAAAGGTGGAGATACTACAACATAACTCAGCAATGCATCAGAAATATGCTCTCAATCAACACACCAAAGATCTCATCTCCATAACACAAGCAACTCAATAGAAATGTGTCTCAATGATCTCAATATCAAGTCTCAAAAATCCAAGAGGAGCAACAATGGAGTGAGTGCCTTCTCTTATAGAGAAAGGCCCCTCTCAAAACCTATTTCCCCCCAAAATGGAGGGCTAGGATCAATCCCCATCAAGCCAAAACGAATGGTGGAGATCTCTCCTCATGGCGGTGCGAATTGCCCAAGTGAAGCGCACTAGTGGAGGATGGGTCCCTTGTAGGGCCCATACAATACATGAGATAGGTGTTAGGGGGTGCCTATAGGGTGTTTTATCCCCCCTAACATCAACAACCAAGGCCCACATACCATACAACAATGAAATTGAATTTCCCCAAGTGGAGAAAAACGCCCCTCATGGGCAATTCATCCACCTAGGTGAGCTGGGCAAGAGAGGGCCCCACAATACATAATACCATGTCAAAACATTACCAATTTACCTTAGGAATCACCCTTTTATTTGCCAGCCATTGATTTTTACCCTTTGCTATAGTTGCCTTTGTCAATTTTTGATTTTCCATGTATTTTATTGCTGGTTTATATCGCTGAAGATGTAATTTGGGCTTTTGACCCATCTAAAGTGCCCGGATTGCCGAACCGTCTGCTGCAATGTGATCGTGGACCCCAAAAATAGTAGGAATGATCACTTGAACGACCTCGATCCATCACTTAGGCATAATTTGCCCAAAATTCATGATTTTTAATTAAAACAGGTCATTAATGACCAATGATAATTAAAAATCTCACAAACGCCTCGATCTTTTCGCATTCTGTCACTTGGAAGCTCATACGGGTCCCCTGTAGATAATAATTGACCAAAATCAAAATTCCGGTCGCAACATTTTTTTCGGTCCCATTTTTGGCCTGGTCAACCTAGTTTGGTTTCGGTTAGGCTTTCACAGGTTGCAGTTATTTTCAAAGGGAATTGGAGACTTGTGTGGAGTTTTTGCTCTAATTCCCACAGGTCTTAGGTCGAGAGCAAAAACTCCGCACAGGTCTCCAATTCCCTTTGAAAACACAACCTAGTTTGACCAAGTCAAATCTGGTCAATAATGGTGCTAGCTGAATACTTGTATGCAATCATGAATTGAAAGGCTTCCTTATACAAGTTAGTACATTACTAAACAATATGACAATAATATGGTGATAAAAAAAATTGCATTAAATCTCGAAAAAATACAAGGCCCCTGGTGAGGTGGGCCCACCACATCCAAAAGACTCAATTGCTATGTACAACCTATAGACTTGACCACCTAGCTGACTTTGGGTGATGTGGAATACATGGTGAAGGATGAGGGATGACAAGGATAATAGCCTCATTACTAAGTCTATGCACTGCTCAGTGTTCAATCCAAACTTTAAATACTAATTCAATTGCCAAAGATTAAAAGAGTTCACAATCCTTCTACTGTATCAATTCTGAAAATAATTGCTTCAAGAATGAAATGGCTAAATTGCTTTTGCAAGAAGTTAAATCCTAAATCATTATCATAAAAAGGGATCCAATCCACAATTACAATACTCAACCATAAAGGAAATCAATCATCCTGTTCTTTAAATCCATATGCCATCTACCAGTTTCAGCAGTTCATGAAAGGAAATAAATAATGGTAAAATGCAGCAGCAAAGCACGGGTGTAACAACAATAATCAATAACATACTTGCAAAGAGAAACTACGCATTATTCAATCGACTGTTTAAGCAAACCAAGCAAATTATAACTGAAGAATCCTGCGCTTAATGCTCACATTGTTTCAACAAACCAAGAAAAGCTATAATGGAAGTATTCGACGCTTTAATGCTCACACTATTTCAACAACTCAAAAGGATATCTAATTGCAATTCCACACAAAACAAAATAAAGGAAATAAGCGACTAACTAACTAGGCAACTCTGAAAGAAGGTGGGCCCTTGCCTTCTAACAAAGATGCCTTTAAACACTACCAGAAATCAGTACACAGTAAATCAGGAAAATGCTGCCAATTTCATTCATAGAATGAAGTTCAGATACCAAGTTCTTCCACTCTTGTTACAAGTTCTCTACAAAATAAGCCTAAACTCTTTTAACCATCGCATCCTCCTTTAAATATTACAACAAGACAAATCAATATCCCACACCTTCTAGATCAGTTTGCAACATTCAGTGGGATCCACACAGTCATCAGGATTAGTTTTGATGCATTCTTCTCTCAGTTGAGGGGGCAGGATTTGATCATTTGTACACTTGGACATGTCATTGAGTCTTATGTTATATTATTGTGCCATGGGGTGATGCTAGTGAAGGAAAGTATGCCTCCTAGCCCCACCATGTGTTCTTAGTCATTTGTCCTTGTCATCTTTTATGGCACACTTGTATTATTGTCACTTTTATGTGGTGTGCACCCCCTAGGGAATCTTTAGACTAGTGCGCACCCCCCTCATGTGAGTGATCCATGTTATATTGTATCGACTCATCTTAGCCGTTGATTGTATTATTTTATCTTTTGATCTCAGCCACTCATTTCAAAAGTGGTTTAGGGTTTTGGTCTCCCTCATCCTATTTAAGGAAGAGACCCCTCTATTGTAAAGGCACCTTTTGGGCTCTGGAAAACTTGGAATAAAATACTATTTTGCAGATCTACTTCTCTTGCATTGATTGGGATGCTCTTGTACATGATTATACATCTCTTTCTTTAGACATCTTTGCTTGTTACAGGTGATTTTGACAGCTACAGAGAGAGGCCGAATTGACTTGTGCAAGGCGTTTTCATCTTGGAGGGAGTTTTTCAATTGTGCTTTTTCCATTGATTTGCTTCTTTTGATATGCCATGCTTAGATCTCATTCATCTGTGGATCAAATCTAACTTATTGTAGTTTGTTTTACAGGCTGAGTGGGACGTTTTCCCTCCTAGGGCTTGGACATTTTTGCTTGGAATCACTTGGATCTAGCTTGGAATTGTAACTAAATGCAAGGATCATCTATGTGCAAGGTAGCCGCAAGCATTTGAGGTAAGATCTACATGGTATGTATCCATTCTCTTGTCTTTCATCCTATTGGTCTTCAAAACCCTTGTGTTTTTTATTTTTTAGATCTATGGAGATCTAGCAATTATTGGGGCTTAATAATTAAAACCCACCTCTACATTAGTCACAAAGTTCCTGATCTATAATTTGGTTGACATCTGACTTCATTTACCCCCGATCTAAGGCACTTGGCCTCTCCAAGGGAGGTCGCACTTTTGGGTAGGTGGCCATTTTTGCTAGATCCCATTTGGGTATTGCTCATTCCTTATTAAATCACTAGATCCATTCAATTGCAAACCCCCTAGTGCCATTCAACTTCAATTTTCACCTTATGGGCCCCATTTGGACCACTTTCCTTATTTTAAGGGTGGGCCCCACTTGGATCTTTCATATTGGCATTAGATCTATCCAGGTCTATTAATCCTAATCCATAAGTGACCTTATCTCACACTTGGTTGAACATTTGTCCTTGTCTTAAGCCTCTTCAACCAAGCCCTAACCTCTTGGGTCCACTTATCCATTCTATATCTAGATCCATACACTCTTGATCTCTCACATATCACTTTCACATTTCCCTAGGAGGCCTTGAGTGAGTTTGCTAGCCTTCATTGGCTAAGCTAGGGTCTCCCCCTTGGTCTTGCTTAGGCTTGATCTAAAGTGAAGAGTGCCTCGGTTAGTGTGAGACCCAACTGCATTGGGAATCGTGGCATCTCTTGGGTCACCTCTTTAGTTGTCCAACACCTCTACCGTCCTGGATAGGACAACCTTTAGGGACAACTACAAGTTGTGTGATAACATGACCCAACTATTCAGACTACGCTGCAACGATCAAGAACATACTTTGGGCTTGGAGTGTTGGTTCGTTTTATTACGTATTGAAAGTGGATGATTAGCTAAGCTAAACGCAAGAATATCTTTTCTTCACACCACAAAGTGATGGAGTACTTTGGTAGAGCAAGGGGTAAATTTTAAGATTAAGTTTTAGGAACAAATTGTAGTTGTAGCACAAAGCATGAAAAAAGATTTGAACAATTCTAGTAAGTCCTTTGAGGATGCTTTGTGATGTTATTTAATTACTAATGCTTAAAGAAAATTAATCTAAACAAAGAAGATTAAAAAAAATGAAAAAATAAAAAAAAGTAAAAAATATGCGAATCCCCCTTGGGGGTGTTGCCAACTATATTGTACAATAGTTGAACCTCCATTGAGCCGCTAGTGTTTGAACATGATCAATGTTCACTTCTAGAGTATCAGGGGTTCAGTTTGCAATAATTAGCCAACTTTGCCTAAGGCAGTTTTATTTTTTTGTTGAAATGACCATGGCCCCATGGGGTTTGTAATAAGTGTACTAGTAGGGTTTTGAGTGGCTCGGTTCCCCATGACTTAACTATCAACTAAGGCATTCCAGGGAGTTTTTTGCCCTTGTCAATTATGCTTTGCCTATAGCCGAGTAATAATTGACGAGGTTTTCTCCCGCTTCCTCCAACGCTGGAATGCCCGATTTTGAAAGTTTGAGCCTTGGGGGGTTATTAGAGTCGAACTGATGTATATGGACCTACTCGACACCATTTATGTGTTAGATGGTCATTTCCTAGGTCCCTTGTCCATTTAAAACAATGTCCGAAATTGTTTTACCGGACGCGTTGGACAGGTTTTTATTTTTATTATTTTATTATTAATTTTCCAAATATTTAATTGGAAAAATGCAATTTGTAATATGTCAGTCGTTTGGGGGTGGATTCAGGTGATTGGAGGCTTAATTCCTAAGTCGATAATCTCAGTTAAACTCCCAAACCACTTACCCTAAGTTTCAGATGGTCATTTAGCCATTTAATTAATATTTTCTAAAAAATCAATAAAAGAGAAATTATTAATTAAATTAATAAAAAATAATAAATTGGAGATAATCCAGTTTGCTCCAAAATAATCCATTTGGATTATTTAAATAAGCTAAATGACATGGCAACAGACATTCAGGATGATTCCAATCAACTCCAATTACATTCAGTGCAGTATACAGTCACCACAAGTCAACCTCCTTCAAGAGAATTCGCCCTTCCTCATGAGATTCACGAATTGATGATGTGGAGGTGTTTTAATGGAACATTGAGTTTACATTTAATGGTGTGGTAGGCGCCTTCCTAGTTTTGTGGCCACATCATGGCTTGGATCCTTTTCAAACTCGAGTTAGCAATTACTTCAAGCTCCAAGTTTGCACCCTTCACATGGCTCATGCATTCCTTGATAGCTCACATCTTCCACATGGCATTCACGAGTTGGGTTGATGGAGATCACGAAGGAGTGGGGGCGCCTTGCCAAGGTGGAGGCCACCTCCCCACTCATACCTACCAAAAAACTCGAGTTGTCCATTGAGTTAGCTCTCCAAGCTTTGGCTTTGATTGGAATTCGAATTGGTGTCTATTGCTATTGGCTCTCCTTAAGCCAAATTCGATTTAGGGTTTAGGTGTCTAGTGTTTTTTATAAAGAGAGGCCTTTTGGGCTCTCCTCTGATGGAGATTTTTGTGCAAGAGTACTCTGCCAAAATCATATTGTAATATTTGTTTAATTCTTGTAATAAAAAGTGACTTTGGAGGTCCATGCAAGAGTTTTATGCATTGTGGTTTCATCTTGTGAGGTGATATCTCTCTCACCCTATTCTCTTATTTCAAATTATTTTTCAATGTTTGCTTAAGAAGACTATCAATCTAGTACATAAGCATTTGATCTGGTTTGCTTGTTGAGAATAGTGTTTTGCAAGGATCACTGAAGGTGGAGAAGAGCTTGGATAATCAAGCTTGTCTTCATTAAACAAGAGTTTTTACCATTTAACACATTCATTTTTGCAGGGTCTTCAAGAAGCTTCTCCCTTCAAGAGAAGAAACATAGCCATTAGGGGCTCTCCTTCATCCCTCAACACATATTTAAAAAACTCTTTCATCGATTACTTTGTTACTTGATCCTTCTTCAAGTTGTGTAAAAGTCAAGTTTTATCCTTTTCCAAGCTTGGAAAACCCCATCGAGTCTATTTTTTGCTTTCAATAGGCTTGATCTTGCCTCATTTTTCCTCTTTCTAGCTTCCCCTCACTCGTTTTTCTCTTGATTGATCTCTTCTTCATTGTCTCGTTTTACCTTCTCCCTTGCTCTTGTCTTTGCCCTTCTTCCTAGCTTCGTTTTATTGTTCCCTTTCACTAGATATTTTACTCCTTTCGTCCCTCCTTCCCTCCTTCCCTTCAACTCCCTACTCTTTCCTCCTCTACCTTTCGTTCTCCTTTTCTCCTCTAGCTCTTTCCTCCATTCGTTTTCATCTTTTGTCCTCCCTCCTTTCGTCTCTCCTAGATCCTTCCTTCTCCCTTCTTGCATTCGTTTTCATCTTCTATCTCCTTGCTTTTGTTTTGCTAGTGTTTGTTTCTCCCATCACTTAGCTTAAAGTTAGATCTTAGATTTGTTTAAAGAAGTTTGCATTAGATTTCTTAACTTAGTGCATTGTTAAGTCTTGCATCTAAGATCTCATACTTAGGAATTATTTCATTTGAGGTTCATAAGTCTTAGATCTCATTTTAAAAGTCAAAACTTGCATTCAAAAAGTGATTGGGCATATAGATTAGTTTGGTTAGTTTTGCATCTAGTTTCATTCAAGCTTTGCATCTAGATCTACTTTTGCATTTGCATTTTAAAGTTTAGCTTTCAAAGTTAGCTAGTTTCCATTTCTAGTTTAGATCTTAGATTTATTTTGTTGTTTGCTAATGCTAATGGGTCCTTGAGTTAATCTATTGTGATAGGTACTTGAGAAGAAGAAGCAAGAAGATTTGAGGAAGAACCAAGAAGAAGAAGAAGAACAAACCAAAGAAGAGCAATAAACCAAAAGGAAGATCCAAAACCAATGAAGAAGATGTTAACCATGAAGACTTAAACTCACTCTCCTTTTGTAAAAAGCTCTTAAAAGCTCAATAAGCATTCTTCTAGTTATTTCCTTCAAAGTCCTTTTCAAGGGTTGAATTCCCAAGGCAATTGTACTCTTTTAATAAAAAGCAAGTGGGATTTTTAAGCTCCCACACCCAACTTCCCCATTTGGGGAAGTTTGTAGTGTCTCATTCCTTTGATTGGTTTCATTGCTTAGTTAGTTTCATTTGTGCAAGTAAAACAATAATTGTTTAGTTAGTTTTCCCATTTCGCATTTAGAAACTAATTGCTAGCTTAGTTCAATTTTGCAAGTAGAATACTAATTGCCTAGTTTAGCTTCATTTTCCATTTTATTGCTAGTTAGTCTTTTATCATTTCATATTGAGCTATCATTTTTGTGTTTCTTGTTTACAATTTGTCAATCTTAAAAGGACCATAAAGTCTCTTGAACTTGTCTTAAGACAAGTCAAGAGCACTCTCTATCGGAGAGCATTGTTGCATTTGCATTCTCATATAGATTAGATAAGACTCTTGAATCTCACCATAAGGTGGATCAAGAGCACTCTCTGTTGGAGAGCTTGTCTTTTTGTGCTCTAATTAAAACTTTCACAACTCACATTTCTCTTTAAAATTGGAATTTATTCGTTTCTCCATACCACATATGCTCTGGCCAACCTTGAGAAAGGTTGGAATACTCAGAAACGGTATTGGTTGCTTAATCTTTCAACTTTAAACCATAATAAAATCTTCACCCCATAACCAACGAACCGATGTTATTCGATAAATACTCACGTATGTGGGCAAATTCCAAGTGGGGGCGCCGGGTAGCCATGTTCAGACTCTAGCTTGCCGGTTAAGTTCCTTGAACACCTAGCCTAGAGAAACTGGGTGGTCCGTCATGTCTTCGAATGAAGCCATTGAAGGTATTTCCGGTTAGATTTCTAGTACCTTGCGTACCGGTTGGAAATTCCCTAGCCATAATAATCAAGAACACCTAAAATTCATATACCAAGAACAATTTCAAAACGATCTCATGAACATATATTGAGACTTGTATTTTCAGCATCCCCAAGCACTTATTGACTCCATTTGGCACTGGTCTTGAAACTTTTATGTATCACCTTAATTTGGACCATTTGTCCTTCATATCTGCTTAAGTCATTATTATTCTGTGGATGCTTTAATTTCTAGTCATCATATATTGTTCATCTTATCATTGTGTTTTGTAATTGCAACGTGGACTGTGTTGTCCGTCAGATTGCACACCAGCAGCTGAAATCTTTCGAAAGCTGTCTCTTCACTACAAGTGAGAGAGGTGTGGCCTTGGGGGCAAGCAATGAGCCAGGTACTGTCACCTGAATCCCAGCTCCTCCGTTTAGGCAAACTCCTAACGAAGCCAAGGGGGGTAGTCCCTAAAAAAAGAGTTGTCCAAGGCTCTTGTGTGTTTAAAAATGTTTTTGGTGTTGTGATGCGGATGGGTGTTGTTTAGGAGTTTTTTGAAAGTGAAAGACACAATAATACTTTAATGAAACCAAGATAACGCAATCCACGTTGCAAGAAAAAATGAAAGATACACTGAATCATAAACAAATCACTCTTTATGAAAATTAAAGCAAGTACTCCAGATTGATATTAAGCAAATAAAGTATGTGATAAAGGACCAGTGCCTTATGGAGTCAAATATACTGAGTGATTGAATTATTGATACAAATGTTTGAGAAACAAGTTCTTGAGAACGTTTTGCAGCTTATCTTGGTAAATTAAAGATTTTAGTGGTCTTGATTATTATGGCTAAGAACAAGGATATTCAAAAGGAGTGGAACCTTAACCAATAAAAACACTGGCAACCTTTTAGGTGATAGGTCGGGAGCACCCAGATTGCAAAGAGGGCAAGTGTGCTTGCGGCTTGACCGCCCTCGAGTTTGACAGTGGATTCCCAGCACCACCTCTACTCAGTAATTTTGTCTTGGTTGGGGTTTTGGGTAAAATTTTAATTAATGTTATCGCTTGTGAAATTAACAAGTCTTCCACCTTTCTGAGTACTAGCCCAATCGTTTCCGGTTGGCAGAGCATACGGGTGTAGGACAGAAACCAAGATAAATTAATTAAAGGAAATTATGGGTTGAAATTTTTTATTATTAGAGCACTTTGTTCAACTCTCCGACAGAGAGCGCTCTTGACTTGATCTTATGACCACAGTTCAAGAGACTTGCTAATTAACAAATGCCTAATGCAGGGAAATGATACAAGACTAATAATGCCCTCCGATAGAGGGTGCTCTTGACTTGGATTTGGCCAAGTTCAAGAGACTTTGGTTCGTTTTAAGAAGCAGATAGTGGTTGTGTTGTAAAAGCAATAAATTTCAACTTGAAATGATTAAACAATGTAATAGATTGGAAAGATATGAAATATTGCTTAACAATACTATTTTGCCAAATAAAATAAACTTGAAAAAATCTAGTGTTCTACCACACAAATTCTAATCTAAAAGTGGGATCAATCTCCGAACAAGATCAACCACTAGAAGCCACTAGTCTTGGAAACCTTCCAGCTAGCTGGATGTCCACAAGAAGCTGATGGGGGAACGAGTAGCTATCACAAAGTTATGTGGCCTTTGGGATACGATCCCAAATTTAGCTCTACTCTGGTCAAGGCTTGGAAGAGAAAATACAAGATGAAAAGTAAAGTACTAAACGGAAAATAGACTCTAATCTACCCAAGAATCTCTTTCAGGTGAAAGATCGTACTGGGGAGAGCATGGGGGTAAGTAAATCGGAAAATATAACCAAGATAACTTATTGAAATGAAAACTAATCTAAGAGCATATTTAAATATCTAAACTAGAAACTCAAACCACTCAATGAAGACTACAAGACTTCCCCAAATGGGGGAAGTGAATGTGGGGGCTTAAAAAACCCCACTTGCAACTTTATTATGAGAGTACAAATGCCCTTGGGAATGAAACCCTTGTAGGGACTTTGAAGGAAATAACTTTGAAAATATTTAAAACAAACTTCTAAGAACTATTACAAAGGATAATACTAATCTCTTGGTTTTGATTTGTCCCTTTGTTTCTTGATGGCTTCTTGTATTAGAAGTCTCTTTCTTTCACTTTGCTTCAAACTCTTCTCAATGCTATTTTTTCTCAAAGAGAAATCTATCATAAACAAGCAACTCCAATACCCATTAGATGTTAGGAAATAAAACAAGATTTGAAATTTGAACTAGATCTAATATTTGAAAAATGAAACTAGATATTAACAACGCATGAGATCCACACTAATAACTTTGAAACAATGTAACTAACTATTAAAACTCAACAAAACTAATACTAACAATTTGTTGTTCGTTTTTGTGTGTTTTGTAGGTTTTTAGAAGGTGGACGAAGGCTAGAAGGAGGGCAAAAATGAATGGGAAGAGAAGGTATGGGAGATGGTAGGAAGAGAGGATGAAATGAAATGGCATGAAAAGGAGGAGATAGGGCAAATGGGGATGGGATGAGAGCAAGAGAGAAAGCCCAAAAGAGATGGGACGAGAGCAATGTGAAGGCTAAAGATCTAAGGTAAAAGAAATGGGACGAATCAAGAGGAAGAAGGCACTCAAGGTAGGGTAAGACGAGAGCAAAGAGAGAGGGCGAATGGAATGAAAAGAGGAGAAAATTTTGGAGGGGGACGAGAGGAAGGAGATGGGATGGCTAGGGCTGGACTATGGCAAAAGATGAAAGGGCTAGCAAGCAAATGCAAAGGGTTTCAAGGAGAAGACAAGAGGGCTTTGAAGAATGGGCAAGTAACCAAGTTGATTTTAAATGAGTTTGAAAGATGGAACCTTGGACTTAAGCTTATTGCCAAATCTTTTGATGCTTGAGATTGACTCTAGAAAGATCCTGAAGCACACACAATTTGTTAGAAAATGTAGGCCTTTTGAAGAGATGAAAGATGCAACCTAGCTCAAATCTCTCTTCAAACCTGTGGGATCTGCACAAGCAATCACTCATAAACATATTTTGATCATAATTGTATGCATAATAAAAGTGGGATTAGAATAGTATAGGTATTTCCAACTACAGTCTACTCCTTCTAGATCACACTTGAACCAAACATAAATGGACAACTTGTATTCAAATGCCCATCCTATGGGCTTAAGAAAGCCTTCTAAGCAAATTATAGATCAATATATGAGATTACAAGCAAATAACAAGAACAAATTCACCTTGATATTATGAAGACATTTCCATGAAAAGCATTTGACAACATATAGACCTCCAAAGTCGCTTTATTTCCTTAAGCCAATGGCTTTGCAATCACAAAATGGCAGAGTAACTTTACATAAAAAATTCCATGAGATAATAACCCCAAAGGGCCTCTCTTTATAGTAAAACCAGAAGCTAAAACCCTAGGTCGAATTGGCTTGAGTGAGAGCCAATGGAAATAGACATGTAGTTCGAATTCCAATAAACACCAAGCTTTGGAGAGCTAACTCGAATGACAACTCGCACTAGTTGGTAGGTTGAATAGATAGGTGGCAAGCTCGACTTCATTTAGGCATGGGAAGTATCACCCAACGAATAGACATGCTACAACAAGGATTGACGTGAGGATAAGGTAGGTGCGTGAGCTTGATGAGGAGGATGCGAGTTGGCATGGTGGGTGACAAGTGGAGTGTGGTAGGTACTAACTCGTGACTTGCAAAGGGAGCCAAGCTATGGGATTGATGAGTCATGAGGGCGCCTACCACAAACTTAAATGCAAACCAACCAACCCACTTAACACTTGACACCTCACAAAATCGACTTTTGCATGGGAGAGGGTGAATTAGCTTGAGGAGATCTCTTGCTGGTGACTGGATAGTTGACTTAAGCCACTTGGAGTTGATTGGAATCCTCATAAATGTCTATTGCCATGTCATTTAGCCTTTTATTTTAATCAAATTGATTAATTTTAGAGAGATTCTGATTATCTCCAAAATATTCAATTTTATTATTTTAATTAATAATTTCTCTGTAAATGACTTTTTAGAGAAAATATTAATTATGAGGTTGAATTGACATCCGAAAGTTGGGTTTAGCTGATCCATGGGTCATGTGTGATTTTTGGCTTATGAAACGAGCCATCAAACACTAAATTCGGACCCAGGATGACTGACATATTACAGACTCAAATTTCTCTATTTAAACTATAGAGAAATTTAATTAAAATTTAAAAACCCCAAATCCGATGCGTCCTGTAAATTTTTTTTTGAAATTTTTTCTGGGGGTCGTAGAGACTTAGGACATGACCAGAACCTATTCTAATAGTGTCTAGTAGGTTTATACGTTATAGTTGGACTCTAATAACCCCCCATGGCAAAAATTTCCAAAATCGGGCATTCCAGCTTTGGAGGAAGCGGGAGAAAAACCAAGAGATTATATCTCGCCTGAAGCAAAGTATAATCTGACGGTGAAAAAACTCCCTGGAATACCTTAGTTGTTTAATCCAGTCATGGGGAACCGAGCCACTCAGACCCTACTAGCACACTTTATTACAAACCCCCATGGGGCCATGGTCATGTCGACTCAAAAAACAAAACTAGTTAGCCAAAACTGGCTAGACCCAAAAATATGAAACCCAGATACTCTGGAAGTGAACACTGATGTGTTCCAACACTGGCGGCTCAATAAGGTTTCAACTATTGTACAAATCAGTTGATAACAGACTGCTCAAGTTTTATTGTGTCTATCTCAATAAACTCCTAAACAACGCCCATCCGCATCACATCACCAAAAACACTTAAAAAACACAGATCCATAGACAACTCTTTGTTAGGGACAACCCCCCTTGGCTTCGTTAGGAGTTAGCCTAAACAGAGGAGCTGGGATTCAGGTGACAGTACCTGGCTCATTGCTTGCCCCCAAGGCCACACCTTCCGCACTTGTAGTGAGGGAACAACTTTCGAAAGATTTCTGCTGCTGGTGTGCATCTCGACGGACAATAGGGGGGATTGGGGCCAGGCGCTGGAATTGCCTGTTGAGCTCTTTTTATTTTGAATTACAAATGGAAACTAAAAAGGAATACTGCTTGCCCCTTTATCAATAGGGAACAAGTCAGTTTACAATAGTTTTGAGAAACGAGATAAGTTGTGCTTTGAAATTGGTTCCAAATGCTAATCTTATGAGAGTTTTTTAGCTCCAACCCGTTATACAAACAAAACAGACCAGAAAGCTACGTTGGTTAGAAAAAGAGAATCATAACACTTTAAGAGTGTTATGATAATGCTACAAACTTGTAAAAATGAACTAGTTAAACTAATATGCAAAAAAACGAGTTTTTTAGGTAATTTTTATGTCTCTAACTGATTTTAATTGAACTTTTAATTTGAAAACTGATATGCATGCAATAAAAACCAGCGAGCAATAAAATTATAAAAATGCCTAAAAAACTATAAACTAACCTTACTTCTAAATGCAAACTATACTAAAAATTACTCTTTTAAATGATGAAACAAAAATGAAAAATTAACTAGTAAGACAAGCTAGAAAGCTTGCCTTGCTAGGGTCTTTGGCTGCCCTCTTTCAAGTAGCAAGCCAAATTTTATAAGCCTAAAGAGCTAGATATTTCTTTGGAAAGTACTTAAATTTTCTCAAATTCACTTTTTTAGATTACACTTTGAAACTTTGAAAATGAAAAAACGCAACCTAGATCTAACAATTGTATGAACCTTTAAAGATTTTTTAGATTGCAAAAATGATTTAGATCTATTTAAAATGGACTTTTGGATCTAGATCCAAATAGGTAAGAAACAATAGCTGATTTTAGATGAAGAGTTTTGGATAAAAAAAATGGAACCCTTGGGGGTTGAGCGTTTGAAGAAGAGAAAATGGAGTCAAGCTCCCTGATGCACCGGTAAGATCATTTGCTTGGTTCAGTTCTACAGAATAAAGGGATGAACTAACATGTTCATCAACTCCTCCAACTTAGGCTACCTATAACATAGTTGCAACACCAGCAAAGGGATAAGAGCATATGTGTAAATAATGAAAAAGAAAGCAATAAAGCAATGGATTCAAACAAGAAATCGCACTACTATTAGCATCCTATTATCATTCACATGAGTCAACAAACTATAGAGTATTACTTACTAATCTTTAAGAAGGTAACTTTCCTTTGAAAGACATATAATCCCAACAATACTAATATGAAAACATGATACAGTTTACCTCAAGTATAACAAGCATGGAGATCCTTCACCAAAGACAATCACCAGACTAGCCTCCAAAGCCTTCTTTATTGAACTCAGAAAAATATTACAATATAGTGTGAGCAGAGCTTCCACCTTCAGATGAATAATAATGGACCTTAGCTCTTTCTTATAGGGCAAAATGCATGTACAGAGGGCGCACTCATCAACTTGTTGATGGGAGAGTTAACTGCTGGTTGGTTGATGTGATTGGAACTTAACTGGAATGCCAAATGAAGAGGATTGTGCCACCTCTCCAAGAGGTAGGCAACCTCTCCTTGGGATCTTCACCATCCAATAACGAATTTCCATCTCAACAAAGTCGTCCATGCCAAGAGAGGGCGCACTTCTTCTACTTCTGTCGACTGGATCTTAACTAAGATGATTGGATCAATCAATTTCGGAGCTCAAATAACTCTTTGATGACTGTATAATGTCTTTAGTCCAACCTCAGTTCAACTCCGGACATCCTCCATGGATTTAGGAACTTGTCCTTTTATTAATAAATATGTCTTTTTTATATTTATTTTGTCTTCTTTTGGAGAATTTGAGTAAATATCAATTTTTGAGATAAATACTTACTCAAAACTTAGGAAAAGTGGGTCTATGGGTTAAATGGGTGCTTTGGCTTAGAAAATGAGCCTCCATTTATCAAAATCCACCCACAAACCACTTAATTATTACCATTTGAATTTTTTCAATTAAACCGTTGGAAAAATGGTTTAATTAATTGAAATTAAAAAAAAAAATTAAAAAATAGTCCACGACCGCAAATTTGTTTTTTTTTTTAAACTTGATTTTAAACACCTAGGGACCTAGTATATGACCATATGACTTTATTATAGTGTCTAGCATGTTTATATATGTTATAAAATGGACTCTAATAACCCCCCAAGGCCTAACCACCAAATTCGAGCATTCCAGCTTTGGAGGTGTAGGAGAAAAAACTCATCGATGATTATACTCGGCTAAAGGCAAAGCATAATTGACAAGGGAAAAAACTCCTTGGAATACCTTCTTTGGTTGTTAAGTCCTAGGGAACCGAGTCACTCAAAGACCACCATGCTAGAACACGTTATTACAAACCCCGTGGGCCATGGTCATACATTACAAAAATGAAAAAGATGGCCCAGAAAAGGCCAAGACTGAAACTTCTGAACTCTGATAAGCACAAATAATTGTGCAACACTGGTGGCTCACTGAAGTCCAACTTAGGTAGTAACACCGCCAAAAACACACCTGGGGTTAACGTGGCAGAAATCTTCAAGCCACTAAGTGTGTCCTTAGGGGCAAGACTCAAGTCAAGTATTGTCACTTGAATATTGACACCTCCGTTTAGGCAAACTCCTAACGAAGCCAAGGGGGGTGGACCCTAAAGGTTACTAAGGCTTGTTGCCGTCGGATCAGCACACCTGGTTAATGCAACAAAAAATATTTGCTACTGTTTGGTGTGCCCTTGGGGGCAAGTCTCGAGTCAAGGCTGTCACCTGATCTTGACTCCTCCGTTTAGGTAAAACTCCCAACGAAGCCAAGGGGGGTAGTCCCTAAGGAATGTTTCTAAGGTCTTTAGAAATTCCAGTCAAATAGTTAAAAGGTGTTTTATGTTTTTAGGAGTTTTATAGGGTGTTGATGGGTAAAATGTCACAAGATAGCCTTTGCAAAATGATTTAAAGAAATACTTTCACCAACATGAATTAAAATAACTTCCAAATAGATGCACAATGTTGGATATGGTATTAAGCAGATGAAAAGTGTAATGGACCAATGCCTTATGGAGTCAATATAACAATATAATAGTGCTGAGTGAAAGAGAAAATGTTTTGCAAATGCCTCTTGGTTAATTTTAGATTATTATGATATGAATCTTAATAGGGAAAAAAAGGGGACTCTTGAGATACCGTGAGGTACAGGGAGGAATGTCCGGAAATTTAGAAATCATTGGCTCCGTACAAGGACATGTGGGATGGAACGGAGTCTCGAGAGCGGTGTTCAACACTACATCAACAAGGATGTAGTCTAACTGGTGCTCTAAGGTTTCTTCTCAGTGGTTCCCGCGTCCCGAGGCATAATTTCCCCACATGAAATCTAAGCGAAGTGCCGGATTTTCACTTATCTTAAAAGGGAGGTTGATTTTATTAATGAGTATTAAGGTAAGTGTGAAAAGTTAAGTAGTGCTTCCAACTGCTTTTGGTATCCCTCAGCTCAGACGAACTGCTGGTGGGTAGAGCATACGTAGTGTAGGCAAATGGTTTATTCCAATTGGAGAAAGAGGACCATTGTACTCTTCGATAGAGAATGCTCTTGACCTGCTTTTCAATGAGGTTCAAGAGACCTTGGATTCCTTTTATTAAACAACTGTATTGTGGAAAGTGAAATGCAAAATTGAAAGATATAACTCACCGAGTTTAAGCATACCCTTGCACTTTCAAAGTGAGTGTGTGATCTTTGTGAGGTTAGAAAAAATCAATCACAAAAGTACAATACCCCCAGGGGGGATGGGGTGTGGGCGCTAAGTATCCCACTGCTCTCGTTTAATATTTACAAGTAAAACTGAGAAAATAAGTGCTTCTTAGTCCATTTTACTTGGATCTAAGGGCTTGCAATGATATACAAGTAAAGTAGAATGAGTTGGGTGTCCACCGAGGTGCTTTTGGCACTTTTTTGTGGTATTGGTCACTGAAATCCTTCACTTTAAAACACAGACCTGCTAAAATCCAACGAGCTAAAGTGCTGCAAAAAAATGATTAGAATGCACAAATATACATAAACTTACAAGCTCTATACTTGCAAAAAATATTGAAAAATATTAAGCACTTTCAAGTATAAAATGCTAAATCTAGATCTATGGATTTAGCTTTGAAAAGAAGCTATCTAGATCTGATATATATGCTAAATAAAAGAAGATAAAAGATTGTACTTTGTAGATCTATCCTTTACTACGCAAAAGAAACCAAGTAACGGAAAGAGATTTTGATTTTAAAGAGATGGTAGGAACGAAACTCTCAAGCTCAAGCTTGAATAGAAGATGAAGGAGAAGAGGAATCTATGGGACAAGGCTTGTTAGATTCATATATTCAACTGTAGTGGAGAGAAGATGGATGCAACCGATCTCCAAACTCCCTTCACCCTGGACAACCTGCAAAGCTACACACTTCTCAAAACAAACAAGATCAATCTAGTACATTCATCGATAAAGACAAAGAGCACTAGTATAACCTAATACTACATATTACTCCTAAGATCTTGAAAGCATGAACATAAATAAGTAAGTTGACAGCTGCAAATACTTATTCAAGAAAGCTAGATATAATCTACAAGCTAGATCCAAACTCCCTTCACCCTAGGCAACTTGCAAAGCTACACACTTCTCAAAACAAACAAGATCAATCTAGTACATTCATCGATAAAGACAAGGAGAACACTAGTATAACCGAATACTACATATTACACCTAAGATCTTGAAAGCATGAACATAAATAAGTAAGTTGACAGCTGCAAATACTTATTCAAGAAAGCTAGATCTAATCTACAAGCTTGCAACAGAGAAAATAGTTAACTAGATATCACCTCAATATTCATCAACATTCACAACCGTAGGGGGAAATGCAACCATGAGCCTCCAAAGCCTTCACAAATCTTATTAAACATAAAGAAAATGTGCGAAATAATACAAGAGCAGAGGTTCTATGCTCCATGAAAATCAATGGAGTAAGAGCTTGCTTATATAGCTTCCAATAAAGAGAGGTCGAATTTATGAGAGGGGTGACGAATTGCTTGAGATGAGGGCCAAGTGTTGGATTGAATCCAATCTAAATCCCAAGATTTATGTGATGGGGGATGAGAGGGAAGCCACATAGGAAAGGTGCCTCTCTCTCAAGCCTTGGAAACTCCACCAATCATTCACGAGCTGCCATCTCAAGGCTTGATACCCAAGAGAGTGACGACGCACTTCTTAATCGCATGAGAGGTGATGCGTTAGAAGTTGGAGTGGGTTGGTGTGATTCGTAGAGGTGGTAACCACCTCACAAGAGGGGCTCCCCTCTCCTTTGTAATCAACGCCTAGAAATTGCAGCAATCGCCCATCACATGGGAGCCCTCGCCCAAGTCAAACGCGAATGGTGATGATGCCCACGTGAGTACATGGTGCTTGCTCATAAACTTATTCCATCTCTATCCAAAGTTGAGTTTTTAAAACATGTGCTTTAATTTTGAACATGGTTTCCCACCACATTTGAACCATGTGCCACCCCTTTCCAATCTTTTTTTACTCATTTTTGTCCTTTTTTGATTTTTACACTTAGTGCAATTTTGGATTTTTTAGCATTAAAATGCCAATTTGATGCATCTTTAATGAGAACTGCTCGCAGAGGTGACGTAATCGCCCGAAAATTGGAGAAAGTGGGCACTAGGTTAAAGAGGACGCTCTAAGCATCAAAACGAGCATCCCCACGCCAAATTCCGCCTCCATACGACACTTTTAGTACATTTTGAAATTTTCCATTTAAACCATTAAAAAATGGTCTAATTTACGAAAAAAATAATTTTTGTCAGGATCGACTCAAACTCCTAGGGGACCTAGTGCATGTCCATACGACTTATTGATGGCTAACATGTAAAAATACATAGACACATAAGCTTTAATAACCTCCCTAAGATTGACCACCATGGAAAATACTCCAACTTTGGAGGTATGAGTGAAAAAATCAGGAATTATACGTCACTGAAGCGCAATGCATAATTCCTAAGGAAAAAACACTCTAGAGTATCCCCTTGATGGCAAACCCTGAGGTAGGCCAAGTCTTTTACAAAAGAATCATGCTTAAACCAACTTATTACAATTCCCCTATTGGGGTCTGGACATGCAAATTTTACAAAGGGCCAACAAATTTTGGCTTGATGGATCGCGGAACACTGATGATAAACAATTTGATTGTTCAAGTCTTCGACGGTTCACTCGGGATGCACTGCAACTTAGTGGATAACAAGGTTGACTAAGCTAATTAGTTCTGGTGGAAGAGTTAGTTTTTTTTTAGGAGTTTTTTAAACAATGAAACTGACACAAGAGATTTGGAATATAATTTGAAAGCATAACAACATGAAGATTTAAACAACATAGAGATTAAGCATGTTTATCAATCCATTCAACACATGATAGAAATTAAATATCAATGTTCCCCCAAGGTTCCGAGACGGCGGGACGCGGGTGCGGGGAGACGCACATTCGGGACGTGTGGAGACCACCCCCAAATTTTAGAGAAATTCGGGGGGACGGCGGGACGCGAGAGTTATAAATTTTTTTTAAAATATTAAAAATATGCAAAATATAAATCCCAACAATAACAAACCATCCCATGCAAATTAGTGAATTACTAAACACTACATTTATCATTGTGCAATCATGCAATGTAAATGCAAAGTTCAAACAAATTACACGATTCATCATAATTATATTAATATATGAATCTATGATTAACATGAACATCATATTTCATGTTTGTCACTTTTGAGTCTTTGTCATTTGATATTTCAGTTTTGAGTCTCGCCGGAGTTTCGGAGTTTCGGGGGGGACGCCCACAAGTCTCGGAGTTTCGGGGGGGACGCCCACAAGTCTCGGAGTTTCGGGGGGGACGCCCACAAGTCTCGCCGCCCACCGAAACGTTTCGCTGTGCGTTTCGCCAAGTTTCGCCCAAAGCGGGACGTCCCGAAACGTTTCGCATGGAGTTTCGGAGTCCCCGGGACGCAAGAAACGCTGAAACGCGTCCTTGACCCTTCGGGACGCGTCCCCGTGGAACACAGATTAAAATGATAAAGCAAAACGACCAGTGCCGAAAATGGAGTCAAATAAATTGTTGTTTTAATGCTTGAAATGAAATGTTGTGCAAATGTTCTTGGTCAGTTTTGAATTAATGTGAAGATGAGTGGATTATTAGGGGGAGGGGGGTTTCCAATATACCGTGAGGTATTGGAAATATGTACGGATTATGGCAAAGTTGGCTTCTCACTCATAAATGTGGGCTGGATCGGAGTCTTTGGGAGGTGTTCAACACTACACCAAACGGGGGTGCAGTCTAACGGTATCCTGAGGTCACTACCCAGTGGTTCCTGCTTCCTTTGAGGAATTTCCCCACACAATGCCAAAAATCGATATGCCGGATTTTCGTATAAGGGAGGTTAATTAGAAAGTGTTAGACTAATTACTAGTCACTAAGTCCCTTTCTGTTTGATCAACATGTTTAGTCAAAGCTGCAGTGATTCAAAGCATATGGAGAAAAAAGCCTTCTGAATTTTATGGATTTTTGAACTACTTTTTCTTGTTTATCAAGAACCCCAAGAGTCTCTTTTCTGGACAGTACTCGAGCAAGCCCTTATTATGAAATCGTACTTCGGGAAAGCAAGGGGGGTTAATTAAAAAAGTAAATGACTGAAAAATAAAATGTTTTCTAATTACTACACTATCGAGGTAGTGGGTTAGTATCCGATTACTTTTGCAAAAGATAAAACAATTTGTAATGAAAAAGTATACGGTTTGCAAAAAACAAGATGAAAAGGTTCCTAAGTCCTAAGAGAGTCAATGTCCCAATATTTGGATTGGACCACGACGTTAAATTTTAATTAATCTAAGCTAATGTGAAAATTATTAGGTTGAAAATTGACAACATCCACAAAAATTGAACTGACACCAATCCCCCCTAGGCAGATGAGAAGCAAGCTTTGTGAGCTTGCTTCCAAAATACTTTTTATTATGAAATTACAATGCCAATCTTGAAATGAAAGAACTCCTCTTTCTCCTTATAATTCTTGGAGAAAAGAGGTTACAAATAATAGACAAAGTTTGGAAGGAAAATGTAAGGTTCAAGAAGGTCTTTGGATTGTCCAATCTTATCCAAATAATTTCTCTAAAGCCCTTTTTTAGCTGTCATGCAACAAAAAACAACAAACAAATTAGTAGCAAAAGGTGCCCAAAATCACTTTAAAAGTGACTTGGGAAAAATAAAAAAATGCTAAAAAATTTCTAAGTTAAAACTAGTTAACTAAAGCAAAGAACTAAGATGGATTGGCTAAAAATCCAACTCTCTTAGGGCCTTGGACAGCCTTGAAAATGCAGCCAATGAAGCACTTAGTTGCTTGATATAAACTTTAAAATTTTGAAGAAAAGAAATCTTTAAACAAACTTTAAATTTGACTTGAATAATTTGCTCAAAAGACACTTTTCAAAGCTAGATCCAACAAAAGAAATGATAACCTTTTAAACTACTTTGGATCTATGCATAAAAATCAGATCTATTCTTTTGATAAGCCTACTAAATACATCAGATCTGATAGTACCCCAAAACCAGTAACCAAGAAGAAGTTAAATTAAGAAGAGAAAGAGTAAGGAGAGCTAAGATTGTTGCCGGAAAGATCAATCAGAAAGGCTTCTTCGTGGAGTGCCGAGGGACAATGTCTTAGAATGTTATTGGAAATGGAGTGGAGTCAAACTTGATCCAATCCTCCTCCAAGCTTGGAAACTTGAAAACTAAACCACAATCTTGCAAACAACCCGGTGAGATTTGGATATATGTATGCAAAGAGACAAAAAATAACATGCAAATAAACTTATTTTAACATGTAAATCTTAAACCTCTAAACATATATATAAAAAATGGAAATGAATAAGTAATCTTACTTACGAATTTCCACTCCTATTGATTCAGAAGAAGCAGAGAATTGAAACAAAGCCAAAGTTACCTCATGAACAACATGACAATGTTGATCCACACACAAAGGTACTACACTTTTCAGCCTCCAAAGCTTTCTTTATTATCAAGGCAAAATATAACAAATTACAAATGCAAGCCTACTCTCAATCCAACTCTAACTAGTTTGGAATGAAAGGGCTTCCCATTATTTATAGCGAAAAGATGAGAAAGGGGCGCACTTGGTGAAGGAGAGGGGGGTGAAATAGTGGAGAGACACAAGCCTTGATTTGGGGCTTGATTAGGGCTGCCTCCATTTTGGATGGCCAAAAATCAGCCCAAACAAAGCCTAAATTACAACTGCAATATTCCATAAATCGTGGGCCTTCTCTCTTGGGAAATGTTCCCTAGTTATGGGGAAAGGATTCCTTGGTTTGTGCTGCCCCAAATGTGTCATAAATCTCTTCTTACATCCCCTCAGCTGATCCAAAACTCTTACAAATCCCCATAAATTAGGAATTTGATTTTTTCACATTTTTTTCATTTTTTCTCTCTTTTTTGACTTTTTAAGAAATAAGTGAAAAATAAAACACCTAACCACTTAGGAAAGTGGGTTTTGGGGTATGGTGGGTGCTCTGAGCTTGAAAATGAGCACCCCATGGCTGAAAAGACTCCTAGACCACACTTTTATCACATTTTAATTTTTTTTACTCAAACCATTAAAAAATGGCTTGTTTTTATGATTTTTTTTTTGCTCGGAATTAAAAAAAAACCTAGGGGGACCTAACACATGTCCATACGATTCAAAATTAATGCTTAGCATGGTTTAATACATTGGAACTTAGGCTCTAACAACTTTCTAAGGCCTAAACACCAGGCCGACCACCCCAACTTTGGAGGATTGAGTGAAAAACTCGAAAATTATTAGTCGTTTGTTCAACAACAAATAATTTCCAAGAAAAAACACTCTGGGTTAGTCGGATTAATGTTTAAGTCCTAGGAAGCCGAGTCTTTTACATAAAGACACCATTCTAGTACATTTTATTACAATTTCCCCGAGGGGGTATGAACATGTGGTACAAAAAATAAAAAAAGGGCCTAGAAGGCCTGATGGACTTTTGAACTTTGATAATGAACACTTTGACATGTTCAAGCTTTGTCGACTCATTTGAAATCCAACTAAGTATGACTTAGTAGGCAACAGTACCCAAGGTAAATTGGATTCTTTAGGGCTCAAGGCAGATATGACAATATACTCATTAAGAGCTCAACATGCCACACTTCTCAGGGACATTCATAACCGTGTTGTGCAAAAATGGGATATGCTTTCGAAATGGATGTCCTTTGCAGAGTGACAACGAAGACAACTTATCTATCAACTTTTCCACTATCACCCCCAAAAAACCACCCGATTGGTTAAATAAAATACCTGAGATTCAACAAATCCTCTTTGTTTATTGGGAATCAGAGATAATAATTTTGGGTTACACCAAGTCAAAAACCAAGTGGATTTATTTTTTGTGCCATACTTATCCTCTTTTTTGGGATTCTATTGACACAATCATATTATTTGATTTGGATATTTCCTCCGCTAGCCATCGAGAGAGGCTAGTGCAACAGGTACAACAATCACTGGTAAAAATGAAATAGCAATTAATGCAAACATAGTTGATTGCAAGCCTCCTAGTACATTACCTGACCTGATAATTCTAGGTTAGTTGGAAATAGCCCAAATCTGAATCTAATTAGGGCTATAGAACGAGAGATTCTCCACATGCAGGCAATTCCGACTTCTAGGGAACGAATTGTTAGTTCTAACTTCTAACATACATTTGCAAGGTGCACTACAAAAATGGCGATAAGATGTATATTTTGCATCCCAGAGGGGAATTGATTTTGGGTGGAGAGTGTTACAACTTGAAATGGCATGTGTGATTTAAATCCTCAGAGAACAAAGCTAGTCCGGCTTTAACCTAGAGGTGCTACTGACTGTCACCTCAATAACTACCTCCCTACACTTTAGATTGGTTCTTCTTCAACCAAGGGAGCTTCCCTAATGATAGGGTTGCTAAGGCTTTTGAGAATGAAGGACAAGGTAAAGAGTTTTCCTAGCAAAACATGTCTTTTTGTGTTGTAGTATATGATAAGGGAGGATCATGAAGACTAGTGCCAATTCTTAGGGAAAATGGAGTCAAGGGAAGCTAGTCCAACCAAGGGGTAGTTCATGAAGTGTTAGGGAAATTAGGGCTGCTTTCACATTCCACAAATAAACCCTAACATGCTACAAAATGATAAATATAAATCACTAGGAGATCCCATAATGGAGTAACTCAAAACATTGTAACTAGGGTGCAATTTATAATTTTATACAATGAAGTATTAGAAAGCAAATACTCTTAAAGATGACAAAAAGCTGTAACAATACAAATAATGCAGAAATTAGCAAAGGATTGGAGGAGATTCTCTCAGAGCCAATGTTACATGAACTGTGGGTGCGATTAGAATCGACTGAAGAATCCGATGTGGGTGCGACAGTCTTCCCAAAATTAGGAATTGGGGATTTAGAACCCTAACCCTAATTTTTTATTAATATCTTTTAAAATTTTTAATTTTATATTGAAAATAAAAAAGAAAACACATTAAATCTCAAATGATTCATAACATCTTGGATTCTCTTGCCTGATAGGGCTAATAATGTAGGTGCAGATCAACCTATTGCTTTGTGTCACATGTAAATTGTTCATCTTGTTCTAGAGTCCAGACTGATAAACTTGTTTCCATGGAATTAGGCTTGCAAGTTGTAGAGGTTGTCATTTGTAACTTCTCTATTGAAAACTTGTTTCAACAAAATGAGGTTTGCAAGCAGTGCAAATCTTGTCTAAACTTTACTTGTAACCATGTCATCTTTTAGGAAGGGGTTCATGACAAGTGTAGGAATGAACAACTAATGAAAATATGCGGCCCCATTACCCTTTTATGCCTACACTTTAATAAAATTTCTTGGTGTTTTCTGCAAGTATTTATGTGGTCTTTATTTATTGTAGATGATATAATTATGATGAGTTTTAATTATAGGTAAAATCCAAATGATCACTCTTATATGTCCAAGAAGCTCTTTTCATAGCTATGATCTATATTAATTCCTTTGGGAATGAATTATGAGATCTCTTTTAATAAACTGGGCATATTTTTCAAAATGCCTTGTAATTATGTAATGTAAGACGACTCTGTGGGTTATTAAAAGTTAGAACTCACACTGCAAATCCTTACTGCGATCTTGAAATTTCAATTTATTGAACTGTTTCGCTTGATTTTGGCACTGAATCCTAACTTTAGAACTGAATCCTACAATCGGAAATGGATCCCTCAAGAAATTGTTCGAATCTTGAAGAATCGGATATTGATCCCTGATTCCCCGATTGCTTGCTGATTCAAATTTGGATACAGGTCTAGGAAGGACGAATCCGGTATCTGTGCTCACAACCCTTCCAATGAGACAAATTTTCCTTTCTATGGCTCTAATTAGTTATTCTACAAATCACTTGCAACACTAAAGATGAGAACAAGCAAAACCATACTTAGTGGAATATGAAACCGTACAATTCGATTGCTCCCTGAAAGATATGTATGTTAGGCTCCTATAAAGAAGAAACTCTCAAAATCCAACCATGAGTACACATGAGGAAAAGTTTCTCTTATATAGGAGAGGAGCTTAATTTTATTTACAATAAAATAATTGCATCGAGAGTGTTGTCCGCCAATATGCACACCAGCAGCGGAAATCTTTCGAAAGCTGTCTCTTCACTACAAGTGAGAGAGGTGTGGCCTTGGGGGCAAGCAATGAGCCAGGTACTGTCACCTGAATCCCAGCTCCTCCGTTTAGGCAAACTCCTAACGAAGCCAAGGGGGGTAGTCCCTAAAAGAGAGTTTCACTAAGGCTCTTGTTTTTATAATGTTTTTTGATGTAGTGATGCAGATGGGTGTTGTTTAGGAGTTTTTTGTGAAATGAGAGACGATATAAAGCTTGAAAATAAAACACAAGATAAGATGCAATCCACGTTGCGAAACAGTATATAAAGACTTGATATAATTAAGAAGCATCCACAGATAAAAATTAAATGACAAAAGGACTAGTGCCTTATCCAATGGGTAATGGAGTCAAAAATAACAAATGTAGTGCTGGGAGATGCTGAAAAGTAGTCTTGATAGTAACTGTTCGTGAGATTGTTGTGCAAATTATCTTGGTAAATTTCAAAGTTTTAGTTGTCTTGATTATTACGGCTAAGACCAAAGGTATCAAAAGATGGTAGAACCCTACCCAAGAAAGATACTGGCAACCCTAAGTGACCTGTCGGAAGCACCCAGATTCAATAAGGATTGGTGTCCAATGTTTAAACTGCCCCTGAGTCTGACAGTGGGAATCCGGCGTCACCTCTCGTGGGAAGAACAGTATTTTGCCTTGGTTGAGGTTTTGGGTAAAAATTTTAATTAAGTTTATCGATCATAATTATCAAGTCTTCCACCTTTCTGAGTACTAGCCCAACCGTTTCCGGTTGGCAGAGCATACGGGTGTAGGACAAACCAAGATAAATTAATTAGGGGTGTGTGAGTGGAAAATTTTATTATTAAGAAACCTTGTTCGACTCTCCGATAGAGAGCGCTCTTGACTCGGTCTTATGACCACAGTTCAAGAGACTTACTAAAATTAAAATGCCTAATGCAGGGATGATGCAAGACTAAAATGCCCTCCGATAGAGGGTGCTCTTGACTTGGATTTGGCCAAGTTCAAGAGACTTTGGTTTATTTTAAGAAAACAAATAAAAGCAATAGCAGTATCTTTTCACTTGAAACAAATTTAAACCACAGTGTTGATCAACAAGATGAAAATACTACTAGCAATAAAGCTTGCAAGATAAACAAATCTAGTGTTCTACCATACAAATTTTATTCTACTAGGTGGGATTGATCCCCGAAACAGGATCAACCACTAGAACCGCCTGCACTTGAGAACCTTCAGCTAGCTGAAAGCTCTACCAAGGAAACCGACGGGGATGGAAGAGTAACCACAAATTATGTGGTCCTGCCCTTGAGACGAAGTCTCAAGGATACAACTTCCGGCTGAGGGCTTTGGAAGAGAAACAAGATAATAATAAAAATTGAACTAAACTTCCCAAGAATCTCTTTCAGGTTCAAGACCCTACTCGGGAAAGCATGGGGGTAAGTAAAATATGGAAGATAAATAAACAAGTTACTTAGCGAAATAGAAACTAATCTAAGAGCATGGAAACATAAACTAAGTTAAACCACACCACAAGACCCAACACTCTTCCCCAAATGGGGAAGAAGAACCAAAGGTGGAGGATCCCTCCACTTGAAAACTTTTTATTAAACTGTTACAGATGCCTTGGGTTTAAAACCTTGCAAGGTCTTTGAGAAAGATGATACTTGGAAAAAATCTAAGAAAGAAGCAATTTTTTGCTTGCTTTTACAAAGGATAATTATGTCAAATTTTTGCTCATTTTCATGGTTTCTTCTCTTTGATCCTTTGCTTGGATCTTACTTCTTCAAAGCTTTTCAAATCTCTTTCTTTCAAAGCACCTACACAAGCTTGAAAAAGATACTCAACATGCACCCATTAAACGTCAGAAATCAAAATGGAATTTGAATCTACCAAGTCCAAACTTGAAAAATAAAGCCTAAAACATAAAAGTCATGAAAATTTTGTTCGAAAAAGTTTATATGGGAAAACGGACCAGCGAACAAAAGTTGCTTTAAATATGCTAGAAAAGAGATCTAAGACTTAAAAATTTTAAGGAAAAATTTATGAAAAATTTTCTATCTTAAAAGGGAAACTAAATGCAAACTTAACAAGTGCAAGAATGAAATCTAGTATGATTTTAAGACTATCTTTTCAATGCATGAGATTTATTCTTAGTGAGATCTAACTATGCAAAAACATCTACCGAATAACCAAGTATGAGATCTAACACTAACTACTACTAACTCTTTTGTTTTGTTGTTTTGATGTGATTTAAGGCTTAAAAGGGAGTAGACGAGGAGAGGGAGAAGGGGCAAGCCTTAAAGGCAAAGATGGAGAGGCAAAGATAGATCAAAATAGGGTAAGACGAAGGAGCTAAAGGAGAGCAAAACGAAAGCTAGGAGTGAAAGGCGAATGGGAGAGAGAGAGGACAAAAACGAGTGGGAGAAAAGGGTAGGACGAAACTAGGGCAAGGAGGAATAGGCTTAGCATGCAATGGGAAAAGGAGATCAAGGAAGCAAAAGACAAGGCTTGAAGAGAGAGCCTTTAGTGACAAGGTTTTAAAAGTAGAATTTTTTGTTGATGAGAAACCTGAGAAGAGCTCTTCCTAGCCTTCTTAAGATTTAAAGATCTTGAGATTATTGTAGATCCTGCAACCACAAAGTGTTAGGCCAAAACTTGAAGATGAACAGTGTTTGATGCAACCGAGCTCTTACCCCTGTTCACTTTAAGCAACACCTAATCACAAACCCAAACACTCAACCAACAAGTGAGATCAACAATGCTAGAATGCTAGAAAAATCAAGATTAAATCAACAATTTGTATAACCAACTACTCATGTCCATTTAGATCTTGATAAACTATGCATAAATAACCAACTTAAATTATAAATGGTTACTCTATTGTACTAAAAATAGTCCTCACAAGCTAGCCATTGATCAAATACCATGCATAATCAAGAGATGGGTTTAGAGAAGATGTCACCTCAACAAGAGATGAATTCACACCAAAGATTGAAAGCTCATGGACCTCCAAAGTCGAAATCTTTATTGAAAATATTAAGCCAAAAGCATGTTACAAATTTTTGCAGAGTAATCTTGCATCAAAGTCTCCATGAGATAACAACCCAAATGGGCCTCTCTTTATACTAAAACTAAACACCTAAACCCTAATTCGAATTGGTGGTGAGCAATGAAGTCGAATTCCAATCATGAGGTGGTTTGGAGCAACAGACATGGCCAAAGTCGAGTTTGAGGTAGGTGTGAATGGCACTATGTGGCAAACTCGACTTGAGGTAGGTGGGAGGTGAGAGCATTAACCAATGGATGAATTACATCAAGGCAAAGGCGAGTTAGGAAGAGATTGACGTGAGCTAGGGTGATAGCTACGTGGAGTGCGAGCTAGGGTATGATGGAGACAAGTGGAAGGGCGAGCTACCATGGTGATGGCAAGTGGCCCTTGGTAGGTAATGACTCGCATATGTGGAGCTTGGAACCAATCACACCCTACCATGAAGCTTAAACTCGAGTTCTATGGAGATAAACATGAGGATCTAAGGGATTGCGAGTTGGTTGTGAGGGAACACGTGGTGATCATGGTAGGTGTAGACTCGAGTTATGCAAAGAGCCAAGCTATGGTGGGATGGTGAGTCAATAGGGCGCCTATCTCCAATCTTAAATGCAAGCCACCAACCCAACCAATAACTGACACATCACCAAATCGAATTTCTATGAAGGAGGGCGAATTAGCTTGAGGAGATTCTTTGCTGGTGACTGGATGGGTGACTGGATGGGCTTGGAGTTGATTGGAATCTTCCTAAATGCTCATTGCCATGTCATTTAGCCCTTTATTTTAATCAAATTGATTAATTTTGGAGAGATTTGGATTATCTCCAAAATAATCAATTTTATTATTTTAATTAATAATTTCTCTATAAATGACTTTTCAGAGAAAATATTAATTACGGGGCGGAAATGACATCCGAAAGTTGGGTTTAGCTGCTCCATGGGTCATGTGTGATTTTTGGCTTATGAAACGAGCCATCAAACACTGAAATCGGACCCCGGATGACTGACATATTACAGACTCAAATTTCTCTATTTAAACTATAGAGAAATTTAATTAAAATTTAAAAATAATTAAAAATTAAAAACCCCAATTTCGACGCGTCCGGGAAAATTTTTTCGAAATTTTTTCTGGGGGTCCTAGAGACCTAGGACATGACCAGAACCTATTCTAATAGTGTCTAGTAGGTTTATACATTATAGTTGGACCCTAATAACCCCCCATGGCCAAATTTCCAAAATCGGGCATTCCAGCTTTGGAGGAAGCGGGAGAAAAACCAAGAGATTATATTTCGCCTGAAGGAAAGTATAATCTGACGGTGAAAAAACTCCCTGGAATACCTTAGTTGTTTAATCCAGTCATGGGAAACCGAGCCACTCAGACCCTACTAGCACACTTTGATACAAACCCCCATGGGGCCATGGTCATGTCGACTAAAAAACAAAACTGGCTAGCCAAAACTGGCTATACCCAAATACAATGAAACCCAGATACTCTGGAAGTGAACACTGATGTGTTCCAACACTGGCGGCTCAATAAGGTTTCAACTATTGTACAAATCAGTTGATAACAGAGAGTAGCGAGGTGCTTTACAACCCAGTATGGGGAGGATGTTGTAACGCTACCAAAAATAAAAAAGTCTTTAAAAAAATTCATGTCCGCTCATAAAATAAAAAATTAAAACCAACATAGATCCATCTTAATCCTCTCAAGCACCGAGAGGGATCCAATTTCTTGAGGTCTAATTTTCTTTTATCTTAGATTTTTTACACATCAAGAAAAAAATTACGGCTCAAGAAATTGGATCTCTCTTGGTGCTTGATAGATCTGGGTTTAAGATGGATTTATGCTGGTAATATATCTACCAAAATCCTAAATCTATCCTAGAGAGGAGTAAACAAATAAAAATATTCTAAAATCTAACCAACTCTAACAAACTCTCAGAAAGAAGTAGTCAATGCCACATGTACAATACTAGAGATACACAAGGCCTCATGAGGGAGGGCACATTCTTCATGAGAGAGAAAATGTAGGGAGATTTCCACGTACTAGCCTCCAAAGGCTCTTCAAGAAGAAGGCACACAAAGGGAATGGTCAACAAATGATGTGGAATAACCTCCAAAGTGGACAACCTCAATAACCAACCTGCAACAAATAAGTGCGTCCTGCCTCAAAAGGTGGAAAGACCTCAACAAACCATTGATCCACTTCTGAAGCCCTCATTATATGCCAACGGTATCCAAAAGGTGAATACGTGTACATGGAACACTTTTTCCCTCAACCACCCGGGCTAGACACAATTGACAAAGCAAACCATGGATCTTTAAAGTGTACTTCATCATTTAAAGGAGCAGTTAACTTTTTAGACCGAATCAAATAATTACATTGCAAGTTAATGATTGCTTTTCTCCCTTGCTAACAGGGCGTTCAAAATGATTGCAGTTCTTTGATATTGATGCAAAAAGAAGGTTAAAGTTAAGACTTATCTTGGCAACATTCTATCTAAACTATTCACACATTTGTGTTTTATATTGTTGGACATGAACTAGGAGCAATGGATTTTCACTTATGACTATGTATCCATGGTATCAATGTGCAAAAAGAGGAAGTTGTAGCTAGAATAATTAAAGTAGAGAAAATAAAGGGAAAGAAAGCTTATGCAATACTAGGCATACATTTTCTGTTCAAATATTCAGATGGCAAAGCAGAAAAAAATAAACAGCTGCAGGTACAATTGATTTATTTGTAGTCCAATCAGTGGTTATTATGATTCCTCTAACATTGTAGTATGTACCTTGGAAAATGAACTTGCTTATACTCTAGAGTCTATATAATGCCATTTATTACACCAATGGAACATCTTATGAGTTCCCATCATTTTCCGTTTATAGTGCTGCTTGAATAGAAAGCAGAAATATGTCTTTATAGTCTAAACAACCTTTGTCTTTTCACCTTTGGCATCTCTTAGAAATTTGTTTGCCCTTACCTTCTTATGACTTTTCATCTATCTTCATCCTAACTTTCTAATTACTCTTTGCTTCACATCGAATTTTTACCTCTTGGTGGTCTTCCAATCTCTCAAACTTTCTCTAACCGTATGATACAGATTCTTCTCCTTCAAGTTACTTATGTACATATAGTATCCTTATGTATTACCGCTTCTTAGTTTGTATTGATGTGATTATTGCTAGTAAAAGAAGGGATTCCATGTGAAATGTGCTTGAATAACTTACCTTATTTCTTTTGCATTATATTGTAGTCTACTGGTACTCATGCCAGGACCATGGTAAAATGTTTGTGGCATATGTTAGCAAAATTTCTAAGTATGCAAAAGTATATACTGAAATACCTGCTAGAGTATTTGAGCCATTTAATAGTGCACATCTGAATATTCTTTAATTGTCTACCTGAATGCAATGATGACAGATTGTTTGAGTAGTTGGTTAGTATGAATTGTTGGGAATATGCCTTTGTTTATGATCCAATAAGCTTGTTCAAAGAAGATCTGACTATCAAATTTGAGCAGATAGATGCCAAGGTTCTGAATCCATGTTATGCTGGAGGTATCTTGATAACGAACATTTCAGTGAACCAAGAGCACACATTTAGTCTGAATGTCACTGCATCAACTGGAGAGCACAATTCCTCCATTTACAGGTGGTTTGTTGGTAAGCATCTGTATATATATCTTTAGAAGGATTTTATATTTTCACTGTAGGAATCTGTTTTCATTTTCTGCTTGATGTCAACTTTGAAATTGGATTTTGGTTTATGCTTCATGTGGATATATCACTTTGAGAATTGCTAGCTTAAAAATTGAATGAATGAACTTTTATGCTGCAGATACTGTGCCCCCAACAGCTTCTGTCAGTGCTCCAGAAAGTTTTACCAATGCTGTGAATATTTTGGTAGACATAACATTCAGTGAACCTTGTCCTGGGAATGGAGGCTTCAAATGTACGTCTGTGTCAGAATGTGATGTGAGTTTACTAACTTGCTTATTGGAATATACGTGGAGTGTTCTTCATAATGTACTCAGTACCAGGTGTTTGTTTTCCAAGCCTGGATCTGATTTCTATTTCCAATAAAAATTATTTATTCTCAGATGCATGCACTGAAAACAATAAACTCCAGATCTGATTTTTATGAGCAGAAATACACTGAGATTCTAACAGTTAAATGCACAGCTGAAAATAGGAAACCAATCACATATTTTGACACAAGATATACAGTGGAAACCTTGAAGGGAAAAACCAGCAAAGAGGTGATTTTATTTACTTGGCCCACATAGAAGAATTCTGGAAAATTTCTTACAGCAATTAATGAACCTACACTATGAAATCTGGAAAATCTCAGCACGGAAATCTGTCTCGAAAAGTGTGCACAAACAGCACTATGTACTGCCTTGATTGTGTGCAGATCAGGCTTGCAACTGTGCCCAGACTGCCTCTGTTTGTGTGCATATATGTATGCTGTCCTGCTGCCTGAATATTAGCACCCAGCCTGCCTTTGAATGCATGCTGGCTGCCTGCACTGTTTTTGTGTGACAGCTGCCTTGGGAAGTGCGCCCTCCTTCTAACTGTACCTGCGATCCTCTCTCTGCTGTGATCTCTTTCTTCCTCTCCTGTTCAGCTCTAAACACTCTCACCAGCTCAAGTGTGTCTAATCCCCTCCTTAGATATCCTTTTATAACTTTATAATGACAAAAAACTCTAAACCTAGATCTCCAAAGTGATTGGCGGTCAAGATAAGATATTGAGCATTTGAGATCTACGATCACGACTTAATCTTTCGTTGACACAACTTAAGTCACCTTTTTGGTCATTATAATATAAAAGTCACTTTAACTTTATAAAATAAAGTTAATGTCTAGAGAGTCACTTTTCAGACCACTTCTACATGCTAGACACATAGCCTATGTAAAAGTACTTGTCCGAGCTACAAAAAACTCAACACTACCTCTTAGCGAGGAAGGTACTTCTGGAAGAACCTCCACCTGGATTTGCCTCCAATCCCACCACATCATCCGATACTGTAGCTGCACCCTTTGAATTGGAAGACTTTCCTGCTACGTGCTTTGGAATTTGCTCGGAAGATTTGTTCTTCCTCACTATGCTCCTAGAAAGCTCCACTTGCTTTTGAGCTTCCATCAATGTCAGCTCATGCAAACCTGGTATTCTGATAGTACTGGAAGAAGCCTCTCGCCCATCTTCCTTTTCACTCTCTATCACTGACATCAATCCTCGATCCAGGATTCCATTGGACCCACCTATAGGCTTGCCCAACAATTTGTACAACTTACCCTCTCTGACACCAAGCCTCACGACTGCATCTTGGGTAGCTCCCTCTGAATGTATGAGTACATGTCCACTCTGGAACCTCACCCCATATCCCTTATCCTCCAAAGCTGAGACTAAGAGCAAGTTCATTTTAGCTCTGGAACATGCATCTCTCTTGCCACCTCTAGAGTTCCTCCCGACTTTAGTTGGAATACCACTGTTCCAACCCCTTTTACTGCATGTATGGTGTCGACCCCACTATCCAAATAACAGCCTGACTCTGTCTCTGAAATACTAAGGAACAACTCCCTCATTCCTGTCATATGGATAGATGCACCACTGTCTACGAACCATGCATCACTGTCCACAAGCTTTGCACTTATATCATTGGTGCAGCTAAAGAAAACTCCTCAAACTTAGCTGCAAATTCTTCAACCTCTACTAAGGCTGCAACTTGAGTCGCACCTTTTCTCTTCTTTTTGTTTGGACACTGACTAGCATAGTGCTCTGTTTTGTGACATGCGAAGCACCTAACCTTGCTCATGTCTTTCTTCTCACCCATTGAGGTAGCCCCACCACTAGAGCTTTTCTGAGCTTTGCCCTATCCTGTAATAGTAACATTCTCCTCATCGTCACCTTGTTGTTGTCCTTCATGGCAGGATCCCATTCTCATCTCTTCCTTTGTGAAGTCATCCCATAATCTTTACCAATTGGGAACATTCTCTCTAGTAACAATTCTGTTAATATTCAATATGCTAAGATAGATAACATCAGTGTTCAATTCAATTTCACAGCAATAGTATATACAGGATCACTGAAAGAATAACAAGTACAACATAAACACAAGAGACACAAATTTATCCTGGGAAACTCTCTAGGGGAAGAAAACCCAAAAAAACTTCCTCAATATAGATGATCAAAAGTACAAAGACAAAACCCCCAACAAGTTCTCCTTCTCCTTGTAGATATCTCTCTCTCTCTCTCTCCATTGTGAATTACACAAGTGAGTGTGTGTGTGAATGAATGAATAAATGAGAGAGCCTAGCTCTCTATTTATACATTCACTTCTACTTTAATTTTACAACTTGACATGTCGGCCTCAACTAACTTTACCACTCAACTAATGCTGATTGGGCCGACTCCTCTAGGGGACTTAAAAACCCCATTACTTTTGAGTTTTGACTCTAGGGGATCTATTGCCTCGACTTACATGGGAGGATTTACCTCATGACTCTATGATGACCAAACATCCCGATGGAGGAATAAAACATCTCCGAAGAAATTACAATAATAAAATACAATAGAATATTCTTCGAAGTTACGATATTTCAACACTCCCCCTTAACGAGAAGGGTATTCTTCTGAGTACAACAACATCAACTGAAGGAGCAAGGAGAGAGAGCATCATCAACAACATCAAGGTGATACATCTATAAATCATCGAAAGTTTTCTTCAACATCATCAACAACTAGAACAACTACTGGAACATCTTCAACGTCTTCAATACTGGAGTAGCATCTTCTACAGTACTGAGTCTTCATCTTCTGCAGCACTCGATCACTCGATCGTCTACAACAACAACAACATCAAACATCTGGATCTTACGATCAACAACAACATCATCATTTTGATCTTTCGATCAATACCATCATCAACATCTGGATCTTTCGATAAGCAACGACATCATCATCTTGATCTTCCGATCAACAACATCATCATAGCAGCATAACCTGCAACACACATGATCCAATTACGGGATGATCAGTCCCTCTCACTTTAGGACATAATGCAAAGGATGATGCAATGCTGATCCAATTACAGGATGATTAGTCCCTCTCACTTTAGGACACAATGCCAAGGATGATGCGATCCCGATCCAATTATGGGATGATCAGTCCCTCACTTTAGGACATAATGCAAGGATGATGCAATCCTATCCACATTCTCAGGGACAAAAGTCTCCGGATCACTTTAGGACTAAGGTCCAAGGAAGATACACTCCAACCACATTCTCGGGGACAAAGGTCTCTGGATCACTTTAGGACTAAGGTCCAGGGAAGATACAATCCCAACGACAGTGCCAGTCCTTTTTCATACTGGATGTGACCTAGATCAAATCTAGGATTTACCACCATAGAGCCAGTCCTTTTTCATACTGGATGTGACCTAGATTTTACCACCACAGAGCCAGTCCTTTTTCATACTGGATGTGACCTAGATTTTACCACCACAGAGCCAGTCCTTTTTCATACTGGATGTGACCTAGATTTTACCACCACAAGGCCAGTCCTTTTTAATACTGGATGTGACCTAGATCAAATCTAGGATTTACCACCACAGAGCCAGTCCTTTTTCATATTGGATGTGACCTAGATCAAATCTAGGATTTACCAACACAACATCATCATCATCACATTCTCGGAGACAAGAGTCTACGGATCCTTTTAGGACATGTGTCCAGGGATGATACAATCCTATTGCAACATCATCATCAACATATTTCTCGGAGACAAGAGTCTACAGATCCCTTTAGGACATGTGTCCAAGAATGATACAATCCCACTGCAACATCATCATCAATATCAGCACTGCTCCCCCTTTCGAGGAAGGCCCTTTTGAACCACACCAAGCTTGTCTCGAAAGTACTCAAACTTCACTTGAGACAGAGGCTTAGTCAACACATCAACAACTTTCTCATCAGTGCTCACATATTGGAGCTTTATAGCTCCCTTCTGTACCATATCCCGTATGTAAAAATACCGTATTTCTATGTGCTTTGACTTGTCATGGAACATTGGGTTCTCCGTCATCTTGATACAACTCTGGTTGTCACATAGAATTACCGTGGTATCCAACTCCAGGTCAAATAGACTTGACATCAATTTTCAGAGCCATATGGCTTCACAACTTAGCAGAACAAGCTGCTATATACTCTGCTTCAGCTTGTGTTGAGAGCAACACTGGACTGCTTCCTGTTAAACCATGAGATCATGTTGAATCCCAGACAATAACATCCACCTGAGGTGCTCTTTCTGTCTGAGACACTTCCGGCCCAATCTACATCTCTGTATAACCATACAATTTGTAGTCATGATCTCCAACATAGTACAGACCAAAGTCTATCGTACCTTTTAGGTACCTCATCACATGCTTTGCAGCTACCAGGTGAAAACGTCTAGGCTCAACTAGATACCGACTCAATGTGTTCACAACAAAGCATATATCTGCCATGGTATTCATCAAATACATCAACGAACCAGTCATCTGTCTGTAAACTGTAAAAACCATTGTCCATCATCCCAGATCTCTACTTCACATTTTCCTTGGCTAAGGAAAAATTTCATCTTATCTCAGCCACATATTTAATCAGAAGAATCATGCCAAGATTCTTTAACTCTGAGATCTACTCCCTCTGAAGTGGAGTTTTCTACATCTGAGTATTGTCCTCCCTCTGTGAATGAACATCATTCACACTTTGCATTGAGTAATCTTCTGCATATCTATCTGTGCCATCTCCCGTCAGATGGGTTTACTAATATGAGCCTCAAGATCACTCGAACTCTATGGTGAGTTCCTTCTTGCATCCATCTGAGAGAAACATGTCATCTGTATATAGAAACCATCTTCAACCTTGTAGCATAGGTTGAAATTCGCATCACCCGTGGTGATCATCAAGCTTGTCAAATGACTATTGATCCTGGGTACCTGTTGAACCCGTACAAAGCCTTCTTCAATCATGTGATTCTCTTTTAGATCTTGAGAGTTTGCTCGATATGCACTTCTTCTTCAATTACACCATTCAAGAGAACGGTCTTGTCATCCATGGGTGTAATCTATCTCTGGAAGTGTGTCTAGCCATTGGAGCAAACATCTCATCATGATCCTCTTCCTCTTTCTAAGAGAATCCTATAGCCATGATCCTTGCTTTGTACTTCTATAGCATGTTTGATTTGTAAGTCTTCTTATAGAACAATCATCACTTATTCTTCGGAACAAGTGTTCATCATCCTTCTTTTGTAGATTATAGCACACGATCTTTCCTACAAATCAAATTCAATTACATGATTAGTAACACTTCATAATTATCAAATCATGTTGACATTTCAATGATAACCTATAATATTATGCATATTGATATGATTCACATAGTTATGCAACTATCTTGACCAATACTTTTCCATATCCTGTATGCATGTAGTGCCTATCTAGATGCCTTCCATCTCTACCAGAACATACTATCAAGAGCGTGAACAGCTCCTAGCATGTTAGCAAAGAGGTTTCATTCTAGACAAGCAACAATGGAATGTTTGTCCAACTTACCCATCATATGCATATTAGTAGTATATTGTTCATTGTTATATGAATGCTTACACTATGCATGATATATTTCCTGATTCTAGGAATACAAATATGCATACAACTATTACGAGCAATATCATTAACTATTTAGGGATTCAAGAAGTAATTCAAATAACAACTCAAATACTTATCTTTTATGTTTGTGTGGTTGCCTCCCTCTTGATCTCTATTTTCCCTTTATGATAGCATCATGATTATATGTCTTTGAACTTCTATCCATCCTCATAAGTAGAGCTTCTATGTGATCAAATACTATGGATGAGTCTTTGTCTTCATGTCATCATGGTCATATATTCTTGATCTAGAACTTGATTTGTCTTTCTTGATGTACCTTTCATGTTAGCAGACAACATCATCCTCATACAACACCACAAGTGCATTAGTACAATCATAAGTGTCATAACCCTAATCAATGAATGTATTTTATCATTCACATGCACTCATACTTTTACTAAGGTGATCAGACAAGTCTAAAACTAATCATGATTGTACTAACCTCAATAATATGAATACAAACATATCATGAACTTAATCATTAGATAAATGAAACAGATTTCAAAACATACCTGTCCTCAAGTCATACCTGTCGAGATTGCTTGTAGTCTTTTCTATAAGGGTAAAACCCTAATCATCCAAGGTAGATCACTTGTAAACATATTATATAGGTTCATGGTGCTAGTATGATAGAATATCAGTGCCATTTAAACCTCCTTCATTGCTTCCCTATGAGTCTCCCAACCTTGCTAGGGTTTCTTCTTACTTGGAAACCTTAATTTTCAATCTCCTTCCTCCTACAACATTTTGATGGAAGATTAATATCTATGATGAATGGATTCCAAATCCATTTTCAAAGTTTCCAATGTTGCATCAGGTGTCTCCAACATTGTATCAGGTCATGCCATACCTAAAAAAAACTGAAAACCCTAAGTGAGAGCTTCTTCCTCCTCTTCTTTGATTTCCTCCGTTGAGCTATTTTCGATGTGCCTTATTGTTTTTGGTGTTACTCTGAATTTTCGGATCTTCAGGGTTTGAAACTTTGGCCTGTGGTATCCTGATCTGTCATCTTTCCAACCCCATAGATTTTAGCTTCGTTGGATTCTCCATGAGAGAGATATGCTAAGTTTCCCAACACGACCTGTTTATGGGATGAAACATAATATCGAACTTGTACGGCGTGCCACGTGTTACTGTTTCAACCTCGGCCTCTGATACTCGGACCTGTGAAACTACAGTCCGTTCCCTAACTGTCACTTTTTACGGAATTCCATTTGGAGCTTCCTAGCCCGAGATATGACCTTTTTCCTAGGTCACTTGTTTATGGGATGGAACAACATAGCGAACTTGTACGACGTTCCACGCTACGCTGCTGGGAATCGCTATGTACCCCCACGAATCGATCCCAATTCGCGATCCGGAAGGAATCGATTCCGAAATCGCGATTCCTCATCGATTCCTCCCGGAATCGATTTCGTAATTCGCGCTTCCTTGGAGAAAAAAATACTCCCTGGAATTTTAGGAATCGATCCGGAATCTACGCTTCCGAATTGATTCCTCATTGATTCCTGAGCGATCCCGGGCAAAAAAATCGCTCTCGAGAATGCTTCCTGAGCGATTCCTTGATTTTTTTTTCTTTTCTTCTCCAGGATTGGCTAGGGTTAATTTGGGCAAATAAAGTCTATTGGACTCCATTGGGACTCATTCTATGCCCTCAGTGGTAAACAGTTTGATGTGCCTCCCATGGTAAACAGTTTAAAACTTTGATGTGCCCCAGGTTGGCGAAGAGTAGTTTCATAGATGATAAATGCATTTTCTGCCCCAAGATGAAGCTGTCAAATGCATTCTTTGGGAGTGCCGGTGTTCTTGTCAATGTTGGAAATTAGCACAGCAGAGGTTCTCTGAAATGATCCAGGGTACCATTCATTGGAGAGCAGCTATTCTTGGGGACTAACTCTTTCATCAGTCACCTTATCTAGGCTTGTGGCATTGTATCCATATTGTTGTTATGTTATCTTTATGGAAATTGGGTTGTAAGTGTGTTTTTTAGGACTCTAGTGGCACTGTTTTTCCTTTTAAGCGCTGTGGATGGATGAGCTTTGTGCCCAACTCAAGGGTGAAGGGTTTTTGCTCATTAGAGATGAAAAAAGTGAATTGATAACTCCATATTCAAAATTTATTGTAGCTGTAACTGCAATAAGATAGCTGCTACAATGTCTGTATATTCTTATCTTTTCTTGTACATATTTTGTTCTCCTTGTACATAACTGTTTTATGAGTAAAATAAGAAGTATATTTGAAAAAAAACACTTTTACAGGAGTTTCAAAAAGGTCTATCCCATTGTCTGTCAACCCTGGCCTTGGGTTTACCTTCACATCATATATCAGACAATGACATTATAGAAATTGGACGAATAAAAAAGGAAAATTTGGCAGTACACTAGTAAAGGTGCCTTTTCAGAAGCACCTTTGCAATATCAATAAAGTTCATATTCTATTCAGAAGGGATAAAAGTATAAAATAGAAAACCGTCTGCATGTTAATTTTAATCAAATTCTAATTAATACAGTTTGGTTATATGAGAAAATGGTATTGACATATGAGGGTCAAATACATGCAGCATTGTCTTAAAGTCGATGCCATCAGCTACACATTTGTACTTCCCTTACAAAAATTCAACTTCTGTTACAAAAATTCAATCATAGAGTTTGTTTGATAAAGTAAATCTTAACAACAACTTAATATCTTTGCAAGTTTGATATTGGATTTAAAGACATCACTTGCAAATGGTCATTGCCATAGCTATGTCATTCTAGAAAATCTTCTGAGATGTCCTAGATGATTGATGTTATATCAATGTGTACTAAATGGTTATATGAATATCTATGTTTTCATGTTTTCTATAGCTAATTTGGCATAATACATGTTTTTTTTTAATATATATGCATCAAAATATATTAAAATATATATTATATAAAAAACGCTCCCGAAATGCTCCCAAAACCGAAGCTTTTGAAACTTTCGCTTTTCGCTCCCGCTCCCGCTCCCTACTTCGCTCCCCGCTCCCAACAGCGTAGGTTCCACGTGTCACTGTTTCAACGTCGGCTTTTGATATTCGGACCTGTGAAACTACAGTCCGTGCCCTAACTGTCACTTTTTACGGAATTCCATTTGGATCTTCCTAGCCCGAGATATGACCTTTGTTCCTAGGTCACCTGTTTAGGGCTGTGTTGCCAACTAAGTTGTACTTGGTTGGATTATCAAGCGAGCGGGCAAAGTAGAACATGACACATGTTCAATTTTGGTGATTTGATGTCCAGTTGGCCTTTTAAAGGCCCCCGATTTTTATTTTTTTTCCACATGTCCATGACCCTGCGGGGTTTGTAATAAAAACGTGCTAGCATGGTGTTTTGTAAAAGACTCGGTTCCTTAGGACTTTTTGGCCAAGTCAGGTATTCCAAGGAGTTTTTTCACCTATCTATTATGTTTTGCATCACTGCATTCCATAATTAACTGGTTTTTCTCCTGCTCCTCCAAAGCTGGAATGCCTGGGGAGGCTGACGGGCCTCAGGGAATTATTAGAGTCTATGGGTCAATGTATATGAACATGCTAGGCGTTAATTTTGAGTCATATGGACATGTCTAAGTCCCCCTAGGTGTTTTTTTTAATTTTCGGCATGTTTTAATTTTTCCGTAAATTGGGCCATTTTTTTAATGGTTCAATTAAAAAATTTGTAATTGGCCTATCTGGGGCGTCTGGAGGTGTTTTTTGCCTTGGGGGTGCTCGTTTTCTAACTCAGAGCACCCCCTAAACCCCTAAACCCACTTTCCCTAATGTTTGGGTACTTCTACCTTGGTCAAAATCAAAAAAATCAAAAAATCCCAAAAAAGTCATAAAAAAATCAAAAAAGTGAAAAATGACTTAAAAAAATTATTAATTTTTGGAGAGATTTTGGGCTCTGATTTGGATCAGCATATGTTGTGGAGCATATTGGGCTGATTTGTCATGTTTTGGCAGCCCCATTTTGAGGAGAGAACCATTGCTAAATAGGAGGGGCGCATTTATCCAAGGGAGGGGCGCACTTCACTTAATGGGCATCCCACGAGTTAAGGTAGGAGCAGCACTATTTGTGCTGATATGGTAGCATGTTTTGGGGCTGCCATGGGCAGCTAAAGACATGGGGATGGCAGCCCCATTCCCTCCACCATCTATGCCACGCCTTTCCACCCATTTTGGCAAGTGCGCCCTCCCTCCTTAGCCATTTTTTTTCTATAAATTGAAGAGTGCTCTCCATTGTTCACTAGTGAGATTTGGAGCAGCTAACTTATGATTGTAATAGTTTTATCATTTTGAATAAAAGAAGACTTTGGAGGTCAGCTTGTGGTGTCTTGGTTACATGTGGATGAAGTATCTTGATTTCTCTTCCAAGGTGACTTGTGCATAAGTCTTATTTTTCAAGGGTGTGATGTGCTCATCTATGAGATAAGTTGTTTGTCAAATTTGTTTATTTGTAGCAGCTTAGTTCCTTATGAGTATATATATCTACACTTAATCTTTTGCTTGGTGAGATCTGTGATGTGCAGGTGTCTTCTTGAGTTGGCAAGAAGCAGGATCTTGTTTGTTTTCTGCTTTTTACTAATAATTATTTGCAGATATAGTCCCTTCATACATCACTGAACCATCTTCAAAGCTTCGATTTTCAACAAGGATTTGTTCCATCTCTCTCTCTCTCATTTATAAAAAATTCAAATTTTATGATTTACTAGTACTTTCTTTACAAAGAACCAGTTAATTTTGTCGAAATCTTTCAAATTTTTTCTAAAGAAGTATTAGATCTGATTGCAAAGTAGTATCTGGCTGCCATAGAGCTGATAATTTGCAGCCATTTAAGGGCTAGCAAAGATCCCAAGTAGGCAAGCTCCATAGCTTGTTTTACTTGGTTTATTTTGTCATTTCTACTTAATTTTTGACTTAGAAAATTTTGGGTTTTTTAGGAGGTGTTCCAAAGACACTCTTAAAGTGTTTTTGGGCATCTTGTTCTAATTATTGCTTGCTGGTTTGCAGCAGAATATGAGCAGGTAGGAGGAAGTGCTGGCAAAATTTCGAGCATCCAGGCGATCCGGAACGCATATTTCCATATTTGACAAAACCGGGCATATTTTTCTATAATTTTGTAAGCCACCAAGTCACATTAAGTAGACTTGGGGCACTTCTCTTTATCATTGTACACTTTTTTAAACGAGAGCAAGTGGGCTAGCCAGCGCCCATACCCCATCCCCCCAGGGGTGGCCTGTGTCGTCTCATTTTCATGGCGTGATTGTTAGAGTAGTTTTATTTCTTGTTTTTCGGCATTAAATAAAATCAATTAGGATTAAAATAAACCTTGTTGGTCCGTTTCACTAGCGGGCCACAAGTTCACTCACAACCTAGCTTTTCACATTTTTTTTACAATTTCATAACGCCCCCCTTGCTTTCCCGAAGTAGGGTTTTGTATGAGGGCTTGCCCGAAATGCATGCCTGAAAAGAGACTCTTGGGGTTATAAAAAGATAAAATTTGGGTTCTTAAAAATTTTATAAAAATATACCAAGGTCTTCTCCCGTATGCTCTGTGGCCAACTTGCAGCTTAGTCTGATCCAGTTGGTACACACCAGAAAGGAGTTGATGACTAGTAATAGGACTTAACACCACCCCAATAAAAAACCCTTTTTGTGAAAATCCGGCACAACACGCAATTTGTTGTCGTGGGCAAATTTCCCAGAAGGCTTGGGATAAAACTGGATAGCGACCTCTTGGAAACCGTTAGGCTTGCCCTCGTTGGTATAGCATCTGAACACCTCCTCGAGACTCCGATCCAGCCTAAAGCCTGAGAGGGAAGCCACGCTTCAAATTTCCGGACATGTTCCCCCGTACCTTGCGTATATCGGGAACCCACATGCCTTAATAAAAAAGATCACCATCACATTAAATTTTAAAATAAACCAAGAACACTCCACAACATTTACTTTTCTGTTTATGCATTTTGTTATTTGACTCCATAGCAAGGCACTGGTCCTGATGCAAATTTCATTTTGTTGTTGACTAGTATGCAAGTGAATGATGATTATTTTTAATGGGAGTAAATGATAAATGATGTTTTTATTTGAAAAAGGTATATGTTGTCTGTCTTGGTTGCAAAAGTATTTTTTCTAACTCCTAGATTAGAGGCTTTAGTTTCTTTTATTTTTTAGGGTCTACCCCCCTTGGCTTCGCTAGGAAAGCCTAGACGGAGGAGTCGAGTCCCAAGTGACAGCACTTGACTCTGACTTGCCCCCAAGGCCACACCAGCAGCTTGAAGACTTCTGCTGCGTTTTCCCAGGTGTGGAACCAGGCGGCAACAGGCTGCATTTTGGAAGAGGCAGAAACCCTAATTGGTACGGATCGTATCTCACAAAGTACAACGAATCTGAAGCTGAAACTCGAACACAAGGTACAGGAACATGTCATATTCGGCCTGTCCAAGTTTCAGATCCTGAACCTTCGCCAAAAGTGATTTATAGCGAAAGTTCCACGATGACTAGGTTTTGATATACAAAGCCCTAGCTTTCAAATTGTTGCAAGTGAAACAAGTGTCGTAAATGCCATACATTGCCTTCCTTCAGGATAGCTTTGATACCATGTTAATTTTCAATATGCTAAGATAGATAACATCAGTGTTCAATTCAATTTCACAGCAATAGCATATACAGGATCACTGGAAGAATAACAAGCATAGCATAAACACAAGAGACAGAAATTTATCCTGGGAAACCCTCTAGGGGAAGAAAAACCAACAAAACTTCCTCGATATAGATGATCAAAAGTACAAAGACAAAACCCCAAACAAGTTCTCCTTCTCCTTGCAGATCTCTCTCTCTCTCTCTCTCTCCATTGCGAATTACACAAGTGAGTGTGTGTGTGAATGAATGAATAAATGAGAGAGCCTGGCTCTCTATTTATACATTCACTTCTACTTTAATTTTACAACTTGACATGTCGGCCTCAACTAACCTTACCACTCAACTAGTGCTGACTGGGCCGACTCCTCTAGGGGACTTAAAAACCCCATTACATTTGACTCTAGGGGATCTATTTCCCCGACTTACTTGGGAGGATTTAACTCATGACTCTATGATGACCAAACATCTCGAAGGAGGAATAAAACATCTCCGAATAAATTACAGTAAGAAAATACAATAGAATATTCTTCGAAGTTACAATATTTCAACAAATTCCACGGACGAAGACATCCCATGGTTTAGCAAAACCTTTCAAGGCTGTTTTAGCCAATTCTGGATCATTATTCTTCTCCTCAACAACAACCAACTCATCACCAACTTGCGTGATTTTAGTGAGATAGGATGCAATTGTATCATAACTTGATATTTTCATGCTGTGAAGTTTCTCTTAGCAGCATTTTCTTGTTTTGGTTGTCACTTTGATAAAGCTTCGTCAAGGATTCCCACATCTCATATGCATTCTTCTTCCCGGTCACATGAGGGATTATATGATCTTTCACATCATCTAAGATCATTCTTTTAGCTTTCACATTCTTCTTTTTGTAAGCATCCAAAAACACTGCATTGGTAGGAATAGTCTGAGTTTTCTCAACAACGTTCCAGAGCTCATTTTCCTCTAACAACAATGCAATCCTTTCTTTTGAGGGGCTGAAGTTTGATGCCCACTACAACGGGTCCTCGAATATCAAGCCAATACCCATCTTCCCTGCCCAACCGATACATTGAGCTGACAACCCCTTGGTGAAATAGACCTGCAAATCTTTGTAGAACCCTGTGTCAAAGTCTAGGTTTTCTCTCAGAGATGAGGCTCTGATACCATGTTAGTTTTCTTAAGCTTAGATTTGATTTCTACTTCCAAAAAAAATTATTTATTCTCAGATGCATGCGCGGAAAAGAATAAACTCCAGATCTGATTTTTATGAACATAAATACACTGAGCTTCTACCAGTTAAATGCACAACGGAAAATAGGAAACCAATCCTAGATTTTGACACAAGATATACTCTGGAAACCCCGAAGAGAAAAATCAACAAACAAGTGATTTTATTTACTCGACCCACACAGAAGAATTTTGGAAAATTTATTACAGCAATTAATGAACCTGTATTAGCTCAGAAATCTGGAAAAACTCAACACAGAAATCTGCCTCGAAAAACATGCACAAACAACATTGCGCCCTGCCTTGATTTGCATGTAGATCAGGCTTGCAACTGCACCCAGATTGCCTCGGTTTCCGTGCAGATCTGTACGTATATTGTTTCCTCAATATTTGCATCCAACTTGCCTTGGAATGCATGCTGGCTGCCTGCATTGTTTTTGTGTGACAACTGCCTTGGGAAGTGTGGCCTCCATCCATGTGATCTTTCTGCTGTGATTTCTTTCTTCCTTTCCTCTTCAGCTCTCAACACTTTTACCTGCTCAAGTGTGTCTAATCCCCTCCTTAGATCTCCTTTTATAACTTTATAATGACTAAAAATCCTAAACCTAGATCTCCAAAGTGATTGACGGTCAAGACTAGATCTTGAGCACTTGGGATCTACGGTCACGACTTAATCTTTCGTTGACACAACTTAAGTCACCTTTTTGGTCCTTATAACATAGAAGTCACTTTAACTATATAAAATAAAGTTAATGTCGAGAGTCTAGAGAGTCACTTTTCAGACCACTTCTACATGCTAGACACATAGCCATAGAAGTACTTGTTCGAGCTACAAAAAACTCAACGCTAGGCTATTCGTGCTATCTATACGGGGAATGTTCTTCATTACATACTCAGTACTATTCTACTGATGCCTTATTGTTGATTTACTACAATGAAATGCTTGTAGTTTATTTTCTAATCCTTTGAAGCTTTGGTTGTGTTGTCGCCAAAATTGGTGCCTACTCCCAAACCTATGTCACATGGCATGATGACACGTGGTACCAAGGACACGTGGATATGAGTATCCAACACAGGACCCGACGACCTCGAAAATAGGACACAGGGGACACGTTATATATATATATATTAAGAAATTATATATACTAATTTTTTTAATATATAAAAAATTAACATATAGATCCAATTTTTTTAAAAACTAGAACATTTATAGAATATTGATACATATACAATGATACAAGTTACAAACTTACAACTAGTTACTACACAATCATTCAATGGTGAATCATGATCAATCACACAAGACAATGGAAGTTTAGAACCATAAATTGTAGATTTCTCATTAAGTTCAAAATCAAAATGTAATACATAGATATTGAGAGAATGCCAATAGCTAATAAAAAATATAGTCGATACAAAATAGGGAAGAATCTCATAGCTGGTCAATGGTATTGGCCACTGTCAATAGTCCTCCTCCATGGAAAAATCACCATCATTGTCATTGCTCTCTCCTCTATCCTTCTTTTCCTCCTTTGTACCCAATCCAAGATTTGCTGGTGTGGAGGATGACCCCTCAAGAGGCTCATCATCAAAATTGACCAGCTTTAGCAATGGGTCATTAAGATCCATGTTGGTTAATGCCAACTCCACATTTCCCTCCAAACCCATATCATCAGGAAACACATCCCACACCTTTGTCTTTCCCTTTAATCGCTCTTGCCTCTGCCTATAAATAAGATGAAGGTTGGTGTGCACATACACCATTGCCTCTGCGTTGGACTACGCAAGCCTACTCTTCATCAAACTGTACAAGTTCCCATATGTGCTCTAGTTCCTCTCACAAAAAAAGGATGAAGCAACCTGAGAGAGGATCCTCATGGCTAGCTATTGTAGAATAGGGCATGATGCCCCATGAGTTTCCCACCAATCATAGGGCTTCTTAACTCCCCTGTCTCCAAGCACATCATGATCATACCCTCCAAATCTGTCAGTGTCGGTGTACAACTCTATGAAGCTGTCCTCCACCTCCAGAAGGGATCCTCTATCATGATATATCCTTCTAAATGATACCTTCGTCCCTTGTGAAATCTCTCCATCCATGTGAGGAGGGAATTTGCGAGAGGGCCCACCATTGAGCCAATCATGATCCTAGAACCTAGGATTCCATGAATGAGCCAAGCAATGCAAAGGTGTGCAATGCTTATCCCACTTGGCGATAAGAATATCCTGTATGGTGGACCATAAGTTCTCTATTGATGTCCCATACTCGGGACACTCATTGTAGAATAGGGCATGATGCCCCATGAATTGCCCACTAATCATAGGGCTTCTTAACTCCCCTGTCTCCAAGCACATCATGATCATACCCTCCAAATTTGTCAGTGTCGGTGTAGAACTCTATGAATCTCTCCTCCACCTCCTGAAGGGATCCTCTATCATGATATATCCTTTTAAATGCTACCTTTGTCCCTTGTGAAACCTCTCCATCCATGTGAGGAGGGAATTTGCGAGAGGGCCCACCATTGAGCCAATCATGTCTGTAGAACCTAGGATTCCATGAAAGAGCCAAGCAATGCAAAGGTGTACAATGCTTATCCCACTTGGCGATAAGAATATCCTGTATGGTGGACCATAAGTTCTCTACTGATGTCCCATACTCAGGACACTCATTTTGGATAACAATGGTCTTCACAGACTCAATCATGGAATCCCACTCCTCATAAACATCTCCTAAGATGGGTTGGTCTGTGTCTACAAAACACAACAAAGAAATGATAGGGTCCATAATCTTAATGGCAAGATCTACCCTATCCTAAGTTGCATGAAATGTGGAAACGCAAACAAGTTTTGGAAACGGGAACGCTTTCAAACGTGACGCCCCCAAAATGGGTATTTCACGGGAAACACAGTATATATATGTGTGTGTGTGTTTGATAACACATTATCTTATAGTAAAATAAGAATGATAGGATAATTTGTAGGTAGGTTTAGAAACGATTTAGACGTTAATTTGTTTTCATTTTCCATTAACTAAGGCTTTTTAGACTTCCCATGGGTCCCAAGCTACTACTCATGGGTCCTTGGGGATTTCCTAGAAGTTTCATACTTTTTGCGAGTTTTCGGTACAAGTATGTGGGTTAAGATATGAAGTTATACTTGTTCATTGTGCACCGTTTGTTAAAGATTTGATTTTTCGGTTCATCTTTTTGAGTTTGTTTTGGGCAGGGTTTATCCTTGCAGCCTCTACTTAAAACCTTTATTATGTAAAAGTGATCCCTGAGCTTTTAGTTGTTTGCACACACATTGTTCTCCCGGCACTAAAACCGAAGTCTGAACAAGAATAAAAACTTGAACTTTAAACGCCGAAACGATCGGTGTAGTATTGAAAATCGTCCCGAAATGGGCCGACGTCGAATTGAAAACTTCGCCGATGCGGCGATCGGCGTAAAGTTGAAAGTGCCCCGATTGGAGAGAAATGATAAGTCCGTCGAAATAGATCGGCGGGAAATGAGAAGTGCGTCGATTGACGAGAAATGATGCATCCGCCGAAACGGATCGACGAGGAACGAGGGTTGCACCGATCGACGGAGAGTTGATAAGTCCGCCAAAATGGATAAGCGAGAAATGAGAAGTGCGCCGATCGGCGGAGAATTGATAAGTCCGCCGAAATAGGTCGGCGCCAAAGTGGAAAGTGTTCCGATCGGAGACAAAAGGCCAAGTTTGCCGAAACGGTCGGAGAGAAAACAATAAGTCTGCAATACGGGAGTCGGATTTGCGGAAACCAGTTTGTTAAACCTGTAACCCTCCTTTAACCAATAAGTTTTATTGGGGTTTCTGCAGCTCGGTTAGTGTGGCTTGATATTGATCCTTGGGTTCCTCCTTCTGTTTAGCGCAGGTTGAAGGCAAATGGGTGCTTATGATGTTAACTCTGTATGGTGAAGAAAAAGAAGTATAGTGGGCAGTAATTACCATGTTGAATTGCTGTACCTTTTAGTAAATGAACTTCATGGGAGGGCATGGTATTGATGATTTAGTGTACATCCTTAGAGAAGAATGAACTGTATGAATATTATACCAATAATTGAGTTTGATGCAGAAGTACTATGTTTTGGTTTGGAATTATCATACTCTTGTAGTAGAAAGGCATAACCTTTATAATCTTAAGGCATGTGTCATGTTAAAATAAGAGTTAAGATCAATCTTTGGAGAAGACTTAACATCACATTATGAGACCTAAGTTAAATACAGTGGTTGAAATTCACAAGTAAGTTAGTGAGGAGACTAATATATTCGTTTATTGGTTAATTAAAGGAAATTTTTTTATATGCCCCCCTTTTTTTTTCTGTTATTATTAAGTGTTAAGTTGGAATTATGGGTATGTTACACTCTTCAAGAAGTATATCCAAGTCTTACGGGAAAAGTCATCAATAAATGAAACATAATATACATACCCACTCAATGAACTGGATGACATAGGACCACATACATCGAAGTGGATGATTTCTTATATTCCTTTCGCTACTTGGAAATGCCTTCTTCACGTTCTTTCCCTTTGCACATCCTTTGCAAACACCTTCATGCTTCAACTGAATTTCTGGAAGTCCTTCAACTGCTTTGCTTGCAATGGGTAGTGCTCTATAGTGCACATGTGCAAGCCTTCTATGCCATAATTCATTTGGCTCCATGGAGTCATGGACCAAGGCTTGTTCAGGTTGGCCTTTCAATTTGTACAAACCTCCCTCTTGCTCTCCAATCACAACTGCATCATCTATAGTCTTTCCCTTTGGTCACATTAGGACTTGGCCATCAACAAATGCAACCCTCATACCTTTTGCATCTAGTGTTGATATGGAGAGAAGGTTCTTCTTTAGTCCTGGAACATATAGGACATCCTTCATCTTCAGAGATTTTCCAGAGTCTAGCTTGTAAGAAGCTTCTCCACTTCCTTTTATGGGGTATTGGTAATCATCCCCAAGTTTCACCGTGTGAGGTGACTCATGTTCAAACAGATTTATGAAGGATTCTTTATATCCTGTCAAATGCTTGGAAGCTCCACTGTCTACAAGCCAATAATTACTTCCATGTGTGACAGTGCCCGTGAGTCCTGATATCAAGACATGCTCCTCATCACTTGAAGATTCATGACTTTCTTCTCTGGCTCTCTTCCTTGGAGGTTCATCATCTTTTGCGGTGTGAGCATGGTGCTTTTTCTTGTTGTTCTTCTTGTTGTGGGAGCCACTTTTATTTCTGGGACAATTTTGGAGTAGTGTCCCTTCTCATCACAAGTAAAGCATCTAATATTAGATAGATCTCTCCTGGATCTTCTAAAGTTATCCCTCTGACTTTGGTGGTGGTGTTTCTCCCCCTTATTGTGATGGTGCTCCCTCTTGTTATTATTCCTTTTGGAGTGTGCTGTGAGAGCTTGATCATCGTTTGCTCCCATCTTCTATTCTAGAGCCACAAGTCGAGCTTCTTCTTGTGAGCATTCTTCCCACAACCTACTGAATGTGATTAACTTCTTTCTAGCACAAATCCCTTGAATGAATGAGTCCCATGATCTTGGGAGACCATTCAAGGTGGTCATCACAATTTCTCCTTCTTCTACCTTTTCTCCCACAACTTCAAGTTGCTATTTGATCCGAGAGACCCTTGTAAAGTAAGATTGCATGGTCTCTGCATTTTGTATCTACACATTCTTGAGTTGATTCCTCAAGGTCATCTTCCGATTTATATTCTTCCCTTCAAACAGCTTTGTGAAAGCATCAAACATCTCTTTAGGTGTCTTCAAAGATGACACATGTGGGATGAGATGATCCTTAATGGAATCTGCAATGGTCCTCTTGGCCTTAACCAAGTTCTTCTTGTGTAAGGCTTTAGCCTCATCTCCTTCTGGTGCTGGAACCTCTTCATTCACATACTTGTCCATTTCATTCTCTTTAAGGACAAGTGCGATCCTATACTTCCATGCTCGGAAGTTATCATCTCCTTCAAGCTTATCATCAAGCTTGGTGTGGTGAGACATCTTTAATGAGAACTTCAAATAGCAAAGCTTTTAGGTCTTACCACTTTTAGATTCCCAAACTGGTTTTGGAGCTGGCTGGCCCTAGGGTTTGTTAGAGAAACCCTAATTTTCCAAACTTGGAATTTGGAACTTCTGATTGGACTGATTGATGCGCCTCCTCAAGGTGAGTTGCCCAATGTACTCACTTCCTCAAATCAGTGAACAAAAACCCAAATTATCTGATGCCCTAGTTTTCCTCCGGTAGTAGTGACGGGCCAAAAAATGAAAATTCTCAGAATCCAATTCTGCTTCGACATAAAGATGCGCCCTCCTAGGGCGAGTTAGCCTAGCCTCCTTTCGTTGATGATCTGTGGAGAGAAGACCAAAAATTAAGAAGCCCTAGCTTCTGCAGCTGCATAGTGTCTTCTTTTTAGGTTAGCTTTGAAACCATGTTAGATTTTCTACTTTTAATCAATATTATCTAGGATCTTAATTGAAAGAATAACATGCACAACATAACACAATAGACACAAAGATTTTCCTTGAGGAAACCATAAAGGAGAAAACCCCGTAACTTCCTCAGAGATAGAATCATCACCAATACAATATCACAAAAGTAAAACCCCAAAACAAAGATGGTCTTCTGCAGCTCCTCTCTCTTTCTCCTATGCGAACTTGTGTGAGTGAGTGTGTGTTCAAATGAGAGAGCTCCACTCTCTATTTATACTTTAACTTTCACTTGACCTTTTCACTTGCTAGGTCGGCCCCAGGTAAACCTGACTAGGCCGACTTCTCTAGGGGACTCAATAACCCTAATCTAACTGACTCTAGGGGGATCTATTGCCAAGACTTACAAAGAAGGATTTACCTCAATGACTTTACATGACCAAATGTAATAATGACATCCCCGACCGAAGGAATAAACATCTTCGTCGCAGGTACAAATAAAATACAATAATAATAACAATATAAAATACAAGTGAATATCTTCCGAAGTTACAATTACATTAACAGGAGGTACAAATACAATACAATAATAATAACAATATACAATACAAGTGAATATCTTCCGAAGTTACAATTACATTAACACCCTCCCTCACACCCATCTCCTCGTTTTTATCTAAGCCGCTGCCTTCGTAAACTCACCAAAACCCTAGTTAAAACAAATATTATATTATTATAATATTTGTATTTTATTAAAAAAAATATTACCGAAACCTTATAATAATAAAAAAAAGAATATATTATAATAATATTATTTTTAAATAATTATTATTATAGTTATTAATTTTTTGGGAATAATAATAATTTTGGTAAAAAGAAGAGAGGAAATACCAAAAGGGGCAAAGTCGATTTTTCTCCAAAAGAACCAGATTGAGAATTATTGCACTTTTCGTGTCTATCCACTGTAAGAAGAAGAAGTCGAAAACCGTTATCGCTAGAGAAGTAAAAATCAAAGAAAGACCATTTTTCGTTGAAGAGTTGAAGTCAAAGGAAGATTCTTTACAAGAGAGCCATATTGGGGATTTTTACAGTTTTTGTATCTACCCTTGTCGAAGAAGAGGAAACGAAGTTAAAGATGTTGTTCTTTGATATATCTTTTGATAAGAAGCATAATAAAAAGGAGTCTCATGACGAAAAACAAGGAAGATTCCCGCAAACTTTTAAAAAATATGCATATCCCATATTCAAAACTAATGGGCTTATTCAAGGAAAGTCTGTTCGCATCGCTATTTTCCCGACTACCAAGAAGAATTACATAAACGTTGACCTAGCAAACAAATTAACGCTTTCAGAATCAGATATAATTGACAATAACACTATTCTTTCTGATGAGAAATATGAGCTTAAGAACCTACAACTATCTATTGATGATTACAAGGTCCTAACTCAATTCAGTGTCGTTTCAGTGGTATCAATGGATCAAGACAAGGTTGATATAATTTTAGGGTTACCTTGGTTAGATACATTGGGTACCTTCATGTTCAATACAAGGAAAAAGTTCTTGACATTTCCTTACAAAAAGAAGAAAGTCACATTCCAGGATGTTACACTGAAGTCAAGTTTAGTAGTTGTGTCGTCTGAGGACTTTAAAGACATCTCGAAGGTGCTTTCACGAGAAGATAAAAAATCCATACAGAAGATGCAAAAAGAATTCGATTAGGTCACCATGGACAAAGAAGAGGAGATCTCTCGTTTAAGAGATCATAATCAGAAACTGCTTGTTCAAATCAAGAAGGCGAAGGATAAAGCACAAGATAATCAAAAGCTAGAAGAGGAGAATCGAGATGTTTAGAAGAAACTATTACAAAATATCGAAGAGAATGGTCACCTTAAGAAAGCATAAACAAGATCTAATGGATCAGATTCAAAAGCATAAAGATGATGAGAAATCGCAAGATGAAATGATGAGGAATCTTAAGAATGACAAAGAATCGTTGGAAAACAAGTTGGAGCAATTTCAGAAAAGGACATCCACACCCTTGGACTCAAAAATCCAAGTTGAAGAAAAAGAAGAAGCCAATACAAATCCAGTCATCGTCATAGTCCAGAAAGAAGCCAATCTAGTAAAAAAACAAACAACAAGAACTCCTTATCGACACCCAAATTATAAAAATAATTTTGACCAACGACAGGGTCAAAATGACATAAACAAAGGAGTTATGACTTCATAAAAGAAAGAACACAAAATCAACAAAGGAAGCAGAAAACAAGAAGTTCCATCCAACAAAGCGATCAACAAACAGCTCCAATAAAGATAGATCTCGTATGGACTACTTCACGAATGATGCGACATTTTTTCTTGGGAATTCGTAACTCATATCGTTTCGTTTCGTCAAGTGTCGCAGTTACTAACACAAAAGATTGAGAGATGACATTACAAGCAAAGAAATCAACGTAAGCCTTGTCTTCAATAAGCTTTGAGGACAAAGCTTCCCTTAAGGGGAAGGCAATGTAACAAACATAATAGTAAATGATCAATAATAATAATATAATAATAATAATAAAATCATTCACATTAAAAGACATAACCTTTCGATAAAAATGTATTAGTAGGCCTATATAAAGGCCAAAGCATTGTATTTTGTATAATCATCATCTTTACATCATCAATAGTATTATCTTATCCATTCATGGATTATTGTAACTTGGCTTATTTGTGCTGGTTATTCCTTTAAGAAACGATAATATTGTTACAGTGGGTGCCATTTGGGCTGAGTGGAGACAAGCAGATTCGGAGAAGGGAAGCATGGTGCAGAGGGTGTTAATTGATGAGGATTGATGGAGCAAGATAGATTTCTTGCTCAAGTTGCCCATGCCTGCATTTGAGCTTCTTCAATATGTAGACATAGACAGACCTTTCTTGGGAGAGATTTATGATGGCATGTATACCATGGTTGAGAAAACCGTGGATATTATTACACAGGAGGCCCCCACTCTTCTTTTTGTTGACGTTGATTTTGGTGAGCAGGTGAGATCCATCATTGTTATGAGATGGAATGGCTTTAACACTCCATTGCACACTTTGGCACATGCTCTAAATCCAAGATTTTATGATGAAGATTTGATTGCTCAAAGCAATGGGAAGAGGAAGGTCCCGAGGTGGCCAATGGAGTGAAAAAGGCCTTCTAGAGGTTTTTTCTAGCTTCTCAACATTTAGATGTGAGGGAGGAATTTGCTTGTTTTGCTGCTGGATTAGAGGATTTCTGAGACATATGATCTTTGGATGAGAGTAGGACCATGAACCCGGTTAAATGGTGGACCTTGTCATGGGGAAAATGGTGTTTATTTGCAAAGGCTTTCCACTCATATTCTTTCACAAGTGGCAAGCTCTTCATTAGTAGAACGGAATTGGAGTACCTATGGTTTCATTCATTCCGTGAAGCCCAACAGGTTGGGATCCCAGAAGGCTTAAGATCTTGTATATGTGCATTCAAACCTCCGCATTGTGTGTCTTGTAGTGGTGCAAAATATGCAAATGGGCCTCATAAAGATTGGGATGTGGATGTAGAATGCCCAGACTTGGAGCTCTCCCTTGCTGCTCTTGATGTTGGTGATGTTGCAACAACCAATGGAGTTGTCTGTTCTTCCCATCCTTTATCTAGTTTTGCTGAACAAGCATCTTGTTCTATTTTTAATGATGAGGATGAGGATCAATATGTCATGTAGTAGGAATCTATGTAATTGCAGTTCTCTTTAGCTCATGTTTATTTGAATTTCAGTTCATACAACCTCATTTATAAAGGCTGATTTTGGATGTATAACCTCATCTATAAAGGCTAATTTTGGAATTTGTCACTTGCATCAATTAATCAATGATTATCAAAATGGTTTTCCTTCTAAAATGTTATTTATGAGTGTCGTTATTTTTTTCTTGCAAGACAACGCGTTTTTTTAATATATATATATATATATATATACGGTGTTTCCCCCATCGTTTCCATTTTTGGAAGGTCGCGTTTCCTGCCGTACCTGTTTTGGAAACTTCTAGACGTTTCCCCATTTTGTGCAACTTAGTGTCGAATTTTTCCTTGAGGTCTTGATTTTCCTACTCCTTGAATGCTTGCTTGTTTTCCTTTGACTTTTTAATTTGTGCAAAAAGTTTTTGACTATGCTCTTTTAAATGAAAGATCTCTTCATCTTTTTCTAGTAAACATTTGTCAACTTTCTTCTTGAATTGTTCATTTTCCCTCGGTAATTTTTGATTGCAATATTTCTCATCAATTAATTCCAAGATTTGAGTGGACAACTCTTGATTTGCACTTTTAGATATTTCTCCATGATCTTTTGTCCCAAGGATTTCATTGTTTAATAACTATATGATGTTCTTCATAATAAGGGGCACACAAAGTGCGAGGAACCCACTTCGTCAAAGTGAAATTGGGCATCCATATATATATATATATATATCTTCTAAATTGAATAATTATTACTTTAATAATCTTTCCCTTGACTTAGGACTAGGGATTTAATCAACTTCATTTAATCCTTTAATGCCCTTGAATGAAAACTTAGGTATTATTTTATAATGCCCTTTTATAACTTTGAAATAATCTTGAAACTTATTTCACACTATTCAAATATTCTTTCTTTGCACCCTTAGATATACATATATTTAAATAAACTCTATTACTCCTTTGGAATTTGTTGATTGTATTTTCAAACTTTATTACAAATTATCCAACCGACTATCGTTTGACTTCGGATTCCAATAAGGGTGTTTCAACACTAGTTGGGATTCTGAAATTAAACTATTATGGTGGTTCCATAATGATCCACTACCAAAATATTTACTAGTCTAGTAAAAAGATTTTATTGGGTTGGTAAAATTTTTTTACTGGGTTAAGATTTTACTGGTTCGTAATTTCTTTTGTTTTGTTTTTATCGTTTTTTTAATTTTCTTCCCCTCTTTTTCCCCTTCTTTTACAGAATGGCTGTGTGTTGTTTGTTGTTGATTTTCCTTGATTTTATTTTGCAACAGAGTACTTCTTCAACAAAATTCTGAAATGTCAATGGCCAAGGGCCAACACATGGTCAAGGACCTGGAGTGCAAAGAAGCTTTGAAAATTTGGAGTGGCCTAAGGCCGGATTAGAAAATGAAAGCTTTGATACCAATGGAATGAACAATATTCGTTTCCTGGATATGAACAATATTTCAATTGTTGAATATCAAATTTAAATAGAACAATATGTCATAATCCATAAAGACAAATATATAAGTAGTGAATAAAAGATATGAGATAAATATGAGATTACAATGTGAGGGCTTGTATATATATAATCCCTAAACAAGCACCTTGTGACTTTTCATGAAGGGTTATGACCCTTAGATTATTATTATTATTATTTTATTTTGTGTGTGTGTGTGTGTATTATTGATTACATAGTCTTAGGGATTTAACGTGAAAATCTGGATAAATTATCGTTGCACCATGGTAATTCTAAGGTTATTGGGGTAATTAATCAAAAGTGAATGAGTTAATTATAAAAGTTCACTTGAAAGCCTTTTATGTTGATGTTTTCATATATTAAAGCGTTTTTCCTAAGTCATTCTTTATATGGTCTAACACTTGGTTGATGTATAGTTGTTTCATGTCCCCTCCTAGGTGGTGTGCCCCCCTTCTTCATGCACACGTGGGAGCCTTTGGAGGTATGCTTATTCTTCAACTTCTTGGCATGTGTGAGAGGGCCAAGCCTCCTTGATGACTTGGACTAGCTTTGATGATGCTTTGAGAGTTTGTTGCACACATGCATTTTTCACTCTTGAAGGATGTGGCACACATATCGAGGATTTGATTGCACACATTTTAGTGGGGTGCTCTAGGGTTTTTGTTTTCTATTGGACCGTTGGGACACTTGGCATCATCTTCTAGTAGAGTGCTCCATCATTTGAGGCATTTTCCATCATGGTTTGAATATTCTTGTGGTATGTTGTACCTTGGAAGACTCATGTTTGCACATGTGCCACCTTATCTTGGAGCATTCATTACTTTGACTTGACTTAGTCCGGTGCTCCTCTGTTTTGTCCACTTATCATGGAGAGAGAGTTGTTAGTTTTGACTTGTCTTGAGGTTGTTACATATAGTCATGGTTGATTAGTCAAGATCTAGGGTTTTAGCCTTAACATTTACTCATCTTGACCATATCTTCTAGAGAATTTTACCTCATTGAGATGTATTCTACTTCATTATTCTCTCACTATCTCTAGTGGTGTGCCCCCCTCACATTGTCAAAGAGGTTAGGGTTTTGCACTACAATAAAACAAATCTATGGCTTTTACACTACAAAAATGATTTTTTTCTTTCTTTCTAGGAGTTAATGATGGATGTGAAATTACTGAACAAAAAGAACATCTGCATATAACTTTAAATGAGTAACATTGTATAGAGATTGCATTCATGACATGATGATAAATTGATTTAAACAATATGATTCTGTATTAGATCAGTGCCGTGAAATGTGAAAATAGTTGTTGTGTCAGGGATGTTGTTGATGTCTTGTTTGTCAATTTTAAATTATTAAAGATGAGTGATTATGGGAGTGGGTTTATTCTTTGTTTGGCCCAACTTTGACTCACTCCTTCGAACTGAGCGTAGTGATAGCTATACCAAGGGTCCAACCAGGCGAGGCATAACCTGCTTAAAGTAGCCCACTGACTCTATAGTTAGATTCCCTGGACCGCCCGAGTTCTATTGATTGAATTTTGCTGGATTTCCCTATTACACTAGTCACTCAAAGTCCCTTTCTGATTGGCTAACTGTCCAGACTAGGCTGCAATAGTCAAGAGCATACTTGGAACTTCAAGACTTGGTAAAGTTTAATAGATTTTATGGGTGAGTTGCTTAACTAAACTAAAACCCAAGAATCTCTTTTCCATACACCATTGAATGATGCGGTACTTTGGGAAAGCAAGGGAGCAAATTTTTAGAAATTATTATGAAGTAAATGACAAAACAACAATAAATTAAAACTAATCTATACAGTCCTTTGAGGACGGATTGTGTGCACGTGTTGCTTTAATCAAATGTTTGCATAAGAAAACTAATCTAAACCAAACCAAAAAAATGAGGAAAGCACCAAAACACAAAAAGATGCAGACTCCCCTGGGGGGATGGGGGCAGGTGTTGGGTAGCCTGCTTGCTCTTCCTTAATTTTATTACAATCAACTCAACAAAAGAAATACTGCTAGTCCCTTATGATTTAGGCCCCAGACAATATACAAACTCTCAGAAAAGTGAATGAAAGGTAGCAGAGGTCATCTCGATGTGTTTAAATGGTTCCAAAGTTCAAAAAATCTCTAGCACGCCTCTCTACCTGCTCACAAATGTCTGAAAACCAGCAAGCTTTATTAGTTAAAAGATGGCCAAAAACACTTTAAGAGTGTCTTTGGCAATACTACAAAATTGCTACAAAAATCTCTAAGTAAACTAGTGAATGAAAAGGCAAAAAAATCATTAAGTAAGGCAAGCTAGAAAGCTTGCCTTCCTATGATCTTTGCTTGCCTCTTTAAGAGATGGGAGGAAACTACATAGCACTAGATTTGCTTGATAAAAACTTTAACTTCAAATTTTCTTCTATTTTGCTCCTTCAGATCTACAATTTAAACTTTGGAAAAATGAGGAAATCAACCTAGATCTAGAATATCAGATTAAACCCCTTATGATTTTAGATTGCAAACATTTAGATCTACTTTTAAAATAACTTTTGAATCAAGATCTAAATAAACATAACCCGTAACCAAGAGAGATGAGAAGAAGTGGATCGAGAAGTTATGATTCATGAACCCATAGGGGTTGAGCTCTAAAGATGGGCAATGGAGTCTCCTTCCTGATGCACCGGTGGGATTGAGTGCCTTGTTTGGATCTGCTGAATGGAGTATAGAGCTAACATGCTCACCACATCCTCCAACTTAAGCAACGTGCAAAATCACTACAACAATAGCAAAGAGGATTAAAAGCATTTGTGTAAATGATTAAAAGAAAACATGAAAATAATGGATTCAAACAAGAAATCCTACTACTTCTAGCATTCTATTATCATTAACAAAAACATGTAATTTATAAAGCATCACTTACTATTCTTCATGAAAATAATTCCCCTTCAAAGACAAATGAATCCCAACAATTACTAGCATGCAATAAAGATACAGTTTACCTCATGTTATCAAAGCATAACCATCCAACCGAAGACAACACCAGAGTAAGCCTCCAAAGCCTTTTATTAACTCTCAAATAAAAATATTACAATGAGTGCAAGTAGAGGCTCGACTTTCTGATGCAAAAGAATGAGAAGAGGGCTCTCTTTATAGCAATTTGCATGCATAGAGGGCGCATTATTCAAGGAAGGGTGCAATCCTGATGAGGGAGTTCAACTCTGAGCTCTTAGCTTTGATGTAGAGATTGATTGAGAGACAAATCCAAGGGATTTGTGCCACCTCAAGAGAGGTAGGCGCATCCCTTCTTGTTAATATCACAACCAAAAAGAATATGCCACATGTAGAAGTCGCCCAAGCTAGAGAAGAGCGCATCGTCCTGATTAGAGATCACTGAAACTTGGTGGATGTGATTGGAATCATCCCATTCGGAGCCCAAGATAACTAGCAATTGATTTCCAGTTAACTTAGTTCAACTTCAGACCAACTCCGGACATGTTTCCACTGATTTAGGAAAATGTTCTTTGTCTTTATTTTGTCTCTTTTGGTCAATTAAATATGTCCTTTTGGCCATTTTCGAGTAAAAATTAAATTGAGAGAGAAATATTCATTCAAAACTTAGAAAAAGTGGGTTTATGGGTTTAATGCATGCTCTGGCTTAGAAAACAAGCATCCCATTAGCAAATTTCACCCACAAACCACTTTTTTATTACAATTTTAATTTTCCGAATTAAACCATTAAAAATGGCTTGATTTTGCTGGAAAATTTTAGTTTTCCAAAAAAATAAAAAAAACCTATAGGGACCTAACACATGTTCATATGACTCTAGGATAGTGTCTAGAATGTTCATATACATTGACACATGAACTTTAATAACCTCCTAAGGTCTAACCCCCAAGATGAGCATTCCAGCTTTGGAGGAGCAGGAGAAAAACTCAAAAATTATACTCTTGTAAGACGCAAAACATAATTAAGAAGGGAAAAAAACTCCTTGCAATACCCGGATTGGTTGCTAAGTCCTAGGAAGCCAAGTTCTTTACATAACCAACATGCTAGTACACTTTATTACAAACCTCGTGGGGCATGAGCATGTGAGAAAAAACTAAAAAGGGGGCCCTGAAAAGGCCTGATTTGAACTTCCGAATACTGAAATGCACAAGTATTTGTGCAAACTTTGGCGGCTCACTTGAAGTCCAACTGTGTGCAATTCAGTTGGTAACAAGGCCCACTCAGGCAATTAAGTGGTTTTAGATTACAAACTCAGGAGATTGGAAAGAAATTAGTTAAGCGCTATTGGTTCAGATAATTCGAGCAAAGAAGATATAAGTTTGGTGTGCTGTTCATAACAATGCTAGCATCCGAGTTCAGTGCGGGATTAGAAGTAGCACAAAGCTCTTCTGGTTTGCCTTGATGATGGCTCTGATCAACAGTGGCTGTTGCTTTGTTGCTCCTAAGCCACGAAATTCTGCATTGTGTGCTAGAACAAAGCAAATTTCCCTAGTCACTGCAAAAGCGAGAATTTCCGACACATACTCAAGTTCATGATTTGGATGCAATGTTCATGTCTTCTTTGTATTGTTGGTCATCTCCATTCAAATGAATTAACTTAATCCGTGGGCAAACCAACACCCTATCCTGTGAAATTTCCATCCCAAATCCAGTGGAACTTTGCCTGGAGTCATTGTTTCACAAATTCATCCCAATCGTGTGGAACTCTGCCCATGGAACTCTGTGCCGAGAGGTTTTGACCCATTCTAAGACAGCCCAAAGTTCAAACCCTTAAAAGTTTTAAAAAATGAGCAGATCAGGGTGGAACAGTGGATTACTGGAAAAACACAGACTTGCTGGAAAGGTTGGGTTTGTCCATGAATTAATGGACTCCTATTCAAATGGGCAAGTCTGCGGCTGATTTCTGGGTACCTAGTTATTGTTAAAATAGCTTTCCTAATGTTGCAAACGATATATTATGTCAACATATTGATCTATAATGCATAAGGACTTGCCAATCAGAGTTTGTGTGCTTTCTCATATCTTTCTTGCTGTCTGGATTGAAATTTAGATATGAAAGATAAAAGGCCTGTTTAAATTTCTCTTCTTGGAGTTTATTCCTTCAAAGATCATATGAAGAGCATCACACAACTTTTTGGTATGATGAAATATCAGCTAATGGATCACAATACTTGTCAAGAAGAGACAGTTGAAACAAATCTATTAGTGCCGCTTAAAAGGATATCATTACTATTAAGCTTTTGTTATTTGAACTCCTTTTGTTGGACATTTTGTTCACATCTTATTTTCATATGGCTTAGCTTGTTCATTCTATTTTGTGGACTATGCCAATGTAGATCCTGTCATCTTCTTTTATGTTCTCTCTTTATGATTGATGAATGTTCATGGTTTGATAAGCCAAATTAACTTGATAGAAAGGAAGAACTGTTCGGTTGGTGTGATATTATAGGTTTAGTGTTTTACATTTATTTTTGGTTGTTTGTAATAATTGATCTCATATTTACAGATAGTGTTTCTTTTGTTTCAACTTTCAACAGCTGATAGTGAATGGCCCCGCAGAAGTAGTGCCATCTTCTTTGAGAAAAGTTGAAAATGGCTTGAATTACAGCATTATTGTTGCTCTATCTATGCAAACTTCGTTTGGAAGAGTTGTCTTGGACATGGCAAGAAGCTTTTGTACTGACCAAGCAGGCAACTCTTTTATGAAAAGAGAGAACTCCAGTTTTGTTATTCATTTTGGTAAGCGGGAAACCTAGAGGAGTGTATTATATTGCATATAATCAATTCTTGAAGTATATTTTCCCAGGCCTGTAAAGTTTCTCTTTGTTCTGAATAACTAATTTTTTTTCCATATCATCTCAATGATACAAATACAGTAAACAACACTAGACTTTGCTTCCCAAAGACATGACAAGCTTCAGTCTTCATGTCTTCCATGCAAAAAAATTTCTTGTATTTGCTATCCATTGACCTTTTGGCACAGAAAATAGTAGGCTTTCTAACATGTTACAATTTCCTGGCAGATAGAAGGCCAGTTCTTGTCAATCTATGGACAGCAATCCCAGAGTTAGAACTTGATGTTAATCATGTACCACGGACCAGCCAAGCAACAAACCAAATCAATGACTTGAGGATTTATTTAGATTTCAATGACCCGATAGTTAATTCAACCGAAGAGATTCTGAGTGTGTTGCAGCCAAATACTGGGTTTCTTAGGTCCATTCATCGGAGGAGTCATGGGAAGAGACGGTTTGGTTTTCAAGTAAGTTAGTTTGCTTTCAGGTGTATATTTTGGATGGATTTATAGATCATAATTATAATAATTTATGGTTTGTGACAGTGTATTGTTTGCAATCCTGAGTCAAGAAGTTTGGAGGTTTTTCTGTATGCATTCTTCTCTTCAGACAACAGGTTTTCAGTAGCTATTTGTTTGTGTCTTGAATGGTTGATTTAGAGCAGCTGAGACATGGATATTTAAGATTTCCATTTATAGCCTTCTTTTATCTAGTTTGATATAGATTGATCATATTTTCATCCCCAAGGTGTATCTGGATGTGTATATGTGTCTGTTAGCTGGACTAGATGCAAATCCCAAACTGTACTAGGCCTGTGTAAAGCAATAAAAAAAGAGAAAACCAATTGTTGCAACATGACGGATCTATTTGGAATTTTATGGTTTAATTTTTGTTTAGATGGTATACTTATATGATTCTCTTTTGTATTTTTAATGTGCTCATTATTATATGTTTTTTAGAATTTGGATTTTCCAAATTCCATAATCCATGTATTGAAAAGATACCGCACTTGCATCCACACCCACATCTATGTTTTTGGTATCTTTGGCTTGATCCATGTTTGATGCTGTAGTTTTCTAATATTGTGGTCATGTTTTAGCCAGAGATTGCTATTGCAACATAAACTTTTATATTGGATCAGACGATGCTTAGATATCCTGTGTTTTCTTGAATTAGTTGCTAAAGCTAAACATTTCAATGTTTCACTGGTAGCCTACCCCTCCTATACTAAAAGATCCTATACTAGGTTGATAATTTGATGACAATGTTCTGGTACCTTCCTTATTTTCCAAGCTCCTATAAAAGCTGTTATGGTTGATCTTTCAATGACAATGTTATAACTATTAGATGATTGATGTTATATGGTTTAATCCATGTTTTCTATAGCTAATTCAACATCCTACATGTTTTTTAGATATAAATCCATCAAAATATATTAAAAATATACTATATAAAAAACACTCCCAAAATGGGAGCTTTTGAAAATTTTGCTTTTCACTCCGCTCCCTGCTTCCAACAACTTAGATACTGCTATCCATCTTGTTTGGCCATTTGATGTCATGTTAATACTTAATATTTTAATTTATTATCATTATTGTTTGAAGAAAAAGTTATTTTTGTCTGTATATTCTAACATTTTTTTGTAAAAACATGGAGGGTAATGCTAAACTTTTAAACACAAAAAATGTTGGAGACATGATAAAAATTGACTCACATAAAATATGCTTTTATTCCGATGAAGTCATTTGATATAATTGGGTTTGTTACCACACAAACTAGCATCTCAAGATTGAAGCGCTTGCATCAACCGTCCATAAAAGCGGAGAGATATTTCCTTAAGTCCAATGAGATTTCTCCCTCGATCCAAACATGAGAAACGAAGGAAAGAGCAAAGCCTTATATAGCTTTAAGGTCGTTTTCCTTACGCAATAAAATAATCATAAAACCCTAGAGCTAGCCTATGATGGATCAAAAAAATCAAAATACTCCAACAAACCCTAAGAAATCCTAACAACATCCATGATATATGGTGGTAAACGCCACAAGCACAATATCCAAGAGAAGAAATGTGCAAGAAGGGGGGGGCACCCATCAAATGAGGGTGAATGATGATAAGAATTCAATCGTAGCCTCCAAAGGTTCTCCAAAGGTAGTGCTGTAAGAAAAAAGCCTCACAACGTGGAGTGCTTCCTCAGATTTAAGGTGAATGCTCTCCATGAAAAGGTTCCAAAAGGAATGTGCAACAAAACAAACAGTGCAGGTCTTACATTACTGCTGGAATTGCAAATTTTTCAATATTTGTCATATTTTTATTAGAACCACTTTTTGGAAATCCTGCGGCCACTCTGCATCTACTGGGGTTGAGTTAGCACAATTATGGGTACTCCGTCGAAATATAATTGCTCTCAAAGCTAGGATGCCCTTCAAGAAAAACCAATGAATGACAACACATATGAAAGTAGAACAAGTTATCAACAAGAGTGCAAGAGGTTGTATCCATACATTAAGGGATCAAACCCTCAACCAACCATTGGATCCATAATACCTCATCAAAGAAGGGAGTGAGATTACCATTTGTAATGAATGATGTCCACATAGCAACCACGACCCAACCTCCATGCCAGTTCATCAATCTGTGAACCAAGGTGACCGTTAATCCATGATAGATCATCAAAACCAAGTATAACGTATCCACAATAAACAACCATCACCATGAAGGAGGGAATGACCCCCTGTACAAGCCAATATTATGCCTCCATACATGCCAATGGTGAAGAAACCAAGAGGGCACTCAACCAAAGATGACAATAGTTCATCAATTTGTGAACCAAGGTGACTGTTAATCCATGATAGAAGCATCAAGATTCAAAACCAAGTATAACGTATCCACAATAAACAACCATCACCATGAAGGAGAGAATGACCCCCTGTACAAGCCAATATTATGCCTCCATACATGCCAATGGTGAAGAAACCAAGAGGGCACTCAACCAAAGATGACAATAGTGTTATGAAGCCATCCACATAACAAAGAGAAAGAGCGCTAGACAAGAGAAAGGTTCCCACATCATCAAATAAGTGTTATCAAGGATGGCGCTCTATGGAAAATCATCAATAAAGGGGTCTCAAGTGCAACCCAACTGTAATGATCCAGAGTGCTCCACTAAGACAGGCCCCCAAAGGCCACCATACTATACATGATCTAGGTGCCAAATAAGATCAAGAACTCTAGAGGGCTCATGAAGAAGATGAACCATACACCATGAGCAAGTGGAACACCATCCGCTGTCAATCAATCGTCAACACTAAAGCATCAACGTCAAGAACTCAAGGAATCATCACAAAGGAAAGCATAAACACTAGACCATCCAAATCTCTATCTTGTCATCCCTTGCTGAAGTTGTGAAGAAATTCACAAGTGGACACCCATAGAAAATGAGGGGTAATAGGGTTGATCCCCTATCATGTCATTGGCTAGGTAGTTGTGCTATTGTTACAATGTAACTACCTTATTTAATATTATGTAAGTATCATTTTATTAGTCACTTATATGAACGTGACTTTATTACATTATTGAAGCTGCCTTATACTCTAACACCCGCTCTTAAGGCGACAATACTAACAATTAAAAATTGATTTGACAACCAAACATGAAAAGTAAACCTTTTTCTTGAAAAATGCTTCCTATATTCACATAAAAATATTTACAAATGAAATTGCAAAGTGTTTAATAGTATGTACAATGCCTATCATAACCTTTTCCTCAAACTAACGAAAGCATAAATAATGTTAGAACGAGAAGACTCCCGTAGCCCAGAATTGGTAACACACCTCATCATTCCATAAAGCAATAAAAGTGGACATAGAACTCATGTCTCAATAAAACACATATTTACACTTAAGCTTCCATATATCACAAAAGTGTGGAAATTTGTAAACAATGCCATAGACCAAGGAAGGAATCCCACACAAGAGCTTTCCCATCCCTAAATATAGCAGCCCTCCAATACAACTTGTTTTGGAACAAGCCAGGATGTTGATCCTCAATGTAACTCTAACATTGGATGACAAACCGAAAATTCCAAAAAGTATGCTTGCTTGTCTTCGCCTGTAGAAAAATTGGCAAAGACCATTTGGAAGGCCAATGCTAGCCAACCTGGACTTGGATAGAACCCTTTGATAGATAACCAACAAGAAAAAGCACACAACTTATACGAAAACCACATCGACCAAACACTGTGAAGATGACGAACCCATCGCACCTCCAGATATGTCAAATACCACCTTGAGTTAAGCACTAGCAATGTGAGGTGCCTCTAAAGAAGAGTCGAATAAAGACAACGAGGATTATACTGTATCAGTGGTATACCAAAACTGTGTTCCCAATCCCTCCGAAAAGGTCCAAGCATCCTGATATTCATTTTAAGCAACTTGGAATCTAGGATAAATGCATGCAACTCCATGATCAAACAATGATCGGATGTCAAGAGCCCAAACTTCTAAGCAAGAGGTATCTCCTATTTCCACAACCTGATCCCAGGGTCCCATAAATCGCACCAATGGAAGTTACCGTTTTGACTCAGCCAATGTCCGTAAAAACAAGACATCTTTGCCACACAAACCCCCTAACCACGCCAACTCCAGATCCGATGCTAGGCAAGATCCCATCCCACTTGATTTCCCTCCCACTTCCATCGGACCAATCCAAACACCAATCTCTAGGTTGCGCAAATAATTTTAAGCATGATAGGCCCACCAACCTGAAACAGGGAGGGGGAAGAGATGATGTTGCATAGACCAAAAAATCCTCATACCCTGCCAATATGTTGTGTTGAAAGGACATGATGCTAGAGAAGAACATGCCAAGGCGCAAATCCCTCTAAACATCTCACTACCCACTTCGTTGCCAGAATACTGCACTAGGTTGCAACATCAATCCAACCTAGTTCCCCTTCATCCTTGGGAATGGTGCAAACATCCCAATAAACTAAAGGTAGACGTTCAACAAAAATCCCAATAAACTAAAGTTAGACCTTTAGCAAACCCTAGCTCCACCAAGGATACCCCACAAGCTAGCATCAACATTAGCAAGCATCCTTGGCAAGACATCTCCTCTTCTCCTCTAATTCAAGAAGTACAACCTATGGCTTAATCACAAAACCCTAGCTCCTATTTGTGCAAGGGATGAAACCTTTTAATGCTAGTATTCAAGATGGTCCAAAAGCTCCAAGAAACCCTAGTGCCTCCAAGGCGAGAGGGGGGGTTAGGATTGATTGATGTGATCACTCAGGGCAGTATTTTGGCGTCCAAATGGGTGGTTCGATGTCTTGAAGATGCATCATTTTGGCAAGTTCTCTTTCAACATTGGATTCTGACAGCTCAATACCTAGGCAGGATACGGAGTAGATTTTTCTTATTTGACATCATCTCTTCACCCTCTTTGTTTTAGGTCGGAGGCTCTATTATCCTCAGGATTATTTGGATGGCGTGGAGGTTGGTGTCTGGGTTTGTTCAGTGGCAATGGGAGGGAAATAGAGCTGGGTGGGACATTGCCTCTCGACCGATTTGTAGTTGGCAGGACCAAGGGGTTTTCATTGCAAAGTTTCTGAAGTTCTAGGCGAGACGACTGAGTCAGAAAGGTATCTTTCATTGGCGTGATCTTTGGGATTTTGAGGCTCTCATGGAAGCTGTGGAGACTGCTTACTCAGGAGTTTGGGCTGTTGACCTTAGATCGGTCTATGATCAGAACTACAGGCCTATCTCCCAGTGTCAGAGTTGTTGAAAATGAACATTGGCATGCCAGGGCTTTTCTGGAGAGATTGGCAGTGGAGCTTTGTGATGTCCCCTTCCATTTGATCTGGATTCTGGACTACATGATGACTTAGTAGCCTATCTGATTCCCATAAAGTATAGTCAATGAAGCAAGGAGTGATTTTTGTTGGATTTTGTGCAACTTCAGAAGATATTATTTATTGTATTTTATTGTACTTTCATTGTACTTGATTGTACCTCCTAAGGGAGATGAACTTGATGTAATTACTTGTGTAAACACATGAAAGAATCAATGCAAACCTTGGGGTGCAAACAAGCAAAAGAAAAATATTAAAATTAAAATTATTAATTGCCCCCAGGTGAAGTCGGCCTAGTTAGGGATTTTTTTATGTTTGCACTTGTATAAATAAGAGGTAAAGTGCACCTCATTATCTCATTCACTCACTTAACAATTGCGCATCACTTGGGATAGAGAAAAAGTTCGCACAAGCTGGAGAAGGAAGCTGTTTTGGGGTTTCTACTTGTGGAAAGCATTTTCACATTTTTCTCTTTTATCTTTGTACTATGATCTCGGGATTATCATCTCTATACGAAGGTTGCTGGGTTTTTCCCAATTGGGTTTTCCAGGATAAACTTTGTGTTGTTGTTTTGTGCTTTGTCTTTCTTCTAGTGATCTTGGTTATGAATTTGTATTATTATGCTATGAATGTATGAAATTTAACATGGTATCAGAGCAATTCTAGAAGAAGCCATTGCCGAAACATTATCGGACCCCTGTCGGAACTAGGGATTCATCTTGTGAAGTCTTCACCCATCATTTTGGAGAAAAAGAGCTAAAGGAATTTCGTTTTGGCAAGGCGCATCTTTTGGTGAAGACAGAATTCAATTCCGAGAATTTTTGATTTTTGACCTAACTCTGTGGCTGCAGCAGAATTAGGGTTTCAGTTTTAACTCACTTCTCTCCACATATTTGGATCAGCCCTACCTCAACTCAACTCGTGCATTTATCTGTGGTTTTAGTTTTTCAAATTATCAACTTTCAATTTTGACCCAACTCCTGCTAGGGTTTCTGGACTAGATTTGCAGACAAGATGATTGGTATGAAGGTTCAAGATCGTCTGGAAGGAGCTTCCAATTTTATCTCTTGGAAGTCTAGGGTTCTTCTACTACTAGAAGAAAATGACCTATTACAAATTGTAAATGAGAAGGTCCTTGAACTAGAGGCCGAAGAAGAAAAACCCCGATGGAGGAAGAATGATGCCAGAGCAAGAAGGATTCTAGTGGACTCAATAAGAGATCATTTGGTTCCACAAATTTTAGGAAAGAAGACTGCTAGGAAAATGTTTTAGACCATAAAGAAGTTGTTTGAACACACTAGCCTCAATGTGTGCATGACATTGAGAAACCATCTCTCAAATATGAAGATATCCAAATTAGAATCCATTGCCTCATATTTCATGAGGATCACAGAACTAAGGGACAAGCTTAGTACCAATGGAGATCCCATTGATGAAAAGGAGCTTGTCATCACCACTCTGAATGGTCTTCCACCATCTTGGGAGTCCTTTAACCAAAGCATAAGTGGCAGATCCAAACTACCAAAGTTTGATAAGCTTTGGGAAGATTGCACTCAGGAGGAGACAAGGACTGCAACACGTGAAAGACTCGATGGCACTCAACCTGAGGAGAACCAAGCTTTTGTTTCCCATGCCAAGAAAGGTAAGGGAAAAGCTAGGAAGTTCCATAAACACAAGCACCAAGATAGGATCGAGTCCTCGCCCAGATCAAAAGGAGAAGAAGGACGTATCTCAAGTTCAACGCTATAGGTGCAAAAAATATGGACACTACGCTAGTAGCTGTCAAAGCTCAAGTAAAAGGAAGCATGAAGCATCCACTGCTGGTGTTGAAGAAGATACTCCTCACAAGAAGTCAAGGAATGATGATCGTTCGGAGTTCCTCTTCTAGAAGATATGAAGATCTAGATTGCAAGAACAAAGATCTCTCTTGGTTCCCACAAGAAGGAAGTGGGAGCCCACACACAAAAACAATAAGAGATAAGTATTTGCCTTTCTTTCTTACATAGAGCTGTTTTGTCTTATCTATCTTCATTATATGCAGATCTATCTGGAAGTGCATTGAGCAGTTGATATAGTTTACCTTGTTGTATTTATTATGCATATGAGCTACACAACACTTCATTAACACATAATGGAGCTAGTCTAGATGATATCTCCTTCCTGCATGCTTAGAGTAGTGCACACTCTTGACGGCATGTTCTAGTGGAGATAACAGACATCTAGATGGTTCCTAGATGTATTTAAAAGACATGTTTATAATTGTTGTGCTAAAGTATTAGCTAAGATGCATGTGTAAACTATTGCCATTACATTTGATTATCTAATGTCACCGATCATCGGTCGGGATTTTGACTTGTAGGGAAAAGACCATGTATGGTTTATTAGAGAAGACTTGTTCCGATGAAAATATGAATCCCGTTGATGTTCAACAAGAAGCTTCCTAGAATATGACTCTCAGCCTAGAAGGAAGCTTTCACAGAAGTAAAACCAGAAGTGGGCCACCTTCAGATATTTGGCTCTCCAGTCCATATACATGTGCCTGAGTTAGAATATTCAGGAAAGAAGAAACCTTTGTGGGATACAATGAGTCTTCAAAGGCTTACAAAATCTACATCCCAGGATTCAGACAGATTGAAGTCAGTAGGGATGTGACCTTTGAAGAAGAAATAACTGTCAGGAAAGGCAGAGGATCAGACATGGAGATCGATGATGAAGAAATGCTAGAACCAAAGGAGATGAGATCATCTCCCCCTCTAGTTGAAGAGGGAGTTAGCAGAAAAAGGATGAACCTATCGATTCCATTGATCCAGTTGATATCCCCAGAGATGTTGCAGGTGAGAAAAGACCTAGATGGGCACAACAAACACTGCAGGATGCAGAGGGGAATGAAGCTCCACATGGCGCTATCAGAGAAAGCAAAAGACCTCAGAGGTTCTTTAGTTATGTGGCACTGACGAGAAACATTATTGATTCAGAACCCACCACTTACGAAGAATCATCCAAACATCAAGTTTGGAAGGATGCCATGATGGAAGAATATCAATCAATCATGAAGAATGATGAGTGGGAGGTTGTGCCGAGACTTGAGGAGAAGTCAGTAGTAACTTCTAAATGGCTATACAAGATCAAGCATGGAGCAGATGGCAGTGTTGAGAAATACAAGGCCAAATTTGTAGCCAAAGGATTCTCTCAGAAAGAGGTAGTTGATTATGATGAGACATTTGCTCTTGTGGCCCGATATACTTCCATCAGATCCATTATTGCAATTGCTTCAGCTATGGGATGGAAGTTGCATCAGATGGATGTGAAGCAAACTTATCTCAATGGTTTTATTGAGGAAGAAGTTTACATCGAACAACCAGATGGTTTTATTGTCCTAGGAAAGGAGTCTCACGTATGCAGATTGAAAAAGGCATTCTATGGACTCAAGCAAGCACCCGGTGCTTGGTATGGATGGATAGATAGATTCCTGGTGAGCTTGGGATTTTCCAAGAGTGATGCAGACCCCAAACTTTACTACAAGGTTGTAGATGATGAGCCAGTGATTTTGGTATTATATGTTGATGACTTGTTTCTCACAGGAAATGAGAAACTTATTGTATGGTGTAAAAAGAATCTCGCCTCTGAGTTTGAAATGAAAGATCTTGGATTGATGCACCACTTCTTGGGATTAGAAGTATGGCAGAGGCAGAAAGAGATTTTCCTAGGACAAGGAAAATACACCATTGATATATTGAAGAGATTCAGAGTGTTGGATTGCAAGTCCATGGCTACTCCGATGGATGCAAATTGGAAGAAGTTGAGAGATTCTACTTCAGATTCTGAATAGATTGATCCCACCATGTATCGCCAGTTGATTGGGTCATTGATGTATCTGACCAATACCAGACCAGATATATGTTTTTGTTGTGAATTCCCTCAATCAGTTCATGTGCGAACCGAGGCAGATTCACTAGATTGCTACAAAACATGTGCTCAGATACTTACGTGGCACTGTGGGATATGGATTGAAATAAGCTTCAGATTGTGACCTGAGATTGCAGGGGTTTACAGACTCAGATTGGGCCGGATGTGTTGCAGATCGGAAGAGTACTTCCGGATGTTGCTTCAGTTTGGGTTCTGCAGTTATTTCCTGGTGCAATAGGAAGCAGAACTCGGTAGCACTTAGTATTGTAGAGGCCGAGTACATGGCTGCTAGCACAATAGCTCGAGAAACAGTTTGGCTTCGTAAACTGCTGGCAAGATTGTTCGACCAGATTCCAAAGCCGACTGTGATTCATTGTGATAACCAGAGCTGTGTGTAAATGTCAGTGAATCCTGTATTTCACGACAGGTCGAAGCATATCGAGATTCGATATCACTTCATTCGTGATATGTGCAGAATGGTGCGGTCGAGATACAGTACGTGCCGACAGACGACTAGACTGCAGATGTTCTCACCAAGGCTCTTCCCAAAGTGAAGTTCGAATACTTTTGCGAAAGACTTGGAGTCGAAGAGAACGTGTCCCTCCTTGAGAGGGAAAGATGACATTGAGATGCTTGCCCTGCTTTGCTCAGGTGCCTTTTGCAGTCCAGTTACTCAGCCAGATATCGGAGAAATCCCATAGGCAGATGAGTAGGACAGTCAGCTGTTGGCTAGGTTCACTTAGGGTCCTTCTGCAGTCCAGTTACTTAGCCAGATATGGGAGAAATCCCATAGGCAGATGAGTAGGACAGTCAACAGTTGGTCGGGTTCACATAGGTGCCTCTGCAGTCCAGTTACTCAGCCAGGTATGGGAGAAATCCCATCGACAGATGAATAGGACAGTTAGCAGTTGTCCATGTGATTGCACAGGTACCTCTACAGTCCTGGTACTCAGCCAGATATGGGAGAAATCCCATAGGCAGATGAGTCAGATAGTCCGTAGATGGTCATGCTCATTTGATCGTCTGAGATCTCAGCCAGATATGGGAGGGCCCCATTGGCAGATGAGACAGACTGGTAGAAAATGGTATAGCAGAGATGGCACAGCTGATAATCTCAGATATCCAGGATTGAGTGATTCTCCTGGACTCACCGAAGGACTGGTGAAGATGATACACTGAGATTGTGTGGACAACCTTCAGTATGTATAGAGATGATGGAGACAACATGGATGTACAAGATGAAACCCAAATGATCGTGATGCAGATGAAGACCGAAGAATACATTCCTCGTTGAGAGGGAGTGTTGGATTTTGTGCAACTTTGAAAGATATTACTCATTGTATTTTATTGTACTTTCATTGTACTTGATTGTACCTCCTAAGGGAGATGAACTTGATGTAATTACTTATGTAAACACATGAAAGAATCAATGTAAACTTTGGGATGCAAACAAGCAAAAGAAAAATATTAAAATTAAAATTATTAATTGCCCCCAGGTGAGGTCGTCCTAGTTAGGGATTTTTTCATGTTTGCACTTGTATAAATAAGAGGTAAAGTGCACCTCATTATCTCATTCACTCACTTAACAATTGCACATCACTTGGGAGAGAGAAGAAGTTCGTAGAAGTTGGAGAAGGAAGTTGTTTTGGGGTTTCTACTTGTGGAAAGCATTTTCACATTTTTCTCTTTTATCTTTGTACTCTGATCTCGAGATTATCATCTCTATACGAAGGTTGTTGGGTTTTTCCCAATTGGGTTTCCCAGGATAAACTATGTGTTGTTGTTTTGTGCTTTGTCTTTCTTCTAGTGATCTTGGTTATGCATTTGTATTATTATGCTATGAATGTATGAAATTTAACAATTTTGAGGTCACTTAACTTAGAAAGGTGTTTATTTCTAAAAGTGATTAAGAGCATTTTAGGTGGTATTGGGTGTTCCATGGTATTGACCATGGTATGGAGCTCCAGTGAAGGATAAGAAGAGGGGCAACGACTCATTTGAGGATTATGATGATGATGATTTGATTTGATCTCTTGTGGAAGTCTGGTGAACCAAAGTTTTTGTTAGAGTTTTGCAAAACCCTTCCATTGTCATTTAGTTTTGGTGGTGCAAGATTCCACCCTAGTTAGACATAGGGGAAATCCATCCAGGATATCCAATTGGGATTCAATTAACAATTTCAATCCAATCTAATTTGTGGTTTCGGATCTTGCTTGGGCAAAATTACTTGCAGAGACTAAATTTACTGGTGGGTGTTGATGGTTCTCTAGGTTGCAGCATCGATCAAACATTTTGCAGACATTCTCTCGGAGGGGTCATATGATTTAACCAATGGCTAGTGGAGAATGGCCCTGGTGTAGCCTTGATTAATCATGTGTGTTAACTAAGAGTGAATAAGGCTAGAGATCACATTACATACTCTGTAAAGGAGTGCTCCGTGATAGAGTTATCTATTCTATATTAGAGTGAGTTGACTTGTTTATTTGATAGGGGATTTCATCCCCTTGTGGAATATACAAAGTCTAATCTAATGTTGAATTTGACATAGGTTCTCAGAAGTGTCTGAGACTTCTTAGTGTTGGTCAAATCAACATTAGAGCTCTATGCATGAATAAACGTGCATGTGAGGAGGAGAATAACATCATCATTGTGGAAAAATTTTCTTAAGAAAGAAAGAAAATCCAATAATAAAGTGATCAGTAGGTAAATCAACATTGAAGCTGTCAAATTGCAAGTCGACCCCATCAAGAAGACAAGTCGGCCCCACTAGTGAAAAATCATGTGATTTGATGTGTATTTATAAAGTGCTCCAACTTTTCATTTGTTCACCACAATTCGTCCATGACATATTCTTCTCTTTGGTGCGCATATCTAGAAGGGTAAGTGAAGGTTCAAGATGCAACTATTGAAGACTTTTATCATCTCTCTTGGGTTTGCTATTCTTCCCTCATGAAGTTCACATTCTCTCTGTTACTATGTGTTGGAATTTGTGCAACTTCAGAAGTTATTCTTATTGTATTTTATTCATTTATTGTAATTACCTCCTAAGGGAGTTGAACTTGATGTAATTAATCATGTAAACCCTAGAAAGAACAATGCAAACCTTGGGGAGAAAATTAAGTAAAGAAAATAATTAGTAAATGTATTTTTATATTCCCCCAAGATAGGTTGGCCCAGTCAAGTTAGACAAGTCGACCCTGTTGAGGAAAAAGCCAGTTTGGCACTTGTATAAATAGAGGGAAAGTTCACCTCATTATTCACTCAACACAAGTTCGCATCACTTGGAGAGAGATTCGCACATGTTGCTAGGAGAAGACATTTTGGGGTTTCTACTTGGAAAGTATTTCCATATTTTCTCTCTCATCATTGTACTCTGTTCTCGGAATTATTCATCTCTATACGAAGGTTGTTGGGTTTCTCCCGATTGGGTCCCAGGATAAATTCTCGTGTTCTTTGTTTCTGTGCTTTGTCTTTCTTCTACTGATCCTATTGAATTTATGCTATTGAATTATTACGCTATAATTGTATGAAACATTAACATGGTATCAGAGCAGTACTTGAAGAAGCCATTGTCAGAACTAGGGTTTCATCTTTCAAGGCCTTCACTCAACATTTTGGCAGAAAAACTGAAAAAGTGCCTTGGGAATTTCGCTCCAAGGAGGGTGCATCTTTTGGTGAAGGCAGAATCCAATTATGAGAATTTTCAATTTTTGACCTAATTCTGCAGCTGCAGTAGAAATTAGGGTTTCAGTCTTTAACCTACTTCCTCCACAACTTTGGCTCGACCCCACCTTTTCTCAACTCGCCTTGCTAGGGCACATCTCCCTGTGGAGTCAGTTTTCCAAGAATCCAACTTTCCTTTTTGACCTAGCTCCTGCTAGGGTTTCTACTTCAGATCTGCAGTCAGGATGATTGGAATGAAGGTTGAAGATCGTTTGGAAGGGGCTTCCAACTTCATCTCTTGGAAGTCTAGGGTTCTTCTCTTACTAGAAGAAAATGATCTCTTGCAGTTTGTCAATGAGAAGGTCCTAGAATCAGATGCCGAAGAAGACAAATCTCGCTGGAGGAATAATGATGCCAGAGCAAGAAGGATTTTGGTGGACTCAGTTAGAGACCACTTCGTTCCTCAAATCTCAAGAAAGAAGATTGCTAGAAAGATGTTCGAAATCATAAAGAAGCTATTTGAACATAGTAGTATCAATGTGACACTCACATTGAGGAACCAACTATTGGATATGAAGATCCAAAGTACTAGAACAGGGGTCTCTCATGGTTCCCACAAGAAGGCAGTGGGATCCCACACACAAAAACAATAAGAGATAAGTATTTGTTTTTATTGCTCACATAGATCTGTTTAGTCTTATACACATCAAATTATATGCAGATATATCAGGAATTGTGTTGAGCATTTGATATAGTTTACTTATTGGTGTCCCGTAGGCTCTTGTTGTATCTGTTATGCATATGAGATACATAACATTCCATGAACACATGATGGAGCTAGTATAGATAATATCTCCTTCTTGCATGCTTAGAGTAGTGCACACTCTTGATGGCATGTTCTAGTGGAGATAGCAGACATCTAGGTAGCTCCCATATGTGTTTGGAAGACATGTTTATGATTGTTGTGCTAAAGCATTAGCCAAGATGCCTAGTGTAAAATACTGTCATTGCATAGAAATAGAAATTGGTTAAATTTGATTATGAAATGTCACTAATCATCTGATGGGATTTGACTTGTAGGGAAACGATCATGTGATATGTCCTACAAGAGAAGGATGATGAGACTTGTTTCGATGAACAAGTGGTGGACACATGAATCTCGTTGATGTTCAGTAGGAAGCTTTTAGGAGTATGACTCTCAACCTAGAAGGATTGTAGTGGAGAAATATTCATTATTTACTCCACCCTATATCAGATATAGAATTAGATTCATATTGTATTGTATTGGAAATTATGCTGAAATCTTTATAGGGATTTACTGTTTTGTCATTCTTCATGGTTGGATTGTGAGGAGTTCTTCCTCCTTGGAGCTTAATGGACATGTCTTCCTTGGTTAAAATTGAAGTATAAGGTATCCTTCTCCTATTATGTGTGGCTATATTGTTAGTTGTCCTTCAATTGTTGTTAATGAGGTTCAGAATTATTAGACTTGTTAATTAGGGCCATAGATGGACAAAATTGTCTTATTGGAAGTGTTGTGAGAGAAAATCTCCTCCAATCCTTTGCTGGCTTATGCATTGTTTGTATTATTATTGTTCGATCATCTTTAAGAGCATTGCTTTCTAATAGTTCATTGCAAAATCACACCCTAGTTAGCTATGTTTTGATGTGGTATCATTCTTGGGGCATCCTAGTTAATTTCTGCTCTCATTTTTCTGCAATGTTTTAGGGATCCTTGTTTCATGCTTGGTGGTCCTTCTTCCCTTAAACCTTTGGATTTTCAACTGTTATTTATGTCATGCTTTGGTTGAATTCTTAGTAGAACTCACCCTCGAACTAAATCCTTGACTCCTTTTTGCCCTTGTTGGATTGATTTCCTTCGTCCTTGTTGGATTGGCAATAGTCTCTTGCTACTTCCATCACGCTTTTTTTATTTTTTCATGCTACAACAAAGACTCATTTTGCTAAGCATCCTCTTCACCTTGCTATTCACTCAAAACTTTAGCAATCCTACCATTAGGGAAGGACCCCTTGGTTGGAAAAGAGCCAACTTAAAGTGTAGGGAGGTAGTTACTGAGGTGACAGTGGGTAGCACCTCTAGGTTATAGTTGAGCTAGCCTTGTTCTTTGGGACTTAATCACACATGCTAGTTCAAATTGTAACAAAGCTTATAAGAAAATTTTTTGAATCATTATACTTGCAATCATAACTCATGTAGTTTTTATGGGAATTGAATCTCAAGGTGAGAGGTCTTTCCTTACCTCACCCCTCTCCGGACCCGATGGAAGTGGGGGCTAGTTTCCTTCGAGATACCCTTAGCCTCCCCGATATAGCTCTTGACAGAGCATATCTAGGTTATGACTCTACTATCTTCCTCAGATTCCGGACAACAAACGATCGACTCCACACCCTCAAGGCTAAGCGGAAATTGTTTTCTCTTCCCAACAAGATCTTCTTGGATAAGGACCTCACTAGAGCACAGGTTGTGGAACTCAAACATTCCAGAGAAGAGGTTATTGCGGCACGACAGGAAGGGAAATGGGCAGTTATCAGGAATCTTCGAGTAGTTATTCGAGACTCCTTCCCACCTGGGTGGGAAACCCGAACTGGAGGTTCCAAATGATGGGCCCGTCTGGGGAGACGATAGGGTATAGGCATCTCTATCCGCTGTTGGAATGGCAATGGATCTTTTTGGTCATCGCCAAGACTCTTGTATGATGCTCTTGATTCAACAGACATCCTCTTCGTGACCGAGACACATGCGAGCCCTGTTCGGCCTCTCCCAGATATTATAGGTTACCATTGGTTCTTTGTCTGCAGACAGGAGACGAGGAGCTCAGCAAGAGTCAGAGGATCAGGTGGAGTTGCTTGTTTGGATAGGGACTCCTTCCAGAACAGAATTTCTTTGATAGCTGAAGATCAGTTTTCCAGGTTTATGTGGATTAGGATTGGCATTGGAGTTTGTCCTCTGAGGGACATCTACATTGTAGTTTGTTACTTTCCCCTAGCTTCCTCGCCATTTTCCATCCATAGTGGCCCTAATGGGGACCCCTTTATAGACTTGTACACCAGCATCACTCAGTACTTCGTTGATGGAGAAGTCATCCTCCTAGGTGACTTCAATGCTCATACTAGGAACCTCCAGATATCTCTCCATGATCGGTCAGAGGATGTGTTCTGTACCTAGGGGATTGACCCAGCTTCAGTTGGACTTCATCGGATTTCAGAAGATGCTTTGGGCCCCACTATAGTTTATGGTAAGCATCTATTGCAGTTGGGGGAATCTTAGAAGCTGATGATTCTAAATGGTCTTCCTTGTTTTCCGGACTCTCGCTTCTTCACCTACCGACCACATGGTGGGGGTGCGAGCGTAGTTGATTATGTCCTCACCAGCCATAACTTGGTCCCTTTTGTTTGTCACCTCATAGTCTCCGCCATCCCTCTTGCTGACCACGCACTTCTTTCCTTCTGTGTTCGACTTGACCTCCCCCTCCCACCTCATACCCTCCCTTGGGGCCCACCCCATACCATCTTTCGTTTTGACTAAGAAGACCTAGACATCTTCTCCTCGACCCTAAGCTAGATACTCCCATTAGAGACTCAGTTCTCCTCGCTTGACTATGCTTCCACTAAATACACCTGTCTTTCATCTGCCATTTGGGAAGCAACACTCAAATCCTCCCCCCACTCCACGCGCCCTACTTCCATCTCCCCAAAAGTTGGATCATGTCCCATGGACAAATGGTACGATGATGATTGCAAAACTCTACATCGAGAGCTTCGATCTGCTTCCCACTCTCATCCCTCCTATTTAGACCTCAATGCTTCTTATCGCCGCCTCCTCCGTCGCAAGAAACAACTCTTTGTCTCTCATAAAAGACCGGAACTGTCCGCTCTCCTTACATATTCCCCCAAACATCTCTGGCGTACCATCCTTCCTCGACGCTCCCCTCTTCCATCTGACCTCGATCCTATATCCATGTTTTCCCACACTTCCAATCTTTATGATATTCTCGGACAAGCCCAAATTCAGGTTACCACTCCACCCCCCTCCTGTTGCTTATTCTCAACCAGGGATATTAGAGAGGCCATTTGGGTGATGAACAACAACAAAGTAGCAAATGAGGAAGGATACCAAGCAGAGTTCTTTAAGCACGATTTTCGTGCTTTGGTTGGATACCTGGCTGATCTTTTTAACCATGTAGTCCGTGAGGGTTTCCCACCGACATGGCCACATCACATCATCCATCCGATTCATAAATCAGGTCCCAGTTCAGATCCCAATAACTACAGAACGATCATGGTGGGCCACACGTTCTCGAAGTTGTATGCTACCATTCTCCATAGGAAGCTCTCCAGTGACCTTGAGCAAAGACACCTCAGGGCTAGGGGGCATGCAGGTTTCCGACCGACTCACCAGACCATGGACCACATCTTCACTCTGCACACCGTGATTGAGGAACCCTGACACCGCTCTTCGAAAGTCTACTGTTGCTTTGTAGATTTTCGGAAAGCTTTTGAATCTATTCCTAGGGAAGCCCTATTCCAAAGACTCAGAGATATTGACATCTCTGCAACCCTATTGAAAACTATTATGCGCTTATATGAGTCTGTTCTCGGTCTTCTTCGCACAGCCCATGGGATGTTTGATTTCATTCAGAGTACTATTGGGCTCAAACAGGGATGTCCACTATCTCCCACCCTGTTCGAGATTTACATTGATGAGTTGGAGGCATTTCTACACAAGCATATCCAGGACACGGATGGTTGTCTTCTTCACTAGGTTTTGATATCTATTCTACTCTTTGTTGATGATGTGGTCCTCCTCTCCTTATCCCTAGAAGGATTATAGAGGCAGCTGGATGCCTTAGCTCTGTTTTGCGATCTTCGGCAGTTGACAGTCAACCTGGATAAGACCAAGGTTATGATCTTCAATGGAGTGAATAAAACTTCGGACCTTCACTTCCTTTTCAGAGGAAAGGAGATTGAGATCACCAGCACCTATACTTACTTGGGGGTGCAATTCTTAGGCCCTCGCTTCAGTTTATGACCTACTCTTCAGCCACGGATCAACAAAGGTTATGGATCATTAGCCCTTCTCGAGAGACAGTGCTTTCGACATCACTTCCAGGACATCTCGTCCAAGATGAGCCTCATGGACACCTTGATCCGTCCCACTCTTCTATATGGCTTGGAGATATGGGGGCCATCGTTACTTGAGTCAGATTGGGCCTCAGTTGAGAGAGTCCAGACCCTTCTTCTTCGCCGCATTATTAGATGTAAACAGACAGTACCTCAACACATCATCCTTGCCAAGTTTGGAGCTCAACCCTTCAGGCTCGAGACGGTTTTCAGTTTGATCTCATTCTTGCATCGTGTCCGAGTCTTTGCAGACTCGGTGGAGGATAGAGACCGGTACCCTTACCTAGCATACTGCTCTTCCGAGGCTATTGCTTGTTCTACCCATTCGGGTCGGGCCCGATATTGGTTTCCAGGAGTTTTAGATCTCCTAGAGGCAGTGGGTATTCAGGTGGATCATCTCCTCCCTTTCCGATATTCATTGGATGCTCTTGATCACCTTTTACCCACTAGACAGAAACTGAACAAGATTATCCGGAAAGACATCTACAAGCAATTCGTCCAGGTCACCTGGGTCAATCCTCTGGGAGGGTTACGCCCAAACATGGCCTTTTACGCAGAGCACTTCCTGGAGTTGAGAGACAGGGTCATTGTTCGACCCCAGTATACGTTTCGTCACTGGATGCATGCTCTTCGTATCCCTCTAGGCCAGTTCAGAGTTGGTTCTCATTGACTTCAGGTAGAGACAGACCACCAGATTGATAGACCAGATAGAATCTGTCAAGTATGTCACCTATAGGAAGTGGAGACCGAGGCGCACTTCATTTTTAGATGCCCTAGTTACTACGAGATCAGAGGACGGTTCCATTGTTTGTTTAGAGACTCTCGGACTCTCGCCAAGTTTTTCAGGTACCCCGATCAGAGATGTTTGGCTCTGTACATGTAGGAGGCTCTCAGATTCCGAGCGCATATTCTTCAGCCTCCCATTAGACCGGACCCCACGCAGATGATCACGTCATTTTTCAGGGTATTACCTTCAGACAGGGGCACCAATAGACCGACCGATATCAGTACATATCCAGGCTCTAGATCAGTGAGGATCCGTGGGACCTCACCTCGACCCACGAGATCTCAGCAGCAGATTCATCGCAGACTCCGTCCTGAGAGATGGGCTAGGTCCTCCAGACCTCAGCAACGTACGAACCCCTCCAGGCAACGAGTTTGTGGGCAGTCCGCACTCTCTACTAGCCCTTCATCAGGACAACAGACTTTGTTGAGTTTTCTTCAGTCCTCTTCTTTCAGCCTCGGATGTTAGGAGAGATGGGTCGGATCCTCGGACCTTTTCTCTCTTGGATCTTTTTCGCTAGGACATCTCCGCCCCATTGCGGGTTTTGTGGATTCGCGTCTGCAGTCAAAGCTCTCTCATGCTTCAGCCCTGTTCACTTTTGTTCACTCTTTTCTTTCTTTCTTCGTGCATTGTATCTTTTTATAGGAGACCGTTTGGTTCTCCCGCTTTGTACAGACATCATTGTAATCAGGAGTCCCTTTGACCTACTTTGTGGTCACTAGTTGGACATTAATATAATTATCTTATCTTATCTTATCTTACGGGTTTTAAAATAGAGTGCACACGCAGAAAGAAAAATATGTTTATGAAGAAATTTGAGCTGCTGCTGCATCCTGGCATAATCATGTTCTGCTTTCCAGGCAACTTGCAAAAATCTGTCTTCTTGTTTGATATATTTATATTATACTAACAGTATTACCCAAGTCAACCAAAATAATGATCTGAAAATAAATAGCAAAAAAATATAGCTTGCTTTTCTTAATGATATCAGTTGAGTAGGTGAGGGTACTATCTTCTTAAAGAACATATCTACTCCTTTTATTAGGAAATTGAGGATAAAGTCATATGCATATCTATTTATTGCACTTGTATCTGATTTAACATTTGCAGCCTGATAAATTGGTGAGATATTTTTGGGTCTAGTTACTTGCAAAGCTAGATATTTAACAATTTCAGTTTAAAATGCAGGGAATTTATGTGGAAATTCATTCTTGCGACTATAGATACTTATCATTCAAACGTAATTATCCTTTGATTACAGACACTCATACAGTTTCTGCCAACTTTTCAGCTCACAAATCTCTCAAGCGTAGCTGCTGTTAAAGTGAATCTTCAGGCAAAATATCTCATCGGCAGAACAGGGACAGCTGTTTCTCCTCCAGCACCAGTAATATTTCTTTATGGTAAATTCTACTATCTGAAAAGTTGTACTTTGAGTATTTTTACTGAGTGTCTAGACCTGTACATTCTTATCAGTGGAATACGTTTTACAGATACTGTAAGACCTCAAGTACGTCTCAGTACAAATTCACCTGGAAAGACAAAGGCACATAATATTGCAGTTTTGATCGAATTTACGGAACCTGTTTTTACCTTTGACTCTTCAGGGATTACAGTTCACGGTGGAAGGATTGCAAGGCAGGTGCATGTGGCTGAAGCCTATACTTTTTGTCTGCTGTTTGTTTTAATTAAAGAAAAAGTGGAAGCCTTTTGTATTTGTTACAAAATACTTACTAATAAGCAGGTAAGAGAATTGTATGCTGAAATAAATCCTGATGCCCATAAACCATAGTTGCAAAAATCACCCAGCATTCTGAGTATTCCCATGTCAAAGTCTGCTCAGTCCTGTTGTCAAGCCGAGTTAAATTGGTCCCATGTCTGATTCTTTGCCTGCAAGTCAAAGTCACCAACAATGAGTCAGACCTATGAGTAATAATGGGTCACACCCTGAACCTTGAGTGACTTGTGGGTTATTCGTTTTTTGATGATTCAAATTGCGGGGCATGGAAAAACTCGCCTATGTCAAATATAAATGCCAGTAAGGAAAAGAAAAGGCCTCCTTTTGAACAATTTTTGTTCTCGAGTGTTTTTCAAGTCTGCTAATACACTGGCCTCACCAAGGCATTCGCCAAGCTGAATATTTCAAAATTGCCAATAAACAATTGCCAAGGAATTTATGAAAATCAATGGATGCCATGCCCCTAATTTTTACGAGCAAATCTTTCCTCTATTTTGTGTCTCAATTAAATTTAGTTCATATTCTCAAACTTCAAACCATATTGGAAAGTGTAGTAAAGAGTATTCATTGTTGAAATGATGGTGTAATCTTCACTTGTGGCCATGTCTCGACTTTTCTTGTAATTAATGCTATGAGCCTACACATGTAACTCCCTCAATATATTGTATTTTTTTCTATTTTAGGCCAAGGCAGACTTAGTCAACTTCCTTGGGGCCAGCGCCCCATTCCTATGAGTGTGTTTAAATACATTCGATCTTCATTTGTATCACACATTCTTTTATTATGAGCCAAGTGCTCTCTTTTGTAATTCTTTAGCGTACAGGAACGTACATCTTGTATTCCTCTTGTTCATGGTCTCATTTTCTCTTCTGGGTTTATGGATTATGCTGATTGAGGGTTTGGTTGGTTCCATTCATTTGATCTCAACATGGTATTAGGGCAGGTGTGAACCTTCTCTACTGTATTCAGCCATTCTCTCTTCAAGCTTGGCATTTTTAATTTGTATCACATTCTTTATTTATAAGCCAAATGTTCTCTTATGTGATTCTATAGCCTACAGGAACCTACATCTTGCGATCCTCTTGTTCATGGTTTCATCTTCTCGTCTCTTTATGTGTTTATGGTTTTGATGATTTAGGGCTTGCTGGTTGGTTCCATTTGTTCCATCTCAACATGGTATCAGGGTGGGTGTGAACCTCCTCTTGCTTATTCAAGCATTCCTCTTCAAGCTTGGCTTTTTTCTATTAATCTTGGGCTGATTTGTCTCTCCAACACACTTATACTAGGGCATTTTCCCTCTCTAAGTAGTACAGTGTCCTATGATTGCTTTCTTTTCCGTTTGTTTTAGTTTTTAGGGTTTTCTCTGGGCTGTTCTTTCAGCGGAATTTTGTGCCTAACCTGTTGAGTTTTGGGGCTTCTTTTTGGTGTAATCTTCTTGTGGAGAAGGGAATCTCATTCAGGGCCCTTTTGCCCCTCTTTTATGTGCTGATTTGGAGAATTTTTACCCAGTTTTGAATGCCCCAGTTTTATGTGCGGATTTGGCTTTCTTGCTGATTTATTTCAGATTCAGTTTCTGCTGATCCAAAAGATTTTTTCGCTGGTTGGAAGCACCTACAGGTGGATGCACTACTTTTCCTTTCGGACCATCCTTTGCAGGGGTTCTTTTCAGTCCCTTTTTGTGGATATTTAGAGGTTTTTTGTGGCCATTCAAGCTGGTATTCTGTGTACCCTCTACTTTGAGTTGTTCCGATGCTTTTGGTGGGTAGTATTGTTCGAAGGGCTGCCAAACTTGGCTCTTTGGATTATCTCATTTCTTCTAGGGCTTCCTATGATTTCGCCCATTTGCAACTGCAAGTGCTCACTACAATGCTGATCCAAGTGTTTCGTTTTTTTTCAGGTTTCTTTCTTTTAGAGCTTCCAAGAAGGCATGCCTTTTAGTTTTTATTTTGGATAATTGCTTGGTGGTGGAATTTTCTGGGTTAATCCGTTGATCCATGAGGCTAGTGGTGTTTGCTGAAAGGGTCACGAAACTAGGGTTCCTGGATCATCTTCATTTACGGTTTCAAACCCTTCTCTCATGTGCTCCTTAGGTCTATACAAGGGATCTCTTAACCCTAATGGCCACAAAATGGTCAATGGTACTTTACTATAATAAAAGGAGATTCTTATTCTTGGGTAGATTTAATTAAGGAGTTATAATTTGCGACAAAAGTCTCTCTGGTCAAACATGTTGACGTGCACATATGGAAGTGTACTATGCATGTTGGAGTTCACCTATTCTAGGATGTGATGATTTTGGCTCCTTTGTCATCAGAGATGTTACCCCCTGACATGTAGGGGTGACTTGATGATCAATGTCTTTGTGGATTGTAATCATTGTATCACATTTATCAGTCCCACAGATGAGATCTATGGTTCACCCATGGATATTTGGCCGATCACCACTCTTGTGCCAAAGATTCTTGAGGCTTTTCCAAGTCGATGCCAATGTTGTGATGCATGCCATGCATATTGACACATGGAGATTGCCTTCTTGTTTATGGGATTTAATCATGAGAGGTCAATTGGTGTTACTCTACAGTGGCTCATGTACTTTTAATTGTTGTTTCATAGCCAAAGATGTATCTCGGTGTGGCCATAATTATCCTAGATAAGTGTGTCACCTTGCGAATCGAGTGTATGTCTTGGAATAAGTAGGGTTAACATTCATTTCATATCATTTCACCTAGCCATTTTTCATGCCATGTCATTCCACTAGCCATTTCATTCATTTTCATCATGTCCCCTTTCGCAATTGACTTATCATATGTTGTGTTTTAACTTTTAAGGTCTCTAAACTATTCTCATGTATAAATGCCTAAATCAAATTAAAAGAGTCAAAGTAGTCTAAGGTCGATGCAGCTAAATTATAAATGTTATATATGTGAGCAATGCCCCCTTGCAAAAAAGCTAGGTTCCCTATGTCCTAGGTTATCAAAGTTAAATTTAAAGTAAAGGGACTAATCCAATGAAAACGTTATAAAGAAAAAAAGAAGGAAATAAAGGGGTCACAAAAGAGAGGCTCAAGGAAAGTGTAACTCAAGAAAAGCGCTCCCTTGTAAAGCACACATGTGGAAGAAAACTCTATAACCCCCAACTCTTGAAAGCTAAGGGCTAGACCTAACACTTATACACATTTCTATGATGGCCAATTCGCTAACACCTATCCCCTAGTACCATATTCACTCCGTCACCCTCACCTCTCTTAGAAACTTAGGAAATACATCTTGTCTTAGGGGTCTAACATGTAATAAAGGTTTAATTATGGTCACACCATTGTAACTCTAAGGTTGATGGAATAATTAATTAAAGGAAAATTGAGTTATTAGAAAAGTGCATTTGCTAACCTTTTCATGTGCTATTTCTTATATAGTTGATGGTATTTCCCCTAGGTGTGTATCATTGCGGCTTCTTAGAGCTAAAGTCCTAGACATATTGCATTGTCTAACACTTGGATTGAGCTATTTTCATGATGACTGGACACACTTTAGGAGCACCCTCCTTCACATATTTGGAGGCACTTTTGGTCCATCATGCTATTATTCCTATGGGACGTCCCACTTCTTGCTCACACGTGCCTAATTTAATGGAGATTAGTAGCATTACTCTTGTAGCGTTCCAAGGTTTTGGCACTCTTGAACCCTTGAGAGACACTTGGCACCTATTTGGAGTAGAATGCTCCACCTTTTTGAGGCCCACTACACTCATTGTTTGACCTTACTGATGGGATGTCTCACATGGGAGAGTCTTTATGTGCCACATGTGCCATGTTTCTAGTAGAGCGTTCAACCTTGTTGTACCATTTGGATGGAAAGCAACCTATTGGGGATGATTTGGCACACATACTCATGCATTTGGTTGAGATTGTTGCACTTTGGAGGATTTTGAGGGTCAAATCCCTAAGTTTTGGACCCATCTTTCATTGTTTGACTCGATCTAGTGGTGTGCTCCACCTCTTGGAGTTACTTTTGTGTTATTCATGTATTATCTCATCTACTTTAGTGGTGTGCCCCCCTTCTCTTGGGCAAGTAGTTAGGGTTTTGGTATTTTGACAATGTCATCAGGAGGATTTTATTATTTTCTATTGAGGAATTTGTTAGTCTCTCTTCCTATATAACAGGAGCCTCCTCCATTGTAAAAGTTGTGGAGAACTCTCTCTTTTGGATTTTGCTTAGCTTTTGTGGTGAATGCTTATAGATTGTTGATGCTAGTGCTATGATGTGGATGTCTTGCTAATGCTATGGTGTACTCTTGGATCAACAATTGTTCTATCCTAGAATAATTTTCAAGTAAGCTCTTTACTGTAGAAATTTCACTTCTTATAGAGACTTTAAGTTAAACTCAGATAATCACAGTTCAATATAAGATCTCATTCAACTAACAGCTGCAAATAAGATTTACTCATGAACCATCTGAACTTAAAGCACAGAAAGAAGTTCTACCAAATAAAATTCAGAGCAGAAAAACACATTCATCTCATGAAATTTCAGACATATGGATTTCAGCCAAAATTGCCCAGGAAAAATCCCAACTGGGGAAAACCTGTGAGAGAGAGTGAGAGTAATTTTTATTTCTTCAATAACATTCAGCTGTACAAAAATCAGAATTAAAATCACAACTTATCTCCACCAATGAAGACCAAGTAGCTGCCCCAAAACACTGACTAGGCTGCCTCTAACAGTGACAGGCCTGTCTTGAATTCTGTGCAAGCAACCTTCTGGAAAATCGTGCCTTTTCACAGGACTGTACGGACTGTCTCACACAGTCTGCCCACTTCCTCGATTTTCGTGCCCTTCAAGCAGTCTTCAAACTTGGCTTCTGTGCAGCATTTATTATCTCGAATTTCGAGCTATCTCAGTCAAGAAAAACGTGTTACTCTGCTACAGAACTGGCTGTATGGGCAGGGTAATAAATGCTGAAAGGTTACCTCAATTTCTGTGCCTGTGTACCAGTATTCCTCCTCAAACTCTGGAAAATACCTCGATTTCTGTGCTGTTGAAAAGTCTATAAGTTGATGACTTGTTCATTACAGGAGGAGAGCACCTGATTGAAGCATGCAAGAAAGATCTTGCTTCAGAGTTCGAGATGACTGACCTTGGACTGATGCATTACTATTTCGGGATGGAGATATGGCAGGAGGATGGATATGTTTTCCTGGGGAAAGGAAAATATGCTGCAGATGTTCTGAAGAGATTTCGGATGGATGAGTGCAGACCCATGTCCACACCCATGACCACCAACTGGGCGAAGCTTCATGCTTCTGAGGGAGAGTTTGTGGACCCTACTTTGTTTCTTCAGTTGATTGGTTTGTTGATGTATCTGGTTAACACCAGACCAGATTTGAGTTTTGCGGTTAACACTCTCAGTCAGTTTATGGTGGAGCCCAGGAGAGTGCATTAGACAGCTGCAAAACACATATTGAGATATCTTGCAGGCACAGTAGATTTTGGTTTGGACTATAGGAGATCTGATGGAGTGGGATTGGTTGTCCAACATATGTATAGGTGGTCATCCCTTGATTCCCTTATCCGAGAGATTGCAGTGTTAAGGTCTTCGAGTCATTCCCTTCAGCCTAGCCTTGTTTCTTCACCTTCACCCATGGTTAGCAAATTGACCTAGTCTGTAAATGAGTATACACTTGAGGTTCCTATTATAGTAGTTGATTACTTTGATCTGGACTTATTATATATTTGCATGCTTACGCCAATCAAACATCATTTATACTTTAGTTGAACTACTGATATAATTGAAAGAGCATATCTTATCCATTTGTACTAGCAACAACATTTATTTGTGCTCTGGATCACTATTTTGATCATTCTTGACCTGGTCAACCCAATTGACCAAGTCAACCTCAGGGTCCGGGATGAGTTTTGGGCACAATGTTCGAGATGGATTATTCATGGCCCATATGTGTCCAGTAGATGCTTCCATGCCTCAGACAACAGTTTCAGATGATGGTTTGGTGGGTATTTATTTATTTCTATTATTTACAGGCCATTATTTTATTATTCTGAGCATGGATGAGCTTACAAAGGTATCACTTGATGGTCACATGGTGTATGAGTACTCATTCTTAGTTGATTTGGACATTCAGAGTCCATTGGTGCACTCAGTTATCAGTTCCGGGCATTTTCAGATGATGATATGGTCAGATTACCACTTTTCTTTAGTTTCCCATGCAAAAATGGCCCATCCAACACTTTCATTGAGCTAGGACGATCTCCTAGGGCGTTACAGAGGGAGATGGGGGTCCAGCCAGTCGTTATTACCATATTACCCCATATCCAGACATTTTGGTACAGTCAGATTTGTGTCCAGGACACTTGGCAGAGAGCTATAGGAATTTTTGTATCTTCATAGGTGGTTTTCCACCAGATGATTGGTTATCTGAGGAAATCGATTTGGCTTAGTGGGGCAAGGAAATGGCATGATATTGGTCCGGGGTATTTTGATGATGACCAACATTAGTGGGGTCCACATGTCCTAACATTCATCATTTTGGGCGTTTTTATTGTGTTATTTAGGGGCCACGATTTGGTCATTTGGTGACATTATGATTTTATCTTGACATATTATGTGATATTGTGCCATGGAGTCATGCTAGTGAAGGATATGATACACCTCCTAGCCCCACCATGTGCTATTTTCTTGTGTCTTAGTCATATGTCATGTGGTGCGTCCCCCTTGGGCGATTTAGTGATTGCGCCCCCTCTATCTTTGAGTTGATCCATGTATATCTTGTTTCGGCTCATCTTCGACGTTGATTATTATATTTGTATCTTATGATCTCAACCACTCATTTGAAAAGTGGTTAGGGTTTTGGTCTCTCTCATTCTTATTTAAAGGAGAGACCCCCCTCATTGTAAACTTTAAAGGGACTTTTGGCTCTTGAGCTTTTGGATAATAAAATATTTTGCAAAAACTCTTGGAAGCTTTGTCGAATATCTTGTGTGGAGATTGTAAAATCTTTTTCTCTCTAGCATTCTTGTGGATCTATGTTTTGCTAAACCATTTTTGTAGGAGGCCGTACCATTGATGAAGATAGCGATTTGATGGGGGCGCTATTGTGATTTGGCTCCATCTCTTCCTCAAGTCGTTATTGGTTCAGGGAGTGTCTTTATTGTATCTTTGGCTCATCTTGATGCTTGTTCAGTCTCTGTTCATTGATTATCATCTTTTCTTTTCGCAAATCGATTCTCATTTGTAGATCTCTTTTGTAGGGGGAGTGCGACTTGGTCTCTTGGAGGGCATAGCGATTTCACTTGGCAAGGCATAGAAAAAGCTCGTAATTGATCGGATAGGGAAGATCATTGTCATACAAGGTTAGTAGCAAGTATTTCCAGGTACATCTGCATGTATTGTATTTTTTTGGGGTTTAATCCAATTATCACTACAAAACCCTCATTGTTCAAACCCTCGTTTTCTAAGAACAAATATAAAAATACTAGATCTAAAGTTTCAAATCAAACCGACTCCATTTACCCCTGGATCTAGCACTAGTCATCTCTAGGTGGGACACCCTCCTTGGGTCTTTGATCAAATTTTCAGATCTATCAGTTGGGTATGCTTGAACCCTTCCAATAGTCACAGATCTACTCTTCAAGCACCTAGATCTAGTCTTTAAACACCCAGATATACTATTTTGTGTCCACTTTGGTCTCGTTTGCATAAACCCTATGTAGATCCAATTTGGGTATTCCTCGTATGAACTAGATCTGTCTAGATCTACTTTCCTAAACTCAGTGTGGTATATTTTATGTCAAGTTGGACCATTTTCCTTGCTTTAAACCTCTCCAACTTGACCCTAACTCACCAACCACATTTATCTTTCTAGATCTAAATCCATTTACTCATTGCTTTGTCTCTTGTATCCATTGTCTATCCCTTAGAGCACTTTGAGTAGGTTCGCTAGCCATCATAGGGTAGTAGGGTCTCCCCCTTGGTCATTCTATGAATTGATCTAAAGTGACAAGAGCTTGTCCGGTGTGACAACTACTCTCTTACTATAGTGAACAAGGCCCTTGCGAGTATCACTAGTTAGTTGTCCTCCTCTACCATCTTGGATAGGATCCCTCTAGTTGACAACTACACTTTGTGTGATAACATTCTTTGGCGCTGTTGCTGGGGAAGTAGAGGCTTATCTCTGGTGTCTACGAGTATTTGTGCGTTAATTCTTATCTTATCGCGTCCGGTTTTAAAATTGAATGGTTACAATCTACATCATTTAACTATCCATAGCCATCTCATTTCACTCATCTCTCCCCACTATCATACGACATATCTTCGGTAGACAAGATCAATAATTTACCTAGCGACTCCAAAACGTGACTCCGTTGAGGAACGACCCCGTTTCCATCTTTCAATTTTGAAATTTATAAATAATAATGAATTCAAGTGTGTTCCTCCAAATTTCGAGTTACATACAAGAAATAAACGATAATATAAACCAAATCAGAAAGCAAGATGAAGCAATTAACAAGTGGGAATCAACCTATCAGTATGAGGATGATTATGAATGTGATTATGGGTAGTTGCCCCAAATGGTGGATCCTATACAGGATGGTAGAGGGGATAGGCAACCAAAGTGGTGAACCAAGAGAGCCTCGATTCCCAAGATGGATTGGTTGTCACGCCAATCGAGGCACTCTTCACTTTATACTATCAAAGCCACAGATAGTAAAGCGGGAGACCCTGATCTACTCCTGACAGGAGAGATCTAACCCAATCACCAGATCAAGCTATGGAAATAGAGTATGTAAGGTGAGGGGTGATGAACCCTAGATTTAAGGAAACAAGGTCACTGTGGAGGCTTAAGAATGGTAAGATTAGATTATGGATGCTTAGACACAGTGACTTGATAATTAGAAATGATTCCAGGATTCTAGTGCTAGGACAGGGAAAGTGGCCCAAAGAGTAGATCTGATGGTTTAGGATTTCAAGCACAACTTGGATGAAAGATCTGACAATATCAAAGTATGCAAGCTCAACAAACGAGGTTTACACAACTCGAAAAACCAACCAACTAGGGAGGGCGCAAGGGTAGAGAACAATGCCTAGGAAAAAGGGGCAGATGGAGTCCTCAGAGCATGACGCCCTTGAGAACTCACCTGTGGATAGGCTGTAAGATGAAAACCCAGAAATGGTTTGCTAGTAAACCAAGAAATGAAACCTAGGGAATTTTCCGATTGATTTAGAGTTAGGATTTTAATGAGAATGACAGATGGGTAAGTTAAAAGAATAATTTACATACCTTGCAAACATACCTGTGTCATGGAAATTGGTGCTAGCATGTCAAGGATTGTTCTTGCAAAGATCAAGTGAAGATTTGATGCTTTATCTTGCCTGTATGAATTTTGCCCATTTCCACTGATGCGCTCTTCTCTTACTGCCAAGCCAAGGAAACAAATTCAATCCATAAGCAAGAATAAAGGTAAATGCAAATGACGATAATGATTACAGAGAATAAAAGGTACGAAGACAATGATACTCCCTGAACCAGACGAAGAGAAAAGAGAGAGACAAGGAGAGTCTCCCTAGCCAGTGTGCCCCTCCAAGTCGTCTTCTTCACTTGCAAGTAAACATGGAAAGATAGATGTGCAAAATAATCACCAAGATCTTCAATGCAATGGAAGAACAGTTTCAATTAACATATACAACACCCAGAACCAAATCACAAGAGTTTTGCAAAAATGTATTTTATTCCAGAAGCCAAGAGCCAAAAGTCCCTTCACAATGAGGGGGCTCTCTCGTATAAATAGCATTGAGAGAGACGAAAACCCTAATTACCTTTTTAATGAGTGGTTGAGATTAAAAGATACATAAGTTATAATCAACGGTTGAGATGAGCTCAACATAAAGTACATGGATCAACTCAAAAATAGAAGAGGGCGCACTAGCTACATCGCCCTCGGGGGGACGTACCACATAAAAGTGACTTAAGTCACAACATAAGCTCATGGTGGGTCTAGGAGGTCAAATATTCCTCATAGTGTGTCCCCATGGCACAATAACATAATATAACATCATCAAAGTACAATACTTTGACCACAAGGCCAAATTGTGCCCCCTCAGAGACACTATAAAATCATGAAAAGTAAGCGCGGAGAGTGTGTGGGCCCCACTGGATGCTGCAACCTGCTCTGGAAGGTGTGGGAAGCATCACACACATCATCAAAATCAACCTCATGCCATTTCCTTGCCTCAGTAGCCCAAATCGAATTCCTCTGTAGCCATTTTACCATTTTTATTCCTCTGTAAATCACCTGAAAAAGATAAAAATGCCTGTAGCTCACTGCTTGGTCATTCGGGGCCAAATCTGACTGCAACAAATTGTCTGGGAGCATGACAATATAGTAAAAACAAGTGGCTGGACCCCATACGCTCTCTATAGTGTCCTAGGTGAACCAAATAGAAAGTCAAACTGCTCTGCCAGGCCATTTTTAATGGCAAATCTGCACTGAAGTGATAAACTGAAAAATATCTCATCTGAAAGTGCCCGAAATTGCAAACTCAGTATCCCAATGGACTCATAAGATCCAAATGCACTAGGAATGAGTACCAATACATCATGTGGATAACTATATCATCATCTAAATCCATAACCATGGTCGGAGAGATAACAATTGTTAAGATTCAATTTGCTAAGATAGATAACATCAGTATTCAATTCAATTTTAGAACAATAGCATATACAGGATCACTGAAAGAAACACAATCACAAGATAAACACAGATTTATCCTGGGAAACCCTCTAGGGGAAGAAAACCCAACAAAACTTCTTCAATATAGATGATCAAAAGTACAAAGACAAAACCCCAAACAAGTGCTCCTTCTCCGTGCTGATATCTCTCTTTCTCTCCTATGTGAATTACACAAGTGAGTGTGTGTGTCTAAATGAGGAGCACATCACTCTTATTTATACTTTATCTTCCACTTGACTTTTTTAATAACTAGGTCGGCCCCAACAAACTTAACTGGGGCGACTTACCTAGGAAGACTCAAAACAATATAATAATACTGTCTGGAGGGTTCTATCGACACGACTTACAAAGGAGGTTTTACCTCATGACTCTATGATGAACAAATACAATAATAACATCCCGACGAAGGAATAAAACATCTCCGAATAAATTACAATAATAAAATACCATAGAATATTCTTCGAAGTTATGCAATATTTCAACAAAAATAATAATTTGTAAATGATCAAAATCATAAAAAATATCACAAATCACCATCTAAAACCTGTAACTGCTGCATGGAACCACTTGATGGGCAATGAAAGACCATATATAATCAATCTATAGCATCATCGGTCTAACTCATCTCATGTCCTATGGTTGACTTGGTCAAACTAGGTTTGACCAGGTCAAAGCTGACCAAAATATGACCCAGTCTAAAACATCAAAATGCTGCAAGTGTAATAGGATAAGAAATGCTTCGTTCGTAATTCAAATAACAAGACTTTAATCATAAAGTAGCATTTCATTGGCGGTTTAAACACAATAGATATTCAACATAAATTTATAAATAATAATAATAGCTCAGAACAGAACCTCAAGAATATACTCACTTAATGGCTGTGACCAATTTGCCAGTAATGGGTGAAGGTGGATGGATGAGAAGCAAGGCTAAGGGATGACTGTACTAACTTAACACCATGATACTTTGGATGTAGCAAAGGGAATACACACTCGAGCGTATGTTGGATAAAGATAACATAGGGGATGGCAGTGTCTCACAAATGGGATAAGTTGTTTGGGAAGTGGTTATTCAACCTTGGTAGAAGTCTACAATTCACATCCAAGTTGAATTAGCTCCGTGAGGATCTTTTCTAGAGCCGCCATGACTAGGTGCCCGACAAACCGTAACTCGAGACTCTAGGGAACACTTAGAATTAGCTGTCCCTTACTCCATCTCACATCACAACCCGTAGGCTCCGTGAGGAATTAATCATTACATTCTAAGGCCGATAGTTATTGGATATAGCATACGTTTAACCATTGCTTTCTTTGGGCCTTTTATTTCATTTAATTTCACTGGCCAATAATCTTTAGATTTGGCATACATTTAACCATTGCTTTTATTAGGCCTTTCATGTCCCTTCATTGGGGATTTTACATTTCATTCATTTCATAGCCCTTCTTTCATTGTGTTTAGAAACACAGTTTTGTATTTCATTTCAATGGGCTTTCACAATAGATATACAATAATATTCACATATATGTAATGATGATAGTCTTATTTGCTTCAGGTTTTAGCCAACACAACTTACACAACTCAGAGCCGAGACACAACTAAACAAGGATACTATCCAACAAAGAGGCTAGAGTGGGGGAGTCCTCCATATCATGGGCTAAGGTGTAAGTCAAGGTAAAAATGAAACTGGATGGTGATGAATGGATGAAGAAAGTGAGAAGTGCTGCCAACAATAGCAATCCATATAATGGTGGGAATGATCACCTCCATTCTCCTAAAGAGGGTGAAACCAATGAGTATAAACAAGAACTTCATTATTTTGAGAAAGCTAGACCATATAGATATAATTTAACAACCATCTCCATAATAAATATACCGCCAGATCATGACCACTAAATGCTAAATCAAGCTACCAAAATGACCAAAAGAGCAATACAAACCAATACACATCCATATATCTCTTGGGTCATATACCTATACCAACCATCTGAAACATCATCTTTCAATTGGAAACCTGTTGCTGCATATTTGGGCACTGCATACTGCTCTGTATGGCAAAACTGGCTACATTGGTCATCAAATCGGAGTTCCCTAGACTCAGTCATGGCATAAGGTTGAACAAACTGCTCATGGGCTGCTCTGAAAACATAAGTGATCCTGAATGAATGCTCATCTGATGCTGATCTCAAACATCTCAATGTAAAGGACTGGCTGAAAAAAGGACTGGAATCTGATCTGAAGATATGGTAGCCCTAGCTACTATAAATGTGATAACAAGACCATAAAGGAACAAGCAAGCGATCTAGATGATTAAGGAACAGGAAAGCAATCTAGTCAAGAGAGGTTGAATCATGCATCATATATTTTCCCTCTATCCATTTTGAAAAGTAACTTACATAATTTCTATGATCGTATTAGTACTTTGATGGAGGATGTTTGCATCAATCAGTCTTATCCTTGGCAAGATTTCATTTTGCACCATTCCAATCATTTTTCGATTTTTGAACTAGTCAAGAAGATCGTGACATTAAATTCGTTAATCTTTAATCCAATCTTGATTTGCTTTGTTGACGAAAATCAAGGAAGAATCATTAATCTGTTTGATGGAATGGTTGCACTGGATTTATGATTTTATTTAGCACTTGTCTGACTGGTTAGATCTCAGTGTGTTTGCTATTAATAATTTTAAGCAAATTATTCTTTATTGGAGATCAGATTTGGATATGAAAACTAACATGGTATCGGAGTTGGAGGTCTCGCTGTGAGTAGGAAACTGCATTTGCTAAGGTTTATGAAGAATTAAAAAAAAGGTCTGTACGACAACCGCACGATTGAGTGAGAATTGAAGCCGTAAAGGAGATCTGTGGGTTTTGTGGGTGGTTGGTGGCTATTGCGACCAGTTGTTGCGGACAACAACTGGTGGTGGTTGCAGGAAGACAGGTGACAGGTGACGGAGAGAGCCACGACGCTCGATGAGGGGGCTAAACTGCATAGCGGAGGGGAGCCAGGCACAAATTGTCGACAGAGAAGGATAGTAGTGACAGATTGGGATACAACAGGATCAGGCTGCGGGGAGAGTCAAATGCTGTGGACGCGAGCGAGCTGGTGGAGGAGCATGAGGCATTGATAGGAGGTGACGTATGCGGGGTAGAGGTTGTGCTGAAGCTGACGTCGAAGTTCGTAAAGCACCCCACTGCTAGCAGATTGGGGCATACATAAAGAGTTACAGGCCAACAAGTGCGGGCGCAAGTGTAACGTGGCGAAGTCAAGCGACAGCACGAGAGTTGAGAGTCGGTGTATTACAGGGCACACATAGAGGGCCATGGGCTTAATTGCTAGCTACAATTCGACGAGTAGAGTTTGACAAGAAGGCGACAAGAGAAGAAGAATCGACAGTTTTCGATAGGAGTTAGTCGCCATAGGCACCAAGTGAAGAAAGCGGCTGCCATCTGCTGCAGGAAAGCAACCGCCAAGGTAAGACTACCACGGGTCGAGTAGGAGAAAGGGACATAGCCGCTGGGTAGACGAGCAACCCAAGGTAGCTTTACAGGCCCCATGGAGACTGTAGCAGAGCCCAGTGCAGACCCAGGAATTCGGGCAGTTGCAGGCAAATTGGGCAATCGAGGAAACTCCGGGTAGCGCCCAATAATTTCGAGTAGCGATCGAAAAGACCTAGAAAGGAATTTCGGCAACAAAAATAGGTTAGCAGTAGGATGCAGATCCGGGAAGCAGAAGTTCAGGCAGCAGTGAAGAAAGCTACAATAGGGATTCAATATGAAGACAGGTTGGAGGGAGCCTCCAACTACAACCCTTGAAAGGCATGGGTTACGCTGGTTCTCATAGAGAACAACCCATGGGAGTTTCCAAGCACAAGGGTGACCATGTCGATAGATCCTGATGAACTAACGGTTCACAAGTTGAAGGATGTGAAGGCCAAGAGGATTATCTTGGACGTAGTGATTTGATCTCTCACATAGGATTATTTATACCTTTTCACACTCACTTTACAAAAATAAAATAAAATCCAGGTCGACATGCCTTTTTAAATGTCAATTTGAAATTATAAATGTCAACTTAAAATTAAAACAAAAATAATATAAAATAATCAAAGTAGTGGGTAAATTGGGGTGTTTTCCCCAGGTTTGACCCATACATTAGCAAAATGCCTAAAAATGAGCATATCGGTCGAGTCTAAAGGCTAGACTGCGGATGGGGGGGTCATCATGCCCCAAATAACCCCAACAGTGATGAAAATCCCTCAACGCCCCCCCTTTATCAAGCATATAGTCTGCTCTCAAGGATGACGTCATCCTCTAAAGAGGGGCCCAGAGAGAGGGCGTTGGTGAGTTGGAGGGCCAGGAGGGTGCTGGAGGTGCTCTAAAGGATAAGTATGCGCCTCAGTGCTGAAGAATCTGTCGTTGGAGTGATAAATCAAAGTCGGGGTTATGTGACCCAATGATCCACCCCTGGAAGCCCTGGATACCAACCTCAGGGCTTCAAGCCCTTTCATGAGGCAGTTAGTGATGCCTCTAAGCCATAATACTTCCAAAGGAGAAACCAGAGGGTCCGGCCATAACCCCTACCTCAGAATAAGCTGGCAAAGCCCCCCTTCTAGTCAGAAAAAATGACACCCTCTCCCTGGGGTACCTCTGTAGGTGCGCTGGTATTGGTACCATCGTAACATAGCGCTTCAGGATGTGAGCGCAATTGGAGTGTGTTTGAAAAGATACACTCAAAAAAGCGCAACAGGTTAGACTTAGAACTTCAACTTGCTGATTACAAGTATTGTCATTTATTCATATTGCCCTTTGATATGTTTATAACCCTCAAGAATCAAGACTCGTTAAATTTATTTATGGCCCTCTTACATGATGGACTTTCCACGGCTCAATGATTTGGTATATGTCCACTACAATATTCGATTGTAGATGAAGCAGTTGGATAAGGTGCCTAATGTGGAAGCCATTTCCTTTAACAATATTAACATATTGTCTGAGTGGAGGGTCGAGTCTGAGGCCTCTATTATGGCTGAGGCACATGAAGAGGAGGAAGGGGAGGTGTAGGTAGAATCGGGTGATGAGGACCTTGACATCATTGAGGCTGATGTACCAACATCAACACCCGTGCCACCTTCTACACAGGATGATACATCTACATCCTCTAGTTGGCTTCAGACAGTTGATGCAGATGCGCAGGGCCTTCTAGGGGAAATCGAGCCATTACCTTTTCCCGTAAACGGGGGAGAGGTCATTGATATCTAGCTACTAGATGGCCTAGATTTCTTATTCTAGAATCTAGGTGACTCATGATGATGAGATACATTTATATTTTTGATGTCATTTTGCATTGATTATCCACTTCTAAGTCCTTTGTTGGACAACTATCATGTTTCAGGATTTAGTATTGACTCTGGTGTATCATTTTGATTTGGCATCTACTACATCATATATATCGATGTTTTTCCTATATTTATGTGGCAATGTGCTTATTTGATGTTGTTGTTGGTTTGTATGTTTAAAAATTTGAAAACAATGGATTTATTTTGTATTTTTTAATTATTTCCGCGTTTTGCCAATTTTTCCCCAATGTTGCCGAGAAATTGTATTCGGACCCCCTGTCGATTTTTTGCCGGTGTTGATGTTATCAATAATGGTTCATTCATTGTTTGAAGTCTGTTATAACTAAAAGAAAGATTAAGTTTGGTACATTATGGCTTATTGATCTCATGGTGAAGTCAAATTCGAAGATATGACATTTTGTTGGCTAATCATTCAATTAGAAGGCTGTCATCCACAATCTACTTCATCTAGGGTTTCTTATGTGGTGAATTCTTTGTTGTTCATGGTTGCATGTTATTACCTAGGAGTAATCTCATGGTTGTGATGCTGCATCTTACATAAGGGCCCTCACTTATTATTGTACAATCTGAATATCTGTTTTGGACTAATTGCAACACATCAATGCATGCCTTAATTATGTCTTCTCCATCATATTCAAGCCTTATTACTCTCTGATCATGACATCATTGCTCAATGTATAGACACCGGTTTTGATAGTCCACCATCACTTTATATTACCTAAATCTAAAAAGTATCGTTATTCTTCAAATCTAATTTTTATATCAAGCTTCACAAGCACAATTTGTAATCCTATTAGGAAATCCTGCCTTGTGTTGGAGAAGAGCCATCCTAGAGTGAGGAGGATGATTACCGAGGTTACAGTGGGTGTTGTCCTCAAGTTGCCCTAGGATTTGTGCTTGGTGATTGGACTTATATTTGTGTAGATCTTGAAGGTAACAATTGTGATGATATCATGATGGCATCGATGAAAATAAGAAAGAAGCACCCTTCTAGGCCATTATTGTTGCCTTGAATAGTCTCTTATTATTGCATAAATTTTGTTCATGGGGTGTTTGTTTACCTCTGGTAAAAATATCATGGTATTATGCTTGGAAATGTGCTTGTTGGTTGGTGTGATATAATGAGCACATGTAGCTTGTGATTGTGGTCATTGATTCTATTAGCATCCAAATATTGTTTTTTTTCTATGAAGCACTTGAATGATTATGTTATTTTGATTATCTCCTTCGTCAAATGATATATATAACTTTGATTTGATTTGAAGCAAATGTTATATGGTTTAGAAATATGTCAAAGAGGCAAAGCTTTGGTAAAAATGTTATAGCATAAGGTCAAGAGCAATTTGTTCATGGTTGAAGGTTTACTAGATGATGTTATGTAGATTCGTGACAATGATGGTGATTGGATTATACTTTGAAACTTCAACATGTACTTTGGTTTCTTGTCAATGTTAACAGTTATACCTTCCATCATAGCACTGATATCCTTGGGATTTGTGTAAAGGGTTGTCTGGATTTTGGAGTGGCTCATGTAACAATGTTTTGAAAGCTTGTACTTGGTGATTGGTTAACATTTAGTCTCATGCATTGAATGTAGGAAGGGTGATTTATGTGAGAGTCACTCTGCATTGTTGAATGTTATCCAATGATCATAATCTAAATGAGAGTTTTCAAGTGCAAAGAACTTTGGGTTTTGGGTTCATTCGCTTCGACTTGTAGTGAAATGTTGCTTATGTGCTAAAACGTTTATGATAAATTTTCCTAGGGAAACCTCCCTTGTGTTGGACAAGACAAGATAATTTTATTTATGTCCAACAAATGACCACTGAAGTAGGTCAAAGGGACTGTTGGGTACAAAATGATGTCAACACAAAGTGGGAGCACTAAAACGACTCCTACGAAAAGCAAGATGCAGAAAGTAGAGTATGATCTAATCTAAATGTTGGAAAACCAACTTTGATGATACAAATAATACAAACATGTCATGGTCTGCGGGAACCATCTCTCCTAACATCCGAAGCCAAATGGAATAATTTCATCATATAAGTTTGTCTAGTGGAAGATCTGGAAGAGGAGCTGGACCATGTAATGTTCTGTTGCCCGGAGGAGGGAGCCAGTCACTGTGATATGGATGATATTGGCTGATTGCTGGTGTGGAACAATAGAGTGAGGGTGCCATTGTGGGGACAATGAACAACCCCTTGCAGTACCTGTAAAGCTGCACCTGTGTTTAAGGGCTTTACCACTCGAGGTGTTGGTTTGGGAGGTGCTATCCACTAAATTGCACTTAGTGGATTCCGTGTGAATCGTCGAAGACTTGAACAATCAAATTGTTCATCATCAGTGTTCTGTGATCCATCAGGCCAATTTTTGGCCCTTTTTCGAAAAAATTGCTTATCCATACCCCCATGGGGAATTGTAATAAGTTGGTCGAAGCATGATCTTTTTGTAATAGGCTTGGCTTACCTTAGGTTTATCTGTCAAGGGGATATTCTAGAGTGTTGTTTCCTTGGGAATTATGCGTTACGCGTCAGTGACGTATAATTCTTGAGTTTTTCACTCACACCCCCAAATCTGGGGTATTTTCCTTGGCGGTCAAACCTTGGGAGGTTATTGAAGCCTGTCTATATTTTTACATGCTAGCCATCAATAATAAGTCGTATCAGCATGCACTAGGTCCCTAGGAGTTTGAGTTCATTTTGGCAAAAATATTTTTTTTTTCTTTTGTCTTACGTAAAATTAGTCCATTTTTTAATGGTTTAATGGGAAATTTTTGAATTGTAATAAAATGATGGCCTGGAGGAGGAATTTTGCATGGGGGTGCTTGTTTTCGCGCTCAGAGCGTCCTCTTTACCCTAGAGCACACTTTTCCTAGGTTTCTGGTGATTAAATTGTCACTTATGGCATTTTTTCTTAAGGAGACGACAAAATGTAACAGAAATGCTAAGTGTTACCAACTATTTTGTACCATAGTTGGACTTCTTGTGATTCGCTAGTTTCATGAACATATCAAGTGTTCGTCATCAGTGTTCGGAAGTTCAGAAGACTTTTCAGGGCCAAGTTTGGCCCCTTTGTAATAATTGCATGTTCAGACCCCCTTGGGGAAATTGTAATAAGTTGGTCTAAGCATGATTATTTTGTAAAATACTTGGTCTACCTTAGGTTTGGATATCAAGGGGGTACTCTAGAGTGTTTTTTCCTTAGGAATTATGCGTTGCACTTCAGTGGCGTATAATTCTTGAGTTTTTCACTCATACCTCCAAAGCTGGAGTATTTACCATGGTGGTCGAACCTAGGGAGGTTATTAAAGAGTATGTGTCTATATATTTTTTACATGCTAGCCATTTAAATTGAGTTGTATGGACATGCACTAGGTCCCCTAGGAGTTTGGTTTCGTTCCGGTAAAAATAATTTTTTCCGTAAAATTAGACGATTTTTTAAATGGTTTAATTGGAAATGTTATCACATCTATGTTAGCCGGAGCTACCATACTGCAGACTGTGCGGCGGAGGACCGTACAATACTTTTTTTTCCAGATCAGAGATCCGATGGCTTAAGAGGAGGCACACAATTTTGTTCAGATTGCCTCGAGTAGATGTATCAGAGGGGACAGATGGTTGTACAGTGGTCCATACATGTTACTTAGCATTTACCACAGGGTCACCCTTCCATGCCAGGCTTTGATATGAGCCCAATGAGACAGTTGCCGAGTCTTGCTTTCATTGAGACTATCACAGAGTATTGCTGGTTTACTATTTGTGCTCGGATTCAGCAGAGATCCAATTCAGAGATAGCCTCAGCAGCAGGTATATGGTGCGGCAGGTATTGCATTTGATGTATATTGCTCATGATTGTTGCTTAGACTTGTTTATATATGATAGTACAGTAACTCTACACATGATGATTGATTTGGTGATCTAGCTATTTTTATGATATGTGATTGGGCCCTTGGTGATGTTAGTCCACCCCTTCCTAGTAGGCTCCTGTTACATGCACACCGGGTTACACCCCTACTCTTGGTATAGACTTGGTCATTTAGTCCCCCTAGGCAGCTAACTTTGGATCCACCTTCACCTTCTCCATCCATCCGACTCCTACATGATATTCTTTCTCGACTTGGATTCCGGTTTGTGACCTTGAGGATCTCTTTCCCCACTGATCTCTGAGTATGCCATGATTCCCTGTTTATTGTGCCTCGGCTCTTTAGTGTGTGAGATGCACTCTCAAACCTGGGATTTGCTCCTGTCGGTTGCCCCCGACCCCGATGTTGCAATGTAGTTAGGATTGTGTAGCCTCACCGGGTGTTCCCCATTGGTCATCGAAGCATGTATTGCTCACCCCCATTACTTTGAAGTATGAGCACCATGATTATATCTATTGAGATATGTATGTAGCCCAAAAGGTCCTTGATGTAAATTGAAGAAATGAAGAAATGTAAAGCAAGCCAAAAAGGCTTTTGTAAATGTAAATCTAGCCAGAAAAGGGCTAAGTATGAAATTCATTGTAAAATCCATGCAATGTGTTTGTAAACACACATGGACACAGGTCAGCCGTACATGTCAGCATTTGTAGTGGTTATTTCCTCACCTAGTCCTGCGGGGCAAGGAGGTGGGAGGGAGCAAGGGACAAGCTCAAGATTGTCCCCTAGAGTCTCAAGTTACGGTTTGCTGGACACCCAGTTTGGCGGCTCTAGAAAAGAACCTCACAGAGTCTTCAGGCATGGGTGTGAGTTGTGAGATACTTGTTAGATGACTAGTGGTGGTTTCTCTACACTATACCCATTTGTGAGGCACCGCCCTTCCCCGTGTTTTGTCATGGTATACTTATCTCAGTGGACCCTACTTTCTCGAGTTATCTGAAAGGTCACATGATCCTCATCCTTGTCATCCCTCATCCTTCGCCATGTATTCCACATCACCCAAAGTCAGTCAGGTGGTCAAGTCTATAGGTTGAGTCTTTTGGATGTGGTGGGCCCACCTCACCTGGGCCTTGTATTTTTCCGAGATTTAATGCAGTTTTTTATCACCATATTATTATCATGTTGTTTAGTAATGTACTATCTTGTATAAGGAAGCCTTTCACTTCATGATTGCATATAGGTATTCAGATAGCACCATTGTTGATTAGATTTGACTTGGTCAAACTAGGTTGACCAGGCAAAAAATGGGCCCGAAAAAATGTTGCTACCGAAATTTCGATTTTGGTCAATTATTATCTACAGGGGACCCATATTAGCTTCCAAGTGACAGAATGCAAAAATATCGAGGCTTTTGTGAGATTTTTAATTTTTATTGGTCATTAATGACCTGTTTTAATTAAAAATCATGGATTTTGGGCAAATAATGCCTAAGTGATGGATCGGGGCCATTTGAGTGGTCATTACTACTTTTTTTTGGGGTCCACGATCACATTGTAGCAGACGGTTCGACAATCCGGGCACTCTAGGTGGGTCAAAAGCCCAGATTTCATCTTTAGCAATAAAAACCAGCAATAAAATACATGGAAAATAAAAAATTGACAAAGGCAACGATAGCAAAAAGCAAAAAATCAATGGTTGGCAAATAAAAGGGTGATTTCTAAGGGAAATTGGTAATGTTTGACATGGTATTTGTACATTGTGGATCCCCCCATTGGACCAGCTCACTAGATGGGTCGAATTTCCCCATGGGGGCGTTTTTTCCTCCTTGGCAAATTCGTTTTTGATGGTTTTTGTGTATGTGGGACCTTGGTATAGTTAGTTGGGGGGATAAAACACCCTATAGACACCCCCCAACCACATTATGTATTGTAGGGGCCCCACAAGGGGACCCCCTCTCCACATGTGCGCTCTCCTTGGTCATTTTACTTGTTGGTTTCTCTTGTTATTCGCTGCATCACTGACTTGATCTTGTTCGTGGCAGGTACCTTGGGCGAATTTGGCCACTGGAAGCTCATAACGTGAAGGGAACACACTGCTACTCGGCAACTAAGTTTGGAAGACTAGTCTTCGGCAACCTCGTCCATCTATTCACTCCCAAGTACGTCCTTCTTGCTGGTCTCTAGCATTTTAAATTTCATGGTATGTGTTGAGCAGAAATCTCATGTAAAAAACCCCTAAAAATACAAAACTTAATTTTTCACCGTTAGAATTTGTTTTAATTTAAAACCCACTAATGAAATGCTCTTAAAACTCCATATCTTAAATTTCATTTAATTCCGACTCCATCTACCCACTTAACCAGGCACTAGTCACTCACTGAATTCGCCCCACTTGGGCAAACTGACCAATCACGCTGTTGGGTAAATTTTGGGGTTCTAGGTACTTGAGATTCAGTTTTAGAACGTCATTTGACCATAGGAAATTAAGTATCGTTGGCTGGAAGTGATTATAAACGCTAATTATTCACTGCCCTAGGTCCTTTTATTCACTACTTAACCCATTCCCCTGGGTAGTTTCATTTCACTTCTTGCTGGTTTGTTTTTCTTTTGTTCTAAATCAGCTATTATTCAATGTATGATTGCTAGAAGATGTGTCTTAATCATCTAATTTGCTGCTGCCTTGTTTGAGTAGTCTTAGTGAGCTTCATTTCCCATAGGTAGAATTTTTGGCCACCCTTCTAGTCAATTTCTACTTTCCGATTTAGTTTCCAGCCTTTCAATCTTCAAGTTATTCATCATTAGACACTCATAATCAGATCTGATATAACTACAGATAGTCTATTTTCTCAATTCAGAGTCTCGATTTCACTAGGATGGAGGAAATCTCACACTTAGGCATTCACCTTGTGTCCTGCTTTGCTTGATCTTTTGGGTTTGGGTGTCTGATTGTTGAGTCTCAACCATCACTGGTGGAGCGGGGTAGCCTTGTCCGGTGTGACTTCCGTTCCCTGAATGGAGGACCTGGATATTGCAGGTTACACCATTCTAGCTGACCACCCTCTACCATCCCTGTCGGCACATTCATTATCCATCAGCTAGAGTTTGTGTGATAACATTTTTGGCGCTGTTGCCGGGGAGGTAGAGTCCTACCCGTGTTTTGAGTCTTTTTGCTTGTTTTTTTTCCTTTTATCATCGCATCCGAACTTAAAACTTTGTTGGCTGATTTCTTTTTGCATAATTATTGCAGCCAACACATTTTTTGTCTCATTCACCACTTCCCCTTCACGACATACCTCCTTTGGTGAACAAGGTATTTAGTTCACCTGGCGGCTCCACCCCGCGGCTCCACTAGAGGTCGAACCCATTCGTACAACTTATGTAGCCTTGATCGTTCTGACACATCGCATAGCACGCCTATCACTTACGTCAGACGAAACCTTAGTGAGCACTCCCCCAATTCGTTTTGGCAGTCAGTTAATTCTGTAGCCTCACCTAGTGTGGTAGTGCCACCCCCTTTCATAGCTCCCAACCCACCGCTAAGCAACAACCAGATGGCTAACCCCAATCCTGGTCCATGTGCCTTTGGCGGTATGGCTAGAGCTTCACCCTTCAACTTCGCTCAAATTCAGGGTGCTCCCCATGACATGCCTGAGAAGTAATTTGAAAAGATCCCAAAGTTCAGTGGGAGCACAACCACCACGATTGAAGATCACGTCGAATCTATGTGGCAACACATGGAGGTCTATGGGGCCACCGACGAAGATGTATTCATGAGAGGTCGTTTTATCTCACTTGAGGGCGATGCCTGCAAGTGTCGGCTACCTGCCGGATCAATCATTGGTTACGATGACGTCGTGACCAAACTCAACGGACAGTGGTCGGTCAAACTGGATGGCAAGTATTTACTTAGCCAGCTATCAGGAATTAAGAAAAAAGAGAATGAAACCACTCACGAATTCAACATCGGATTTGATAAAGTTGTGGCCTAGATACCTGAAACCATTTGCCCCACGGACCCAGCTATCCTGGTACACTATTTAGACTCATTCGAAGGATGGCTAGGGTACCACCTTAAAGACAAAGAGCCGGGTACTCTTAAGATCACCCAGGACAATGCCCGCAAAGCTGAAGCAAATGCTGCGTCCATGGGAAAATAAAACTTCTTTGACCTTCATGCTCCTTCCTCATCACGCATTTATTTCCGTGCCTGCAAGGGCAAAGAACCTGCGAAAGAAGACACAGAGTTAGGGAACACTGAAGACATGAAGGAAATGATCAAAACCCTCACCCTTCTAACAAGAGAGCTGGCCAAATGCAGGGACTCAGAGAGATATAAAGCTCCATACGGCCCCAAGCCATATTGGAATCAAAACAGGAGGCCCACCACTGAGAGAATTGTTTTGTTAACGAGAGCGCCTTTCATCCTCACAAGGGCGGCTCTCCATGTTGGGTAGCTCGTAAAGGTTTGGGCGTTGGTTCTGTTGTCCGCCAAACTGCACACCAGCAGCAGAAATCTTTCGAAAGTTGTCTCTTCACTACAAGTGAGAGAGGTGTGGCCTTGGGGGCAAGCAATGAGCTAGGTACTGTCATCTGAATCCCAGCTCCTCCATTTAGGCTAACTCCTAACGAAGCCAAGGGGGGTAGTCCCTACAAAGAGTTTTACTAAGGCTCTTATGTGTTTTAAGTGTTTTTTGTATGGGGTGATGTGGATGAGTGTTGTTTAAGAGTTTTTAGATGATAGATCACAATTTATGAAATAAACACAAGATAAGCAATCCACGTTGCGATATGAGACAAAAGATTCGAGATATAACCACTTTGATAAAATTAAAGCAAGACAACCATGGAAATATAAATGCTCCAGATAGATAATAAGCAAAATAGAAAGATGCCAAGGACCAGTGCCTTATGGAGTCAAAAAAGTCTTGAGTGCTTGGGTTGCTTGATACAAGAGTTCAAAGTGGTAATATTCGTGAGATCGTCCTGCGATTAATCTTGGTTTATTGAATATTTTAATGGTCTTGATTATTAGGGCTAACCAAGGATGTCAAAAGAGTGGAACCTTAACCATGAACAAATATTGGCAACCTCTTAGATGGTATGTCGGGAGCACCCAGATTGCAAAGGACAAGTGTACTTACGGCTTGACCGCCCTCGAGTCTGACAGTGGATTCCCGGCACCACCTGTTTCAGGAAGCACCTCAGTGATTTGATACTGGTTTTGGTTTTGGGTAAAATTTTAATTATGTTATCACTTGTAAGTTTGGCAAGTCCTTCACCTTTCTGAGTAATAGCCCAACCGTTTCTGGTTGGCAGAGCATACGGGTGTTGGAGAAACGACCAAAGTAAATTAATTAGGGGAAATGTGAATTGAAGTGTTTTATTAAATTAAGAGCACTTGTTTAACCCTCCGACAGAGAGCGCTCTTGACTTAGTCTTAAGACCATAGTTCAAGAGACTTCCTACTTTAAAATCCCTAATGCAAGGGGAAAGTGCAAATCTACAATGCTCTCCGACAGAGAGTGCTCTTGACTTGGATTTGGCCAAGTTCAAGAGACTTTGTTTATTTTAAGAAACAAGAAGCAGTTGTGAAAACAGGATATTGAAACTTTGTAATATTCAAATCATGTGGTAGCTGAATAGATATGAAACACAGCTAGCATGCTACTTGCAAAATAAAATGAAATAAATGAAGGGTTTAGTGTTCTACCAGGCAATTTTACACTAAAGGTGGGATCAACCTCTAAGAACCGCCCGCACTTGAGAACTTCTAGCTGGCTGAAAGCTCTACCAAGGAAACTGACGAGGAAGGAAGAGTAACCACAAATTATGTGGTCCTGCCCCTGGGATGGGATCCCAAGGATACAACTTCCGGTCGAAGGCTTGGAAGAGAAATACAAGATGAAATAAAAACTACTCTAAAGCAAAAATTGAAAGATCTAACCCAATCACAACACTCTTCCCCGAATGGAGAAGAAAACCAAAAAAGTGGAGGCCTCCTCCACTTGAACTTTTATTAATTTTTTACAGATGCCTTTGGGAATTTAACCCTTGGAAGGTCTTCTTTGAGAAACTTAAGATAAAAAAAATATTGCAATTAAACCTGAAAGCCTTTGAAGGCTAGTACAAAAGGAGATTGTTTTTTGATTTGTTGCTTGGTTTGGATCCTCTCTTCAATGTACTTGCTCTTCTTCGAATGTGCTCACTAGTTTATCTTGTCTTTCAAAAAAGACCTACACAAGCTTAGAAAAAGTACTCAACAAGCACCCATTAGAGGTTAGAAATCAAATGAAATTGAAACACTACCAAGTCTAGGAATGAAAACTAAGATCTAACATGTAAAAGCATGAGATTTTGGTTCGAAAAATATTACTATGGGAAAATGGACCAGCGAACAACTAATTCCTAGAAAATGATAGGAAAGAGATCTACACTATGAAATAAAATGAACTATCTAATATGCAAATTTTATGTCTTTGAATGAGATTATAAAAAATACAAAAATTTGGCTAAGTGCAAGCCCTAAATGAGATCTTGACAAGGCCTAAACTAACTTCTCATAAAAGAAGACAATAATATTAAACAAACTAACTCTCAATGGGATCTAAGATGCAAGAATTTATCAATAACATAGAAGCCAAAAAAAACAACTAGCTAATGAAACAAGAACGAAACTAGATCCAATGATGACTAACTACCAATCTTATAAAGCATAAAACTACTACCCTTAACCAAACCTTGAAAAGTCCATTTGTTTTTGTGCTTTTGTATGTTTTTAGGGTAACCTCAAAGGTGGACGAGAGGGCTCCCAAGTGAAATGGTAATGGCTGCAAAAAGGTGAATAGGACAGCAGTGAAAAGAGGATGAAGGGGCAGCCAAACAAATGACTGTGGTAAGTGGCTGCAAGTAGAAAACTAAGACAACTGGCTTAGGATGGATGGACGAATGGAAGAGAGCTTTGAGATGAGAAAAAACGAGAGCAAGGAGAGTGATGAAAGTCAAGGCAAAGAGGATATGGGCCGCCAATGAGGTGATAGGTGGAGCAGCTAACAGTGAGAACATGGTAATGGACAGTCACTTAGAAAGCAGCTAGAAGGGCAAGGCAAAACGAGCAGGGAGAGAAGGTAGGGCAAGAAAGCGAGAGGAAGAGGGCTAGCAATCAATGACAAAAGATCAAGGAGAAAGTTGAAGGTTTGAAGAAATAAACCCTTGAGAACCGGTAACCAAGATAAGAGTTTGTTTGAATGTTGATGGGGAAGAGCTAGATCCTCTTGTTGCTAATGTTTAACAAGTTGAGAAGCCTTTGGTCACGAGTAGAGTGAAAGAGAACCTGCAAAAAGCTCACACAACTTCGGGAGATATCTGCAAACCACATAAGCTCAAGCGAAAAGAAAAGACATATCTGCATGTGCTAGATTATTAGCCCTCTAAACATATAAATCAAATCCAAATATTCCTAAGCATATAACAATTCACACAATATCACCTTAGAATAGTGATGAAGCATGGCCACCAAGAGCCTCCACAAATTGACCTCCAAAGTCACAACTTTATTAAATATAAATCGCTTACAAAATCTCCAGAGTTTCTTTGCTCAAAAGACCATGAGAAGAGAGCCTAAATGCATCTCTTATATAACAAAGCATAGCTACCTAAACCCTAACGATTTGGCAACAATGAGAGCCAAAATGGCAAAAACATGAGTTCGAATTCCCAATCTAAACCAAGCTTGGAGTGAAGCTCCAATCACTAATTCGAGATCTTGGTAGGTGAATGGGGAGGTGGCCTCCATTTCTTCTTGTAAATTCCACCGTTCAAATACGTAGCTTCCACATGGATCGTGAAGCATGTAAGGGGGGGCGAGTATCCACATGAGACAAGCTTGGAGCTCGAGCTCTTGATAAACATTTAGTTTGGTAGTTAGAACCTTATGATGTGGCCTCCATTTGAGGAATGCGCCCATCATTCCATAAATGCCAAACCAACAACCTATTAAAAGACTGCCACATAACCCAATCATGATAGCTTCATGAGGAGCTGTACAGTCATAAAGCTCACGTCATCCCCTTTCAATAATTCGTAATATAAACCTTGGTTATGGTGTATGCTTGGATAATGAAACAAGGTGGGCCACGATATGGATTATTTGCTCAATTCAAAGGTCAACACGCCCACCATCATATGAGTTTGTTTGACGTGGAGTGAAAAGCCCACGTGAGGCTCACGCTTCTACATTTTAATGAAATCTTTAACTTTGACCTTTAATACATGTGACTTATCACATGAATGTATTCGTACACCTCATTAAACTCTTCATTAACTTTTTCCGAAGTTTAAAAGGATTATTTTTGACTTATTTGATTTTTGTCCTCATGGTGCAATTTGTCATTTTTTGGCAATAAAATGCCAAACTGATGCATTTTTAGCAAAAACTGCTTCTGGGGTGGCATAACTGCCCGAAAACTGAAGACCGAAGGTGCCAAGGTGAAGAGGATGCTTCGAGCGTCAAAATGAGACTCCCCACACCCATTTCCGCCTCCGGATGAGGTTTTTATCATTTTTTAATTAAACTATTAAAAATGGTCTAATTTATGAAAAAATTAATTCTTCTCGGAATCTGACGAAACTCCTAGGGGACCTAGTGCATGTTCATACGACTCAATCGATGTGGCTAACACGTAAAAAGTCCTAGACACAAGACTCTAATAACCACCTTAGGTTTTGACCACCATGGGAAATACTCCAACTTTGGAGGGTTGAGTGAAAAACTCAGGGATTATACGCCACTGATGAGTAGCGCATAATTCCTAAGAAAAAAACACTCTAGAGTATCCCCCAAATGGCTAAACCTACGGATAGCTGAGTCTTTTATAAAAGTACCCCGTTTAGACCAACTTTTTACATTTTCTCCATGGGGGTATGAACATGTAGTTATTACAAATGGGGCAAAAATGCCCTGAAAATGACTTCTGAACTTCTGAACATTGACGATGAACATGAATCATGTTCATGGAATTGGCGGCGCACGAGAAATTCAGCTATTTGTACAAAATAGGTGATAACAGGTTCCAAAGGGAGGGGCACCCCTCTCATGAGGTGGCAGCCACCTCATCCCATCACACCAACCAAGATCGATCTCCAAGCTTTCAATCAACGTGAATCACTCTTTGAAAAGAGATGCGCTCCTTTCATGCATTCGCCACCCCCTCTTGAAAACTCTATAAAAGCATGGTCGAGCTCCATCCTTGAGGGTGGATTAGCATCGAACCTTTGCTCATGTATTTCATATTTTTTTAATAAAAATTTGTTGAGACTTTGGAGGTCAAGGAGGTGTGCAATATCCATCATTGTGAAGCATGTGTTTTGTTGAGGTATAATCTTGTCTTGTTTTCATGTACTTACTATTTCAATCTATGGATTGTTTAGCTAAGAAGGCCTCTGAGCCCATAGAGGCATACATTCATAGTCTTTGATTTGTTTTCTTTTAACATGTTAGTGAAAAAATAGGGAGTAGTATGCGTAGTCAGTTATACCATTATTCTTCATAATTTTTCACTACTCTATGTTTTCTAGATTTAATCCATTTGTTCTTGTAAGTGTATGAGAATTTTTGCAGGATCCAAGTTGATTTGGAAGCGAACCTAAGCTGGATTTTCTTCCTCTCCAACCATAAGAACACTTTGATCACATGCTAATAGTTTGATTTTGCAGATCTTCATAAGCTTTCATAATGCTCAAGCTTGGGATTGGTTCTACTTTTCTCACCTTCTTAAAATCAAATCAAACTCTTTTTCCCTATTTTTGTTTACAGAAAGCAAGTAGATTTAAATCTAAAAGCATCATTCTTAGAATTTATTTTCTTCATTACTAGATCTAAAATGAGCTTAAAGACATTCATAAGTTAGATCTATTTATTACTAAGTACTTGTAGCAATTTTATTGAATACTTTTTCAAGTACGAGAGTGTAAATCTTTAAATATATGCATGTACTAATACATTAACAATTTTTTAGTGTTTGCTGGTTTTTCATATTCATTTTACAGGAAAGCGAGGAAAGAGGTCCCTTTGGAGCTTAAACTAAGAACTTTTCACTTTTCCTTCAAACCCTTGCAATCCCTTTTCTTTCTTAGGCCTAAATTCTTTTGAATCACGTTGCATAAGCGGATCAAGAGCGCTCTCTACTGGAGGGTTAATTTATTGTAAAAAGTCATTAATAAAAAGCAAGTGGGATTACGGCTCCCACACCCTTCTTCCCCCATTTGGGGGAAGCCTGTATCTTTTACTTTGCTTTTTACTTGCATTCAAACTAAAGTAGCATGCTAGGATAGTTTCTTTTCCTTAAAAAAGTTGATTTATGATTCTTGTTTAGATTCAAATTTTTTCATACTAAAAAGAACTACTAATCCCCTTGCTCTCCCGAGTACGGTCTTCGGACATGAAAGAGACTCTTTGGTAGGTAATTAGAAAACTTGTTTCTTTTCATTTCAACATTTTATTTCTTTAAACAAGGTAGTGTTCATAAAATCTCTTGAATCACACTCTTAAAGCGGATCAAGAGTGCTATCTGTCGAAGAGTCAATCTTAAAATTTATTAACTTAAGAAATCTCTTGAATCTCGTTTTATATCGGATCAAGAGTGCTCTCTATTGGAGAGTCAATCTTAACGAATATTTTTGCAAACACCGCGTATGCTCTACCCATCAAAGACTGGTCTGAGCTTTTGGATATCAAAAGAGGTTGTTTTGCACTTCATAAATTTTCACATTTAATTAATACTCATTAATAAAATCAAGTCCTGCGAAAACCAACGAAAATCTGACGTTGCCTTGTTGTGATCGAATGTGGGGAAATTCTGACTAAGGAAGCGGGAACCACTAGGAAGCGACTTCAGAGCACAGTTAGATTACATCCTTGTTGGTGTAGTGTTGAACACTGCTCTCGAGACTCCGTCCCAGCCCACACGTCCTTGTACGGAGCCACCTAGATCATATTCCGGACATGTTTCCTGTACTAGAAGATATATCGAAAATCCCCCCTTCCCACAATAATTCAACTTCATCTTTCAAATCACATAATAAAATAAACCAAGAGGCATTCGCCCAACAGTCCCTCAACAACATTTTACGGACAATGACTCCATTAGCACTGGTCTAGTGAGTTGCAAAAGTATTTTCAAAATCTATGCTTTTTATCTGTCTTGAGTTATTATTGTTTATCATATCAAGTTGTGGATGGATTTTTGATTCAAATTGGAAAAACTATTGTTATCCTTCAAATTATATGCTGTGTATGTGCCATTAATTTTGCGAATAATACTTGGTTTAAATTTTTTTCATCATTTCAAAACAACTCCTAAAACACATCCATTCCAATCACTTAAACACAAACTTTAAAGAGCCTTAGAAAACTCTCTTTTAGGGTCTACACCTCCCTTAACTTCGTTAGGAGTTTGTCTAAACGGAGGAGTCGGGATTAGGTGACAACACCTGACTCTTTGCTTGCCCCCAAGGCCACACCGAGCAGCTTAGAAATATTTCTGCTGTGCTTCCCCCAAGGGTGCAATCTTGGCGGCAACACTAAGCACGCGACAAATTGCACCAAAGTATACAAAAAAATATAATAAAAAAAGGCTTTTGGCATGTGCCAAATGAGGTGGCATGTTTGTCTGTTATGGAGGGCGAGCACTTTCATTAACTAAAGCGTTGGATCTTGATTTGATTCGAGAGGTCAAACGTTTGAAATCAAATTAGATAGGCGCCCTCCCCCATGAAGATGACACATCTCATGTTTTGGCACACTTTGGTTGGAGAGTGAAGTTTCCAAAGAGAGGGCGCATCTCCCTTGGTAGAGATGGCGCCACCTTTCATTAATCAAATGAATCACATATCCAATTGATTGGCATTCATTTCAAAGGAGGACGATTTTCTCCACAAGATGGGGGCGCATCTCTCTTCATCTTGGGCGAATTGCTTGATGTGGCATCTCGTTGTTGGATGGGTGATCATTCCAAGGAGAGGGGGCACACCTCTTGTAGAGGTGGTGCCCACCTCATCACACAACTCATTGTTAGATCCCAATCAAATCCCTTCTTCTTCTATTGAACTCGCCCATACACCCTTAGTGAGGAAGTGCACCCCTTTTGGCCGCTCCTCTCTCATTTTGCTATATAAGCGAGGTCCACTCCTCTCAGAAGGGTGGTGGATTTGTGGAACCTCTGCTCTCATGTACAATTTCACTATTGAATATTTTGATGAATAAAAGACATTGGAGGTCTATTACGGTGTTTTTGGCTCAAGTTAGATGATCGTAGATGTAGAGTTCCTTTTGCATTTGCTTTACTTGTCAGTTATTAGCCTTGGAATGATTAGTATTGATTAATAGGGGTGAGTAAAAAAGTTTCTTTCTCATTTAAAATACTTATGTTTAAGATAGGGAATTTGCATGCTTAATAGTTTTTATGTATGCTCTTCTCATCTTCGATTTAAGTTTTACTAATGGGTTTGACAAGTTGTTTGGCAAGTGTAAGGGTTTCTTTTATAGGTGCTTCGATTTGGATTGATGGAGGAACTAGTTTGATTGCTTCATTCTCTGAATTCTTTGTGAAGATGACATAGTCTCTCTCAAAGCCACCAGAACAACTCCATCGCCCAAGTTCAAAAGGGCTTTGGCTTTCTACTTCCTCGCCCTTCTTTTAGTTTAATTTCCTTTTTTGTTACGGTTCTTTACATGCTTAATATCAATTAGTTTCTTTCAAGAAGACCTGAAGCCGATTTATTTTAATTATGTTTTCATAAGCTAGATCTAGTTATTCAAGCTGTAATTTTGTAGATCTAGTCCCTTTTCAAGTACTTAGTTTATTGCAATTTTTTTTATCTTTCAAATACTTGAAATATTTTGTGCTTTTAACGTCTTAATCAGCATATTAGGTGCAAAGTTGGTGGCTGTATTTTCACTTTTTATGAACAGGCAGAAGGAAGTGCTGCAGAAAATTTGAAATTTTGAAGTTCCGGGACATCCGAGACCCCAAGAGCCCTTTCCGTGCCTTGAAGTTAAATTTTGGTGAAAACTTGTAACCCCTTGGATCTAGATCTATCAGGACCAAAGGCATCCACCTTGAAATTGTAAAATAAGTAATAAAGGTAAGTGGGCTACTTCAGCGCCCACACCCAATCCCCCTTGGGGGGATCTCGCAGGCTCAATTTTTTCTAGCTTTTCTTTATTTTATTTTATCTTCACATGCACACAATCTGCCCCAATAGGGATGTATAGTTAGTTTTATTTTACTGCTACGATATTTCTTTCACAATTTTGTACTTTATTTCAAAGCTTAACAAATAAACCTAAGGTCGTGTATTCCTAAAGTAAAATGAAAGGGTTTATCCCTGGTAGGTGAAAAGAGATTCTCGGCCGCATAATAAAACTTTACTTTTGCTTAATAAAATTGACCAAGGCTTAAAGTTCCTAAGTATGCTCTTGACCTCTGCAGCTTAGTTTGATTAGTTGGTCAATCAGAAAGGGACTTGAGTGACTAGTTTAATAGGACAATCCAACGAAAACTTGAGCTCCATAATTCGGGAGGTTGCGTGAAACTAACTACAGAGTCATTGGGCTACTTTAAGCAGGTCATGCGTCGCCCAGTTGGACCCTTGGTTTAGTTGTCACTACGCTCAGTTTGAAGGCCTAAGTTGGAATTGGGCCAAACCACAAACTAACTCATTCCTTAATTCACGCATCTAATAAAATCAATTAAAACTGACCAACAAGACTTGCAAGACTTTCACGACGCAGCAACACTCCAACTTATGTGACTCCATTTTGGCACTGGTACAATCTGCAACAATCACACTTTTTTAATTAAATCATGTGTTAGATGGATGTATTAATTTCATGCTGTTGATCTAAATACTAATTGCAATTTCTGGTTCAGTATTAAATTGTCTTCAAACTCCTAGAATAATTTTCTTTCTTTAACTTAGCTTAAAGGCCATAGTGTATTTTCATAGGGACCACCCCCCTTGGTTTCGCTAGGAGTTGGCCTAGACGGAGGAATTGAGTGTTGAGTGACAGTATCTCGACTCTTTGGATGCACCCAGTGGCTTGAAGATTTCTGCCACGCTCCCCTTTCCCCCGAGGTGCGTATCCGGTGGAAACAAGAGGTAACAGGTTGTAGGCATTTGAAGAGGGTATTTACCTTTCCGTTGTGAATGTTGTTAGCACTGGTATTGGGTGGTGGCCTCCTGATTGAACTTCGTGGATTGATGTAGCTTGCTGACAACTAGTTCTGTGATGTTTTGACAATTTTGGAAGATGAGCTTTTGGCGAGGAAGAAAACATGGCCTACCTTATGGCCGGGGCAGAGTTTTTGGCCAGGCAACAGGTAATGTTTTGAGAGGTGGAGGAAGGAAAAATATTAGATTTTCAGTTCATTTTGACATGGATACTAAAGAGTTTGCAGATTGCACAGCTAACCTAAACTCTCATATCTTGGGAATATGTTGACTTTCATCAGCCTCACTTTCATTTTAATCCAAATCTTCCTTTTCATCCCAACATCTCTGAATTGCCCAAAATTGTACAAAATATTCCAGTTCAAAGTGCAAAACCAGCTTGAGAATTTCAGCCCCCTCCTGTGTTTAATGACAGTCGGGTTCCTGAGTTGCCTCCTCGTTGGCAATATGGCTGGGTGATAGTATCAGTGATCCACATGCTGATTCTAATCATGCACCTGCCCTTATGATATGTTAGACACAGGCCCATATTAGAAAAGATAAGTTTTAGACCACATATCTAAAATTCAAAAAATAACTAGTGCTCCTGTACTGTCAAATGACACAATGGTTTTCTTGGATGTTAAATAAACAAAAAGTAATAAGATCCACAAATGCTACATAAACTTTAAGAGTTTTAACTTTTATCCAAATCGATGTTTCCAGAGAGATTTGAACACCAGTGAAAATTCCCAGGCATTTGCTCTTGAATCTTCCCCATATTCGAACCTTGTGGACTGATAGGCAATGTAGTTTGTGAGATTCTGCATATGAAATGCTGAATGCACTTTTTCATTATTTTCATGTTTTTAAAGGAGAGAGTGGCTATTTATGTCAGATAGTAATATGACATTTATTTCTGTCATCTGCAATAGACTACATATTAAAATGAAATATGAGATCATATGCTATGTTATCATTCTCTCTTTATATGCAACTGAATTTCTAAGATTTTGCAAAGAACAAATTATGAAATAAATTCTGAAAATATTTCTGATCTACAGGTTTAAAGAGTTATCAAAGACAGCATACATATTAAATGTTCTCATTGCAATGGAGAGTGTTGTGTCAGTGTTTGTTCCAGAAAACAAGGCGAGTGACATTGCTGGAAATCTGAATTTGGCATCTAATCAATTGCGCGTTAGACATTGTAAGTTTATAATTGTTTGTTGCATATATTTTCAGGCATTCATTTTCTTTCTTCTCCCAAAGAATAGTTTCTAAGCAGAAAAGCAATAGTATTTTGTTAGTAGAAGATACTTCTGTTTGGGCCTACCTAGGAATTGCTAATGAAACTTCAACTGAAGGCTTGTGAACTATTTATAAATTTCTACCCATATTTGAATATGAAGTTCTCTCTTTATCCTGTATTGTTTCTGCTCGGTTCTACCATTCAGATCATATCTCAAAATAAGGCATATGGAGTTAATTTGATGCATTTTCATCCATAGAAACAATGATTGATTTCATCTTTGAGAGGTTAGGTATGGTCAGAATATGGAATGTTAGTTTCAAACTTCATCCATTCTTTAACAGTGCTTTTGACCTAGTTCTTGTGCTTGTTACATAACTTGAGAATTGTTGATTTTTAGTGCAGCTGCGAGACCCATTCTCAGAGAGAATGGTACCCTAGTCATTTGACTAGGGTTCCTGGTCAAGTTAAACCAGGCAGAGTATAAGTAAGACCCTAGAAGGTACCCTAGGGCCCCCAGCTGTCTCCTGGGGTTCTTGGTCTAAGACCAAGCAGTTTGATGCCATGGCAAAGTCCCTAGCATGTGGCTAGGGCCCCTATTTGTCTCTAGGGTATTCTGGTCTAGAACCAGACGGTTTCTTGGTCATGATGACCAAGCAGATCCTGCAGGTTGAGACAGGGACTTCCTAGGTCCTGCAGATGGTTGATCAACATTCAGCCTAGGACTGAATGCTCAGCTTGAGGCTGAGGAACATTATCTGGGAGAATGGAGATCCTGGTCATGGACCAGATGGTTGATCAACATGTCCCAGTCTAGGACTGAGGTTCAGCCTTGAGCTGAAAGCCATTCATTGAGAATGGAAGATATTGTTGTCCCCTCTCCTAATCGGTTATTGCTAGGTTGCTTCTCAAGGGACTGGCCACCCCTTGGCGATGTCTCTAGTACCTAACCCTTAGGAGCAGCGTTAAGGACAAAAGGATTACACCATCCATTTGGATCTTCTCCCTTATACAGTGATGACAAAAATATATAAACTATGTATCTTAAGAGAGAGAAACGTCTTTGGTCTTGTTGGTTCTATTTGATTGCTTGTCCACTTTGATCTTGTGGTTGTTGACCCATGGTCCTATTCTTACTTGATCCTAGCACTCTCACTTTTGTGCTCCTTTGACTATGATGACCTAAGGGTTTATTAAAGACCATTGGACCATGTTTTATTATGTTTTGATATAGGGCCTTGTCCCACTTATTTTTTTTTCGTCTAGTTACTTTATGTTGGACCTTTGATTTTTCACTTTATGATAATTTCATTGATTATTTATTTTAATCTTATTAATAAAATCTTTATGATTTTATTAATTAAGAATTTGTGATTTTATTAATAAAGTTTTATTTTATTTTATTTTAAAGTCTTACTTTTATTTTATTTATTATTTATTTGTTTTTAACCCTTGGACCATTGGTCCCTACTTTTATTCTATTTATTATTTACTTATTCCTTATTTTATTTTTATTTATTTATTTTATCCTAAGTTTTCATTATTATTTTATTCCTAAGTTTTCTAAATCTAATTCTATATAAACCTTACAAACTTATGATTCTCACATATCTTACGTGAGCTAACATTTTCACTTTTATTTCTCTCGGGTATTATTGTCGGGTCTGCTCCTACATTGAATTTTACTCTACGGTTTTCTCTTCACGATAATTCTGTCACGGGTTTTGTTCACGGCTTACCTTCACGGAATCTCTGTCTCGGGTTTGCCCTCACGGGTCTTCTTCACGGCTTAGCTTCACAGTTTCTCTGCCACGGGTTTATGTTTACAGCTTCCTCTTCACGCATTTCTATTCCGGGGTTTCGAGTTTTACTTCTCGGCTGTCTCTCTCCACGTTTTTTTTTTATGACTGTCACTCCTCGGGTATGACTTTTCACGGCTGTCTCTCCACTGTTCTACCTTCACGATTTCTCTCCCGGCCTGCTCCTTCACGGCTTTAGTTCACGGGGTCTCTTTTCGCGGCTGTCTTTACGGTCTGTTCCTTCACGGCTTTAGCTCACGAGTTATTCTCTCCACAGCTGTCTTTACGGCCTGCCATCTTCACGACTGTTGCTCTCACGGTCTTTCTTTTTTTTTTTTTTTTTTTGATATAGCATTTTTTATTTTGGCTGTTTCACTCCACAGCTTTATCCTCACCGTGTTCTCCTTCACGGCTGTGATCTTCTTCACAGCGTTTCTATTTTTGGCTGAAGCTTGTGATTGTCTCACGGTTCTTTATTTTGGCTGTGTCATTTGATTGACTCACAGCTTCTCCATTTTGGCTGAAGCATGTGACTGTCTCACGGTTCTTTATTTTGGCTGTGTCATTTGATTGACTCACAACTTCTCCATTTTGGCTGAAGCATGTGACTGTCTTATGGTTCTTTATTTTGGCTGTAGCGTTTGATTGACTCACAGCTTCTCTATTCTCGTTGTAGCATTCAGCAGTCAAGCAGTCATCACTAATTGAACTCTGAGTGAGTGTTTGCTTACGTTCTTGATCTTTGTAGTCTGCAGCATCTGTGTGTCTTTCTTACTACTGTCATTTTAATTGAAGAACTTGAGGTCTGTTTTATTCTACCTGAACTTTCTCTCTCTTAAGGTACGTATATGGTTTATCTAGTTTGACTTGTCCTTTCAGTGACAAGATCAAAACTATCTGAGTATAAGTTGAATCCAAATGGTTGTTTTAATTCTTTAATGCAGTTCATGTTTATTTTACTATAGTTCATTTATTTTATTTTTCTGAACTTAGTATTTGATGATTCTCGAGGACCAACATTAATGCAGTGACTAAATGGAGCATTAAGTTGAAAGAGATGAAAATTATGTTATTTATGTTTTAATCAGTTTAAATTTAAACTATGCAGTACATTTGTTTACATGTTCTTGCATCAAGGTTTTTATATGTGATAAAACGTACATAACCTGAAATTTTAACATGGTATCAGAGCTTTAGGGTGTAGCTAATTCTGTTTTGCAGCCAACAGAAACTACATCGATCCTAAGACAAGATCTTTACTTCATAGAAGCTTACTTGGCAAGTTGACTGTAAGGGGTTGAAATGGCTTCTAACTCTGTAAAGGCAGAAGATAGGCTTGAAGGAGCCTCAAACTTCAATGCATGGAAGGCCAGGGTCTTAAATATTTTGGAGGAAAATGATTTGGATGAACTGGTCACTAATGTTGTGGAAGAACCCACAACAGCTCAAGGAAGAGCAGCATTTAAGAAGAAGCAAGCTAAAACAAAGAGGGTGATTTTTGACTCAGTCAAAGATAATTTGATGCCTATAATAGCTCCTCTAAGGACAGCCAAGGAATGTTTTGATGCCCTAGCTAATCTCTATGAGAAGAAGGCACCTACTCAAAAGAGGGCCTTGAAAAAGCAACTCCGTTCATTAAAGATGGAGGATAAAGAAACAGTTGCCTCCTTCTTCTCAAAGATTGCTCAGTTAAAAGATCAACTCATGGCAATTGGAGTTGAAGTAGATGATGATGATCTTGTGCAAACAGCTGTAGATGGCCTCCCTACATCTTGGGAGACATTCCTTTCAGCAGTGAATGGAAGAGAAACCCAACCAAGCTTTGATAGATTATGGCATGATTGCCTAGAAGAAGAAGGCAGAATCCAGAGTAGATCTGGACCTCAAACTGAAAAGAACCTTGCCCTTACTGCCAAGACAAGGAGAGAAAGAAGTTTCCCTCAGCACCAAAACAAAGGTAAGAGACCTCAAGGTAATCACTCTTATAAGTCAAAAGTAAGATGCTTTAAATGTAACAAGCTCGGTCATTATGCCAACGTTTGTAGAAACCCTCCTAAGAAGAATTGGCATAAAGGAAAGCACCATGCTTCAACTGCTATAGAAGAAGAAGAGCCTCAACAAAAGAAATCCAAAGTTGAGACCAAAGAAAAAGGTCAAAAAGAGTACTACCTTATTTCAGCACTCTCAAGTTCCATCTCCAACTCATCAGACTCATGGTGGATTGACAGTGGGGCCACCAAGCATATGACTGGATACAAACAGGCACTTGTAGGTTACAAGGCCAAGAAGTTTAATGCAAAAGTGGAGATGGGAAACAGAAGTACCCTTGAAATAAAAGGAGTTGGTTCAACAGCCTTAAAACTCGTTTCAGGTACGTTAATTCATGTTGAAGAAATTTTATATGTTCCTGGTTTAAAGAGGAATGTTCTTTCAGTGGCAATTTTAGAAGACAAGGGGTTCTCTATAGCTTTCTCAGAAGGAAAAGCTTTAGTATGGACTAAAGGTGGAAATATGAGCTCAGCTTTTGAAATTGGTGTCCGTGAAGGAGACCTTTACAAGGTTTCAGGACATGTTGTTAAAGCTCTTTTGAATAACCCTTGTCAAGTTTCAGAGATCAAGAGGGAGTCTTACTTTGACTCAGACATAGAAGTCCATGAGACTTCTCATTCAGAGAAACAGAGGGAGAAGGCCAAGAAGCCTTCAGTTGATCTCATTAAGGAACCTTTTGTGGGGTTTCAAGGTTGCTCCAGTGGGAGCCTTGTCACTGATTCAAGTTCAACCACAAATGTGGAGGTAGCCAAACTTCAAGTTTGGAACAATGTTTTTCAGTTGAAATTGGATAATGATATATGGAAAGTGATTCTCAGACAACAAGGGAAGTCAAGTATAACTTCCACTTGGATCTTTAAGATCAAAATGTTTGCTGACATTCAGAGTTCTTTGAAGCTCTCAGAATTTCCTGTATTCTATGACAGGTTGTTTCACCATGACAAGGACATGGTGCAGTTGTCAGTTATGTGGACTAAGCCTCTGTCCTTGACAAGCTTAGCATTGCTGAGAATGCCTCTCTTGCTGAGAGGGAGTGTTGATTTTTAGTGCAGCTGCGAGACCCATTCTCAGAGAGAATGGTACCCTAGTCATTTGACTAGGGTTCCTGGTCAAGTTAAACCAGGCAGAGTATAAGTAAGACCCTAGAAGGTACCCTAGGGCCCCCAGCTGTCTCCTGGGGTTCTTGGTCTAAGACCAAGCAGTTTGATGCCATGGCAAAGTCCCTAGCATGTGGCTAGGGCCCCTATTTGTCTCTAGGGTATTCTGGTCTAGAACCAGACGGTTTCTTGGTCATGATGACCAAGCAGATCCTGCAGGTTGAGACAGGGACTTCCTAGGTCCTGCAGATGGTTGATCAACATTCAGCCTAGGACTGAATGCTCAGCTTGAGGCTGAGGAACATTCTCTGGGAGAATGGAGATCCTGGTCATGGACCAGATGGTTGATCAACATGTCCCAGTCTAGGACTGAGGTTCAGCCTTGAGCTGAAAGCCATTCATTGAGAATGGAAGATATTGTTGTCCCCTCTCCTAATCGGTTATTGCTAGGTTGCTTCTCAAGGGACTGGCCACCCCTTGGCGATGTCTCTAGTACCTAACCCTTAGGAGCAGCGTTAAGGACAAAAGGATTACACCATCCATTTGGATCTTCTCCCTTATACAGTGATGACAAAAATATATAAACTATGTATCTTAAGAGAGAGAAACGTCTTTGGTCTTGTTGGTTCTATTTGATTGCTTGTCCACTTTGATCTTGTGGTTGTTGACCCATGGTCCTATTCTTACTTGATCCTAGCACTCTCACTTTTGTGCTCCTTTGACTATGATGACCTAAGGGTTTATTAAAGACCATTGGACCATGTTTTATTATGTTTTGATATAGGGCCTTGTCCCACTTATTTTTTTTTCGTCTAGTTACTTTATGTTGGACCTTTGATTTTTCACTTTATGATAATTTCATTGATTATTTATTTTAATCTTATTAATAAAATCTTTATGATTTTATTAATTAAGAATTTGTGATTTTATTAATAAAGTTTTATTTTATTTTATTTTAAAGTCTTACTTTTATTTTATTTATTATTTATTTGTTTTTAACCCTTGGACCATTGGTCCCTACTTTTATTCTATTTATTATTTACTTATTCCTTATTTTATTTTTATTTATTTATTTTATCCTAAGTTTTCATTATTATTTTATTCCTAAGTTTTCTAAATCTAATTCTATATAAACCTTACAAACTTATGATTCTCACATATCTTACGTGAGCTAACATTTTCACTTTTATTTCTCTCGGGTATTATTGTCGGGTCTGCTCCTACATTGAATTTTACTCTACGGTTTTCTCTTCACGATAATTCTGTCACGGGTTTTGTTCACGGCTTACCTTCACGGAATCTCTGTCTCGGGTTTGCCCTCACGGGTCTTCTTCACGGCTTAGCTTCACAGTTTCTCTGCCACGGGTTTATGTTTACAGCTTCCTCTTCACGCATTTCTATTCCGGGGTTTCGAGTTTTACTTCTCGGCTGTCTCTCTCCACGTTTTTTTTTTATGACTGTCACTCCTCGGGTATGACTTTTCACGGCTGTCTCTCCACTGTTCTACCTTCACGATTTCTCTCCCGGCCTGCTCCTTCACGGCTTTAGTTCACGGGGTCTCTTTTCGCGGCTGTCTTTACGGTCTGTTCCTTCACGGCTTTAGCTCACGAGTTATTCTCTCCACAGCTGTCTTTACGGCCTGCCATCTTCACGACTGTTGCTCTCACGGTCTTTCTTTTTTTTTTTTTTTTTTTTGATATAGCATTTTTTATTTTGGCTGTTTCACTCCACAGCTTTATCCTCACCGTGTTCTCCTTCACGGCTGTGATCTCCTTCACAGCGTTTCTATTTTTGGCTGAAGCTTGTGATTGTCTCACGGTTCTTTATTTTGGCTGTGTCATTTGATTGACTCACAGCTTCTCCATTTTGGCTGAAGCATGTGACTGTCTCACGGTTCTTTATTTTGGCTGTGTCATTTGATTGACTCACAGCTTCTCCATTTTGGCTGAAGCATGTGACTGTCTTATGGTTCTTTATTTTGGCTGTAGCGTTTGATTGACTCACAGCTTCTCTATTCTCGCTGTAGCATTCAGCAGTCAAGCAGTCATCACTAATTGAACTCTGAGTGAGTGTTTGCTTACGTTCTTGATCTTTGTAGTCTGCAGCATCTGTGTGTCTTTCTTACTACTGTCATTTTAATTGAAGAACTTGAGGTCTGTTTTATTCTACCTGAACTTTCTCTCTCTTAAGGTACGTATATGGTTTATCTAGTTTGACTTGTCCTTTCAGTGACAAGATCAAAACTATCTGAGTATAAGTTGAATCCAAATGGTTGTTTTAATTCTTTAATGCAGTTCATGTTTATTTTACTATAGTTCATTTATTTTATTTTTCTGAACTTAGTATTTGATGATTCTCGAGGACCAACATTAATGCAGTGACTAAATGGAGCATTAAGTTGAAAGAGATGAAAATTATGTTATTTATGTTTTAATCAGTTTAAATTTAAACTATGCAGTACATTTGTTTACATGTTCTTGCATCAAGGTTTTTATATGTGATAAAACGTACATAACCTGAAATTTTAACAAGAATAAATGTCATTGATGACATGCTTGCTGCAGGATGCTGATTATATTGCAGAGACCTGTAATGGACACATTTCTTCAGGTCACACAAGATTGCCTCCTTGACAAGGTCCTCTTTTGTGGCAGTTTCATGGATATGTGTTTCACACATACACACAATTTTATATAAATTTATACAAGATAGAATGGAAAACATGAGTGTTCTGGTTTTTGATAAAACTGGAGATTAAGCTATCTAATATGCCCATAGTGTAATATCGCAAGTGGAAATGTTTGAGAAAGAGAGGATTCTTGTTGCACATTAAAGTTAGTGATGCTTTCCAGTAGTTGCTGTTAGAGAGAAAGGTGTATCTCGGGATGTCCTTCATGTTCAGATGCCTAGCATGGAGGTGCATTTTCATTATAGGCATCAGGATGGGATAGAGGGTGATATGCACTCTACCAGGTGTCATGAATCTAGCGGTGGATGCATGCACACCTTTCAGGGTGATTTGCCTTACGCATGTAATATTTTGCATGCAACCTTTTTAATTAAAAAGCATGCAAAAGCGAGATTTTTGCATGCACCATATTAGGGTTTTAGAAACCCTAATCAGTAAGTGAGTGGATATAAGGAGGCTAGGGGTCACCGGAAAGGGTTACTTTACAATTTCTTCAGAGTGAGGGCACACTTGTGCATGTAGAAGGCGTGTTCTTGAGAGGAGGGGCGCATCTGAAGAGGGAGAGAGTGAGTGGATCTGTACCAGCTTGATTCGAGGCACTGAGCAACCATTATAGTGTGCAGTGAGGCTATCTACACAGAGGGAGCTCAGAGACTGAGCTAGGGCAACTTCACATAGGAGAGGGGCACACTTCTTGAGGAGAGGGGGTGCACTTGTTAGTGGGTGTTTCCTTCTAAGTCATACTTAGTTGGATTTCAAGTGAGCCGTCAAAGCTTGAACATGTCAAAGTGTTCATTATCAGAGTTCAGAATGTTAAATTTCATACATTCATAGCATAAAACATAAATGCATTACCAAGATTACTAGAAGTAAGACAAAGCACAAAAGAACAACACAGAGTTTACCCTGGGAAACCCAATAGGGAGAAAACCTAGCAACCTTCGCAGAGAGATGATAATTCTGAGATCAGAGTACAAATGAAGAAAGAGAGAGAAAGTGAAAGTATCTTTCACAAGTAGCCAACCCAAATAAGCCTCCTTCTTCTAGTGATGCGAAAATCAGCTCCTCCAAGTGATGCACACTTCACAAGTGTGAGAATGAGACTAATGAGGTGCACAAGCCTCATATTTATACATGTGCGAAACTGGAAATTCCCTTATGGGGCCGACTTGTCTTTGGGGGCAATAAATATTTTATTTTTAATTCTTTTATTAATTTCTTTTGCACCCAAAGACTTACATTGATTCTTTCATGTGTTTACATAATTGTTTACATAGGGTTCTTCTCCCTTAGGAGGTATAACCAAGTACAATGATGGTACAATAAAATATAATAAATAATATCTTCCGAAGTTGTACAAAATCCAACACTCCCTCTCAACGAGGAAGGTATTCTTCGGTCTTCATTTGCGTCACGATCATCTGGGTTTCATCTTGTACTCAACTCTGTCTCTATCATCGTTTTGCATGCTGAAGGTTGTCCACACAATCTCTGTGCATCATCATCCCCAGCCCTTTAGTGAGTCCGGGAGAATCACTCAATCCTGGACATCTGAGATATACAGCTATACCATCTCTTCTATACAATTTGCTACCTGTCTGTCTCATCTGCCAATGGGGTCCTCCCATATCTGGCTGAGATCTCAGACGAGCAAAAGGGCACGGCCATCTACTGACTGTCCTACTCTTCTGCCTATGAGATTTATCCCATATCTGGTTGAGTATCTGGACTGTAGAGGTACTTGTGCAACCACACGGCCAATTGCTGACTGTCCTACTCATATGCCTATGAGATTTCTCTCATATCTGGCTGAGTAACTGGACTGCAGAGGCACCAGTGTGAACCCGACCAACTGTTGACTGTCCTACTCATCTGCTTATGGGATTTCTCCCATATCTGGCTGAGTAACTGGATTGCAGAAGGTACCTGGGTGAGCCCGACCAACTGCTGACTGTCCTACTCATCTGCCTATGAGATTTCTCCCATATCTGGCTGAGTAACTGGACTACAGAGGCACCTGGGCAAAGCAAGGCAAGCATCTCATCTTTCCCTCTCAAGGACTGAAACGCTCTCTTCGGCTCCAAGTCTTCCGCGAAAGCATTTGAACTTTACTCTGGGAAGTGCCTTGGTGAGAACATCTGCAGTCTGGTCGTCTGTCGGCGCACCTTTCTGCACCATATCACGAATGAAGTGATATCGAATCTCGATATGCTTTGACCTGTCGTGAAATACAGGATTCACTGACATCTGCACACAGCTCTGGTTATCGTAGTGAATCACGGTCGGCTTTGGAATCTGGCCGAACAATCTTGCCAGGAGTTTACGAAGCCAAATTGCTTCTCGAGCTCTTGTGCTAGCAGCCATGTACTCGGCCTCTGCAGTACTGAGTGCTACTGAGTTCTGCTTCCTTCTACACTAGGAAATAACTGCAGAACCCAAACTGAAGCAACATCCAGAAGTACTCTTCCGATTTGCAACACATCCGGCCCAATCTGAGTCTGTAAACCCCTGCAACATCAGGTCACCATCTAAAGCATATTTCAATCCATATCCCACAGTGCCATGTAAGTATCTGATCACATGTTTTGAAGCAATCCAATGAATCTGCCTCGATTCGCACATGAACTGACTGAGGGCATTCAAAGCAAGACATATATCTGGTCTGGTGTTGGTTAGATACATCAATGACCCACTCAACTGGCGATAAATGGTGGGATCAAGCAAATCAGACTCTGATGTAGAATCTCTTAACTTCTGATGTAGAATCTGATGTATTATTGTCCCAGGACCTTCTATTTCATGTTATCATTGCATTTTACTTGTATTTCCTCCATACTTGACCTCTCTTATTGAAATCGATTTTCCTTGGATTGACAGGTAGAGGAGGGCGCACTTGTGGGCTAGGGCATCAATTTGGCAAGCAAAATCAACGATCTCTCATTTGATCTCTGCGGGAATCTTCCTCAACATCAAGACATCTCTCTTCATCACTCAGGTATGATCTCAAGGTAATTTCTATCTCCATGATCTATCCACTTGTCTAAAATATTTCAAACCCTAATTAATCAAAACCCCCATTTTACATTTTCTTAGATCTACTAAGATCTAGTGGCTTCTTGGGTAAGAAATTTAAAACCCACCTCTATAGTATCCATGGCATCCCGGATCTATAGTTTGGTGAGGATTGGCCTCCATTTGACCCTCTTCCCAATGCACTTAACCTCTCCAAGCAAGGGCGCACTTCTTGGTTTGGGTGAGTTAACCTAGATCTAGTACGTGGGTAGTTGAGATTCCACTTGATCTATAATCTACATATCCAATAACCTACCCCCAGATTGTCACTTTTTTTATTTCTACCTTGTGGGCCCTATTCCACATTTTAAGGGATTTAATCCCCATTTTGGACCACTTGGTATCATAAAACTCAGATCTAGTAAGATCTAACCCTTGGATGGCCTTGATATTTTAGATCCATATTGTCACTTGATCAACCTACTTGGATCTAAAATTTGGATGTCGTTGGACTTGTCTTGATCCATTTATCCCCATTTTTACCCTCCTTGGGCAAAGTCGCACTCCCTTGGAGATTGGAGTTGGTCCACTTCTAGGACCTGGGTACATGAGATTTCAGTGGATTTGGAACGGGCATATTTCAAAACCTAGGTCTAGTTGGTCACTTTGTCAAATCTTGCCTTGGGAATAACATTCCTTGTTTTAAGGGATTGTGGTCCACTTAGGTCAAACCTTGAATCTTTAGATCTAGACTTAGTACTCCATCAAACCTTTAATTGCCCACCTGTCTCATGTAATAGGAGTCATCAACCACAAGTTAACTTTATTTTGACTCCATTATCCCAATTCCCAAGGCACTGGTCTCTCTCCAAGTCAATTCGACTTTCCTAGATTGTTGGATTAACTTGTGGTTTGACCCTTGTGTGGTGGACTAAACCCTTTGATGTCATCATACTTCATGATCAAGCTGGTCACTTGTACTAGTTAGCCCCAATTCAACCCCTAAACTACTCTGCATTGGACACGGTTCCCAAGGCAGTGGATTTTCTCACAATTGACTAGTACTTTAATCCTGGATCTCATTTCACATATCATAAGTCACTCTCACATCAACAATGAACCAAAGCTATACTCATTGAACCCCTCACTTGTCTTGTGACTTCATCCTTAGGTCTAGGATAAACCATACACCTTACTTCACTTAGTATTAACTTGATTTGGTGTCTTGGTTTGATCTCTCCTGTCGGGAGTAGATCAGGTCTCCCCCTTTGTTGTCTGGGTTAGTTAACATAAAGTGAAGGTTGCCTCGACTGGCTTGACAACCATCTATTGGAGGTCGAGGTGATCGTGGTTGCACCTTTTGAGTTGCCCTTCCCTATTGCCATCCATTTATGGATACATCCACCGGGGTAGCTACAGTTTAGGTGATAACAAGGATCTTGATTGAGTTTCACTCAGGATTTTGTGGAGGCCACTTTGCAGCGAATACAACTGCCCACAAAATCCTTCGAGTTGTGTACTATTGGCCAACCATCTTTGCAGATGTACACAAACATGTTACGTGCTGCCAAGAGTGCCAACTGTTCACTGGGAAGCAGAAGTTGGCTGCTCTTCCCCTTGCACTTGTACTGGTCCTTGCCCTCTTTCAGCAATGGGGGCTTGATTTCATCGGCAAGTTTAAAGATAATTCAAGCAATGGATTCAGTTGGATCCTCACGACTATCGATTACTTTACCAAGTGGGTAGAGGCCATACCCACCAAGACGACCACTAAAAAAATTGTTATGGACTTCATTGAGGATAAAATCATCACTCGATTTGGTATCCCCCTTAAGATAACAACTGATAATGCCAAAGCCTTTAGCTCCATCGACATGACATCTTTCTGCTTTAAGTATGGCATTACCCTATCCCATTCATCTGACTACTACCCATAGGGAAATGGACTTGCTGAGTCCACTAATAAAAACCTGATGAACATCCTTAAGAAAACTGAGGGAAATAACAATAAAGCATGGGATAGTAAGATCAAGTATGCACTTTAGGCCGATAGAATCACTAAGAAGAATTCTAGTGGAAAGTCTCCCTTTGAATTGGTATATGGTCTCACAGCTGAATTACCTGTTAGCATGCAAATACCAGTTTTTAGAATGATAATGGAATATGGTTCGGAAAGGGAAGAGATGGAACAAAGAATTAATCAAATTATCGAGCTTGACGAGAGTAGAAGAGCATCCTTAGATCAGATCCTAAGACATCAAGAGAGCGTGAAGGGAACATTTGATAAGTCTGCAAAGCCTAGACCTTTCAAGATTGGGGACACAATCCTCTTATGGGATAAGAGAAAAAAGAACCGGGAAAGCATGGAAAATTCGACAGCCTCTGGTAGGGGCCTTTTATTAAATGTGACCTTGCCGGCACAAACTCTTTCATACTCAACACTATGGAAGGAGAGAGGTTGAATCTACTTATGAATGGACAACATCTGAAGCTGTTCTACAACAATGACCTCTAAAAATACCCATGGGGGCATTTCAGGGGTTTTCTAAACCCTCTCTTGATTTATTTTATTTGATGTACTTCTATCTTTTGTATCATATTTTTGTACCATATATGCTTGTTGAAATGACCATGCCCCATGGGGTTTGTAATAAAGTGTGCTAGTATGGGGGTCTGAGTGGCTCGGTTCCGTAATACTTGATAGTCAATTAGGGTATTCCAAGGAGTTTTTTCACTCGTCGATTATGCTTTGCCTTTAGCCAAGTAATAATCGATGAGTTTTTCTCCTACAACCTCCAAAGCTGGAATGCCCGAATTTGGCGATTAGGCCTTGGGGAGTTATTAGAGTCGAACTGTAAAATATGAACCTACTAGACACTATTTGTATGTTCTATGGTCATTTCCCAAGTCCCTAGGTGTGATAAAAAAATCGTCTGGAATTTTTTTACCAGACGCGTTGGATTTTTTATTTTTTATTATTTTAATAATTAAAATTTTCAATTAATTAAGCCATTTTACCATGGTTTAATTGAAAATTTTCAAAATGTAATAATTAAGTGGTTTGGGGGTGGATTTTGGCAAATAAAGACTCATTTTCTAAGCCAAAGTGTCCATTTAACCCCTAAACCCTCTTATCCTAAGTTTCAGACATTTATTTGGCCTTGTAATTAAATATTTTCTCAAAATCAATAAATGAAGAATATTTAATTAAAATATTCAGAAAATATTATTTTAGAGAAAATCCAAATCTCTCCAAAAAAGTCCAAATTGAATAAATAAAGAGGCTAAATGACATGGTGAGAGGCATTTATGATGATTCCAATCACACCCACTTGATTCAAGAGCATTATTGGAGCATTGTACTCATCTCTCTCTTGGGATTTGTGCCTTCTCTCCCAGGAGGGCGACTTGGGTGAGATGGTACTCAACTGTTGGATGGGTGATGAAAGCAATGCATGACGGTGGGCGCCTTGCCTAGTTGGAGGCCAAGTCACCCTCAGACTTCAGTCAGAAGCTCAGTTAACTCCACAATTAAGAGCTTGGCTCTCTCTCCCTCAAGCCATTTCGATATAGGTTATTGGTCTCGTCTTTTTGTATAAATAAGAGGTCTTGCCTCACTCTTCAGGGTGGATTATTTGTGCAAGAAACCTCTGCCAAGATTGTAGTGTAATATTTTTGCCTTTGTGCAACATTGAATAAAATTGAGACTTTGGAGGTCCACTTGGTGCATGCATGGTTCATGATGACTTATTGAGGTAATATTTTTCAATGTTTATGCATGCTTATCTATTTGAGTTTGGATCTAGCTTAGAGGGCTTGTTATCAAGCACATAGGACAAATATTTGTAGACTTCAAGTTATTTGTTGATGTTTAGTGTTCAAAAGATTTTAAAGTAACATGTTTTAGTTGGACTCAATACATGCTTTTTGAGTTTTCTTTATACTAACATACTGGATCTAAGCTCTTTTGTTTAAGTGTGTGTGTATAAGTTTCAGGCTATTTCTTGGAGTAAGGGATGAGCTAGGTTGCATCTCCCCCTTCTTCAAGCCTCAAAGGGATCGTTGTCCTTGAATGCTCATTGGCATCTACGTAGGCTCTTCTTAATCCAAAGATCCAAAAGGTGTCTTGTTTCTTCTCATCTCCACCATCAAAGACAAATTCAAATCTCTCCTGGTTACCATAAGCGAATCTCGATCTTAAAGGTTCTTATCTCTCTTGTATTCGCTTTTTTGTAAAGGGTGCAATTTTCCTAAATTCATCATTATTTAAGTATGCACTTCTTTTGCTCAAAGTAGATAAAAGTTTCATAGGTTTTTTTGATCCACTTCATTTTCTAGATCTATTTGTCACAAGCTTAATTTTCAAGATCTAGTCCTTTTGTTTGATTTCTTTAAATTTTGTAAGTCCATTTTTTCTACTTGTTTGATTGTCTTTTGCCCTAGGAAGAGTGCCAAAAACATCTCAAAAAGTGCCCAAAACACCTTGAGAAAAGTGCCAAAAAGCACCTTTAAAAAGTGCTAAAAACTTGCCTTGGAAAACGTGCCCCATTCTTGCCTTGATAAGCGTGCTGTTGGCAGCCTTATTAGCTCACTGTTTTCAGCATTTTCAATTGTTCAAAACAGTCCCAAAATCTCCAAAAAACAGAGCCCTTTTTGCCTTGGGAAACGTGCACAATTTTTTCTCAAAAAGCGTGCCAATTTCCAGCCTTGATAGCTCACTGTTTTCTACTCTTTTTGCTGATTTTACAGATCTGGAAATTCATCCAAAACAGTCCCAAAAAAGTCCAAAAACACTCCCTAAAAAATTCCAAAATTTTGTCTTGAAAAATGTGCACAAGTTGTCTCGAAAAGCGTGCAATTTCCAGCCCTTTTAGCTCACTGTTTTTTGGTCTTTTATCACTATTTTGCATGTTATTTTGTCTCCTTTGGCATTCCTTTCTTTGTCCATTCATCTTTCTCTTTTTTTGACTTGTCACTTTGGTTGACTTTTCTTCACCCTTTTTGGTCTTTTTTCACCATCTCTTTGGTTTTCTTCTTTGATCTCTCCATTTTTGCTAGCTTAGTTTCCATTTTCTCATCTAGATCTAGTTTACATTTTGATTCAATTTTCACTTCTTTAAGCTTATATAAAATCAAATTTCCATTTTCACACTTTGCTTGAGTGTTGGTTTGATTCCAAGATCTCATCTTGCATACTAGTTCATTTCTAGATCATAGTTCATTTGTGGTTTTGCTAACACCATAACAAGTCTTTGTTGAGAGCTCTTATCCATAGGTTAAGAGAAAATCAAACAAGCAAAGAGCCCAAAGGCTAATAGCAAAACGAAGCAAGCAAGTAAGCAAACCATAAGACTCCTTGAAAAACACTTCCCCATTCTTCATTCCCCATCCATTATTGTGCTTTCAAGAGGAGAAGAAAACCAAAGAATATTGTAACAAATCAAATAAAAGCAAGTGGAATAACGGGTCCCACATCCCCACTTCCCCCATTTGGGGGAAGCCTGTATCGCCCATTGTCTGATTTTTGCATTTTATTTTGCTTTATACCTGCACAATAAACTGTTAGAATAAGTTAGATTAGCTTCATTTCTTATAATTGCTAGATCTTAGAAGTTTTAGTATTGTCTCTTGAAGCTCTAGTTTAGTTTCATTTTCTGACATACTGCTAGATTAGTTCTTATTGCTTAGATTAAATTTCTTGTTTTCATATAAAACTGCTAAAAAGAACACTAAATCTCTTGAATCTCACTGAAAAGTGGATCAAGAGTGCTCTATGTCGGAGAGTTCATTTTTTGTTTGAGCTTTTACTAACCCCCTTGCTTTCCCGAGTACGGTCTCAGACCTGAAAGAGACTCTTGGGTAGATTAGATTTCATTTCAATACTTGTTTTTTGCATCTCATAAATCTCTTGAATCTCGCCATAAGGCGGATCAAGAGTGCTCTCTGTCGGAGAGTTTATTTTTGGTTCTTTTCACACATCCCCTTAAAATTAGAATTTATTATTTTCTATATCGCGTATGCTCTACCCAATTTTGGGATACTCAAAAACGGTACAGGTTCTTTAATTTTCACATTTAACTCCAACTTTAACCTTAATAAAATTTGTTCCCGCAAACCAACGAAAATCAAGCGTTGATCGTCAATACTTGAAAGTGGGCAAATTCTGCCTGGGGAAGCTGGAACCACTATACCTCGATCTTAAAAGCACACTTAGGCTACATCCCTGGTTGGTGTAGTGTTGAACACCGCTTTGGAGAATTGGATAGCCAACATGTTCTCGTACGGAGCCACTTAGAGTATTTTCCGGACATATTTCCAGTACCGCAAGGTATATCTTGGAAATTCCCTCACCCATAACAATCAACTCACCATTTAAAAATTTACAATAAAATTTACCAAGAACACTCGCAAACCGATTTCAAGCACACCAGGACTTGTAATCAACATCCCAAGCACATGTTTTGACTCCATAAGGCACTGGTCCTTCAATTTGTTTATTCATTTGCTTATTATTTGGAGTACATATTGTTATTATCATGTTGTGGATGCCATATTTATAAATTATCAATTGGTTGTGTATCTTTCAATTATCTTTGCAAGTATATGCTTGGTACTATCTAATTCAATTATTGTAAAACCTCACAAAAACCTCCTAAACAACATCCATCCGCATCATACATACCGTTAACTTTAAAACACAAAAAGCCTTAGAAACTCTTTTTAGGGACTAACCCCCTTGGCTTCGTTAGGAGTTTGCCTAAACGGAGGAGTCAGGATCAGGTTACAACACCTGACTCTTTGCTTGCCCCCAAGGCCACACCTTTCCCACTTGGGAAACAACTTTTGAAAGATTTCTGCTACTGTTGTGCACATCCGGTGGACAAGAATAACAATATATCAGAGATGAAATATTTATGACCTTAATTAATGATAAGAGTGGACTGTTGATGGCTGTAGTAGCTTGACATAACACGCAGAATTATGTAGAGGGCTGACTGATGGTGCACTGTTCCTTACATTGGTCAAGATAACAGATCTGAGATATATTTGTATGAGGCTGCTCCGGATGATAACATGAACAATCTCTTGTTGTATATGCCTTTATTTGATATAGCGTGTTGCTAGAGAGATTATTACTTGCATGCAATTAAATATCAGTCCAATGTTAAGCAAATGGGCCCAACTAGATAGGAGACACCCAACAAGATGTTGAATGGCACTTGGGGGAGGAGCTACGCCTTCATTTAGAGTTTTCTCTACTGTAAACAATGGATTAACATCCTACATGGCATAATAAATCGCTGATTTCTCCAAATAGTTAATGACAGTCAAAGATGGAGACACCCTTCAATGAAATGTATGCAATCCTTTACATGGACCTTCAACCTTTGGAATGGGAACGTTGGTCATCTCAATCGATCTGATTCTTCTACTGATTTAGACTCCTTCCTTCACTATGCAGAGATTTCTACACTTGATGCGCCCTTCTCAGACTTTAGGTATTGTTGCCGCCTTTTACACACCTAGGGGGGACGCGGCAGGAAACCTTCAAGCCGCTCGGTGTGTCCTTGGGGGCAAGTGAGAGTCAAGTGCTGTCACCTGATTACTCGACTCCTCCGTCTAGGCTTACTCCTAGCGAAGCCAAGGGGGGTGGTCCCTATAAAAATAATCTAAGGCTTTTAATCTATAACAAAGGATAAAGGTCTATTCTAGGAGTTTAAAAAAAAAATGATGAGATGATAAAATATAACAACAAAGCACTGCTTGTTAATTAAATCAAATAGCTAACCCAACATAAGATAAATAAGCATTCACGACATTTATGATTGATACTTAAACACAGAAAAATAAAGACCAGTGCCGAGAATGTAAAAATGCTTGTAAATACTGTTGTGTGGGGTTGCTTGTGTAGTCTCAGTGAAAGTATTGCAGTGGCTCGGTTGGTAAATTTTATAGTTATTAAATGAGTAGTTAAGGAGTGGGTTGATTTTTGGTTTGGCCCAAAAGAAAACCTAAACTTCGAACTGAGTGCTCTAGCAACCTTACCAAGTGTCCAACCAGGTGAGGATGAACCCGCTTAAGAACCTGCTGACTCTGTGGATTCAGTCCATGCAACCTCTCGAGTTCTTAGAATTGGATTTTAATGGATTGTCCTATTAACACTAATTACCTTGCACCTGTTTCTGATTGAGCCAACTGTTCCGACTAAGCTGCAGTAGTCAAGAGCATACTCCGGGTTTGGGGCGTTGTTCGCTTTATTAAGACGTGTGAGTGGATGATTATTCTAAACTAAACCCCAAGCATAAAGCAAGGGGGGTTAATTTTAGGATTAAATTTTGAGCACAGAATAATAATTCGAAATAAACACAAAAGCATGTAAAATGATAAACGGGTCCTTGGAGGACGTTGTGTGTTTGAGTGTGTTATTTAATTACTACTGCTTGAATGAAAACTAATCTAAAAAAAAAAAAAAAAAAAAAAAAAGGGTGCGAATCCCCCCTGGGGGGATTGGGTTCAGGCGCTGGAATTGCCTGCTGTGCTCTTTTTATTTTTTGATTACAACTTGGAAACTTAAAAGAAATACTGCTTGCCCTTTATCATTAAGGAACAAGTCAGTTTACAATGTTTAAGAGAAATAACGATGGTGCTTGAAACTGGTTCTCTCTGGGTGGTTCAGGAAGCTCCAAATGCAAGTTTTATTGAAAATTTTCACTCCAACCTGTGATGAAATCAAAACAGATCAGCGAGCTATATAAGTTAGAAAATGACAATCAGAACACTTTAAGAGTGTTCTGACAATGCTAGAAAATTATCAGAATGAGATCTAATGCAACTAGTATGTGAAAACGTATTTTTGGGCAACTTTTTGGGTTTTTAAACTAACTTTCAAATGACTTTTTATGTGCAGAACCAAAAAACTAGCGAGCTAAAAAGTTTGTAAAATGCCTAAAAACAACTAAGAAATTACTCTTTTTCAAAATGCAAACTAAGTCTGAAAAATGAAGCTAAAAGGTGCAATGAAACGAGACAAAAGGTAACTAAGAAGACAAGCTAGGGAGCTTGCCTTGCTAGGATCTTTGGCTTCTCTCTTTCGAGTTTGCAAGCCAAATTACAAGCCTAACAATGCTAGATAAATCTTTTACAAGCACTTCTTCACTAATGAACCTTTAAGATTTGGACTTTGATAAAATGAAAGCATTAGTAAAGGATACCAGATCCACTTCATAGGATATCAAAATTTTAGATCTAGAACAATATGGAAACAGTAACCAAGATAGAATAAATGAGGGCTTGAACGAAGGTGATATAACCGGTTTTGAGTGAGAAAGACTGGGCGAATGGAGACCATATGCAAGTGAACACGCGAGGGACTACACTTCCTTTTATAACTTCAAAGATTGGCAAACTAGCATGTATGCCTTCTCAATGAGATCAGATTACCTGCAAGAAACCTCACAACAAACCTTGCACAAGCGGATTAAGAGACACTGATATAAATCATATAAAAGATAAACTGAAACATGGACATTCAAACAAGATATGACCAATGTTTAAGATATACTTCATACAATTGATAATAAAGAATAAAATATAGATTCTACTCTTTACCCTACTGAAATAATAAATTTCCTTCAAAGGTCAGCATGAATCCGAACAATAAACAAAGCTCATGAAGAGACACAGATTACCTCCATGGGATTTAAGCATTAGACATCCACACATTTAACACGAGTCCACAATATAGCCTCCAAAGCCTTAACTTTATTCTCAAGAACACAGAAATAATACAACAATAATAGAGCAGAGGTTCCACCTTCCGATCATTACAATGGAGCCAAGCTCCTCCATTTATAGCAAATGGCAACCCAGCTAGGGCGCAAAACCCTAAGGAGACAATCTTTTAGTTTGTAGAGCAAGCAACCTCAAATGGCCAATGGCAATGCACCACCATACTTGGACAAAAGCTTATGAAAATAGAAGCTGCCCTCTTGTGAAATCATCTCACGCGTGAGGAGGATGAAGGCAAATTGATGTTTCCATATTCGTTGGAGAGGCGAGTTGGTGGTTATCCATATGGATATGCCACCTCACAAAAGATAGGAGCCCATACATATCATAAAACTCAGCCTCAATCGAACTGTACGGCGGTGAGGGATGGCCCACGTGAAGATTATAGAACTTGGTATTTGAAACCATATCTCATGAGTATTTAATATATCACTTGACCATTACTTATGCAATCGCTTAACAAAACCGAACATATGCCATGTCACTTTGCTGCCCCACCACTTCTTGAAAATCGCCCAAGAGCCAATTCGTACGACCGAGTAAGGAAAGCATGGCCCACGTGAGCTCCACTTCGTATGGTTTTTGGAAATAATATTCAACCTTTTAATTTATAACAAAGGTTTTGAGTCATAGTTTAACTTCCCATCAAATACCATATCTCTCCTCCAATCACAACGCTCACGGCCAAGTGGAGAAGGCCCCACGTGAAGCAACCGTACGGTTTTGATTTAATGTTATAAACTTTAGATTTGTCAAAAATTAAATGCCTTGGTACTTTAGTAAAGTCGCTCCTCTTTTAGTGATGTCATGCCATGTCAATTAACATGTGCATTATTCAATTTTTAAATAACTTTGACTTTTGACCATAGTGCATTTTGATGCATTTTTTAGCATTAAAGTGCCAATCTGAAGTTTTGATAGGAAAAACTGCTCCACGGGGCGCTTTGACTGCCCGAAAGATAGGAAAACCGGGTACCAGAGCAAAGAGGATGCTCTGAGCTTGAAAATGAGCATCCCTGCGTCAAATTCCGACTCCGGATAAGACTTTTATCACCTTTTGAAATTTTTTAATTAAACCATTAAAAAAATGGCTTAAAAATGCGGAAAAATATTTTTTCTCGGAATCGACTGAAACTTCAGGGGAACCTAGTACATGACAAAACGATAAAATTCTAGCGCCTAGCATGTTTATACATGTTACAAAATGGGCTCTAATAATCCCCTAAGGCCTAACCCCCACTTTGGGCATTCCAGCTTTGGAGGAGCAGGAGAAAATCTCATCGATTATACTCTCGGCTAAAGGCAAGGCATAATTGACAAGGGAAAAAACTCCTTGGAATACCTTCTTTGGTTGTCAAGTCCTAGGGAACCGAGTCACTCAAAGACCACCATGCTAGTACACTTATTACAAACCCCGTGGGGCACAGTCATGTACTACAAAAACTGACAAATGGGCCCTGAAAAGGCCAAACTTGGAACTTCTGAACTCTAAAAAAAGGCACAAGTAAATGTGCAATACTGGCGGCTCACTGAAGTCCAACTGTAGTGCAACTCAGTTGGTAACAGGTATTATATAACTCGACCCCATGATTCAAACTTAGTGTTTGTGGATACCCGCTCCAATAGTAACCAGCTCTCTCCTCCACTCAGGCTTCCAAGAGACATGCGCCCTACCTCAACAAGGAAACCCTTTCAGTGGTGGTCTCCAAAAATGGTCATTCACTTAGCTGTATGAAACTCAACACCGCCCTAGACAAACTCACAAACTCCTTCGAATTGATGTACATAATAGTAGATCTGGTTGATCTACCTCATACTTGGCTTGGATGGATAGATTTCGCCATCGAAACCTAGGTGGTCAAGGTAATTTGCTCTCAACACCAATAAGCTCAGAGAGCTCTCCAATTGACTTCTCAAAGATGAATAATAACAATGAATACATTGTCATTCACTTTTTCTTCTTTTACTGCTCTTTTTTGACCTTTGCATGCCACATGCAACTTTACTTACGCATGCATGCAATTTTAATTACTCATGCCACATGCATTTTGAATTACGCACTGCATGTTGCGCATGTCACTTGATACTACTTAATTGGTCCCCTTTTCCACTAATGACTTCATATCCTTGCTAATAGTGTGCTTTTATTCCTATGTGGCATCAGTCATTAGTTAATTCCCTTGTTTATCATTACCCACTTGAACCTATGGGAATTGAATAGGTTAGGGGGTTGGTCTCTGACGCTTAAGTAGAAGAGAACATTATAGTCCTCCCTGCTCGAAATTCCTTGTCCTCAAGCAATTGTAAGCTTGGATGCTGAAGTACCTCTTCTCCTTCCCATGTGGCATCTTCAATGGGAAATTCCTTCCATTTGACGAGGTACTCCTGAATGATCCTGTTTCTCAGTTTTTTGTTCCCTAACCTGTAATATTTTCTCTGGAATCAATACTAGTTGCCCCTCCTCATCAAGTCGAGGTAGCTTAGATGATGTGGTGATCTGTTGGCTTACAACTTACTTCAGGCAAGATACATGGAATACATTATGAATTTTTCTCCCCTAAGGTCACTCATGCTCGTAAGCCACTTCTCCTACTCTCCTGGTAATCCTGTAAGGGCCATAGAAGCGAGGCTTCGATTTTTCTGCTCCTTTCTTCTTGAGGGAAGGCTGCCTATAAGGTTGTAGCCTCAAATACACCAAATCTCCCACTTCGAAGCTATGTTCAATCCAGTGCATATCTGCATACAATGTTTTCTGGTTTTGAGTTGTTTGCAAGTTGTCTTTGAGAACCTTAAGAATGTCCTGGCTGTCCTGAATTCAATCATTGGCTTTGGGTGCTCTGCTGTCTTCGAATATCAAGTCTGCAAAAGTTAGAGCATCATAGCATATAGTGCTGTGAAAGGAGTCATACCAATGGACATGTGGTAGGTAGTATTGTAACAATCTTCCCCTAGATGTAACTTTTTGATTCAAATCCTTTGTTGATTGACTACATAATTTCTCAAATCTCCCTCAAGCCATTTGGTTACTATTTCTGTCCGTTCGTCAGTCTTAGGGTGTTAACTAGTACTAGTAGCTAAATCGGTCCCAACTAACTTGAAGAGCTCTTGCCAAAAGGCACCTGTGAACCTGTTGTCCCTGTCACTAACAATGGTCTTAGGTAACCCATGCAATCTGAATACCTCCCTGAAGAATAACTCTGCTACTGGCGTTGTCGTATAATCTGAAGGAATAACGAAGAAATGAGCAAATTTGGTTAACTTGTCCGGGATGGGTAATTGCTGAAGCAGTCTTTCTGAATGGGTGTGTTCTACTTTGTTCTACTAGCAAGTGTTGCATTTCTTTACATGTTTTATTACATTGTCCTTGAGACCCTTCCATGAGAACCTCTCTCGAATCTGCCTATAAGTTTTCAAGAATCCCTGGTGTCTTGCCAACAGTGAATCGTGCGAGGCCTGCATGATCTTCTTTTTAAGTGCTGATTCGGGAACCAAGTAAATCCTGCCCTTGTAATAGATGATGTCGTCTACTACCCTGTACCTGTGATCCTGTCCCTGTCCATCAAATAATTCACAAGCAAACTTGTTTTTTGTGTACTCCACCAAGAGGTAAGACTTCCAATCTGCAGAAATATCCATAAGAGATAGTGTGGCTGACTGTCTAGAAAGGGAATTAGCTACCACGTTTTACCTTTCTAATATTCAATCTCAAAATCATTTGCTTGTATATTACTAACCCACTTTTGTTGCCTCTTATTTAACTCCTTCTATTCTAAGAAGTATCTTAAGCTGTTATGATCTGTTTTAATTTTGAATTTGCCACCTACCAAGTATTGCCTGAATTTGGTCAAGGCATATAAAATTGCAAGCATCTCCTTATCATATATCGAATAGTGGTGCTTGTACTCTTTGAGTTTACTACACTCAAAGGCTATAGGGTGATGATTCTGCATAAGTACTGCTCCTATACCCTCACATGATGCATCACATTCTAGTACAAACAGTTGGGTGAAATTTGGCAATGCTAGAATAGGGCATGAGCTCATCACCTTTTTCATTCTCTCAAAGGTTTTCTATGCCTCCTTTGACCAACTGAATGCCCCTTTCTTCATGAGATTTTTGAGGGGCGTTGTCAACTGTGAAAATCCCTTAACATATCGCTTGTAATAAGTACAAAGACCCAAGAAGCTTTTCAACTTAGTTACACTCTGAGGTGTGGGCCACTCCAGTATGGCTTTAATTTTGTCCAAATGAACTTACACTCCATTCACTCCTATCACATGCCCCAAATATAACATCTCCTGTATCCTGAAGTCACACTTGGACATTTTTGCATATAATGGTTCATTAGAGAGATTTTGAGGTAAAAAAAGGGCCTCCTAAGAGATGTACTACAAAAATATGAGATATATTAAAATATTATGAATTGGGGGTTTTATGGGGTAGGTATATATGACAAGTCACCTCCCACACTATTTTCTATGCACAATATAAATAACCATGGTTGAGTTACTTTTCAAAATTCACTAGAAATAAAATTAATAAAATAAGACTACATCGATGTGACTAAGATTCATTGTAAATTCCCAAAAATGTATTGTCCTTTAACATTTATTTGTCTTGAACTTGCAAATGAAATTAAATAATAAAAAACATTTTTAAGAGTTTTTTTTAACTTTTATGTTGACTTTTTATATTTAGTACTTTTCTTATGAATTTAATAATGTAATTTAATTGAGAATTTATTTACATGTAAAATGTCAATAATATTATTATAATCTACATTGCATTATTATTATTATTATTATTTATTAAATCTATTATTATTCTTTATTAGTTTGACATTATGTTATTAAATAGAATGGAGTGAATATATAATTTAAAATTAAAAACATAAAAATGATAATATATTATTTTATAAAAAAATGTGAAAGGAATTTCTTTATGAATTAAGAGTACTTCACTTGAAAATGACAATAATATTATTTTATGTGAAAGTGTGAAAAGACATTCATTATGAGTACTTTACTTGAAAATGACAATAATATTATTTTATGAAAAGACTATCATTATGACTCATGAGTACTTTACTTTATGACTTAAAAGTACTTACACCACTACCTTGGTTAACTATGTGTTTTCATCCACCATAGAAAATTTGACAAATAAGCATTCTTAACTCATGCAATGCCACCTCACCAAGGGGGATGATGTCATCTACTAGAATGTGATTGGTTGTATTTTATAGTACATTTTCTTTGTTTTGAGGCCCTTTTTTGACCTCAAAATTTCTCTAATGGCTCTCCCAAAATTCCCAATACCTCATCCAAATGTTGTAGATGTTCCTCCCATCTTTTGCTATAAATCAATATGTCATCAAAGAATACCAAAAGAAACTTACGCAACTGCTTATTAAATGTATGATTCATGCATGACTGGAAAGTAGATTGTGCATTTGTGAGTCCAAAACGCATTACCAAAAATTCATAGTGTTTGTAGTGGCAACGGAAAGCTGTCTTCGGAACATCCTGTTCCCTTACTCGTATCTAGTGATACCTAGATCGAAGATCAATTTTTGAAATGTATTTTTCACCCTGTAATTCATCCATTAACTCATATATCCTCGGAATTGGGGTGGGAATATTAGCCCTCAATTGCTCACACTATCCTCCTAGAGGTTGATGCATCGAGCATTTGCCTAGTATTAGCCATGTGACTTGGCTAGGGGTGGGACAAGTGGGATAGTGCCTTCTCTTGGACACCAAGTGGGGTGGAGAGATTAGTCCCTAAATGCTTAGCACAAGGCAATGCCTTCTCTCGAATACCAAGTGGGGTGGAGCGATTAGTCCCTAGATGCTCACTCATCATTTATGCACTCATCACTTATGCAAGCAAGAAGAAGACCATTGAACCTATGAGGAATGTGCAAGAAGAATACCTCCCTAGCTAAGAGGGAGTGTTGATGTTATTGTAGCTACGGGATGTATTCATGGCACGAAGGTCTAAGAGAATAAGTCAAGAAGACAAGTCGAAGAACCAGAAAGTTCTAGGAAGCCTTGGAAAGCATGGAAACAAGAAAAGTACACATCGGCTTTAAAATGGATTTGACCACATGTGAAGAGATATCAACGAGGAGAACTTTTCTATGATGAAGAAATAACCAAGGAGTCAAGTGTTAGGATGTTTAGACACTTAGGAGTTAGTTAAGATCAACTTGTTATAATATATCCGTTAGGAAAAGTGTGTTTCTTTAGTATGCATTAGTATGCATTTGTAAATATCTAATCCGATGGTCACGATATGTTCTAGACATAGAGTGATTCGACGGTTCAAATTCTCTTAGATCATAACTACCTTTGATTTGTGGCTTAACACCCGATTGGTCCATGATATCTATTTAAAGAGCATGGAGGGTCACTTGCTAGTTGATCGATTATGAGAAGCTCATTTATAACTTTCTTTCTTTTGCATAATAAACTGCCTCAAGTCGCTGTTTGGCCGGGGCCGTGGAGTGTTTCCCTTTCGAGGGTTGAAACCACGTGAAAACATCGGTGTGTTGATCTATGATTTGGTTGTGTGAGTGGTTGCTCTAGGTGTTCGGTCTTTTGGATTTATCCTGTGTAGTCGAACATGGTATCAGAGCCTTTCTAAAGAGCCGCTTCCATTGGTGATCTAGATTTTGAATTGGTGTTGCCGAAGCTGTGAAAGGGTTTCTGGTTCTGAAATTTCTGTGCATTTTTGGGCTATGAGAGGTGTTTCATTGTGCCCGGAGCGTCGTTTCCAGTGGGGAACATATTTCATTTCATTGAAAAAGGCTTACATTTGCCCAAGATACTTGTATTTCATCAAATCTAGAGGTTTATTGTTATAGTGACGTTTTTTTATTTAAAATAATTTTCTCATTTTCTTTTTAGATCTAGTCTTTTTTTTTTTGTTTCGGGTTGTTACCTTCTCTTTCAGCGTATGCTATTTGCCCTGCACCTTGTGCGATCTTGACAAATCAGAAACAAAAGAAAAATGGTTTTCTTTACTGTGTATGCTCTTTGCCGTGCACTTCGTGCGATCGCAACAAATTAGAAACAGTTGGAAAACATATACAGTTTGGGCAAGCTAATGAGGTCTAACCCCAAATTCTTGGCATATTATTTTTTTGTGTTTTTTGTTTCGGTTTATGTGGAGATTTGCAGGCAAAAATGTGTTTTTTTGGTAAGCACGAAGTTCGAGACAAAAGAGTTAAAAAAAAGCCCTTTCCTCTTTTCCATATTTTATGTACCTTTTAATATTAGCTCTTTTGGTTAAACGTTGCTTTATTTAATAAGAGGTCTTGAGTTCAAGTCTTCTTGTTAGTTACTTTTCTAAAATTGCATGTAATTTCTATTTTCATTTACTTTATTGTAAAAGTGCATCTCCCTTAAATTATAAAAGTGAGTCACTTAAAGTCTTTTAGTTTTTTGCATGCAATATTTAAAGTAACATTATTGTAAAAGTGAAACTCCACTTATTTTACAAAAGTGGTTCACAGAAAGCAACATTATTGTAAAGTGAGTTTAACAGATTAATCTTGGGAAGATGGGAGGTCTTTTTTTTTTAGTTGGGTCAATTCTTTGCCTACCTCGTATCTGTTGGGGTCAACCGCAACCATTTTTTTCAATCAAGCATAACGTTTTCATCCGGAGTCAGTTTTCAGTGCCGTTTGTTTTTAAACAGCCTTGTTTTTCGATATCTTTGCATCCAGACCGTTGGTTTCTGTTTTTTCGACCTTCATTGTATAGTATGGCCGCCCCATGTGATATTATACTTACTAGTTCCAACTATATCTCATGGAAATCTCGTATGGAGGATGTACTACAAAGTAGGAGACTTTATTGAATTACCTCGGGGAAAGAAACAGAGCCCCACTGATGCTGATAAGAAAATAAAATGGGCCATTAAATGCAGTGTTACATGGGTACGCGTTTTCGGACCCCATAAACTAGTTTCTTCGCTCCCACGTGATTTAGAAACTAGGAAACAAGTTTGGGTATGTTTCCACCTCGTACCCAAATCTAGAAATGATGGGAAATGCACAAAGGGGTCGTTTCCTCAAAAGGCAAAAACGTGGGTGAGTTTGCGGCCAAAAACTAAACACGTGGCAGCTTGTTTTCCCTCTGATTTCATTTTCCCTCCGATTTTCTTCACTTGTTCGTCTTCCACATGCGTGAGGGGCCCATTCGGGAGGGTTTAACTTTTATTTCCTTCATTTTGGGCACCGCGTTTTATTCTTCTATCTCCACTGATATTCGTAGTCAAGAGCCGTTTTTGTCGTTTTATTCTCCGCTGGCATTCGGCGTTCATTGGAGCTGGAAGTCTACAGAGGTCATGGGAGGTCTCCACTGCAAGTCTGTCGTTGCGTGAGGTTGAGTCTTCACCGCAAGTCCATCGTCGCACTGCAAGTCTGGCGTTGCGTGAGGCCGAGTCTTCTTTGGACGTGATCCGAGGTCGCATCTTCGCTGCAAGTCTCGAATATGAGGTTGCATCCGCTCGTTTAAGGGCTTGCATGAGTTAGTAACTTAGTTTCAAAGTTTCAGGGCTTGCAAAGTTTCTATTTGGCACGGGGAGTGTCGGGTATGTCTGATGTTATTGTTAGCATAACAGTAACACAACCATGTCACTGTTATGCTGAAAGTAACATCAGTCAGACCCGACCCCCTTTGCGAAGGCCCCTTTTTATTTTTTTAAATTTGTTTACCATTAAATTGAAAAACAATCGATTAAATAATTAAAAAACAGTCAATAAATTATAAAATTAAAAAACAGTCAACTGAATTAATAATTTATTAATTTGTTTATTATAAAATTTAAAAACATTTATGCATTTTGTTTCAATTTTAACTTTAAACTTTAAACTTTATAATTCTCAATATGAATGTTGAATCTTGATGTGTGAGATTGAGACTTTAAACTTTTAAAGTTTTAAGTTTTTAACTTTTTAAGTCCCAATATGATGTGATTTACTTGATGTATCATGGGATTTACTCATTTATGAATATGATGACAAACACAATATTCAATACATGATGTTAGTGTTATAATGTTAGTGTTTTATTACTATTAATCTTTAAAACCTTAAATTATAATTTTTTATTTTTGTAGTATACCTGGTGGGGTCCCCTATAATTTTAAAAAATTCCTATTTTGAAGACTCCAACGTACCCTTCGACGTTTCCTAAAATTTGGGTGGGTACTTCTGCATATGTCGTTTCCGTGTTTCCCAACTCCCGCATCCCCGCATCCCGAAAACTTGGGGGAACATTGATTAAATGTGATGAAGCCTGTGGATTGACTGGAATGTCAATCTCTATTGATTTATGATTCCACATATCTGGAATTGATGAACCAGATCAAGCTTGGGAAGAAATGGAATTTGTGTTTGGTAAACACAATGAGATTCGAGGTCACCAGCTAAAAAATGAGTTGATTTACTTAAATCCAACTAATTTTTCGTGCATTCAAGATTATCTATCAAGTACAAAACCCTTAGACTCTTATGTGCTGAATGGAAAATTAAAAGAGAAGACAAGCAATGCATTTATCATATTCTTTCCAAACTTGGACTTGCTTATTCTGTTTTTGTATCTACATTTTACTCCATGAAAGAATCCTTGGATCCAACTAGCTATAAAGAGCCTACTTTTGAATCCTTTCGTGATTTTTTGATTAGAGAGCAGGATAAGCTCATACATCTTGGAATGATTAGCAATGTAGATGCAGCAAAGCCTTGCTGGTACAACAGAAAGAGAAGTCCAAGCATCCCAAGAAGCAAAATCTTTGCAATAATAAGTCAAATAAGGGTCCCAAACCCTCTCAACTAGCTTATTCTTCAAAAAATGGCAAAGGAAACAAACCTGAAGGTAAGAAGACTGAGCGTCATTGCAACTTTTGAGGGAAAGATAATCATGATGAATCTAAATGTTTCAAGAAGATGGAAGCCTTGGAAGCAACAATGAAGAAGCACCACATCAACCTTGATTCGTCTTCAAAATCGTCATGTCATGGACGTGCACTTTGTGCTTTTGGTTTTTCCTATAATGCATCTTCTTCTTCTACTTTGAATGAGTGGTTCATTGATTCTGGAGCATCTTATCATATGGTTAAGGATAAAGCCATGTTTTCTATTATGCATGAATGTAACACCAAACAAATATTTGTTGGTGATGATAGATCTCGTAGTGTTGTAGGATCTAGAATAGTTCCGGTAGATAATGGACAGTTTAGTGATGTACTATGTGTTGCAAGAATTTCTTGCAATTTGTTGCCAGTCTATCAAATCACTCATTCCGGTGAAGGTAAAACTGTAACGTTTACACCTCACCAAGTTGTAATCAAGGATTTTAAAGATCCTAAGCATGTCCTAGCCACTGGAATTGTTGATGATATTACCAGGTTGTACAAGTTTAACAACTTTGGGTTATCACCTTTTCCCTTAGTTTTTGTTGCTCATAGTGATGACTTGAGCAAACTTTGGCATGAGCGATTTGGTCACTTAAATTATCGGTCATTGCAACAACTATGTAAAGAAAATATGGTGATAGGTCTTTCAATGGTATCTTGTAGGGATGGTGTTTGTTCCGGTTGTGTACTCAGAAAACATCATTGGGACATTTTTGGCAAGTGTGCCTCTTGGCACGCCTCGACCCCCTTGGAGCTTGTGCATAGTGACTTGTGTGGTCATCTTCCATTTGCTTCATTTTCTGGTTTCAAATATTTCTTAACTTTCATTGATGATTACTCTAGATGCACTTGGGTTTATTTCCTAAAACTTAAGAGCAGAGTATTTAACATGTTCTTGGCCTATAAGGCCCTTGTTGAAAAACAATCTGGTCATCAAATTCTTAAGTTAAGATATGATAATGGGGGAGAATATGTTAACAACAAGTTCACTACTTTCTGCATTGAACAAGGAATCCAACAACAACACACTGTTCCATATACACCACAACAAAATGGTGTAGCTGAACGGAAGAACCACACTTTAAAAGAAATGGCTAATTGTATGCTTCAAGCTAAGGGACTAAGTATTCATTTAGGGCTGAAGGCATAAATTGTGCAAATTACATAGTTAATTGCACCCCCACTAAAGCTTTACAAGATATCACAATGGAAGAAGCATGGAGTAAAATTAAACCAGATGTAAGTCACTTCCGTGTGTTTGGTAGTGAAGCATGGGCTCATATTCCGGATGAAAAACGAAAAGCATTGCAGTCTCAAAGTGAAAAGTGCATATTTGTTGGATATTCTGAAAATGTAAAAGGTTATAGACTTCTTCAGCCACATTCTCATGATATAATAATTAGAAGAGATGTAAAATTTGATGAAAATCTCTTGGCCTGCGAGCCTTACTCGGCGTTTGTGCCATCTGTGGCCTGCGAGCCTAATTCGACACTTGTGCCTTCTTCTACTACCAACTTCCTTGACAGCATTCCGATTCCTGTTTCTGATGATGATAGTGAGGATGCAAATCCACCTCTGCCTACTCATTTTCCTCTAGCAGAACCGCTTCCTGTATGGGTCCTGTTATCACCTATTTTGTACCATAGTTGGATTATCTGAAGAGCCGCCATTTGACAAACATGATGAATGTTTGTACTCTAGTGTATCAGATGATCCATCATGTTTGCCTAGCCAATTTTGGCTAGTCAGTTTTGTTTTTCAATCGACATGACCATGGCCCCACGGGGTTTGTAATAAAGTGTGCTAGTAGGATTCTGAGTGGCTCGGTTCCCCATGACTTGATTAAGCAACTAAGGTATTCCAGGGAGTTTTTTTCCTTTGTCAATTATACTTTGCCTATAGCCGAGCTATAATCGATGAGGTTTTCTCCCGCTTCCTCCAAAGCTGGAATGTCCGATTTTGAAAATTTTAGCCATGGGGGGTTATTAGAGTCCAACTGATATATATAAGCCTACTAGACACTATTAGAATAGGTTTTGGTCATGTCCCAGGTCCCTAGAACTCTCAGAAAAAATTTCGAAATTTTTTTACCGGGTCCTTTGGTTTTGGGTTTTTATTAGTTTTAAAATTTTAATAAAATTTTCCATAGTTTAAATGGAAAATTTTCACTGATTGAAGGCTTCAACCTTAAGCCAAAAATCATTCATGATCCCTGGGCTAGTTTATCCTAAGTTTTGGATGTCGTTTCAACCTCATAATTAATAATTTCTCAAAAAAGTCATTTACAGAGAAATTATTAATTAAAATATTAAAAATTGAATATTTGGAGATAATCCAAATCTCTCCAAAATAATCCAAATGGATTAAAATAAAAGGCTAAATGACATGGCATAAGGCATTAATTATCATTCCAGTCATCTCCAATCAACTTCAGTGAACTATCCAGTTAGCAAGTGAGATCTCCTTCAAGAAAATTCGCCCACTTGCATGCAAGGTTCGATTTGGTGATGTGGATGAGTTATTTAATGAAAAGAGATTCAAGTTTGAGTTGTATTTATTATAAAGTGGGTGCCCTCCTAAAAATGAGCAACCACCAGGACTTGGCTCCCTTGAAATTCGAGTTAGCATTCAAAGCAACTCACACTTGATCACCCATATGGCTCACGTCAATCTCTTGAAGTCTCACGCATTTTACACTTGGCAACTCATTATTTGATGGTGAAGTTTCCAAGGATGGGATGGGGGGCGCCTTGCCAAGGTGGAGGCCACCTCCCCATCCACATAGACCTCAAACTCGAGTAGTATGGTGGGATTAACTCCAAGCAACGAGTTGACATGGATTAGATTGGATCTTGATTGGAATTTTGACCTTGTGTTTAGTGCTATTGGCTCCATTCTATGCCAATTCGAATTAGGGTAGACTATGCTTTAGTTTTGCTATATAATGAGGTCTTTTCTCCTCATTCTCCATGGATTTTTAGCAAAGAAACTCTGGAGGAATTGTAACTTGATTCATATTTAATAAAGTTGTGACTTTGGAGGTCAATTCGTGGAGGCTCTTGGTGGCCATGCATCATCCCAATTCCGAGGTGATATTGTGTATTTCTTATATGCTTAGGAATATTAAGCTTTGATTTATATTTCTAGAAGACTAACAATCTAGCACATGCATCTATAAATCTTCTCTTTTTGCTTGAGCATATTTGACTTGCAGGTTTCTTCCCAGGTTTTAAAGATTTTTTGCAGGTTCTCCTTCACTCTACTTGTGGCCAAAGGACTCTCAGTTTTATAAGCATAAGAACAAGAGGATCTTGCTTCTCCCATCAAATAGTCAACAAACTTCTACTTTGATTACTGGTTCCTAAGGGTTTACTTTTTCAAACCTTCCACTTTCTCCTTGTTTCTTTTACCTTGATCTATCCTTGTTCTCGTTTTTGCCATCCTATTAGCTCTCGTCCATCCCTTCTCTCCTTGCCATTTCTCCTCCCTTCTTCCCATTCGCTCATCTTCCTCTCCTTCCTCTCGTCCATATCCACTTAGGGCTTATTCTACCTTTCGTTTGTCCCTTTACTTTCTTCAAAGCTGCCCTCTCGTTTGCCATTGGGTTTTGCCCCAAGTCCCTTCTCGTCCACCTTTGAAATTGCCCTAAAAACCACATAAAAAACAACAAAATTGTTTGTAGTTAGTTTCATATGTTTGTAGGTTGTACTTGTTAGATCTTAGCTTAAGTTCAAGTTTACATTTTCTCATTCTTAGAATTTTTAGTGCATCTTTGTAGTTGCATTTAGTTTCAAATTTGAAGTTTTGCATTAGATCTCATAGAAGTTAGCATTCTAGTTGGCATCTTGGATCTAAGACTTGTGTTAGTTAGTTTAGTTTCAAATATTTTTTTTGATTTGATTAACAATGATGGGTATTTGAGCTTTGTTGTGTCTTAGGTGCCTAAAGAAGAGATCCATAAAAGACAAGGCAAAAAAGCTTGAAGAAGTGCAAAACCAAGGAGAAGACTAAAACCGAATCATAGAACCAAAACCAATCTCCTTTTTGTATTAGCCATCAAGGGCCTTTCAATTTTTGCTTCTCTCAGAAAAGACCTTTTAAGGGTTTAACTCCCAAAGGCAATTGTAATTTGTTTAATAAAAGGGCTAGGTGGGATAAGGCCTCCCACACATTGTTTCCCCTTCCCCATTTGGGGAAAATTGACCTGAGTTAGCAACCTTGGGATTTCATCCCAAGGGCCTCATTATTTTGTGGCGGCTTCTCTTTCCCCATTAGACTCCTTGTTGAAATTCAGCTAGCTAGAAGTTCTCAAGGATTGGTGGTTCTAGTGGTCACCTTGTTCAGAGGTTGACCCCACTTGTTGTTTATTTCTTAGATTAGTGGTTAATCTTGGCCTTAGAAAGCATACTTTTGTTATCATATTATTCAATTGTTTACTCCTGAAAGTGCACTTTTCTTTTATACAAGCTTCCTCTATTCTAATAAACAAACAAAGTATCTTGAATTTGCAGTAATCCAAGTCAAGAGCACTCTCTGGTGGAGAGCATTTTAGCTTGCATCTTTTCCCCTTGCATTAGGCATATTAGATTAAATAAGTTTGTTGAACCTTGTCATAAGACAAAGTCAAGAGCACTCTCTATCGGAGAGTTGAACTGTGTGCTTAAACAACAATAAAATATTTCAACTCACACTCCCATAATAATTTATCTTGGTTGCTAATCTAACACCCGTATGCTCTGCCAACCTGAAAAGGTTGGGCTAGTACTCAGAAAGGTGTTAGACTTGATAATTTCTACAACATAATAAAATTTTGACCCCACAACCAACGAACCAGCGTTGACCATTCGAGACATAATCAGGTAGTGGGCAAAGTTCCTAAACCTGGTGGGGCCGGAGTCATCCGCTGTCTAGACATCAGAGTGGTTAAGTCTTTAGACACTTATTCCTCGAACTCTAGGCGGATCGACATACCATCAGAAGGGGAAGCCATTGAAAGTATAACTTTCCGGTCTCTCTTTGCTTACCTTGTTGATCTTATCCTAATAATCAAGACCATTAAAACTTTCAATTTACCAAGATAAATTGCAAAACGATCTCACGAACGCAACCCAAGCACTCAAGCATTTTTTGACTCCACAAGGCAATGGTCCTTAGTCGCATATTTCATTTGCTTATTATCTATCTGGAGTACTTATGATTAATTTGCATATATGAGTGACTTGTATCTAAAGATTTCTTAAAGTGTTGCAAATCAGTATATCTTTTTCCTTAAATCACAACGTGGATTTCTTTCTTTTATCTTGTGTCTCATTTAAAGTATCATTGTGTTTTTCATCATTCAAAAAACTCTTAAACAACACCCATCCGCATCACTACACATAAAAACATTAAAAAACACATTGATCCATAGTTAAACTCTTTGTAGGGACTACCCCCTTGGCTTCGTTAGGAGTTAGCCTGAACGGAGGAGCTGGGATTTAGGTGACAGTACTTGGCTCATTGCTTGCCCCTAAGGCCACATTTTCCCCACTTGTAGTGAGGGAACAACTTTCGAAAGATTTATGTTGCTGGTGTGCATCTCAGCGGACAACAGGTTCGTTCAACATGCGGAGCAGTTGGTCATCTTGTCGGTGATCCTAGAGATCAACGACGAATACGTTCTCAGTTCCAGCGAGCCTCTTCTCTTTTAGCTCAAGTTTCAGAGAATCATGATCCAGAGACTTTTGCAGAAGTTTCAGGGAATCCAGATTGGGATGCAACTATGGATGAAGAATATCGTTCCTTAATGGTGAACGATACTTGGGAACTTGTCCCTCTTCCGAAAGGACGAAAACTTGTCAAATGTAAATGGGTCTACAGAACTAAGTATGCCTCAAATGGAAGTGTTGAAAGGCTTAAGGCAAGGTTAGTTACCAAAGGTTTTTCCCAAGTTGAAGGAATTGACTACAATGAAACCTTGCTCCTGTTGCCAAAATGAACTCCATCCGCCTTGTTCTTTCCCTTGCAGCCTTACATAAATGGGAGGTCCATCAAATGGATGTCAAGTCTGCCTTCTTGCATGGGGATTTGTAGGAGGAAATTTGCATGGAACAACGTCCTGGATATGTTCAGAATGACTCCAGTTTTGTATGTCGCCTTAAGAAATCCCTATATGGTCTTAAGCAAGCTCCTCAAGCCTGGTATGCCAAAATGGAGAACTTTCTCCTTAACATTGCTTTTTCTAGATGCCATTCTGATCCCAATGTCTATACCAAGAAAGTAGGAACCAATCTCATCATCCTTGTTCTTTATGTTGATGATCTTATTCTTATTGGTAGCGACCCTAAGCTTTTAGCCCATGTGAAATCCTGTCTTAAGCGAAAATTTGAAATGATAGACTTAGGACATTTGCATTATTTTCTTGGTCTTCAAGTCTTGCAAACCAAAGAAGGAATATTTTTTCTTAGTCTAAGTATGCTTGTGACCTTCGTCGCTTTCACATCAAAGATTGTAAACCATCCCCCTCTCCCTTCCAATCTAGAGGCAAACTTTTTGCCCCTTGCACTTCACCCGAAGTTAATGCCACCCTGTATCGTCAGCTTGTCGGTAGTCTCTTATTCGTGACTCATACCCATCCTGATGTTTCCTTTGCGTTGGTCGTGTTGCTCGCTATATGCAAATGCCCCATGAAATTCATTAAAAGCAACAAAAAGAATACTTTGATATATTCAGGGTACAATTCAGTTTGGTATTCATTACAGTTCAGGGGGGACTCCTTTATTGATTGGTTTCACCAATTCAGATTGGGCTGGCGATCTTGATGATTGGAAGTCTACTGTAGGTTATGTCTTCAATCTTGGTTCCGGACCTATCACTTAGGCTTGTAAGAAACAGCAAGCTCTTGCTCTCTCTTCAGCAGAAGCAGAGTATCGTGCAACAGTTAACGCCAGTCAAGAAGCTTTATGGCTTCAACAGATCCTTTCAGAGTTTGGATTCCAGCAGCAGCAGCAGCCGACACCCATTTTCGTGCGACAATCAAAGTGCCATCAAGCTCACCAAAGATCCAATTCAACATCAACGCAACAAACACATTGAGCTACATATGCACTTCATAAGAAAGCTTATTTATGATTGCGTTCTTGAAGTGCTCTTCTGTCCTACAAATGATCAAGTTGCAAACATCTTCACCAAATCTCTTACAGAAGCCAAGTTTTATAAACTTCAATTTATGTTAGGAGTTCAAGAACTTGTCATTAAGGGGGGGATAGGCTCTAATTCCTCCTTCCTTCTCCTAATAGTGTCACTTTTGTAAATCCTTCAATCCTATCCCAAGTTGTTCTTAAGGGGGGATGTTAGGATATTTAAACACTTAGGAGTTAGTTAAGATCAACTTTTTATAATATATCCGTTAGGAAATTTGTGTTTCTTTAGTATGCATTAGTATGCATTTGTAAATATTAAATCCGACGGTCACGATATGTTCTAGACATAGAGTGATCCGACGGTTCAACTTCTCTTAGATCATAACTACCTTTGATCTGTGACTTAACACCTGATTGGCCCATGATATTTATTTAAAGAGCATGGAGGGTCACTTGCTAGTTGATCGATTATGAGAAACTCACTTGTAACTTTCTTTCTTTAGTATAATAAACTGCCTGAAGTAGCTATTTGGCTGGGGCCGTGGAGTGTTTCTCTTTCGAGGGTTTAAACTTTAAATCACGTGAAAATATCAGTGTGTTGATCTGTGATCTGTTTGTGTGACTGGCTGCTCTAGGTGTTCGGTCTTTTGGAATTATCTTGTGTAGTCGAACATCAAGACAATCCATTGAAGAAGTCCCAGAGAAATTGGAAGGCAAGAAAGAGCACAACTGCCCCAGCAAAAGGGGTAAATTGACCCTAGAAGACAAAGCAACAAGTTGGCTTGAAAGATAAATAAAAAATAAATAAAGAATAAAATAGAAGTACAAGCCGACCTAATTGTGGAAATTTCTAGTCAACTGAAGAATATAAATAGAAGTGTTCTCACACTTCATTTCACACATTCACAACACATCTTCTCTCAAGTGGTGCACTTCTCAAGGAGGACTAGCAAAAGTCACATGAAGTAATTTTGGGGTTTCTCTTATTCTCTTATTTCTCTTGGAAGATGTCTACCCTCGCTAGGGTTTCTTGTGGAAAAAGAGCACACTCTTGTGCTAGGGATTAATCTTCATGTCTGGTATTGTTCTTGTATTGGATTAATTTCTTTTGAGAAAATTTTGCCGGGTTTTCTCCCTGTTTGGATTAAAGTTGAAAGAGATGAAAATTATACTGGTAAATTAAAAACTCTGACACTTAACACCAACACCATTTAACTACGCTCAAATGATACTCTACATGAAACCAAAATGATATTTGTTCACCACTGATACAACCAGATATGCTAAGTCACATCTACTAAGATAAGCAAGAGAAACCATGATAATCAACCCACATGCCATATACCTGCTCAGTCATATACCTGAATCTGTAACAATCGCTTACAACTCTGAAAGGCAAGGAATATAATACCAGCTGGAAGCTCTGCTGCTCTGCTAAAAGTGGGCCACTGGTCTAACAAATGTCCCTCCAAGATCATGAAGAGGGCCCAGAAGTGACAGGGGTACACTGATAATACTGCTCTGCATAGTCTAGCTACCTCTGACTGTAATCTGCCAATGATCATCATAGACAATGACTGCTCATATCATGTAAAAAGGACTGGCTCTGGCCTGGGACAACTGGTGTGGAAATGGATAGTAGCTCAGCTACTATAAATGTGACAACACACGCATCATTCCAACTTCTGACCGAGTTTGCGGTTGAGAATTGGATTCTCAAACAAGAACTATACTTATCCATGCAGCCTCCTCTGCACCACTGTCAACCACAAGAACCAACTATCAGTTAACAAATTAACCGCAGGACTGGCTTTGGCCTGGCACAACTGGTCTGGAAATGGATAGTAGCCCAGCTACTATATAATAAATGTGGTAACACACCCATCATTCCAATTTGTGACTGAGTTTGCAATTGAGACTTGGATTCTCAAACAAGAACTATACTTATGCATGCAGCCTCCTCTACACCACTGGCAACCACAAGAACCAACCATCAGTTAACAAATTAACCGCTCACTCTTGTTGTTCAACCCAACTGTCCATGCTCCAGTTCCCTGATATAGTCCTTCCTGCTCAGAATAAGTTGAGTCATCAGTTTGACCCATGAGCTCAAGCACAAGGATGCGTTTCTCAGATGTCCCAGTCAAGTCAAAGCCACCTGATTGTCCAAGCCCATCAATTTGGTTTACTGTACAGGATTCCTCCCAAGCTGTGAAGCTGTTTTCATCCATTACCAATTCTGCTCCGATATGTTCTTTAGCACACTACCATCACCACAGAGACAACATCATCAGCTCAATACATGTTGACATGCTCCAACACTGGATTTATTTAAATCATGGATATGAGGGCAACAAATTCCCTTAACAATGACAGATGCCCAATTCCCAACATAGCAGATAAATCTCCATCTGCAGGAAATATCAACTGTGTGTCTATGATAAACAAGCTCTCCAGCATACTTCGACAATATGCTCCACATTATCCTTCGTACATTCTCAAACCATCTTAGTTTGCTGCATCGTTTCTAGAAAAAAACTATTCCTAGATCCAAAATCAATGCAAATCTACAATTATTCTTCAAGTCATGAGGTTTATTCTCATCATAGGGTTACCAAGAGCCACAAAAACCAGTGTCAGTGTCACATATCATGTAAAAGCAAGAGTCTGTGATTCCAATGCTTAATTGAGGGTTGTCCACCATGCATGATTCACTCAAAAACTATGCTCCACAAGCACCATGCAAGAGATAACAGCGATCTTCACCATGACCTCCAGGACCTTTTCTGTAGGAGCAACTCGAGCTCCATGCCTATGGTACTGCAATCACACCAACAATTGCAATTGGGCTCCAATAGGCTACACACAACATCACACATTCAGTTACTTCAGTTTCAATTCAATGCACAATCTCCAAACTACCAGTCACTTCATAGTTCATACCACTTTCTCATCAGGATCTTCCTCTTGTGAGACTGTGTACCTTCAACATTTCGGTGTTCGAGGCTTTTCATTAAGCTTTCCATCTTCCACGAATCAAGTTTACAAGGAAAAAGTTACACTGGTATCATGCATGATCTCATGTGCTTGTTGATGGAACTTTTCACAGCTCATGAGCAAGCTAATAGATTAATAGGATCCTCGGGTTCTTGTACAACTCTTCAACACATGGAGATTCATTCACGCTCCTCCTATTTACAATGGCTCACCTACGAACAGATTAAACACCATGCATGAGTATCACAACCAGCCATGAAGAACAAGCACCACACATCGTCATCACACACAAAGCAACATGCACAATTAATAAATGGCAACTGCCAGCACAAATTCATCCATACTCATCTTGAATGGATTAGTACACTGGCTTGCTCATCGCACCTCAGTCACTGACACATCGTGACACATTTATGCAGCTTTGTGAGTGGTGCATAGCTGAAATACATACTTATTCACATTCCAAGTCAACACCATAGTTGTTTAGACAAAAAGAATCACCCCCAAATTCTAATCGATCAACAAAAATTGGCATGCAACCAATCAGTACATACACCTCATTAAGTGTAAAATTGTAAATACACACAAGTCACCACTCACCTGTTACCTGCTCTAACAGGTTAGATACAAGTGTGACATAATGCATACAATTGATGTACAATACACGTATGAAGTTATGAACTACACCTTATTCCAAAAGTTTGCAATCCTGGAAGCCTAAGAGGGCTTATTTCTTTAGTCACAAGCATAGAGAGCTGCATGTATGCATTAACTGTCTTATGGCCAGTATTTAAATTTGATGCTCTATAAACCTCCATGACTGTTAGCATAGACAAACTTGTAACTGTTAAAAGGTGAAGATGTACTGGAAGAAAGGACTTAACAAGCCAGAAGTTCACTGGGAGGTAAACCACAATTCATAAAAAATTCCAGGGTCATCAAATAGTAAATCAAAGTGGACGAAGAGCCAATGGTCACTGTGAAGGAGATGACTGACCACCTATCTCCTTTTCTGTTTGCTATTTAAGGAAAGCAAGTTGGGAATATTTTATTTTTCACTTTAGAATATGAGATATTCTTTTTAATTGTATTAAGAGTTATTGGAAAATAATAATAATGTTGAAGTGGGCCAGCCAATTGAGGGTTTAACTAGTTTGTGTTGTGATTTATTCCACATGAAGATTAAAACAGAACAATTGGCACTGCATATCTTGATTTCTAGGATATGCATTTTTTGAATGGTGCAATTAGTATTCTTTTTCCTATATGTGGGTGATGCTTAGTGATTGTTAAGATTAGATTATTCTGATTTATTCTTCCAGTTCCTATCTTTGATATCTATTTGGTGTTAAAACAAAGGAATGTCTTCTAAGATTGTACAAGGCACACATCAGTATATATCTGACAGCTATATTTTCTACCTACTTATGCAGATTCTGCACCTGCAATATCTGTTGCATTATATTCATTTACAACTGCTGGACTGCTAGCCACATCTTTTGCTGCTACTGTCCTTTCTCTCTCTTCAGCCACTCTTGCAGCTGCTGGGGCTTTGACAAGTGGGACAGCAAGCTTCATCATCACTGACCCATCAAGAAATCTTTTGGTGAGTGTCAATCAATTTAATAGGTAGTAAAACGGTTGTCATATGTGCTGCCATCATGCTGTGTTCATTGTTTTTTAAGCTGATTAATATATGCTTGTATTTCTTGCCTACTTAGTTAATTTTATGTGAAAAGCACAGGTTGGGTTTCTCAATATGCAGGGAGTCATGAATAGTCGCATGTGACTATTATTTTAGTAACATGTTTTCTATTAATTCAGAGAGCTTTACTGACAGAATTTACTTACAGGGAATGGCAGGGCACCTCCAGGTATTTGCCTTTTCAGATTGGCTATCTGTGAGCCTGCCTATTGAGTATCGTGAAACCGCCAGGGGCCTCAGGTGGCTCATTCCTCATGCAAAGCTTCCCTGGAAAATGCATGACGTCATAACAAATACATTTGATTCCCAGTTTGTGGTTGATAATAGCCCTGACTTATCCACAGTCAAACATAAGCGCAGTTTGATATCTGCAGCATCTGAGAATCCTAACAAAAGAGATCAGTATTCACTTGTCACTACTTTACCTTGCTCACTATTTGTCACAGAAAAATGGAGCAAAACAAATCCTGCACTAAAACGGTCTTTGGATTTTGCAAAGCAGTTTGGTGGTCAGACACTTATTCCACAAAAGGAGGTTCTAAAAGAATCTTCAGGTTTGCAGATGCCATCTTTGGTTGCCTGTGAAGATGCTTTGCGAAAATCTTGGAATGTCATTTACAATCCTAGAATTTATAGGGAGCGAAAGCTAGGAGTGAATTCCACTATGTATGGTCCAGCTCTTGAATTGAGTGAATACTCTCGTTACTTCATGGTAAGTTTCTTTTCAGCTGAAGGGTATGTAGTTACATTTACCATATGAGAATTTCCATTTGCCATTGCCTTTTGATCAAGAAAACTTCTTTCAAAATTTCTGCTGACAGGCACCCAACTGAATGGATTTCATAATCTGATGTTGGTGCAGAATCGAAGTGAAAAATTGTCAGCAGTAAAACTTGTACATGCTGGAAAAAAATACACAGGGTAAGCTTGATTTATATGCAAGTTGGTGCTGACAAAATAACATTCTCTTTATCCTTGATAGTGCTGTTTCTTCTTACAAGATGTTGTATCTAGGCTTGCAACTCAGAAGTTACTTGTTTCTCTTAGAAGCTTGGTTTTTTTAGATTTATTCTGAATCAATCCTTCTGCAGATGGCAGGACTTTGGGATGAATATGTTCTGGCTTGGTGTTGTAGGAGGTGCTTTAATTGTTCTGCACATGTTGATTCTTGTCTTTCTGAAGTGGCGAACAAAAACATCCCTCCGAGGAGCACTATCCATTCCAAGATTTGAGCTTTGCTTACTCATACTTATACTTCCTTGCATGTGTCAAGCGTCTGCATTTATCATTAGAGGCAATACTTCTGTAACGAGAACATGATTCTGTTGGTGATTTGAAATGATTACTATCCTGAATTGAAGTTTTGATGTGGCTATCATTGTTTCCCATACAGGTGGTACCACTGCAGGCATTGCTGTAGGAGTGATACTTCTTGCATTGCCAGCAGCCTTTCTGCTGTCAGTTTTTCTTTTCCTCACAGTTGCAGTGTTTATGGGAGATCTTGCTCAGTACAAAGAAATTAGATGTGAAAATGAGAAAGTAGATTTGTGCAGCAAAATATTTGCTGTATTCGTGGGTAGGAATGCAGTTGGAAAGTGGTTTCGTAAGGAAGGATTACCGTCATCTTTTCTTTCAAGGTTTGGTATTTTATTTGAAGATCGTAAAGGTCCTGCAAAGTTGGTATTTGTTGCTGGAGATAATCTAAGGAGCTTACCTAGGTGGATTGACAGTGGTACAAATGGTATTGGGAGGATGAGAGCTGTTAATTCTGATGATGATGTTGAAGACACAGCAGTATCACCTTTTCAGAGGGTTATGGGATCTGCCAGGTCGGCATACCTTATTGTCGATCTCATTAGACGAGTAGCATTTGGAATTATTTTTGGGGCATATCCTAGCTCAGACCATTCCTGGAGTCAGACCGCGATAGCCTTTGGTTTTACTCTATTTCAATTGTTATATATGGTTTTGCTAAAGCCATACATCAGAAGAGGAGTGCAAGTGGTCGAAAGTATATGCCTTATCTGTGAAGCAGGGATTTTTGCAGCTGGTCTTGTGCTCCTATCTTTTGGACATTCTTATGATGATCACAAGTGTATTGGAATTTTTATGCTTATTCTTCTTTTTATTAGTTTTGTTTCTCAACTTGTGAATGAATGGTATGCTTTGATGAAGTGTCTTGTAAGTTTGGGGCCATCTCCTCAACCATCCCTTAAGCTAGGGGTCAAAATGCTACTACGTGGAGTTTTTTTACCATTCATACCTCATGAATATTGGTCGAAGTTTGTTACCCCAGAATCCTCCCAACCCAAGACTGGCTTGGTTCCAGTTGTGCCATTTAGTCCAGAGGGAGAACATGAGAGGAGGGCAGCTGAGATGTCACAGAACGAATCATCATTGTCTGTTGTTGCTGAAGATATTGTTCCCACCTATCACCCTGGTTCTCCTTGTTTTATAGACCCTAGAACAGTTTCTCCTGGATTTATCCAGGGTGAAGGTGACATGCCCGCATCAAGTGAGATAAGACCTGAGTCTTCTCCAAAGACTGGTCAAATTTGGAGTCAGTGGGGCAGAGAAAGATCTTTAGAAGGAAAGAGATCAAAGGGAACTAAATCTGACCCTAGGACAAATGAATTGAAAATGTTAAGAGAACTAGCTAAAGCTAGCTTTCCAGGAGGTGGTAAAGATGAAGATCCTACAGAAATGGCAGACTGCTTGGAGCTGAGTAAGGCTAGTCCTAGTTCTGCTCCAAGGGAGGTCATGAAACTGAGCACAGGTTCAGTAATTAGGACAGGTTACTCTCAAGAGTCTTCCTCAGATGACGATTCAGAAGCTTCTTTGCCCAATGAACCTCCCTTTCAGGCTCCAGAAATTCCTAGTGTAGGCATATTAGCCGGTGCATCTGGCAGTATGGAAAAGTTATAAAGACGGGATACAATGTTGAGGATTGACACAATGGGAATGAACTTCAGAGAGGGAATTGTTAAACTTTGGCCAAATCAATCTCAGGTGCATTCTTAGATTTCAGTCAAATGAGATCAATAGGCATACAAATTGATCTGTAATTGTTGAAATTTGATTCTTTCTTCTACCATTTTTGATCGGTTGTGTAATAAGTAGCAATTGACAACAGTTCTCCCGGAAGACTGGCTATCTCCAATGTAGCTTCAAGATACAACTACAAGCAGCTGAGATTTTTACATGCATTATTGTAACTTTAGCTCACAAATGAGAATGTTGGTAAACGCAATCTTGAATATTGTTGGCTTCTATTGATCATGGCCAGTGCCACTGGGAAATGTGACAGAGCTGTGTCATGTAATTTTTCATTGTCAATGGCACTTAAAGAGGCGGCAGAGCTCTTTTATGTAATTCTAACAGTTAGTCATCTTGAAGCTGTAGTATAGTTATTCTCAGTCTGGAGTTTCTCTTTTTTTTCCTAAATAATACTAGCTTGCAGTATGATCTTGACAAATAAATTACATGAGATGATTGCAGACACATGTACAAAATGTTGTAGTCTCTACTTAGAAAACATATTTCTGATATACTATTCAAGTCAACTCTTCAATCGAGTCCCAATTCATGCATACATAATGCTTGATGTATGGCCAAGTTAACAACAATGGATCACAGTCGCATTTGAGTAGTTTACGTTTCTTAAGAGATGTTATTGTATGTTGTCTTTGTAACAGAACATCTCCTTGAAATACCAGAACCACTGTGGCTTGGAAACGCTGAGAACTCGCTTTTGGCACAGTTTTGAATGTTACTTTTGCATGGACTGGGATTGCAAAGGTCTGAAAAACCTCAAGTGCCCCTTATATTTCATATGTCGTTCATGGCTTCTGTTTACCAATTATTTCTATTGCAGCTGAAATTTCTTATGAGTTATCTATTGTGCCAGTTAAGGAGTTAACTAGTTAAGTTAAAAATAGTCTACTCTGATTTGTGACTGGAAGTTTATTCAGGATAATGATTTGAATAATGACTAGGATGGGATTTGAACTGTTAAAGAAGGTGCTGTTCACAAAAGAAAACATAAAGCTGCACTGTAAGTGAATAGAAAACATGAATCCGACCAACTCATCTATATTCTTCACGGAAATTCAAGAATAAGAATTCAGTTCAATGTTTACTACATCAGGGAACCATCTTGGTGGGATATCCAGCTTTACATTATTGATGTCATGGACTTAAAACCCCAAACAGGGCCTCACATGTTGTATCAGTATGCTCATGGTAAAGTGGCTACGGTGTTTATGTCCATGTTCAGTTATAATCACGTTCTTACCATGCCCTTCTTTCCTCTACGTGAAAATTCCCCAAATACCCAATAATGTTAAATTCAGTCCTTGGACTAAGTTACACCCATGGCAGTAAATGCTAAAACCTAGACTGAAGAATTGCACGCTCAAGCAAGGCAAATGCAAATGCATATACAAGATTATATTTGCTCTAGGTGGGGGAGATGCCGGCTACTTTGCGTGTTTCTCCTTGTGTAATACTTCAGTTCATATATATTTGATTTTTGTGTTTATTACTTTTCAAAACATTTTTATTGAGATATATGGATTTTAAAAAATAATCATATAAACCATATAGGAGATGTGGCTAAATAATGTTTAAATAGCCTTTGACGGTGTAAAAACATTGAGGTTTGCACATCCAGGTTTTTTTCTTGATGATGCTTAAAAGATTTAGAGTTAGAATAGATCGATGCTCATATATTTTAAATGACGTTTTTTATTCTTTATGTTGTTATTTGGGGCTAAAATGGATCTACATGGTATATTTGTAATGGCAGGATTATGGTCTCACAACTTCCTTAAAGTTGCATGAAATGTAAAACAAATATAATGGACGAGTGCAACCATTTCTTTAGAATTTGGGAAGTCATCATTATAAAATGATTTTATTTAGATAAATGAAGGTTGATCATGCCTCGGAATCTCTATCTGATTTTGTATTAGCTTGCCTCTGATTCTGAGGATTATAACTTTTTATTGACTAGCTTAGATCTATCTTAACCTCAATGTGTATTGAGTGTCAGGGATTAAAAACTTGAGATGCAAACATCAATGTCCTTTTAGTCTCCAGACTATCTTAACCTCAATGTGTATTGAGTGTTGAGGGATTAAAAACTTGAGATGCAAACATTAATGCCCTTTTAGTCTCCAGACTATTTACATACGTTGAGGTCTCTGCCATAAGCTTTTTGATCCCTCTTGCTATAAGGAATATACTTGATGAATGAGTAGTTAGATAGCCCTTTCGGGAAACTTGCTAGTCGCATTGCTTGGTTGTTTGTCATCTTTCATGTGTGATCCAATTGTCGTCTCATGTTGTTGGCCGACTATTGTGTCGGTTGACTAGATCTACTAGTTTGTCGACTTAACTAAGTTAGATAGATAGTTTTAACCATATCTTCCATTGAGTGCGTCTATACATACCAATCAAATGTGTAAGGGCTGGAGAGAGTTTAAATAGAGAATTGCTGGAGCCTTTTGTTGCCATATCAATTACTTGAATTTCGTCTCTTTCATTGCCTATATAAACATGGATAATAAGATACTTTTGTATATGTTAATGTGTGATTATCCATACATTTTCTTCTTTGCTTCAAGACTTAGCATACCACCAATAAGTGAATAACAATCTAAAATGCACTTTTATCTAGAATACACCATCGGTTTTGTTGCCAGTGGTACAAAGATCAACGATAAATTGAAGAAAACATATAAAAGTGAAGCAAAGAATGTAGATGGTCCAAGAAAAGAAAATATTAGATTGATGGGAAATAAAGATTAAGAGCAATATGATAAATTATCTCAAAGAGAAATGTCTATTGTGCGAGTAAGAAAAATATTGAAGAAACCAAAACAATTATTGGAGTTAGTGCCAAAGGAGATCAAGAAATCAATGATCAAGAGTTCTTGTTGAGAATTATTAATTTTGCAAAACAAATATTGACAAATCATTCTAAAAAAGTCCTAGAAGGCTGTAGTGAGGAGAGTATTGGAAACATGAATCTATGTTGATAGCATGAGAAGATAGTTTTTTAGTAACCTATGTGAGATTATTTTGCATTGTATCGACTTTGATACCGTTGTTTATGATGGAAAACAATTGTGACTCCATTGTCAATGTTACCAAGGCAGGTTGCTAATGTAGGGGTAATGTAGGGGTATGCTACCATGAGATGAGTGTGGAGTTATAGTGCCAAAGAAAGCACTATCATTGGCCAAAGAAAAGTCAAGTGCAATGGATATGGTCTAGGGAGACAATAAAGGAGCACAAATGTGATGGATTAGAGTAATTGGGAGCATCAAGACATGAAGTTCAAATACACAAAAGGAAAAAGGAAAAATTAGTTTCGGATGACAAGGCAGGCTTGTTGGAGTAGACACCATATTGGGTAGCCAACTTCAGCTAATAAAGGTCTATCTAGGGAAATATTTCTTAGGAGACCTTGAAGATATTTGAGATAGATTGCCTCCTACCTCACTTTGTTGCTAGTAACTAGCCTCCGATCTAGTTTTGTGCATAGGGACAAGTTCATCTGGGATGGATCTTTCGCTACCAAGCCACCATTATTGAAAGGCGATATAATGATCTTCTAGTGTACCAAATTGGAACACTTATTTTTAGTTTTTCGTCCATGTCAAAGGAACTTTTTTATGGATTTGGATATTTATTTAAGTACTCCTACAGGGGATAATGATATAGAGTATAAATAGATGAAGAGAGACCCAAAGAATTGATTTTAATTACTAGTACTAACCTTCCCATTTGGTTCATTCACCTCCCCATGCCTCATTTTCTCTTTGATTTTGGAAAGATCTGGTTTCCAATCCACTATTCGAAGGGGCATAAGTGCCATTGGAATCCCCAAATACTTGATATATTTCCAGTGAACTTCCAAGGATAATTCTAAGTCTCGAGATATTATAGGTAGTGTTGACATAAGTGTTCCAACCAAGTACTTTATATTTTTCCTTGTTAATTTGGACAACTAATGAATTCATAAAGTCATTCAAGAAATATTCCAATTTGGTATGTATAGTTATGGAGGCACCTCTAATCAAGAGTGCATTGTTTTCAAATTCATCATGGTTGATCAACTTTCTTCCCCTTATTATGAAAACTCCTTGTAGTAGCTTGTTGGTCTGTGATTCCTCTAGTACTCGTTTGAGCCCTTCCACCACGAGGATATACAATGTGGGGGAGAGATAACATCCTTGGCAAATAATTCTTAAGCTTTTGAAGAATGGGGTTGGCCAACCATTAGCCATTGAGGATATCTAGGAGACTTGATGCATGCTTGGATTTAATAAATTAGGTCCAAGTTGAACCATTTTTTAGAAAACAACATAAAGGGAACTATGCCTTAGCCTACCAAAAATAATTAGCCATATCAATTTCGATGGTCATCCCTTGTTCTTGCGTGACTGAAATGCAATATCTCTTGGACAAGGATGTTGTTATTTATGATATGCTTGCCCTTGAAAACCCCCCTACACTATTAAGATTAGTTTTGGTCAAAGATTTCTGATTCTAGTTGCGATGATTTTTTGTGAGAATCGTGTATGCCACATTGTAGAGGGACATTAATTAGAGTCGATTGAAATAAGTTGGGTTCCTTATTTTTGGAATGAGGTTGAGGAAGAAGGATTTGATTCCCTCGAGTTCGTGTTTCCACCAAGAGCTTTCCAGCATGCAAATCAATTTGCTCTTGATGATGTCCCAACATGCTTTGTAGATTTGGGCAGAGAAGCCATGTTTTGGGGGGATTCACCTAAGCCCTAAGTTAATACTTTCAAAGAGTGGGCCAAGCCCTTTGACAATCACTAGTCCAAATTTGTAATCAAGCTTTCCTTAGTTCTACATGCATGTTAATAAACAAAAGAGAAAAAGGGGATACGAGAGGAAACATATTTCCTTTGTTTTCCAAAGCTTTTGAGTATGCCTATCCAATCCATCTAGTGCCACGATGTCCTTGTTCTTATAGATAATCAAACAAATACTTTGAATTCTTTTGCATATTATTAACAAAACACATAATAAATCTAAGCTACTTTTGTTGAAAGTGTTGTGTTAAATAAATGTAGATATTTTAAATGTATTTGTCTATTGTATTATTGTATTCCTCCTTCGGGAGATGTCATTGATGTAATTGATAATGTAAGTCATTGAAAGAGTCAATGGAAGCCCTAACTGTTAGGTCAACCCGGAAATAACTAGAAAATAATATTTTATTGTAAAGTGTACAGGTCGGCCCAATTAGGTGAGTTAAAGTCGACCTAATTAGTAAAAAGGTTAAGTCACTTGTTAAGTATAAATAGGGGATTGAGTTGCGCATTTGGATCACTCATCTCACTCACTCTAGTTCGCATAGGAGACATAGAAGTTTGCACAAGTGAAGGAGAGAAGCTGATTTTTCCTTGGTGTTTTATCTTATACTTGGTGAATTCTATATTGAGGAAGTTTTGTCGGGGTTTTCTCCCCTGTTGTTTCCCCGAGAGAAATTCTGTGTTCTTTGTGTTTGTTGTGCTTGTCTTTCTTTCAGTGATTAGATTGTTTAATGTTATAATGCTAAACAAGTGAAAAACTAACATTGTATTAGAGAAGGCCTGAAAGAAAACATTGTACAACCTCCGCAACTGCAGAAACTAGGGCTTCTTATTTCGGCAGCTCTCTCCATATATCAGCTAGAAAAGAGGGTGCATCTAACTTGCCTCACTAGGGCGCATCTTTTTGTCGAAGCAGAATTCAATTCCGAGAATTTTCATTTTTGGGTCCACCACTGCAGCTCAAAGAACTAGGGCATCAAGTTTTTGGAACATCTGCTCACATAATCGAGAGGAGTACTTTGCTCAACTCGTCTTGAGGAGGCGCATCTTGTCATCCAATTAGTTTTCCAAAATCCCGAAGTTGGAAAATTAGGGTTTCTCTATCAAACCCTAAGTCAAGGTAGAAGCAGTTTTCAGAAGGACAACTTTACTCGTAAGCACTACATCTTTTCTATTTCCATTTGAGGTTCTCATATTATCAAAATGACAACCAATACCAAGCTTGATGAGAAGCTTGAAGGAGCTTAGAACTTCAGGGCATGGAAATATAGAGTCATGCTCATTCTTGAAGAACATGACCTAGAAGGTTTTATAAAAGAGGGACTTACAGAACCAGAAGGAGATGAGGCCAAAGCAAGACACAAGAAGAATATGATCAACGCTAAGAGGATCATAGCTGATTCTATCAAAGATCACTTGATTCCTCAAGTGTCCTCAAAGAAGATTCCACAAGAAATGTTCGATGCCTTGACCAACCCATTTGAAGGAAAGAACATCAATAGGAAGATGACCTTGAGAAATCAACTCAAGGGTGTGAAGATCCTGAAGTCTGAGACTATGCATTCATACTTCTCCAGAGTATCCCAGACCAAAGAACAATTAGAAGCTATTGGAGACACGGTAGAAGATGTTGAAGTTGTGATGACCACTCTGAATGGTTTTCCTAGAGATTGGGAACCTTTCGTTTGTGGCATATGCGCTAGAAAGAAATTAATCCAGTTCATACAACTATGGGAAGAGTGTGCGCAAGAGGAAGAAATAATAGTAGTAAGAGAGGAGAAACTAAATGACAATGAAGATCAAGCTTTGGCAACTCATGCCAAAGGAGGAAGGAAAAGAAAGAGTGATGTACATACTCATGACCACTCTCCCAAAAGACCTCAAAGATATCAAAGGAACAAGAGGTTCAAGAAAGACTTCTTCTCAATTGAATGTTACTCTTGTCACAAGACATGACACATTGCAAGAAATTATCCATTCAAATCTAGACAATCCAAGAAGCAAAAGAAAAGTTTCCATGCTCATGCAGCGAAAGACATTGAATATGATGATGAAGTCAAAACCAGAGAAGACGAAGATTCCAGTGAAGAATATGTACTAATATCAACCCTCACTGGTTCAGTATCTCATGGAAGTGACACTTGGCTAGTGGACAATGGAGCTTCAAAACACATGACGGGATGACAAGGAATATCTCTCACATCTCATGCAGAAAGATTCTCCACACAAAGTAAAGCTTGGAGATGACTATCAATATCCTATCAAAGGAATGAGAGATTCCACTTACAAATTGGACTCTGGAAAGTCCATGAACATGAATGAAGTACTATATGTTCCAATATTGAAAAAGAACCTTCTTTCTATTTCAGCATTAGATAAGAAAGGTCTTAGAATTGCATTTATAGATGGTGAAGTTCTTATGTGGCCAAAGGGGATGACTATCAATGATGCAATTGTCATTGGGGTAGAAGAAGGGGGACTCTATAAACTTAAGGGTCATGTAGATTCAACACTGATGACTAGTACCATGAGCCCCTATGAACTATGGCATATAAGACTAGATCATGTACACTACACAACTTTACCAATAGTAAGTAAGGTGGTGACTGGATTACCAGAAATCTAGGTTGATCATGAAGGAGTGTGCACAAGGAAAAAGTACAAAGAATCCATTTCCAAGCAGTGATATCAAAGCTAAAGGCATATTGGACATTGTTCATTCCGACATTTGTGGACATATGTCTACAACTTCATTAAGCGGGTATGTTTACTATGCTTTTTTTATTGATAATTGCTCCCGCAAAACATGGATTTATTTTTTGAAGAATAAGAATGAATTTTTTGAAAAGTTTAAAGAGTTTAAGGTTCTTGTAGAAAACCTCTCTAAAAAGAAGATCAAGATACTAAGAATAGATAATGGAGGGGAATACACTTCAGGTGATTTCAAGGATTTATGTAAACAAGCAGGGATTAAGAGGGAGCTTACTATTCCCTATAATCCACAACAGAATGGTGTAGCTGAAAGGAAGAACAAAACTATCATGGAAGCAATGAAGGACATGATCCATGATCAAGACCTACCCATGCATCTATGGGCTGAAGCATCTAGAACCACAATCTATGTACATAATAGAATCTCTCACAGTGCTCTTGACAACGAGACCTCGGAAGAGATGTTTACCGGTGTGAAGCATGAAGTCAGTCATGTAAAGATATTTGGATGTCCAATATTCATTCACATTCCAAAAAAGAAGAGATCAAAGTTGGAACCTTCGGGAAAGAAGGGAATATTTGTGGGTTACAGTGAGCAATCAAAGTCTTACCGTATCTACATCCCAGGATACTGCTAGATTGAGCTTAACAGTGATGTTACATTTCATGAAGACACAACTTTCAACAAGTCTAAGAAGACTCATGCAGATGAAGAGGAGCATGAAGCTCATAGAGTTACATAAACTAATAATGTACCAAACATAAATATTGAAGAGGAACCTATGCCAGAGGATCATGATATCACAGAACCTTAGAGACCCGAGGAGACACCTCATGAGGAAAATCCACGAAAGAGAAGACCAGTTTGGGCATGAGAAATAATACAAGATGCAGGAAGATATGGTGCCCCAGAAAAAACTAGTAGAGAAAGCAAGATACCAAGGCCATATTCCAGTTATGTAGCCTTGATGTGTAACCTTGTTGAAGAAGAACCTACTTGTTTTGAAGATGCAATAAAGAAGAAGGAATGATTGGATTCTATCAATGAAGAATTCTAATCGATCATTAATAATGATGTTTGGGACGTGGTACCAAGACCAAAGGACAAGTCAATAGATTCGTCAAAATGGATCTTCAAAACAAAACATTCAGCAGACTGAAGCATTGAAAAGTACAAGGCAAGATTTGTAGCCCGAGGGTTCTCTCAGAAGGAAGGAATTGATTATGAGGAGACCTTTGCTCCCGTGGCTAGATATACCTCAATTAGAACTATCCTTGCCTTGGCAGCTAAAATGAAATGGAAGTTACATCAGATGGATGTAAAGACAACTTTCTTGAATGGAAAAATAGAAAAATAGGTATACATCGTGCAACTAGAAGGATTTGAAATAGATAACAGAAAAACACATGTATGTAAGCTGAAGAAAGCATTATATGGGTTGAAGCAAGCACCCAGAGCATGGTATGGAAGAATTGATGGTTTCCTGATGAGCTTGGGATTTACCAAGAGTAAAGTAGATTCTAATATTTATTATAAGGTCATAGATGATGAACCTATGATATTGCTATTATATGTGTATGATTTGTTTCTAACAGGAGAAGAAAATACCATCATTGAATGTAAGAAGAAGCTTGCTGCAAAATTTGAGATGAAAGACCTTGGGATGATGCACTATTTTCTAGGTCTTGAAGTATGGAAGTTCCCATATGAGATTTTCTTGAGTCAAGGAAAATATATTGTTGAGATCCTAAAGAGATTTGGGATGTTGGATTGTAAGGCTATGACTACTCCGATGGTGACGAACTTGAAGCTCTTGAATGATACTTCATCAGAGATAGTAGATGTCACGTTGTACATACAGATTATTGGCTCATTGATGTACTTGACTAATACTAGATCAGACATATGTTTTGCTATGAACACCTTGAGCCAGTATATGGTGGAGCCTAGACATGTTCACCTAATTGCAATAAAACATATGATGAGGTACCTAAAAGGTACATTGGACTATGGAATCAGATATGCTTCAGATAGTGAGTTCATACTATACTGATTTATAGACTCGGATTGGGATGGAAGTGTCGAAGATAGAAAAATCACTTCAGGATGTTGCTTTAGTTTGGGATCAGGTATGGTCTCATGGCTCAGTAGAAATCAGCCCCGTGTTTCTCTCAGTATAGAAAAAGTTGAATACGTAGCAATATGTTCATCTTGTAGCGAAGCAGTGTGGCTTCGCAAGATGTTGGCAGGATTGTTCGATGCATAGATAGATGTGAATGCTATTCTCTGTGACAATCAGAGTTGTATCAAGATGACAGAGAATCCAACATTCCATGATAGATCGAAGCATATCGAGATCAAGTTTCACTATATCCGGGATATGGTGCAGAAGGGAGCTGTAAAGCTCAAGTATGTTCCTACAGAGGAACAAGTTGTTGATGTGTTGACTAAGCCTCTGTCTCACGTAAAGTTTGAATACTTTCGAGACAAGATTGGTGTGGTCTGAAAGGATCTCCCTCGAAAGAGGGAGTGATGATGATATGATTCCAGTACTTGCCGAGTGAAGATCAGTACTTGCTGATTGATAGTGTTATCCCAGTACTTGTCGGCTGTGATATGATTCCAGTACTTGCCGACTGAAGATCAGTACTTGCTGATTGATAGTGTTATCCCAGTACTTGTCGACTGTGATATGATTCCAGTACTTGCCGACTGAAGATCAGTACTTGCTTTCTGATAGTGGTATCCCAGTACTTGTCGAATGGTGATATGATTCCAGTGCTTTCCGACTGAAAGTGTTATCCCAGTACTTGCCGACTAGTGATGTTATCTCAGTACTTGCTGACAGATGATGTTGTTGTTCCAGTAGTTGCGTATTGATGATTGATTTTGTTGTTCTAGTATTTGTTTACTGGTGATTGATGTTGTTGTTAGTTTTTCATCATTTAATTCAATAGATCTAGGATCTTAATTGAAAGAACAACATGTACAGCATATCAAGCATAAGAGACAAGAGACACAAAACATTTCACCGGGGAAAACCAAGAAGGTGAAAAACCCTGCAACTTCCTTAGAGATAGAATAAGCACCAATACAAAGATCACAAAGATCCAACCCAAGAGATCTGCACCAGCTACTCCTCCTCCACTAGTGCACACTCCTCCTCTCTCTCACTAATGAGAAGTGACTGAATGAGAGAATGTATAAAATGAGAGACACACTCTCTATTTATACACTACTTCACTTGTCTTTTAACTTTAACTAGGTCGGCCCCAACTTAACCACTTAACATAATGTTGACTGGGCCGACCCCCACTAGGGTGGTCTAATAACCCTTTAACCCACATGAATCATGCAGGGCCGACCCCATCAAGGTGGTCTAATAACCCATCAAGTATAAGTTACGACACTTACAATATAACTTGCGACACTTGCAAGTACAACTAACGACACTTCCAATCGAAGGAATAATACATCTCTGTTGGGGATACAATAAAGTACAAATACAATATACAAGTGAATATCTTTCGAAGTTACAAATACATCAACACTCCCTCTTAACTAGGAAGGTATTCTCTTGACATAGGTCATCAATACATATTAGCACAAGTCTTCAATTCTGGAGCTGGATCATCGTCACTAGATCACAGAGCATCATCGTCACTGTTGTTGTACTCGTCATCTCGATCACTGGGATATCTCTCAATTATTCTCGTCGTAGGAAGTTCTACAGAGCCATCCCTTTTTCATGTTGGTTGTAGGCCTAGCCTCCTGTATGTCTTCATCATATCTGCAAGCGTGCCATCCTGTGGAATTCTTAGGGCTAATTACGTGCGTCAACAAAACCTCAAAAGAGCATCCCAGGAATAATTACGAGCTTACTCCTCAACCTATCATATCTCCCAGGGAGCTATTACATGTGACCACCACAAAACCTTAAAAGAGTGTCCCAGGAATGTTTATGTGCATAGCACGACCGGCAAGAACTCTAAAGAGCATCCAAGGACTTTTACGTGCCTAACATAACCTGTCCGGATCTCCAAGACTGATTACATGTGATCTCCACAAAACCTTAAAAGAGTGTCTTTCCCAGCAAGATCTCTTAAGAGCATCTGAGGCCTTTTACATGACTAGCACAATCTGTCCGGATCTCCGGGATGTATTACATGTGGTCCCCAAAAAACCTTAAAAGAGTGTCTTGCCTAGCAAGATCTCTAAAGAGCATCTGAGGCCTTTTACGTGACTAGCACAACCTGTCCAGATCTCCAGGACGTATTACATGTGGTCTAGCAAAACCTTAAAAGAGCGTCTTGCCCAGCAAGATCTCTAAAGAGCATCCGAGGCCTTTTACGCGACTAGCACAACCTGTCTGGATCTCCAGGACGTATTACACGCTACCCTTGCACAACCTGTCCATGGCCACAGAGTACCATCCTGATACTCAAGATCAACCTGATCATCCTCGCACAAAGCATCATCCTGATGCTCATGATCATACTGATCATCATCATACATTACATCATCCTTATGCACATCATCATCGCATGATCATCTTGATCATCGTCACAACATCGTTTTGATGCATATCATCATCGCATGATCATACTGATCATCGTCATAGCATCGTCCTGATGCATATCATCATCGCATGATCATCCTGATCATCGAACATCATCTGGAGCATCGTTTTGATGCTCATCACACAACACTTACATCCACAGCCATGGGAAGGATCCTCCTACCACCATGCTTGGAATGGATCCTACAAATGTGTCCCATCACTTCCTCCTTGAATTATATTCTATCTGAAGAACACCAAGCCTCTCTCGGAAGTATTCGAACTTCACTCTGGCTAGTGGTTTGATCAACACATCTGCAATTTTCTCATCCGTCGCAACATACTGGAGCTTCACTGCTCCTCTCTGCACCATATCCATGATATAGTGATATTTGATCTCGACATGCTTCGACCTGTCATGGAACACTGGGTTCTCTGACAACTTCACACAACTCTAGTTGTCACAATAGATACGGGTAGCATCCAACTGGAGATCAAATAAATCAGTCAGTAGCTTCCTTATCCATACTACCTTACAACTAGCCAAACAAGCTGCAACATACTTTGTTCCGGCTGTATTTAGTGCTACGCAGGATTGCTTCCTGCTAAACCAAGAGATGAAACCTAATCCCATACTGAAGCAACACCCCGAAGTGCTCTTTCTATCTGCAACACTGCCTGCCCAATCTGAATCACATAACCCTCCAAGTTAAACTTTTGATTCACATAATACTTGAGCCCATAATCAATTGTACCCTTCGGGTACCTCAGAATATGCTTTACAGCAATCAGGTGAACATGTCTAGGATCTGTCAGAAACTGGCTCAAGGTGTTCACCGCAAAGCAAATATCTGGTCTCGTATTCGTCAGGCACATCAAGGACCCAATCATCTGACGATACATCGTGGCATCAACCGACTCTGATGAAGCATTACTCAATAGCTTCAGGTTCGATGCCATAGTTGTGGCCATGGCCTTGCAGTCCATCATCTCGAACTGCTTCAAGATCTCTACTACATACTTCCCTTGTCCAAGGAAGATTCCATCTACACTCTGCCACACCTCCATACCTAGAAAGTAATGCATCATTCCCAATTCCTTCATCTCGAACTCGGCAACAAGCTTCCTCTTCGTGTCGGCAATCAATCTATCCTCACCTGTCACAAACAGGTCATCCCCATACAATAGGAGTATCACTGGATTTCCTTCGTCAACCTTGTAGTAAAGGTTGGAATCCGCTTTACTCTTGGTAAATCCCAAACTGGACAGGAAGCTGTATATCCTGCCGTACCATGTCCTAGGTGCTTGCTTCAAGCCATACAAGGCTTTCTTTAATCTGCACACATATGACTCCCTGTCATGTGTCTCAAAACCAAGTGGCTACTCCACATACACTTCCTCTTTGACTACACCATTCAAGAAAGTTGTCTTGACATCCATCTGGTGTATCTTCCACTTCATTACTGCAGCCAGATCAGGTACTATTCTGATGGAAGTGTATCTGGCTATAGGTGCAAAAGTCTCCTCATAATCTATCCCTTCTTTCTGGGAGAAGCCACGAGCCACAAACCTTGCCTTGTATTTCTCTATGCTGCCATCTGCAGCATGATTGATCTTGTAGATCTACTTGGAAGTCACAGCAGACTTCCCTTTTGGTCTTGGGACCACATCCCAAACATCATTCTTCATGATCGACTAGTACTCCTCGATCATGGAATCCTTCCATTACGGCATCCCAGATCCTGGGAACTTTAGATTCTTCAATATATTCAATAGGTAGTTTTCTTGAACTTCGTTGCTGGAACAAATGTCGTTGTTGAGTCTTCGTTGCTTGTTCTTCGAAACAAGTCTTTCTTGTAGGTGATGGTACAAAGTCTTTCCTACAAGGAAAGTCCAATTGCATGATTAGAAACATCTGATATATTTCAGAACAAATTCCTACATATAAAGACATATGTCATACAATCATGCAATTATCTTAGCCAATGCTTCAATACAACATTTATCTATATCCCGTAACTTTCTAGATGCCTTCCATCTCTACCAGAACATTGTTAAGAGTGTGCACAACTCCCAACATGTCAGCAAAGAGGTTTCATTCTAGATAAGTAGCAATGGAATGTTGTATAGTACCATAGGACACTTACCCATTACTTGCATATTAGTAGTATCTTGTTCATTAATTTAAGCAACTTTTCTAATATGTATAATATACATCCTAAATCTAGGAACGTAAGTATGTACATGACTGAACAACATCATTTAAGTAATAGGAAATGACAGTTCAAATACTTATCTTTGTTTGGTTGTTGGGTGGACTCCCTCTCAATCTTTGCTTCCTTGCAGGAACTACTAGAGTGAGCTCCCTCTTGATCTTTGCTTCCTGGATTATCTGTCTTTGAACTTATATCCATCCTGGACCACTATGCATGCTTAAGTGTGGACTAGTGTCATCCTCAAGATCTCATACATAATCATACATGCATTAGTATAATCTCAATACTATCAAAACATTATGATTCTAAATAATCTTAAACATGTATGGTTATAGTCATTTCATACACAAGTAATTTATCACAAGTGTTAGTATTCAAGGTTTCAAGGGAGACTTCTTTTACTCATGCATATTCTTATATGACCATAGGACTCTTCATTAAGAAGCATGATATGCATAAACCCATGATTACTCAAACTTATAACTTCAAGAATAATCATTATCAATCATACAAAAATATACTTATATAAGATCTTAACATAAGGTAGGATTTTAACTCGATATAGGAAAACATACCTAGATTATCATGTCTCTCTAACATACCCAAACAATGTCTTCGTTGTTCTCTTAGAGACCTTGTGCTAGCAACCTGCATATCTCATAAGTTAATAATTGTAGAACCAAGTTATACATACCTCGTAAGTAGAGATTCTATGTGATCCATGACTGTGGATGAGTCTTTGTCTTCGTGTCACCATAGTCATATGTTCTTGATCTAGAACTTTATTTGTCTTTCTTGATGTACCCTTCATGTTAGTGGACAACATCATCCTCATACAACACCACAGTGTATTAGTACAATCATTATTAAGTGTCAAACCCTAATCAATGAATGTCTTCTATTATTCACATGCATTCATACTTTTACTAAGGTGATAAGACAAGTCTAAAATTAATCAAGATTGTACTAACCTCAATAATATGAAGACAAACTTAATCACGAACAGATTTCAAAACATACCTATATCTCTTCAAGTCATACCTGTCGGGATTGCTTGTAATCTTCTTATGTAAGGCCTTAGCCTCATCTCCCTCTGAAACTGTAACTTATTCACTTATTTAGGTGTCCAATTCATTCTCTTCTAGGATTAACCCAATCCACTTTGATTTGCTGAAAATGGATCTGGAGCTGGATTAGGGTTTGTCAGAGAAACCCTAAAAATTCAAACTTTGAATTTCAAACTTCTGATTGGATGAAAAGATGCGCCTTGCTGAGATGATCAAGCTGGTATACTTAAATTTTAAAATCTCCAAAATTTGACCCCTCAAAATTGCCTTTTAAACTTTGGAATCTTCTGGTAAAAATCTCGAACTAGGGTTTGATGATGCCCGAGGTTCTGCCCAGCCAAAAGGTTTGATCTTGTGTTCTAAAATTCGATTTTTCTGAGGAGCATCCAGCCGTGGTCATAGATTCCAAAAATTTCAACTTTTGCAGAAACCCTAATTTTCCACCTTACTAATCAAAATCCCGAACTAGGGTTTGATGATGCTTGAGCTTCTGCCCAACCAAAAAATTTGATCTTGGTCTCTAAATTTCGATTTTGATGAGAATCCAACCGTGGTCTCATATTTCAAAAATTCCAACTTTCTCTGAAATCCTAATTTCCCACAGCAGTGACGATCCAAAAATGAAGGTGCTTAGAATCCAATTCTGTTTGGACAGAAATATATGCCATGTTGTTTCTGATGTATCTCTGAAATTTCGGATCCTTAGGGTCTTAAACTTTGTCCTGTGCTAGATTGACCTGTCATCTTTCCAACGCCACAAATTTGACCTCAAATGGGTTCTCTGAGAGAGAGATATGCCAAGTGTCGCAACGTGACCTGTTTATGGGATGAAATAGTATAGCTAACTTGTACGGCGTGCCATGTGTCATTGTTTCAACTTCGGCCTCTGAAATCCGAACTTGTGAAAGTACAGTTTGTGCCCTGACTATCACTTTTTACGGAATTCAATTTGGAACTTCCTAGCCCGAGATATGACCTTTTTTCGTAGGTCACCTGTTTAGGACTGCATTCTGGAAGAGACAGAAACCCTAGCTTGTACGGATCATATCTCACAAAGTACAACTAATATGAAGCTTTCCTTCAGAAAAAGGGTACATGGACATTTCATCTTCAACCTGTAGAAGTTTTAGATCCTGAACCTTCACCAAATCGGAGTTATAGCGAAAGTGCCACGATGACTGTTTTTTACCATACCAAGCCCTAGCTTCCAATTTGTTGCAAGTGCAACAAGTGTCATAAATGCCATACCTTGCCTTCCTTCAGGCTAGCTATGATACCATGTTAGTTTTTCATCATTTAATTCAATAGATCTAGAATATTAACTGAAAGAAAAACATGTACAAAATATCAAGCATAAGAGACAAGAGACACAAAACATTTCACCGGGGAAAACCAAGAAGGTGAAAAACCCCGCAACTTCCTCAGAGATAGAATAAGCACCAATACAAACATCACAAAGATCAAACCCAAGAGATCTGCAGAAGCTACTCCTCCTCCATTAGTGCGCACTCCTCCTCTCTCTCACTAATGCAAAGTGAGTGAATGAGAGAATGTGTAAAATGAGAGAGACACACTCTCTATTTATACACTACTTCACTTGTCTTTTAACTTTAACTAGGTCAGCCCCAACTTAACCACTTAACATAATGTTGACTGGGCCAACCCCCACTAGGGTGGTCTAATAACCCTTTAACCCACATGACTCATACAGGGCCGACCCCATCAAGGTGGTCTAATAACCCATCAAGTATAAGTTACGACACTTACAATATAACTTGTGACACTTGCAAGTACAACCGACGACACTTCCAATCGGAGGAATAATACATCTCCGTTGGGAATACAATAAAGTACAAATACAATATACAAGTGAATATCTTCCGAAGTTACAAATACATCAACAGTTGTTGTTGTTCCAATATTTACTTATTGATGATTGTTGTTCCATTACTTTTCGACTGATGATTGATGTTGTTCCAGTATTCATATACTGATGATGATGATGATGGAGATATACCAGCAAATGATGATGATGACGCTGATGGTGATATTCCAACATGTGATGATGATGATGCTGATGGTGATATTCTAGTAGATGATGATGATGATGTTGATGGTTATATTCCAACAGATGATGTTGATGTTCCAACAAATTCTTGCTGACGATGATGATGTTCCAGTAGATGATGTTGATGATACCCAAGACACATGATGATGTTCCAAAAATTCCTACTACATATAGAGATTCACATGTCAGTTGGACAATTGTTGATGTTGTTGATGTTTCTTGCAGAATACCTTCCTAGTTAAGAGGGAGTGTTAAAGAAATGTAACTGCGGAAGATATTCTAAATGTATTTGTCTATTGTATTATTGTATTCCTCCTTCGGGAGATGTAATTGATAATGTAAGAGTCATTGAAAGAGTCAATGTAAACCGTAACTGTTAGGTTGTCCTGTAAATAACTTAGAAAGAATATTTTATTGTAAAGTGTACATGTCGACCCAGTTAGGTGAGTTAAAGCCTACCTAATTAGTAAAAAGGTCAAGTCACTTGTTAAGTATAAATAAGGGATTGAGTTGCTTATTTGGATCACTCATCTCACTCACTCAAGTTTGCATAGGAGAGAGAGAAGTTCCACAAGTGAAGGAGAGAAGCTGATTTTGTCTTGGGGTTTTATCTTGTACTTGGTGAATTCTATGTTGAGGAATTTTTGCCGGGGTTTTCTCCCTTGTGGTTTCCCCGAGATAAATTTTGTGTTCTTTTTGTTTGTTGTGCGTGTCTTTCTTTTAGTGATTAGATTGTTTAATGTTATTATGCTAAACAAGTGAGAAACTAACATGTTGTCATTGATGTCAAAGCACAGTGATGATGATGAAGTGTCATTACTGGTATAATAGATGATGTGGCATTAATGTGAAATGTTATTAGTCATGTCTTGGAGAACATTGATGAGAACATGAAGCAATGAAGTATAACAATGTCCCGTTAGCAAAGATTTGAAGTGTCATCCATGTTGAAGTGTTTGAGGAATGCAACGTTGAATTGAAATAGTTTGAAGTGTCAAGCTAATACATTGTCCTCATCCACTCACAATTTGATTTTTCAACATTGAAGTAAACTACAATGAAATAAAATTTGTAGTCAGTTCTCCCTTGAAGAGTTACATGCATAGGTTGTCCCTCCCTCCAAAACGCTACACAAATATTGATAAATTTTTTTAGGTTGGCCCTACTAAAGGGTGATTCACTTGTATAAATATAGAGCTATCATGCCTCACTCTAATTAATAAATGAAGGGAATAAAAAAATCAAGTCCGAGGTAGCGAATTTCTAGAGAAGAAGAGGGCAACAAAGGAGTAGCAAAGGATTTAATGAAAAGTCATGGTGAAGTCTAGTTTGAACTGCAAATCTAAAGGGCGCAAGAACTGAGGCAAAAGTGTAGTAGATTCAGCTTGTTTGAGGGTTGCCTTTGTGACTATCTTGGAGTATAGTTGCGATTTGTTTGAGAACTATTCAAGGAGAGGATTCAAACTTGGTCTAGATTGGTTGTGCACAAATTTTGAAGGACATCTTTGGAGCATTTTAAGGACATATTTTGAAGGACTATGTAAGGGTCAGTTTGCAAACCTTTTGAAGACAATTATGAAGTTGTGTTACAACTCATAGAGGATAGTTTTGAAACAGTTTTGAGGCCGAATTTAGTGACAACATATGGAGCAGAATTTGTTGTACTTTCCAAGTCAGAACTTAGCGTACATGTGGATATATTTGAGACTTGCTTGAAGGTTGATTTAAGGGCTTATTAAGATAGTTTAATGGCTAAGTTGATATCGTTTAAGGGTAGGCTGAATACCATCTTTGAAGTGACTTAGGACTGAGTGATTGCATAAATTGCCTGAAAAGTGAATCAGCTACAAGAATAACAACTATAGGATTGATTCATGTGACATCTACAAGAATAACAGAGGCAAAGAGAAGTCTTGAAGATATTCTAATGGTGTGTATAGAAAAAAAGTAGATCTACTACATGTTTATACATATCTATATCAGGATGGCAGGGTGGTGCAAGGAAATATTGATTTGGTGCTCAAGAGGATTGGTGTCCTCATCCACTTGACAGGTTGGTGCTTACAGAATTGAGTTGGTGCTCAAGAGGATTGATGTCCGCATCCATTAGACAGGTTGGTGCTTGAAAGTGCAAGTTGGTGCTTGTTGGTTATGAGTTGGTGCTCATAAGATGATTGGTGTCCTCACAAGTTGGTGCCTACAAATTGCAAGTTGGTGCTTGCATGAGGGATTGGTGTTCATATCAGATTGATGTTTACAAAATCAGTGAGTGGGTGCTCACACCACAATTGGAGATTGGTGTCTCATGCAAATAATTTTAATTTATGATTTTATCAATTCATTAAATTGGTTTCTATATAAATATTTTGTGTATTGTGCTTTGACGTAGATGAATTTTAAAGGTTGATAATATTACATGATTAATGAAGTAAAATTTGGTAAAAGTATATTATATTGAGCCCCCCTCTCGGTATCATTGGGTGTTCCAACAACTTTCAGGTAAAATAACCCACATCACAATATTATGGAATTCTCACATAAACTACTAGTAATACATATTTTCTAGGGGTAGAGCGGAGAGAAGATTGATCCATATAAAATGAAAAGGTATATTACAACAACTCAGATACCTAAGTCTCTATGTATTATTCCTTTTACCAAATTTTAGATCCTCCTATCCTTAACCACACGTATTGATCCTCTAGTGATTACGATCTTGAATTTTAATGCAATAAAGAAGCCAATTAATATCTCTTTCATCTCCACACAAGATCATTATGCTATTGAGGAAACCAACTAATAGCTCCTCAACGATGAAAACATGATCCAATATTCGTTTTCATCTTGTCGCTATGAATTTCTCCATAGTTTTTAGGTTTTCAATCACTTTCTCTATTTTCTTTTCTCTCAACCCAATTCTTCTCCCTTCATAATTTAGTATTTCTCCTTGTAGGAATATTTAATAGCCAACCTTTCAATCTCCATCCTGGGATTATGGTCTCGAGGATTTGGAAACTTCCTATATTTTTATTTCCCAATTGTGAAAAGGATGTCATATTTCCATGTTTGATGTAAGGGTATATCCAACCCCTTATGGATTTCTGTGGCATCCTTAATACATCTCTTATCATTGAAAACATATTCCCACATGGTTATAGGGGAGGTTGTCCTACCCTTCTTGTTGGATTTTACAAAGCGGAGTTCATATACTCCATCATCTATTTCAGGTATTCCAACATAAAAAATATAGGGTTTAGTAATTTGGGTAGCCCATGGGGTAATGCTTTAGTACCATATAGACTAGCATGTGGGCTTCCATTCTTGGTCTTCAATAGACCAAAAGATTCAAAGTTATGAGTTTGGTGGAATACATGGAGGTAAACTAAATATGAAGGATACTTAAATTCCCTTGTTGCAGATAAACTAATTAAACGTGCCCTCATATCAATAGTTATGGATTCAACATCATGGAAATCAAGTGTATCTCATGCATTATATGCATCCATGAAGCCTACCATCCCCTCGTTGATATCCTCATTTGATTCTTTGACCAAGATTAATGTGAAATAGGTGAATTAATCTTGGGACCATGGTGGGAAAAGTAGTTTCCATGGGTTCGGGGGCACCTCGTCTTTTCCTTGGTTATGTTTGATCCTATAGAATAATTTGGCTCATTGGTTATAGATCATTTTCTTGTACCTACCTATTTTCACCTTGTGCAAGAGCATGATCATTCCTAGGTATGTATTCAACATTTGATCCATGTGAAGGCAATTAATGTGGAATAGGATAGACTATCCATCCTTGGTGGTGACAAATTACGTGGAAATGCTATATATTTTTGCACAAATTTGGAAAAATTCTAGGAAGGGGAAGGTATCGGTGACAAGGTGTTGAGTTAATCCATAGGACCATATGTTTCTTTTGGATTGAGAGGGTATGCATTTTCTATAAGAATATCCTATGAGTTGCTTAGAAGAGTGCGTTGCTGTTATGGGGGTGGCTATTGGGGATAATTCATCAATGAAGGAAGGGCCTTGCGAGGAGGAGAATTCACTAGTATTAGATAGGGCTGTCATATACAGGGATGATAAAAAATTTGAGGCAGTGTTTCTCTTTTGAGGTAAGATTGATTTATTTTTTAAAACTAGATCATGATGGAGGACTCTATAAAGGATAAAACATATAGGTGATTTCAATATAATTTCCACAAATGGGGAGGTGGTTTCAACAACTTACTTAGTTAAAAAAGAAGGGTCATGGACGTGCGATGGATGACAGTGGTTCATGGATTTTCTCATTCAACTGGTATTGAGGGAAGTGCTTCTGTGTAGAGTGATATTGGAGGAAATTTATGACAACATGAACACTAATAATCTCATATAAAACTGGGTAGAATGGATGATTCATTGTATTATTTGGGTGGAAGATCCTCATTTAATAAGGAAATCCAAGCATTCATTCTAAATTCATGGAGAACATAGTGTGGTACCATCATCATGTCGGATTTGGTGGTATAAATACTCCTTTATGATTGTTAACAGGGAATGCCCCACATTTATTGGGTCTCATAGGTAGATGAATAAGCTCGGAATCCATTCATCATAATGGAATCTACATTAGGATCTCTTGTTTTTCGATGAATCTTCAACCCCTACCTTTAATAAGCGAATTGGTACATTTAGCGTGAATGGAGTGGATGCATTCACATGGATTTGAGAGATTTAATCTTGATTGTTGGCATGGGAATCCCCCTTATTATTCCATGTGCTTGTACCTTTGCATGAATGCCACGATTTGAAGTTATAAAAGTGTCTAGTGGATCTATGCAATTTGTGCGGGTGCCCCCCATGCTATTCCACATGCTTATACTTTTGCATGAATGGACATGATTAAAATTTATAAAATTTCCCAACGTATTTAGGCCATTTATGCGGGGTGACCCCTTATTATATCTACTGCATGTACCTTGGTGTGAACGATCAAGATTAAAATATGGAAAGTTGCTTGTTGTATCCTGGTCATTCAGGTGAAGTACCCCTTGGTTATATTATGTGCGTGTACCTTCATGTGGATGAATTTGATCAGTGGACTCAAATAAGCTCAATAGATGATTGGGTGATTGCAATTCAGGAACCCCAGGATCCTTAATCTTCATTACTTCAATTGTGTCGAGGAAATCTTGAACTGACTAGACTTGCATGTTGGTTAACAACAAACCGTTTTAGCTTCAAGGGTTAAATCAAGGAAAGAAATACCACCCTAGGCATGGGGAAGCACCTTGATTGGAGGAAGGTTGGTGACCAAATGATCTAGAGAAAGACTATCTTAAGGGAGGAAAATAAGAGGATTCCATAGTATACATGACAAGGGAATGGGGAGAAAGATAAGTGTTATCTAAATATTTGACACTCTCAATGCAGATATTTGACACCCTTAGTCAAAATCAGTTGAAGACAAGAAAACTATATGATGATATAAAATTTTGCATGCAATTAGCCACTAGGCCACACTTTTCCTTTAAGAATAGTATGATACTGGTGGGTGTTATAAAATAGAAATAGTTAGTCACAATTCCTCAATGATAAAAGTGTGTTCACATATTAAAACCCTAAGAAAGAGAAAAAGTGTGGCCGTGTCTTAAAACCGTAAAAAAAGAGAGAGAAATGTCAAGAATCAAATAACTATAAGGAAATTCTATGCGCATGGCCTACACATGTGAAGCATGCATTCACTAAAAACTAAACCGTATCACCTTCGTGTCTTACAAATAGAAGGTCAAGGGTTGAGAAAGACATAAATAAAATGGTTGAAAGTGTTAAAATTTAGAGAAATCGAGAGTGATTATTGAGAACAACCATTTCCCATGTTTCCATTGTAGAGGAGGAGTTATTAAATGGTCCCTAAAACAACACAGTAACCTTGTGTGGCTATCACTTAGCTGCCTCTACTTCAATTCTCCAACATAATAGGGTTTGAGATCATAGTCAACAATATGATGAGAACATGTGGATAAGAACAAGAGGATCTGGACTCCGGTGAAGGAAATGGTGCTACAACATTCAAGTATCCAAGTTGTTGTAACTTTTCCTTTGTAAATAATATAGATTGGACTCACCACCTCACAATAAATAAAATAAAAATGTATTGCTATGATTTATTTTATCATGTCTGAGTTTCATACTTTAGTTTAGAATACTTTGCATTATAATAATGTAAATATAACTATATGCATTATCAAGTTTATTGATTATAAATATTTGAAGGAGTTCGAGGAGGGTTCTTTTTTTGAAGTGTGTGTAGGTTTATAGGAAGCACACTACAACTGTGTTTGGATTGGACCATTGCATGAAAATATTAGAGAAATTTCCTAAAAATAAGTTTTCCCATTTGAATTTCTCTTGATTTTGACATGCATGTACGTCTAAGGAAAGATAGATAACAAATATTCCCTAGTGACTGTCGGTGAACTTAACCCACTCATTAGGAGATTAACTTAATAATTAAAGTGTTTCTTCTCCATCACAAAATTGGTGACCCCACTAGGGAAAACATTTGAATAATTATCTTCATGTTTTGAGTTTATTTTCACTTAATTTTAATTTTGAAGACTGTATTAGCTTTTGCATGCTGGTAGAAAATTAGGGAATATACTAGGAATTGAACAAAGTTATAATCCATAATATTTTGATTTTATTTTCCCCAATTTTTTTTTGTTTCTTGTGCATGTTTCTATCAACAAACATCGCCTACAGTGATTCTTCTAAAGAAGTGTGTCTACCCATGAAATTTTCTTATAAATGTCATGATCACCTTCAAAAATTGGGAAGAGCTAACTTCCATATTTAAAAAACCATTTACATGTTATGCCTAAATGATAAAGGATTGTGATTTTTTAATTCCTTATTTATTATATTTACTTATCATGTTAATTACCAGATTAATAATAAGTTCACAAGTTATTTAGATTAGTTGCATGATGATATTTTTTTTTGTTTTAATTATCATTTGATGAAGATTGAAAACTAATTTAAAAGAAGCATATGAATGTGTCTTTGATTTTATATTTTGATCGCTAAAAATATTTTGGGAATCCAAACATTCCATTGTGAAAGTATAGAAAAGAACATATCTTTCCATTTTCTCAAGCTAGTAAAATTTATCTTGCTTCATTGAAAGAAATAGTAAAATGCATCCTACATCCTTTATTTCTTTATATTTCAGCAAATTTTGAGTCTTATAAATCAGCATAACAGTTGCACTCCATACCATTTGAATAAGTAATAGTCATTAAAAGAAATTTAAGCAAAATCAACCAAACATATTTTTATGGAAAACACATATAGCCTAAGTTGAAGAGCCTTGGTATAGATTGGAGAGCTTGTTCTTCAAGGCCGTAGAAATTGAAACTAAAATATACTAAAGAGTTTCTAAATCCACTAGTAGAAAATAACACTTATCAATAAAGAGCACCTCACATGTGCATTAAACATGAATTTAATCTAGGAAAACATATATATTATCCAATCTTGATTGTTTAGTGGGCTATGCTTGTACGAGAGCTTTATTTGAATTGGAAAGTCCTTGAGGTGATACCATTTCTCTAGATTTTTATCTCTAGGACTAAGTCAGACATTCTTTGGTCTTATATAGACACTTGAACCATGATTATTTCCCCCATATTCCTTTCACTAAGTGGTAAATTTAGTGGTTTTTCCTAGGTTTTTACATAGGTGACTACAAGGGGGAAGTGCTTGTGGTACCTAAGATAGATGTATAATTATATCTGCCTCAACTCCCCTGGAGGGTACTTGTCTTCATGAGAGTACTTTCACCTTGGGTGAATTTTACGTGAGAGTTACCATAATGTATCTTACACTTACATTGGTTGGTGTTGGGTCCTTTCTTCCCGGAACAATTTTTGGAAGGTCCTCTATCCATATTTGCTTGTTGTTGCTTCTAGTTTTATTTGTAGGGATTACTTCTTGTTATTTATATTTTATTGTGCTTGAGTAAACATATTTATTTAAACCTAGTCATTAAAAGTGGTTCATCCTATTGGATAGTGAGGGACTCGAGGAAAAAATCATATTTTTGAAGGATATTGTTTACAAATGATGATACCATATGGATGGCATAGTTTGGATCCTTAGTGAGAGTGGGTAAATTTTAAGAGAGGTTCATAGGATTTATTTGATAGACAATTCAAATATTAGTTTGGGGTTACCCTACACGTTTAATTTTAAGAGTTTAGAGGGACAAGAATCCTATATGATTACATATATTACTTCAACAAACCCTTGTGGGGATAAGGAGAAACTCTAAGTGTCCCTCTAGATGAATTAAGTCTTCCCCGCATGATGGAAGATAAGTTGACCTTGGAAGGTACAAGGGTTGATGAACACGGAGTCAATACATGGGTTTCCTAGAAGAAGATTATATTCCTAATATTGAGCACAACTACAAGGGAATGAACAGTTTTAGCTTCAAGGGTTAAATAAGGTGATATGGAACTAATATCTTGTTATTTGGGCCAATTGAAGCCTTGAGAGACAACATTGGTAGGGGAAATAACATATTTTATTAGGGATTGACATGTTATAAGAAGTATGATATTGAGGGTACAATTAGAGTATAGTCCACCATTACCTATTTTAGCCTCACATCACCAATGCTTATTTGAATGAAGAAGAGGGAAATAATGTTTCACTCCCATTCATGATGTTCAAGAAAAATTAAAAGGTTAAATAATAAGGTGAGTATAGGTTTTTGTTCTGACCCAAGGACTACATCTTAGAGAGAATCTAGTAGTTAGTTCATTTAGTAAGGACAATATTGTAAAATGTCAATTATGGAGATCCGTACATTGTGATAGAAGAGACCATCTATGACGAAATAAGAATTAGCCCAGGTAAGGAGGATGGCGTAAAGAAGTGGATTTTTGGTGGCACCAGGTTGGCCTTGAGAGGTTTATCCTATATAGTCTCAAGGAAAGAAATCCCACCTCAGGCATGTGGAAGCACCTTTATTGAAGGAAGGTTGGTGACCAAATGAGCTAGAAAAAGACTATATAAAGGGAGGAAAAGAAGAGGATTCCATAATATAAGGGGGAAGGTAAGGAGGATAAAGAGAAGTGTTATCTAGATATTTAATAGTCTCAATCAATAATATGCAATTATTTGACACCCTCGACCAAAATCAATTGAAGAAAAGCAAACTACATGATAATATAGAATTTTGCATGCAAAAAAACACTAGGATGCACTTTTGTTTTAAGAATAGTATGAAACTTGTGGGTGTTATTAAAATATCCATGGTTAGTCATACTTAATCAATGGTGAAAGTGTGGTCACATATTAAAGCCCTAAAAATGGGAAAAGTGTGGCTACATCTTAAAGCCCTAAAAAAAGAGAGAAATCTCAAGAATTAGGTAACTATAAGGGAATTATATGTGCATGGCTTACGCATGTGAAGCATGTATTCACTCAAAAGTCAACTTATCACCTTCATGTCTTACAAATAGGATGTCAAGGGTTGACAGAGACATAAAGAAAATGGTTGAAAGTGCCTAAACTCTAGACACATTGAGAGTTATTATTGAGAACAACCATTGTCCATGTTTCCATTGTTGAGGAGGAGTTATTGAATGGTTCCTAAAACAACACAGTAACATTGTGTTGATACCAAGTATCCTCCACTTGGATTCTCCACCATAGTAGGGTTCAAGATCATAATCAACAATATGATTAATACATTTGGATAAGAACAAAAGGATCCAGAGTCTAATGAAAGAAATGATGCTACGACATTCAAGTATCCAAGTTGTTGTACATTTTCCTTTGTAAAAAATATAGATTGGATTCCCCGCACGAAATATAAAAATAAAAATGTATTTCTATTAATTTAGTTTATCATATATGAGTTTCATATTTTGGTTTAGAAGAATTTTTGTTACAGTATGTAAATATGATTATATGCATTATCAATTTTATTGATTAATGGTATTTGAAGGAGTTTGAGGAGGATTGTTGTTTGAAGTGTGTACAAGTTTATAGGAAGGACATCATTGGTGTGTTTGTATTGGAGGATTACACATAAAATTTAGGAAAATTGTCCGAAAACAAGTTTTCTCTTTGACCTTTTTCTTGTTTTTGACATGCATGTAGGTTTAAGGAAATATAGATAAAAAATCCTCCCCAACTATTGGTGAACTTAACCCACTCATTTGAATATTAACTTAATGATTAATGTGTTTATTCTCCATCACAAAATTGGTGACTCCACTAGGGAGAACTTTTGAATAATTATCTTCATGTTTTGAGTTTATTTTCACTTTAATTGTCATTTTGAAGATTGTTTTAGCTTTTTCATGTTAGTAGAAAATTAAGGAATATACAGATTTGAACAAATTTAGGATTTGGCTATTTTGATTTTATTTTTCCCATTTTTTTGTTGTTTCTTATGCATGTTTCTATCAACAAACATGGCCACCAGTGATTCTTATAAAGAACAAGTGTCTCTACCTACACAATTTTCTTATAAATGTCACGAGCACCTTTAAAAATTGGTAAATGATAACATCCATATTTAAAAAACCATATATATGTTATATATGGATGATAAAGGATTGCGATTTTTTAAATCCTTATTTAGTATATTTACTTATCACATGAATTAGAAGTGCACGAGTTCTTTAGATTAGTAGCATGATAATACTTTTTTCGTTTTCATTATCACTTTATTAAGATAAAAAAACTAATTTAAAAGAAGCATATGCGCGTGCCTTTGATTTCCTATTTTGATCACTAAAAGTCTTTTAAGAATCCAAACATGCCATTATGTACATTATGTAAGTATAGAAAAGAACATCTCTTTCCATTTTCTCAAGCTAGTAAAATTTGCCTTCCTTTATTGAAAGAAACAATAAAATGTATCCTACATCCTTTATTTATTTATATTTCAACAAATTTTGAGTCTTATAAAACACCATAGCAATTGCACTCCATACCATTTGAATAAATAATAGACATCAAAATAAATTTAAGGAAAAACAATCAAACATATTTTAATGGAAAACACATATAATCTAGGTTGAAGGGCCTTGGTATAGATCGGAGAGTTAATTCTTCAAGGCCATGAAAATTGAAACTAGCATCTACTAAAGAGTGTCTAAATCCATTAGTAGAAAATAACACTTGTCAAGAAAATGTACCTCGCATGTGCATTAAACATGAGGTTAATCTAAGAAAGTATAGATATGATCTCATCTTGATTGTTTAGTGGGATATGCATGTACAAGAGATTTATTTGAATTGGAAACTCCTCAATGATCCGTAAATTTTAGTGAGAACTTTCTCAAATAAAATCTACGATGAAGATATTTTCCTGACGATTATTTGCATGTGAACATGAGCATATAATTCCTTAACAATGCATACCAACATGAACAATTTGACATAATTATGTGCATAATTTGCAATTAAATATCTACTTAACCAAGTGGGAATGCAATCAAAATTCACACATGCAAATTGACAACCATGTGATAATGGAGTTCACCGAACTTTGCTAGATACATCTCTGAGCTCGTCAAAACTATGAACTGTTTCGTTATTCTCCTTCAAAGATATGCTTTCCTTTACACATGGATTGAGTTCTCACATCATGTGGATCATTCTCCCATCTTGGGAAGCCTTCCCCTCATAACAGAAAGGACCTAAGGCTCTCACATGAAGTGGCACAAGCAAGACCTCCGTGCTTATTATCTCCAAACAAAAAGCTTACCAAAAGCTCTCTCTCCATCCCTCTGCTCATGAGGGTATTTTATAGCTTTACATGGATAAAAACTACTCCATCATATCAAGGAGAAAATATCTCTCAAGATCCCATAATGTAGGATCTAAGCACAACTCAAGGGATAATATAAATGAAAATGTCTACATCCCCATGAAAATCTCAACTCTCCATGAGACTAGGATACTAGAAGACTACATATTAGTTCTCCATTAGTTTTCCTTTACATTTAAGAGGAAAATTACAAAATCATAAATCATAAATATTTAGTATTCATTTCCTCTCATTTAATTTCAGTGTTTTGCCTTTTTTTGTTTGAAAATTCAACAAGCAATATCTTCTGCTTACGGAGTCCATTCGACTCTGTTCAAGTTGCGTCGGAAATCACTATGCAATCTCTTTGTTGTATGGATAGCTTCAGCAATAATGGATATCTTTCAAATCTGTATACTAAGGAGATCCTCCTGGATCGAAACTCCCCACAAAAGAAGACTTTTGGACCTCCAAAAGTATAGAGAGAAACTGTAACTTGAACATCCGCAAATACCATACCAACTTCTAGGAAGAGTCTTATACTCCACAATGCACTTCCTGCTCCTTGATCTACATAAAAAATGTCTCTGAAAGGCCACACTCTTCTTCTCCTTCACCTTTCTACTCCCGAATGAGAATTTCAATGCCAAGACTTGCATCAATGCAAACATGTAGCTGATAATACATGAATCACGATTTTACAAGTAGTATCATACTTGCCAAAAGTTTATAAAACACTCGTGGTCAATTTTGCAATGATTTCGAAATAAGGCCTCAAGTGAGAATAATGCTTCTCACTCAACAATAGCTAGAAGACCATTGCAATGATGCCAACAAGGCTTAGGCATAAAACAAATGCCTTCACTCTCAATCACTTAAGAGTGACTAATCAAAACCCTTTACAATGTTTCAAACATTAATTTTAAGGAAACATGCTCATTAAGGTAAATACCCCAATTGTGCACTAGTGGTGAAATCCCATGGTTCTAAAAGAAACCCACTACAAAAATGTGCAACATATCTCAAAATTTTGACCTCCCTTGGTTTGCCATTTTTCCACTTTAAATAAAAGTGCACTAGTGGTGGACACCATGGTCTCAAGCTCCACTGCAATAAGTGCACATGCCAATTCCAAATTTTTCATACAATAAGTGCACATGCCAATTCCAAATTTTTCCCTTGCTTGGCATCAATACAATACATTAGGCTTCAATAATTTTCATAATAAAAACTATAATGAAACACCCATGAAGCAAGGTAGGAAAAGGTCGCATCATTACCCATCAATCCAGACTTCTAGCCCAAAGTTTTAGCGCCCATTGGAATGGCGCTCTTGGTTCTCTTCCATCGGCACCGAACAACTGCAACAAAAGATGAAGGTCTCAGGTTCAATACCCAAAATTTTAGTTCTCAGCTCACGTAAACATCTGCCTTTGGCTCTCTGCCATACGCGCTTTGTAACAAATGACTTGTTGACTAGTAAGAGACCTCTAGTAGTACAAAACATGAGGCAGATTTGAAGTCACCAACTCAATGACATGTTCATGTTTCAGTCAAGAAACAATTGACACTTGCGCCAAAAAATCAAAATACGGTGTGTGGAGGAGCTCAACCCCTCATTCAAAACAAAAAAGACCACTGATCCACCATGATGTATTGACAAAAGTTGTTGAGTGGTTAGTGGGAAACCCAGGGTCAAGTCCGCAAATATGGTTCCATCATACTGATAATAGATACCATGAGGTCGAGCATCATCATAATAGCCTCATCAAGAAACAGAGGCGATCTCATCCAGGAGCGGAGACTTCCTCAGCACCAAGGCTGAAACACCTGGCCTCCTGCTTTATGAAATATCGTGGAGGGAGATTGCACCCATCTCCACACGCACATCATAGATTCCTTGTTGAGCTTGCCAGGTCGTTCAAGAGGAATCAGATTAGCGAGCCTTCAGAATACTTAGTACTCCTGTAGCCGTTGGTGATCACTGCAGGGGCAATGTATTGCACTACCAACAGATCACAACTGAGTGTGAAGGCTACGATGTATTCTGAGAAAACAAAAGCAACAGATCTGAAGGAGCCATGATTCTTGGCAAGGTGGTTGTTATTATAGATCCGAACACTGCACACCAGATGTGGTCTATCTAGTGACCAACAACAAGGAACGATCACAGGTATCGGCCAGTGACAATGAAAACTTCCTTCACGTCAAGGCACTTGCCCCTGTCTGCTCTCAGCTGCAGAACATGTTAAAAAACATAAATATCATAGCATTTGTATCATGTTAATTCCATAAAATCATTTTTAATGGAATTACCTCCATTAACTAATCAGCTGCAAAACATGTTACATCCATACTTTCTCATGCATATAAAATCAAATTTTCTTCATGCTTTCACTAATGGAAACAACACAAAATGCTTTCATCCAAAAATGCTATCCATTTTTTACCGAACCAATTTAAAGGACCTTCGTTCTGCAGCTGTGTTTCCTCAGGGACCGGTTTTGGAATATTGATTGTATGTTCCACCATTACATTTGTAGCCTCCTTCTGCATAGGTTCTTGCACAGGCTTTTTGCTTTGTGTGCGACAAAGCTCGGGTTGAAGCTTCCAAAACTTCCCGATCTAGTGACCACTCAGTTTGCAGTGAGTCCAATGGTTGCGTGACTTCATGTCTCTCGCCTATTTACTATAACGAGCTTTTCTCTTCCAGCACTTTGCAACATTCTTGCTGTCACATGTTTTTTTAAGGAGATTTTGATTTCCTCTGAAATTTCTTGCTAGATGTATCACTTCCAGAAAGTGATGTGCCATCATTTTTTCTTAGATGGTGTTGGTGATGAAAACTCTTTGCTTGAATAGTTACCTGCTTCAGCTGCTTTTGAGCATTCGCCTTCACCATACCCAATCCTACAAGCCAAGGTCTTCCTACAACCTTGGTTGGACAATGCCTTGGCCATTAATGCCAAGTCCTCCTCCTTTATATCCCATCTTGGTTAAAAGCTTTTTATCAATTCCCTAATGTCTGCTTTTCAAAATTTCCAAAAGAAGCATTACCATCATAAAGGGAAGTAACTGAACATGGAGAATCCTTTACCTCTATTCTGGTTTGTGACACTTGGTCATCTTCCTAAGGCTTGGCCAACTGTTCCTCATGTCCTGTTTTGGACGAGATTGTAGATGTCGATTCTAGGAAACCACCTTGATGCTCATGTGCATAATTTTGTTTTGGACGAGACTGTAGATGTCGATTTTAGGAAACCACCTTGATGCTCATGTGCATAATTTTGTTCTTCCAATACCCAACAAAATGTGGAAACATCAATATTTTCATGACAAGAACCATAACTAGTATACCTGCCATGGCCACAAGTTGGACTAGTCTTGGAGGGACTTTTTTCTTTTGTTGTAGTGGAGTGTTCCCCGATTTGTTCCTTCATAGCTTCTTCCAATAGAAGTCGCAACTTCCGTTTTTCTTCTTATGCTTCTTCATGCAGTCTTCACAATTCAGCATTTTCCGCTAATTGATTTCCTCTAGCTCTTGAAGCATCTCACGCTTCAATTTTTTTCCCATGTTTATTTTCATAATATGCAAAATTGGTCAAACCTGCTCTGATACTAATTGATCCGTAAATTTTATTGGGAACATTCTCAAATAAAATCTATGCCGAAGATATTTTCATGTGAACATGAGCATATAATTCCTTAAAAATGCATATCAACATGAACGATTTGTCATAATTATGTGCATAATTTGCAATTAAATATCTACTTAACCAAGTGAGAATGCAACCAAAATTCACACATATAAATTGACAACCATGTGATAACGGATTTCACAAGGCTCGCTCGCTACATCTCTGGGCTCATCAAAACTGTGAATCGTTTCATTATTTCTCCTTCAAAGATATGATTTCCTTTACACATGAATTGAGTTCTCACATCATGTGGCTCATTCTCCCATCTTGGGAATCCTTCTCCTCATAACAAAAAGGACCCAAGGCTCTCACATGAAGTGGCACAAGCAAGAAATCCTTGCTTATTCTCTCCAAATAAAAAGCTTACCAAGAACTCTCTCTCCATCCCTCTCCTCGTGAGGGGATTTTATAGCTTTACATGGATAAAAACTACTCCATCATATCAAGCAGAAAATATCTCTCAAGATACCATAATTTAGGATCTAAGCACAACTCAATGGATAAGATGAGAGAAAATATCTACATCCCTATGAAAATCTCAACTCTCCATGAGACTAGGAAACTAGAAGACTACGTATTAGTTTTCCATTAGTTTTCCTTTACATTTGAGAGGAAAATTAGAAATGCATAAAGCTTAAATATTTATTATTCATTTCCTCTCATTTAATTTCATTTTTTGCCTTTTTTGTCTAAAAATTCAACAAGCAAATTATTCCACTTACAGAGTCCATTCAACCCCATTCAAGTTGCGTCGAAAAGTTCCATGCGATCTCTTTGTTATATAGACAACTTCAACAACAATGGATATCTTTCACATCTGTCGACTAAGGAGATCCTCTTGGATCACTCAAGGTGACACAATTTCTCTATAGTTTTAGGTCTAGGAGTAAGTCATTCATTCCATGCCCATATACAGACATTTCACCCATGAATATTCCCCCCATATGCATTTCACTAAGTGGTAAATATAGTGGCTTTTCCTAGGTTTTCGCATAGGTGACTGCAAGTGGGTGTTATACCTCTATGTTTCACAGTATCGCATCTCCATCACAAAACGAGTTGATGACACTTTCCCTACTGTTTTAAACCATCCAGAAGAGACAGATGATGAGTCAACCTTGAAGGTGAATCTACCTTGACAAGTTTTGACCCACCTTAGACTTTATCCACACACACTACCGCGCCTTGCTAGTTTATCAAAACGCGGTACTAGACACTACCGCGCTATGATATTTCCCCAAAACGCGGCAGTGCCGCGTTCTGCAGTCTTTGCAGAACGCGGTACTCTTTTAATAGCCTTGATTCGATCTCAACTCATCTCCTTCGATTAGAAACCCTGATCCACTTATCTCTCCTTAGATCCACCCATCTCTCCTTAGATCCACCCATCTCTCTTGTTGGTTAACCTCACCATTCACTATAAAAGAGAGGCATTCCATTGGGAAAGGGGAGGACTCTTGAGAGTACCAAACTTATGGTCTTGCAGCATTGTGGAGATAGCTAGAGGAGAAGACACTTGGAGCTGGAGGATTGGCTTGGACATCAAGCACCTTTTGTAAGTATTCTTCAAGTTGTAATGGAATAACTTGTCTTGTTTTCCCAAATCATTTGTGTTAATCTTGTTTTAATGATATGATTTGTATCTTTCATAAGATTTAGATTCTAACTCATGTTTCAGGTTGCTAGAGAATAGTGCATTCTTGTGTCTTGGTTCCATTTTGACAGGTTCATTTGTGAGGGCTTGGAGACTGGAGCAAATACCAAAAACAAGCGTCTGGATAGAAGGTTAGTTAAACTTCTTCTACTCCTTCTAGCATTTTAATCTTGAGATGTTTGTTATATCTAGGGATTCAAGGTAGCATTTGTTTTGACTTGTTTCTTGCTTTAAAGATTAGTTTAAAGTCTGCTTTAAAGTTAAGAGAACTTTGGCTTATCCGTAGGACAAAATTCTACATACCAAGAATGGCGACTCCACTGGGGAGGATTGGTCGGGTGATTGATTCAATTCACAGTCATTTATCTTTGCATTGTGAGTTTTTGTTGCACTTCAAACCAGTTTGAATCTCGGTCTTTTTTGACCTTTATTCACTCCTCCTCGCAATATTTATCTCCCTGTTTAATCACTGAGTCCCCTGGGTTAGCAACAACCCTGAAAATTTTATTTTTTCTTCTCAAGTTGCGCTTTTTCCTTCCCTTGCCACAGTACCGCGCCCTCAGAACTACTTCCAGCGCGGTAGTACCGCGTTCTCGGCCTTAGTACCAGAGCGGTACTGTCACAGTGCCGCGCTACAGTTAGACCCTGACCCGCGGTAGTGTCTGCAAGTTTGTAAATTTTTTCTACTTGCTTGGTTTCCTGAGTCTCTCTCTGCCTTAGGTAGTCTTTGTTGTTGCCTGTCAACATCCTGATTATTTTCCAGTCTGCATGGTGTGTTTATTACCCAGTTTGTGAGCTTGATTGTTGATTGAATTAGTGGCACTTTTGACATATTGGTCATTTTTCCAATTTGATTGCATTGACTCGATTTTTTCACCACAACCAACTCAACACCACTGTTCTCTGTTACTGAATACTGTAGTTTTTACAGTCATATTATCATTATCATTTTCAGTAAATTAAAAAGATCCTTAGTTGAGAGCAATTTTGTTGTTTAAATTGAAAAAGTCTAGTGGTATTTTGCATAGGGAAATGAACCGTTGATGTTACCACAGAAATTCTCATTGTAGAAGCATTGTAGATTGTAGAATCAGTGCATTGAAAAGAGTGTTTACTTCAGTTTGGCTTTGTTTATAAATCGAAAAAGAAAAATCTCTCGCTTTGATGTTTGCTTGTGAAAAATCTCATGCATATTTGATCGAAGAACCTCTATCTTTACCCTAGCTAGATTTCATCGAAGACAAAGGCTTATTCGTGATTCATTCTCATTTGCATGGTTTGAGTCGTCATAACACCATCAAGTTTCACATCCACTACCCGATTGAGTAAGACAGCCACTAAAATTAATCACCCTAATTAAACCAACTTTAACCTCACTTGAGGAAATCAAAAGAATTTGGTAGTTAGGTAGGACACCGGGGATAGGCATCAAAATAATTCCCCCTTGTCGCTTTCATCTGAGACATAGTCGTTGTCTTTAGGGAACTAAAATCCTCTAGTACTTATTGACACGGTCACAACTAGTTTGTGGAGGGGCCTCCTGACTGTTTCCAACTTTCAGGAGTTAAACGGCCGCGAGATTGAGAACCGGACGGACTCTGTGGAATACCGCACTCCACTTAGCCCTAAGGCAACATCGATCGCTGTCTTCTTCGGAAGGCTGAAGTGCCCAAAACCTTTTCCGACGTGTCATGAACGAGGTGGCTTAGTATCTATTCTACTAGGGCTCTTTTACCCAGGATCCCTTTCGGTAGAGGGATATCCTTCTTATATCGGTCTCTCATGTTGTATTGTTCGACTTGGATTTCATCACCTTGCGAAGGATACAGCCTGTTGAGGTCTCCAGCTCTTAGTTAGGAGTTTGCTTGCTATCTCATCTTTGTAGAGGGTCATTTTTTCTTTATAGGGACTGCTTGTTGGCATTCTGGCCATTTTTGTTGATCAGCTCGCTTATTGAGACACCGGTCTCAGTGTAGATTTTAGAGCTTGCTTTTTTGGCCTGTGAGCCTTGCTTTTTCTAGCTCCTCTTCTGCACATTCGGTTGCATTAGAGTTTTTGAGTTCTTTGTTTACGATACTGCCCCCGATTTTCATTTTTCTGTCATCATGTCAGATCTACCACGAAGATCACGAAGACAACAGGGCCAAATCCCTCCACCACCACCACCGCCACGGACTACTGGTCCGCTTGCATCACGCATCCCTGCTCCTCCTGGCCGCGGTGCTGGTCGAGGGAACATTCCACCGCCGATACGTACAACGGCTTCAGTTCCACCCGTAACTGCCACTCACAGCACAATCTCAGAATCTATTGCAGTTTCTGCAACCATTAGCCTATCTGAGACCTCCACTGTCACTTCACCCACTGTCATTCCAGATTTATCTATCACAGTGGACACAGTTACCGCAACTGAACCTAGTACAACCCAGAGTACTAGACCAGAAGTCATCCTTCTACCTGATGTCAGCACTTTCCGTCCATCAGACACCTTTCACAATGATACAGACGAATCTGTTGGCACCATAGAAGGGTCCGACTAGGACATACCTGGCTTGATTTCAGTCCCCGGTGGGTACGTTGAAATCGTTGAAGATACTCGACTTCCTGACACACCCTTTGAACCTGATTACGGTTTCATCACTTCCCAGGCGGATCTTCCGCCTGTTATCACTACGTCACCCAGTGTTCATCCGCAGGAAACGAGTTCTTCTAGCAACGTACCTCGTACTATTACTCTATCCAACCTCCCTCCGGGACATGAAATCATGGCTTCCATCCAGTCTAGTATGGTTAGCCTAGCGAACTCCCCGTTAGCATCGGCACGGTTTAGACGCAGCACAGAGCACATGCTCTCGTCAGTCTCTAGATATCCCCCTGACACTCGTCCTTCTGACTATAGGGATCCCAACATCCCGTCTAGCATGGAGTTTCGACACTCCTTTGCAGACGGTGCAGGACCTTCGGATGTTACCATACCTAGGTTCCTGCCGGATCCCCAAAACCTTTTCCAGGACATGAACTCGGACCCAGTTTTCGAGGGTCCTCCTACTATTGAACATGTCATGGACGACGCTAATACCCCTGGGCTAAATTCCCCGCATTTGCTGTCATCACCCATATTTGGTGCACATTCTATGAGGGATAACCCAGTTTTTTTCCCCGTCCTCACCTGTTCGATATGGACGACCCCCTCCGCAAATAGGTACTTTTGGTGCCGTTGGCCAATCCACGTTATCATATTTGACCAGCGACGGAAGAACGCTTAGTCACACTGCTGGATCTTCCGGTTGGACCGGAGGATCACCCTCAGCCACCATTTACACTATCTCAGGAGGTGGACAACCGACTACAGTGGTACCCAACTCTAACTACCAAATTCCCCCTAGTGGGCCATCAACCCAACCAGTTGGTGGACAACCTTTTGTTGGGAACCCTGTTCCAAGTCAACAATCTCCAACTGGTGGGCCATCAACCCAACCAGTTGGAGGACAACCTTTTGTTGGGAACCCAGTTCCCAGTCAACAGCCTCCTCATATAGGGCCATCCAACCTAACTGCTGGCGGACAACCTATTGGCTCGATCCAACAAGCTTCCCAACCAGCAGCGTCTACTCAATTTGGTATGTACAATCCACCTGGCAGTGGACAACCTTATTCCGGTGTTCCAACCGGGCCTTACTCTCAACAACACCTGTCAGGCACACTTCCTTCTTGGGATACTCAAATCCCACAGAGTGGGGGGTACTCACTTTTTGGAAACTGGAACCAAGTTGGAGGGCAATCTCAGATTCCCCCCAAATTGAATTCTGGCTTCCCTTACCCTTCAGCTGCTACAACTCCATGGAACCCATCACTGCAATTTCCACTCGTTCCCCAAGGCGGAACGAGCCTTCCATGGACACCACCGTCGCAGCCACCCCCCAACCCTGCTATTGGAAACCCTCCACTTACACAATATAGTGGTAACATCCATGGAACACAACAATTCCAAGGAACGTTTCCCCAACAAGGAGCAACAACTTTTCCTGCGTTTCAGCAACCCCAAGGTACTATACCCACTCAGCAGAACACTCACCAACCGGTTGCTTACAATCAACCAGTTAACCAGATGGCTTATTATCCACAGAATTTCCAGCAGTATCCCGCGGGAAACTCATATGGGTATAACACACAGCAGTATGCTATGCAGGGCCCTCCAGGGTTCTTGGCACCACATGGTTATTACTCGTGCCCGCAAACCAACCGTAAACTTCCCTTTTTGGCCACACTTGATCTACCTGATTTGTCGAGGCTTATCAACGATCCTATATGGCATGAACCTCACTGGCCACCTATTCCAGCCAAACTACCATCGGACATTCCTAAGTTTGATGCCAAGCCCGGGGAAGACCCCAAGAACCACGTGATGACCTTCCATCTTTGGTGTTCATCCAACTCCTTGATGGATGATTCCATCCGACTTCGGCTCTTCCAACGCACGCTCACCAGAACGGCAGCAAAATGGTATATTGAGATGCCACAACACTCTTTTCGTGATTTCAACACTTTGGCTATGCAGTTTCTGACACATTTCCAGCTCCCCATCCGGTATGAGACTGGAACAGAACTGCTAACTTCACTGCGTCAAACCACTTCTACACATATTTCGGATCACATCCACGAGTGGCGAAGACGCCGTAGGCTAATAAAGGAACCTATTCCGGATCAGCTACTTGCTGATTGGTTTACAAAATCCTTTTTTCCTCCCATAGCCAGAGATATTGCTATGTGCGGACCGGTTACAGAAGAACAAGCCATCTCGGCAGCACAATACATGGATTTGGTATATACTCAATCCGGTACTTTACATGAACTTCTTCCACATGCCTCCCGCGTTCACACTGATCCAACAAAGCCTACCACTGAACCACCCATTGATGGTATTGCTGGTTCAGTCAAGGCTCAGCCTGCTACCAACTCGACGGGACAACAAGCTTCTGCTTCGCCCGCTTTTACCCAGGCCGCTTCAAAAGCTTCCACCTCTCCTGCTGTCTCCTCCGAAGTGAATGCAGTCCAATCTACGTCACAACCATCCGGAGGAAAGAAGAAAAACAATTGTGGCAAACCCAAGAAGAACCAGCAGGAGAACCCCAAGCCACAACCTACCCAGAATGACCAGAAACCACGTCGGAAAGCTAAGTTTCCCTGCTTGATTTGTCAAGATGATCATTATACGCGTGACTGTCCCTACAAGGACGAGGTCAACAAGTTCGTTAAAGGATCCTCTCGTCCGGCAGTGCTAATTGACCCTTTCCCCCAACAGCAACAGCAAATGGTTGCCCAAGAATCCCCACAAGGGGGCAACCCGACCAATCCTTCCCGTGGAGAGACGTCCACAAACCGTGAAATCCTAATGACAAGTAATGAGGAGATTAATATCATCACTCGTTCAAAGACTTATGACAACCCTCCAAGTTCAAACAAACAATCGGAGATAGCCAAAGGCAAATCTCCTGTTGAAGATCCGATTCCTATTCCCCCCCCTAACGGTCATCTCCATATCGAGAGACCACTCATGGACACAGTGCTACGCCCACCCAAGGGCACCATACGAAAGGCGACATTTAATCCGAATGCGCGAGCTACCCAAAACTATAACATTGTTGAGGATTTGGCCCAAGCACCTTGCGCTATGTCGACTCTCGAGGTTCTCCAACACTACCCCCGTGCAGCGCAGAACCCTACTTTCAGCACTGGGGGCACTGGACCCAGATACTTCAAACTCCATCATGTTTAACTTGGAACACGCTAAACCTAGGCTTTCTCACCAGTTAGCCTTTCAAGTGCATACAAAAATCCGTGGGAATGTCATCCACCGCACTGTGTTAGATGAGGGTGCTTCCACGTCGATTATGTCTTTGAACTGCTGGAGAGCCTTAGGCTCACCCGAGGTCACAAATTCTCCCACTACTCTCAGGGCGTTTGATGGACATGGTTTTCAACCATATGGACTCATTCCCTCAATCGGTGTTGAACTGGGGGGCAAAACAGTATCCATACACATCGAAGTCGTAGATGCACCTTTGGATTACAATCTCCTACTTGGTCGGAACTGGTTCTATGCCATGACCGCCATAGCATCTACAGTCTTCCGGATTGTACAATTTCCTCATGAAGGGAAAATTGTCACTATTGATCAATTGGATTACTGTATCCCAGACTCCCATCCGAACTCCACCAATACCGTCCCGTTATTGGATCAACCTCGGTACCGGTTCCAAGACATAGGTGTTGGTCTCATGAAGGATTCTTCCCTCATTGGAGTTTTTCCAAAGCTGGGAACCCATCTTCAACCAGTCAACATGATTTCATCGCATGTCACCCCTTCCGATGATTCATGGGTGATTCCGAGTCCTACTCAGATCCAAGGCTATGGCAATTCCATGCCTTTGAACAGAAACCTTGCAGCATATGACGCGATCCAATCAGCCACAGATTGGGTTGACTGTTCTACTGATCACACCGTGGCACAGCTCTCGACTGAAACTCATCCACACCCACCATTTTTTGATCCTCTCAACTTGATTTTTCCTACTGACGAATCAATCATGGAGGTTATGTGCGGTGAGGAGCCACCATGGGGAGATTTTCATCATCGATCTTCATTCCCCACCATTCAGTCACTTGAGCCTGATACCAAATCCAGCGTTTCACTTGGGATGGTTCAAACCAAGTTCCCCACTTCCCTCGACGAGGTATTTTCCGAAGGTAACTTGGCCAATCTTATGGAAACCACTCCCATCGATATTTCAGTGAAGCCTGGTATCGTGGAAAACGTACACATTGGCAAAACATGTACTCCCCTCGAAACGGAGTTCTATAGTGCCTACTTTAAAAATTTCCGCGATGTTTTTGCTTGGAGTTATGAAGAGATGCTAGGAATTGACCCCTCGATTGTGGTCCACGAAATTCCAACTTTCCCTGGCGCCCGACCTGTTCGACAAAAGCTTCGACCCGTTCATCCTCGTAAGGCAGCCGCCATTAAAGCAGAAGTTGAAAGACTTTTGCGTGCTGGTTTTATCTATCCTGTCCCATTGACAGAATGGGTATCCAACATCGTTCCCGTAGCCAAGAAACAGGGAACGATTAGAGTCTGTGTTGATTACCGTGATTTGAACAAGGCTTGTCCCAAGGACAACTACCCAACTCCGTTTATCGACCAGATCATCGATAACTGTGCCGGAAGTGTTATCTTTTCATTTATGGATGGCTTCTCTCGCTATAATCAGATCGATATCCTCCCAGCCGACCAGCACAAAACGGCCTTTATCTGCCCTTGGGGGATCTTTGCATATCGAAAGTTACCTTTTGGCCTGAAAAATGCCGGGGCAACTTTCCAACGAGCGATGTCCTACGCATTCCATGACATCAAACATATCGTAGAGCCATATCTTGATGACCTTCCCGCTCATTCTCGGACCCGGGAAGACCATCCAGACCACTTGAGTGCCATTTTCGAAAGGTGTCGGCGCTACAATATACGTTTGAACCCGCATAAGTGCGTCTTCTGTGTAGAAGCCGGAAAACTGTTGGGCTTCATAGTCTCCAAAGACGGGATACGTCTAGATCCCGCAAAGGTAGCAGCTATCATAGCCCTGCCTCCACCTACCAATATTCCAGAACTTCAATGTTTGCAAGGGCATGCAAAATTTCTACGCCATTTTATTTGCAATCTGTCCGAGATAACAAAAGGCTACATGCGGCTTCTCAAGAAGAATGTTCCCTTCATATGGGATGACGAAGCCCAACGCTCCTTTGACAATTTAAAGGCATCCTTAACCAAAGATCCTGTGATTCAACCCCCCAATTACACACAGGACTACATCCTTTATCTCGCAGCCTCGATTTCCACCATTGGTATGGTGTTAGTCCAGGAAGACCACAACGGCATAGAACATGTGGTGTACTATCTCAGCAAGAGTCTTCTTGACTCTGAAACTCGCTACTCACATGTTGAAAAGCTGGCTCTGGCAACAGTATTTGCTGTCCAGAGATTCCGTCACTACATCTTACTCCGCCGGACCACCGTCATCGCCGATTTCAATCCAATGTACTATATCCTCACACGACAAGTGCTTGGGGGCAAGTACTCCCGTTGGATTGTCATCCTTCAAGAGTTTGACTTGGAATTTGTCAAAGCCAAGTCTAAGAAATCTCTGGTCTTCGCTGAGTTAATTTGTAACCTGCCCCGTGCTACTGAGCAACCCGAGCCCATTGATTCTCTTCCCGATGAATCATTGTTCCTCATTAGCACGTCTGATCCGTGGTATGGGGATATTCTCTTATATCTCCAAACCCAACGCTTCCGTCCTGATCTCACCCGCGATGAACGGCGATGTATCAGACATCACGCAAAATACTACCTTATAGTGAACGATACTCTCTATCGACGTGGTGTCGACACTGTCCTTCGACGCTGTTTGACCTTAGATGAGGCGGAACGCGTTCTCAACGACTGCCACGCTGGATCATGTGGTGTTCATCTCTCTGGGATGGCTACGGCCCAGAAAATACTGCGAGCGGGATACTTCTGGCCCTCAATTTTCAAAGACTGCATTGAAACAGTCAAGAAGTGTCCGCCATGTCAATTTTTTCATGGAAAAGCACGTTCGCATCCTTCTCCACTCCATCCTGTCATTTCCGTCGGCCCCTTTTCCAAATGGGGCATCGATTTTATGCATTGTAAGCCCACTTCAGCCGGGGGGCATAGCTATGTCATAGTAGCCGTCGACTATTTTACAAAATGGGCTGAAGCGATGCCTACATATGCTGAAGACGGCAAAACAGCAGCGCAGTTCATATTCAATCATATCATAGCTAGATTCGGTGTCCCACAGTCTATTGTGACCGATCATGGTTCCCATTTCAGGAACCATATGATCAAAGAACTAAGTGCCAAACTGGGTTTTCGCCACGAAAACTCAACCCCGTATTACCCACAAGCTAATGGCCAAGTTGAAGCCATTAATAAAGTCCTGAAACGAATGATTCAGCGCATTGTGGGCACCCAGAAATCTAATTGGCACTTAGCTCTATTCTCAGCACTATGGGCCTACCGGACCTCAGTGAAAAGTGCTACTGGGTTTACACTGTTTCAACTGGTGTACGGCCTAGAAGCCATTCTCCCGATTGAATGTGAAATTCCATCACTCAAGATAGCCATAGAGCTACTTCCACACACTACTTCCGAAGAGGAATGGTTTCTATACCTAGCCAAGCTAGACGAAACCCGCCGCGACGCCGCTTTGGCTAATGAAGCTCACAAAAAACGCGTCAAAGCTCAATACGACAAATCCGTTCAACCTCGGATCTTCAATGAGGGTGACCTCGTACTTACATATGATCAGATGCATGATAAGCTTGGAAAAGGTAAACTTGAATCTATGTGGTACGACCCCTTCATTGTAAAATGTGTCTTAGAAAAAGGAGCCTATGAACTAATCGATTGTGATGGTACGCCATTGGCACGGCCCCGCAACGGGCTATACCTCAAACATTTCTATGCGTGAGGTTACCCTACGCGGGTTACTTGTTGTACATAATGTACTTAGTTTGCTTTTGCTTTCTTTTTGGTGTGCGCATGGACCTCATGTATCCACTCTTACTTTGACTCGTGACTTTATGCGCAGATGTCTGCCTACTTTGGATTCGTCGACGGTGCAAGCCGACATACCCGGAATCTTGCTTCCGCAGCATGGGTGATCTATTCCCCCACTGGCGAGTTGATTTCTTCAGGAGCCAATTGTTATAGGTCTTGCAACCAACAATATCGCGGAGTACCATGCGGTCATTGGTCTCTTGACAGAAGTTGCTTCACTCGGGATTGACTCCTTATCAGTCTTTTTAGACTCCCAACTCGTGGTTTCTCATCTAAACCATGTTTACACAGTTCGCGATCCTACATTACTTCGTTTATTTAGAAGAGTACGCCTCTTGGAACGGTCATTTAATTTTATCACATATCAACACATACCGAGAGAATTCAATTGTATTGCCAATTCATTGGCTAATTACATTTTGGATTGGCATCTTGCCCATACATAAAAACATCATAAAAATAAAATAAAATGCACAAGTCATTGTAAATATTTAGATCATAAATAGGTCCATATCACTGTATATAAGAGTGTTTTTTTTCAAAAATACATAAAGTTTGTGTCAAAGAAAAAATTGGGGATCAAAGCCCATATACAAAAATTGGCCCTCAAAGCCTACATATCGCATACATGCCGCAAAAAGATCAAAGGACCATCTATGGAGACCTAGGAGATCTATCATGTCCCTCATCGGACTCCTCCCGCTGCTGGTGGTAACACACTACAGCCCGAACCACCCTGCGAAGAAGTCGACTGATACGACCAGGTACACCCACAGTATGCCGCTGGAGGTGGTAAGGGACGTCATCCATCCGCATAGCAGGGATACCATGAGTCAATCCCTGCAGGTTCCTCTCAATGTCCCAAACGCCTCCTGCCTCGTCTTCATCTTCCTCTTTGTCAGGAACAGCTTGACGATCGACACCACCATGACGTAGTGGAGAGTATCCAGCTGGCCTCTGTGGTCCACGGTCTGCAACATGCATGCGAATATACATTAGGCGTCTTTTACACATTCTAAAAAAGCAATAAAAATTAAATATTCAAAAAGGAAAAAATACATATCCATGAAGGTCATACCAGAGTTATCCCAGTCATCATCCTCCGGCAATGCCAAGTCGATGTCCTCACGGAAATCTACCCCTGAGTAGGGATAGTCATCAATCATGTCTATCTGCTCCTCTAGCCAAGAGAAGAAGTCCTCGCCAAAGGCTAGCCGCTGAGGTCCCCCGAGGCGTCCAGCATAGTCACTCCATCGAGCCATCCATGGCTCAGTAGGTGGACGAGGGCGCATAGATATCTGTGGGCGCAGTAGTGGCACCCTTGCCAAAAAGAGAGTGACCAGGATGCTCCCATAGCCAAACTGGGTATTTTTCCCAGTCCTACACTTGTGCACTTGTTCCTTCAGATTGGACAACACTGCCTCACACCAGTTGAAAACTGTTCCTCCCATGCACTGTGCTGCGAGATTCACTTGTGTGCGGGATGCCTGATGTGGACTCACGCTTCCCGCTGCACGCGTGATAGTGAATAGCACGGTTTTTACAGGAAGATTTATGACCTCCTTTATGGCCACCTTCCCACCTTTCTTACTCGAACCCGCCTGGCAATACCGAGCAATCAAGTCATCTGTGCTTGATTCTGAAGCTGAGTATCCGGTAAATTTCACCTGGGCCCCTCTTTTCGAGAGGCCCGTGAGGAAATAAATATCCTCGAGTTGGATTTCAAGCACATGCTCTCCCACTCGGAAAGCTCGAATGTCAGGGTCCCACAATTGGATAAGATGAGTAAGGAGCTTAGGTTGCTGGCGAATCCCTTTGGTTTTGAAGAACTTTAGCAAACCACATTCTCGCAATGCAGTCACGGTTGGTAAGTCATTTTCGGATGCAAAATCATCCGCTTCGTGCTCTCTCTCTTTCTAGCTTACCATTTTGCTCCGAATAAGTTGCAAATCCCTGCAAAAGGGCAAACAAAACAATTAGTAACTATTTAACAACTTAGTTCCAGCAGAAAATTGGAGAAAATTTGATTTTTTAAACTCAAAATTCGCCTGTGCCGCGTCTGAGGGATATCCTACCGCGCGGCAGTCCACACTACCGCGCCTCGGTTTGAGGATACAGCGCGGTACTGTTAGACAGTACCGCGTTTTTCGATAGGGCCCCCACGCGGTAGTGTGAAGGGCGATTCTTGCTCAAAAGGGCTCGCTAAAAAATCAATTTTTTCCTGGTGAAAGCAAAAATTTCTTACATAAAATGAAAGAGGGGCTCAAGCACTCTTACCTGGCGCAGACGGCGGTCGAAATGGTGTCCCAGAACTCCCGGTATGGATCCTTGAAATCTTGCTCCTAAATGGGTGAAAATGTCTCCTTTGGGTAAAAAACACAAATGAATAGTAATTTCTATTTTTACCATTCCTTATATAGCATTTTTTCACATTTTTTTTAATTAATTAATTAATTACTATTTTAATAGTTGAAATAAACCCTTGTTCACATTGCTAATGTCCAGTTTTTGAGCATTTATTGACAGGATCCTCTGTAGAAATGCGATACATTCACACTGGTGTTTTTTCATGGTTTGACCTTCATTTCGAGCCCACTTTATCTTTTTCGTGCTCTGGATCTAAAACTTGAAAAAGATTCCAAGCGCTTTTACACCCGTGTCGTGCTTGTCAAACTCAAGTAAACGGTGTCGAGTACGGTCAGCTTTACTCATGCTCGTTAAACAATGAGGAAAGTATTATCCTGGTTGTATTTTATTCTTTTTTCGGACCAGAATAATTTAAAATTACGAAAAAGACCATAGGAGTCCATAGTTAAGCTCTTTTCAGACTCCTTAAAATTGAAAAGATTGCCAAGTGATCTTGAATCTTTCACACTTGTAAAAGTATTTGAAAGGTCGTCTATTCGGTGATAGGTTACCCCTTTTTCGGCCCGTCTAGACTATTTACGAGAAAGGTATACCTCAGTCAATCTCGGCTGGGAGAGTTCTCTCGGGAATTGTTTTACACTTTTTCGGGATCGAGGGACTAAATTTTACGAAAAAGTACATTATGGAGCTTCCTTTAAAGTTTTTCAGGCTCTCTAAATATGAAAAACTACCGAGTTTTCCTTCCTTGGACTCGTTAAAATGTTAACATCGAAGGACCCACTTTGGGACGAACCCTTCCTTTCTCAGGTTCGTAAAACATGTGAGATTGGACTCATCCATGAGATGAGCTACACCGAGCATCTGTTATCCTCTTCAAGCTCGCAAAACAAGAAAGAGGTACTCGTCCATCATGGCGGGGAAATATGGGGGAATAAGTCAAGTTTATCTATGGCAGCTTGTCAGTCGTTACCTTTGAACATGGCATGGGTCCGTCTCTTGTCTATATTTGGGTATCCATCTTTCACTGAGTTATGGTCATCATCATGAGTCGTCTCCCTGGCTACGAGTCCACTCATCCGGTGTCTATCCTCTATTTATCAATAATCCCTGCTACCAAGTCCTGTTACATGCCGTTATATGTTTAAAGGGTTGCATTGTTTCGAGTCATTCATTGTGTCAGGCCTCCGTTGTGTCAGTACATACTCCATTGCTTCATCATCCTATCATCTATGTCGATTTCGTGTCGATGATGTGGGAATCATCATGGCCCACCTTCGACGAGTCTATTCCTGTCGACACCAAATCAGTATCCGAGAATTAGACTTAGAGATCAACCATTAGTACCTTGGTACCTGCATGCCTCAATGGCAGGTTTCCTCGTGTTTGACAGTAGGTTCACATCATTGACCTCTGATCAAGCGATCTCTCGGATGCTCGACATCAACTCATTCATTCGCATTTCGTTGAGATGTACTATTGATACCTTGGGAATCATCGTCATCATTGGTGATCTCCCTCGCATTTGTTAACGGTCCACATCATTGACCGGTAATCAAATGGTTTCTACCATGTTCGACTTCAACACCTTCTAATCACATGGTTAGCTTCGTATCTTTTGCGATCGGGTAGAAGACCCTGGGCACATCACCGTATCTCGACTGCGTCCAGGCTGCGATGGAGATGTCCCTTGTATTGTCACACAGATCCACTTATTGTATTGGTCGTGGCTGTGTCATTATTGTCTCATGGATCTACGATTGTTCATAGTAGCCATGATCTGTCCGCAGTTTACATTATCTCAGTACTCATGGATCTGCAATGTATTGGTCGGCAGCCATGCTTTGAGTCATCTGTTTTTGAGCATGGGAATGCCCGCCTCGGTGGTATATCTAACACTTTGTTTCTATTTCAGCTCAGTGTCGCTCTCCTCGATGCTATCTCTGCACATTATATTCGTAAAGTCTTTCGGACATCAGTTCCTTCTGACCTCACACTTTAGGGGGCATCTGTTATACCTCTATGTTTCACAGTATCGCATCTCCATCACAAAACGAGTTGACGACACTTTCCCTACTGTTTTAAACCATCCAGAAGAGACAGATGATGAGTCAACCTTGAAGGTGAATCTACCCTGACAAGTTTTGACCCACCTTAGACTTTATTTACACACACTACCGCGCCTTGCTAGTTTATCAAAACGCGGTACTAGACACTACCGCGCTATGATATTTCCCCAAAACGCGGCAGTGCCGCGTTCTGCAGTCTTTGCAGAACGCGGTACTCTTTTAATAGCCTTGATTTGATCTCAACTCATCTCCTTCGATTAGAAACCCTGATCCACTTATCTCTCCTTAGATCCACCCATCTCTCTTGTTGGTTAACCTCACCATTCACTATAAAAGAGAGGCATTCCATTGGGAAAGGGGAGGACTCTTGAGAGTACCAAACTTATGGTCTTGCAGCATTGTGGAGATAGCTAGAGGAGAAGACACTTGGAGCTGGAGGATTGGTTTGGACATCAAGCACCTTTTGTAAGTATTCTTCAAGTTGTAATGGAATAACTTGTCTTGTTTTCCCAAATCATTTGTGTTAATCTTGTTTTAATGATATGATTTGTATCTTTCATAAGATTTAGATTCTAACTCATGTTTCAGGTTGCTAGAGAATAGTGCATTCTTGTGTCTTGGTTCCATTTTGACAGGTTCATTTGTGAGGGCTTGGAGACTGGAGAAAATACCAAAAACAAGCGTCTGGATAGAAGGTTAGTTAAACTTCTTCTACTCCTTCTAGCATTTTAATCTTGAGATGTTTGTTAGATCTAGGGATTCAAGGTAGCATTTGTTTTGACTTGTTTCTTGCTTTAAAGATTAGTTTAAAGTCTGCTTTAAAGTTAAGAGAACTTTGGCTTATCCGTAGGACAAAATTATACATACCAGTGGGAAGTGTGTGTGGTACCTAAGATAGATGTATAATATATGTCTCAACTCCCCTAAAGGGTACTTTTCTTCATGAGAGTACTTTCAACTTGGGTGATTTTTACGTGAGAGTTGCCATAACTTATCTTAGACCTTCATTGGTTGGTCTTGGGCCCTTTTTATCCCATGGCAATTTTTGGAAATCCCTCTATCCATATTTGCTTGTTGTTGCATCTAGCTTTATTTGTAGTGGATTACTTCTTGGTGGTGTGTTTTTAGAGTGTATTTAGCTTTGATTGTGATTTTAATAGACATATTTGTTTGAACCTAGTAATTAAAAGTGGTTAACCATCTGACCCACCGATATTAATGACTAAGAGTACTCCTACTGAGATCTTGGAACCACCACTAATTTGGATATGATCAAATCACTCTAACCCCATTCATAGGCAATAAAATGAGAACACACACATAAGTATTGACAAACCTAATTAGGAAGAGTTTGTTCTCATTATAGATATGACCAAAACCTAGAAAGGGATGCTGAACTGCTAAAGAACGAAACACTTGATAACCAACCTTTGACTAATTTTAATCCCCCCTTAGTTGGCCCTAAATATATTATTTTGATTCAATTGGGTGTAACTTTTCCCGAAGATCCATTTATATTTATGTTCATTTTACACATCAATATGTCATGTGTTAGTGGTTCATCTCCCCAGGGGGACCTAGCCCCACTATTCCTAATGGGCATATAGGAGGTGTTGTCTCTTGGATGATCCTGTAGGAAAATCAGACTTAGATCTTCCCTTTCGACATGATCCATGGCCCAATTCTAATTGTGTTAAGGAAACATGGTGAGACAAGGGTAATGATTAGAGCATCAACGACCAATATTGCATCACCATAGAAAATGATATTGATAGGGACCATTTTTTCCAAAGACATCAACTGCAAGATAAGGCATTGGAGCTCCCATGAATGGTCTAGATCATGTTAGATAGGTGGAATCACTAAATCTAGGCCATTCGTGAAATTGATCATGTTCGAGATATAGAGATGTCACTCTCACTGCAAATGGATGAGATTATATCGGCATTGTCTAATATCCAGATCAAATCCATTCATGCAATACAATTAGATTGTGAATTATCAAGGTGGATCCCCTCGTGAATGGTCTAGATCATGCCAAACAATCAGTATCACTAAATATAGGTCATTTGAGCAATTGAACATGATTGGGATATAATCACGACACTCTCATCGCGAATGGATAAGGTTAATCAACATCGTCATATCTTCTTATCAGATTCATTCACGTAACATGATTAGATCATGGATTATAAGGGTGGATCACCCATGAAATAGTGTAGATCATGTCATAAAAATGGGATATCTAACTCTTAACCATTCATGCAATTGAACATGATCATTATATAGTGATGGAACTCTCACTACAAATGGATGATATTAAATTAGCATCACCAGAACAATGAATCGTGGTCGTTCATGCATGATGAGATGATCCAACGGTAACAAGAGAAAAATTGTAGTGAACAATCAGGATTAAGTCAAGTAGATTCATGACAATGATCTAAACTGTTCATGCAAACCAAGATTATTAAAATGTGGCATAAGGTACATTGCCACTAAAGGAAAATATTACACCAAGAATGAATGGTGGGATTATCCAAACTATTCATGAAAAAAAATGGGATCCACCTCTAGCACATGGGACACATGCACCAACGAATTATATATTATTAGAATCCTATATCAATGATCAAAGAAGGATCGCGAGATCCAATTTTTTTTTAAGAAAGATTCTATGGCATCATCTTGCCACCTCGAACAGAATCATAAGGGATCTACCCTCCAATAGCATGAACCAGATGGTGGGGTCTATTTACATCATTATATTAACAACCAATAATGGTCACCATGTGTCCCTCCATCCCAGAAAAAAATTGTCGATGCCAACCATGAATGTTACTCATGGCATGTATCCTCGACCATTATTGGTTAAGTACCTCAAAATCATCTTGTAGTTCATTTTTTATCGTTCTCAAGCCTCATAGAAAATTGAGAAATCCTATCCAACTTAAAATCACTCACATAGCTTCCTAACCACTTACAACTAAGTCACTATTGCACCAACAACATCTCCATGACACCATTGCTCCACTTATTTCCTAGTAATCCATCCCAAGAACTCCACGCTAAGTCAAATTCATATATTGACATAATTTTTTTCCTACAAACCATATATCCCAATATAAAGCTAACCCTTTACATTTTTAGTCTTTGTAACCATGCATAAGGCCTTGAAAGTCATCTCAGGGTTCTCTTCCTCCCATTCCATCAGTGCTCAGTGCAATACCGATGAGGTTTCCTCATCCTACAACCTTCCATTTGTTGATCATTTCACCAGCATAGCCACCTCACATATGATCAATTCATCCCCTAAACAACTGAGAGGGGTTTCCTATGGAAAATTTATGTTAGGAAAAATAGCTATACTTTTTTGGCATCAAGATTGGCCCAACATATCATCCCCAACACCTTCTCATTCCTTGAATTCATGGAGCTATATGAGCATTACTACCATCCAACCTCTTCATTTATTACCTCTGCAGATAACCAGACTGTACTATTCCGAATTAACACCTTGTCTGTCACCCAAATTCTAGTAACATCCTTGATTATAAGCATCCTTTCCCTTGAAATCTAAATTGAAATGTATAGGAACCCAAAGCAATCCCAAAAAACGGTTATTTTCCACATGTCGCACTACAATTAGGTCTAGTTGGAGGTTCTTCCTACACCTTGGAAGATTAAAATATTTTTCATATGGGATCAATACTACTCCATTTTCACGTTAATCACGGGAAGATAAACCAATGAAGAAATGCATGAAGGGATGGTGGCTATGGTAGATTCCTACAATGTGCCCAAGATTCCCAATTTCAAGTATGCATAGGCCATTCCTGTGGTCATGAGATCATAATTCACATACATATCAACTATGAGGGTTTTTAGATATCCTCACTACCTCGTCTACCTATTCATTTAATAGTAGGGGCATCACCTTGAAGGCCTAAATTTGTAGAAAACCATAGGAGCATTGCTCTCTGGGGGCATTGATTGGATTCCTTAGTTTAAAAAGGGAGAACTTGGATATTCATTTTCCAAATATGTATATGAATTCATGTATGTTTCCTATTCATTATCCTTATGGAAAAACCTAAGAGAATGACCACATAAATCAGGTCATACTTGTAATTGGGTAAGTGACCATGAGAGGGGATTAGTTCCTAGGGACCGAATTCACAATTATTTGGCTATATGGGATGGAGTCAACCCCTCATAAATTGCCCAAGATATTAACTCCTAGAAAATTTGTGCTAGAATACATTATACAAATGATTGAAGTAAATGAAGTTCACTTCATAAAGGCCAAAAAGAAGGTAGGCTGACATTTGGTTGGAATTTTTAGTTTCCATGGGTGGGTATTCCATAAATGATAAGACATGTATAAATGATGCTATCAAAGCACTAAAATAACTTTACCTCCCTTTATGTAACCCTTGGAGGTATGGTCCCCATTGTCTAATTGGTGTTGAAAAGGGTAGGAATTTGTCAAACCCTCAGAATCACAAATCTAGGCCCGTGATCAAGAAGTTGAAAAATAAAGAGACCTAGGGAGAGGTGGAAGCAATCTTAAAAGGTGAATATTAGCCCTCAAAGGTTTTGGCACAAGATTTCCCACCTTCTTATCCAAAACTATTGGAATAATTAACCATCTAAGCCTTAGTATTATGCAATTATTTTGCCTCCTAGGTGTTTAGATTATGTTAGTTAGGCTACCTAGCACATTATTTGTCCACCTTGGTCAATTTTATCCACTATAACACCCTCTTGTGCTTTAGTTCCAACTTTTCCTATGCTTTTATGAGCTAGAGCACTATTCTGATTTATTCCTGCCTTTATCCAAATTTTGTGAGCTAGAGCATCTTTATTCCTGATTTTCACATGGATTAGGATGAGCTAGTGCACTAGGATGACTTGGGAAACCTTACTGCTTTTCTGCCTCAACATCTTCCTTCCTATTCTCCTGAAAATCCCCCCACTAGTTGATTTTTGGTCACTCATGAGATAGCTAGACCCACTTAGCCAATTCAAGACCTTTCACTATGAGTTGGAGTGTGATACTTGCCAGATAGGGGGATTTTATTCTATTCTAATCTTTCCACATGTGAGCTGCACAAGTTGCCTCCAAGTCAATCAAATTCTCTCTATGATATGTATTATATATTGTAATCTTATTGATGAATAATATAGAGTGGAAGTTTACATCAATTTAGTTCTCTCTCTTATGCTTCTGCTTCAACATTTCTTCTTAATTTTGCTAATCTCTGTGTGAATTCTTAGTGAGGAATACTTTGTCTCTAGATATTGGATTGTGTAAATTATTGCATGGTATTGAACCTATTTAGAATTCATGCATGGTATTAGATCTCTTCTACATGGTATCGGAGTTTAGGGAGCTTAGATTGAGCACAACTGCTTGTAGTAACACACCAAAACCAGTGGAGATACCACACAATTCTTGGGGCAATTGATTTGATTCCTTTGGTTTATCCATTGAAGTATACCCAAGTGTGATGCACTCCTGAATGTGCCTGCTGATTAAAGCATAGATCATAGCTTAGATAGATCAAATAGTGCTCTAGTATAAGATTTTCCAAAAATTTTGATTTGCAGGTATTGAAGATCAGTTGCAGAAATATCAACATAAGTTTGAATGGTGAAAGTCTCCTTGAAGTGACTCCTTATCCTGTTGTAGTAGAATTTTAAGAGAACTTTGATTTCTCCTCTTCATATCCATATGATCAAAGAGAAGACATTCAAACCTCATTGTTGAGGAAGAACTCATTGATTTCCATATCTCATCAGTGTTCTCCACTCATACTTCAGATACTGGAGATCCTATACTAGTTATTGGTGTGCAAGAAGGTAATCTAATGGTTATTTGTAAGTATAGTATGCAATGTGAATTTGTTAGTTGCGATCTCACTTCCACTGTCCAAGTTCATGCCAATTCCTATATGGTTTCTAACACATTTCCTCAAGAATTTGCGGAAATCTATTTATTCTCCTAGCATTATTCAGATTGTGAGGATGATAAGCTTGTTGTAGTAGATCATTCACACCCTGAGCCTTATCTAGAAGCTGAAGAGGAATTTGATTCCTCTATTTCACATGATATTTTGGTTCAACATTTGGTGTGTTATTGGATATTTTGAAGGATAGATCAAATTCTGTAAATAATGTATTCGCCCTCCTTGGTCTCTTGCTTCCTATCCACTGCTACATGATGGAAAGAGCATTTCCTCTTGAAGATGGAGAATCTCAAGTCTCATTTGCACCTGATCTCAGGAAGTTCAAGTCTGTTGATAACTAGCACTCGCTCTACTATCAGTGGATCTCAGTTGCTCTACATGGCTAAATTTTACATTATGTAGTTGCTTATGTTTCTTATTCAATTGAGCACATTCCACTTCTTCCCAAGAAGAATATTCTTCCAAACATCTTATGAAGTTCACACCTACTTGGAGTTTGGAGAGATTATTATGGTGTATTTCATGTCCATTTTTGAGGGGAGGTTTTATTCCCAAGTGGTTTTATCTCTTTCCTTAGTTTACATGGACATAATAAATTGTAAAGGGTGACCATAAGCCTTTGTTTCTTGGGCCCTGATTTTGATATTTCACTCACATAAGTTAGGCTTACGGGTGTTGGAATAATTAACCATCTAAGCCTTAGTATTATGCAATTATTTTACCTCCTATGTGTTTAGATTATGTTAGTTAGGCTACCTAGCACATTATTTGTCCACCTTGGTCGATTTTATCCACTATAGCACCCTCTTGGGATTTAGTTCCATCTTTTCCTATGTTTTTATGAGCTAGAGGACTATTCTGATTTATTCCTTCTGTTATCACTCCAGGAGTCTTTCTAGGTTGTAGTCGAAAGAGCCTGGTAACTTGACCAAAATATGAATAATAAAAAGGGGGTGGATCAAGTTGGACGATTCAAACACTCTTTTTCACTCAAAACATGTTTATTGCACTCAGATAGATGAGGCTCTCAACCACTAGCGTTAAGAGGTTTTAAAAATAAGTGATTGCATGGAGAAATAACTATCATATTAGCATAATCATACACAAAACCTTATATATGAATGGAAGATTACAATAGTCACAGAACACTTGTAGAGTTAAGCTTGTGAGTACAATGATAAGATGACAGTCATCAAATGTAAGCAAACATAACAGCGTGAATGTAACATTCAAACACAAGTGCATAAAAGAAAGATGGAAAAACTGAACAATTAATAGCGAAAGAAACTGGTTTTACTGCTATTGCATAAAATGTATGAGTTTACAAATGTCTGAAAATATCCCAAAATCGAATCTGTATTCTACTTTAGTCTTCGGCTTTATAGCCATTACACAGTTTTTTAGATCCCAAACAGATGGATCGAATATACTAAAAATAACGACAGAAACAACAAATGATAGATGCAGTAATGCATCATGACCAAAGTAACTGCTCTGTGTAAGTGACACCATGCCTGGCAGTTTGAGACGAGCATCTTGGAGCTGGGGCAGGTGTGAAAATGCCACTCTGCAGAAACCTGTAGGGGTGTTTTCCAAAAATAAGCGAGAATATTCTGCTGTCGAAACTGCCAGCGCTCCCACTCTGCGAACAGAGGTGATCGTGGTACACTTGAATGCCTGTCAGCCTTCTGGAAAATGTATTCAAGGTGTTAGGAACCATACCAAAAAGGTTTGCTGCCTGCTGATATATTCGTGCATTTATTTTCGTTTTCGGCAGCTAACAAAACCGAGTTTGAAGGTGACAAGCAACCGAAAGGCTAACGTTCGGTGATTAATGGATCATAATAACGCTTCGCCTAAACCACTGAAATGATTTAGGGTGCGGGAAAACCTTATTTCCTTTTCGGTATCTGGGAGGACGTTGCTTGCATACCATAAGCTACCAGAACGGGTTTCAGCAGCTAATGAACAGTTCCGATGTTCGCCCAAGCCGCCGAAAACCATGTAAGATTTAACTGCAAAAAGAAATGTCAAAACTGTGTTTACATCCTCATGTTACCTAGATGTTTCCTCCTCTTGGGCTGAGGTCGGAGGATTTTCCAAGTTGATCGCGGCAGCAGCTAAGGTCTCCAGGTTTGAATGTGCCATGGATTGGGGACTTTGGGATCCTTCCTTGCCTTCTAAAACTTCGATGCTTCTCCTCAATTGGATGTTTTCCCTGACAAGTCTTATATTCTTGCCCCTCATCTTTCCATGTTTCTTGGTCAATTCGTGAAAGGATCTGTAAAGCTCGTTGTACCTCTCTGTCAGCCTTTCATTTTTCTCTGTAATAACCTTCTGGAGGAACTCACGTTCATAAGCTTGCTGAAGGAGCCAGTTGATTCTCTGTGAAGCTGAAATCTTCGCCTTTTGGGTTGGCCTGTCTGCCACTTCCTGACTCTTCTCCTCCACAGGTGTGGGGGAGGGTAAATTTACACAGTCCAAGCCCCACTCTTCCATAAAAGTAGATGGGGACAACTTTACACAGTCACTCTCCTACTCCATCAGGGCTGGGGCTTCTGCCTGGGGAACCTGTCCTGTTTTCTCCTCATCAAAATCTTCTTCCACTCTCTGCAAATCCCCTTCCTCTTCAGAATCAGCATAAGGGAGGTTCAAAGGATTTGCACTTCTCGAAGGAATTTCTTCCGAAACCATCCCTTCATCCTCAGCCCTTTCATCAGATGTCAGCTTCCTTTTGGTTTTCTTCGCCGGTGGAGCTGAGGAAAGGGGTTTAACTGAATTTGGGGGAAGAGCCCTCCTTCTCCGTTTTCCACTCCTGGGGTTTGAGGATTTCTTCTCACCTTTTGGCTGTAATTCGGTTTCGAGCCCGCTCCAGAAGAGAAAGAAAGTCCATTTCATGCCCTTTCTCTGCAATAACTCAGAGACCAACAATTTGATCAGACCATGGTGGAATATCCTCCTTGCAATTTTGGAGGGATGAGCCTTTACTTGGTGAGCCATTTTGGTGAGGCTCTTGTGGATGTAAAATGGGAGATTTAGAGGTTTTTTTCCCATGAAATGATCCAGCAATATGAAATGATATATTAACACCCGGTTATACCTTCCCTCATAGGTTATATAGGCTAGGATGGATTTCAATAACAGCTGCCAATTGTCCTCCAGGTATGACATAGGGATGTCCTTCTTCCAGACCTGACTCCTGTGCTCCGGTTTCAGATACGATTTAAACTCAAAATACTTCTTAATCGTGGTCTTAAACTAGCTCTCCCCGGTTGTGGGCAATTCTGCTACCTGGGAAATGAGGGCCTCGTCCACATGGAACTCTTCCTTGCTAATTACTGCTTTTTCTCCATCATATGATAGGGCGAAAGCCTCAGCTACCTGTTGGTGAGAGCCCTTAAGTTTTTTACAAAAGTTATAGCAACCAACATTTTTGAAAAAATGACTTACCTCGGGGTGTGCTCTAGGTAGTAGGTGTCACTTAATTCCTTTCTCAAAATTGCTCCTCCCCCTTTCGACATCAATGACCTGCTTGGTGTAGCGTGCTGCTCAAACCCAGATTGAGAGAGCGACAGGGAACAGGGAAAAATGGACTCAATCGACACGGTGGGGGTGAAAATGGAAAGGTGGTGTGGCATTTAGGGAGCTAACTCAGAGGGTATGAAAAATTGGGTAATCATGAGGGTGAAATGATGGTGGCTGAGGTATGATTGCGGCAGTGGAACGTAATTTGAGAAAAGCGGTTAAGTGGATGGGAAAGAGGTCCGTCTAGTCAGAAGCATGGCGGTGGTGTCCAGACTACTCTCGGGGTGCGTTAGAATTTGGATGAAATGACCCTTTCGGTGGCTTAACTATGATGGGTTCCTTGCACCATGACCCCAAACCCTCGATTTGACATGTCCGTCAATTGACGTGACTTCCCTTTCGGCAGCCGATAATTTGTATTCAAACCTGCTATGCCGCCGAAAAATGATTTTCGTTAATGCCTTCTGTTTTCAGCGGCCAAAGCCAACCCAAACCAGTTGACGGCAAGCTGCGGGAAGTATGCCTGGCTTTCAGTGGATAATGAGCACCGTTGTGTTTTCCCAAACCCCCAAAACAACTTCATGAATGCAGGCATAACTTTTTCCTTTCAGCAGCTAGGGAAGATTTCGTCTTTGCCCCTCGAGCTGCGGAAAATGTTTGATCTGTCGGTGGCTAATGAACACTGTCATGTTCGCCCAAGCCACCGAAAACCGTCTATCCACTTTACGCTGTAACTTTTCCATTTTCGTTGGTTGGAATGTTCTGTCTTTTTACACCATAAACAGCCGAAAACCCAGCTTTCGGTAGCTAATGAGCCAAAACCAGGCCAGCCTAAGCTACCGAAACTTGAAACTCTGTCTTCGGAAGGAGGCCGACGCAGAAATATCATTTTTAGACTTCGTTACCTTCTCAGACCTACCGGACTAATACTCAGACACGTGTGGACCAAAAACAGAAAAATAAAAGACTTCCTATCACCTAGATGACTTGACTAGTCTACGTTTATTAGGGGAGATAACACCTTCCTTTATCCAACTTTTGTGAGCTAGGGAATCTTTATTCATGCTTTTCACATGGATTAGGATGAGATAGTGCGCTAGGATGACTTGGGAAACCTTGCTTCTTTTATGCCTCAACATCTTCCTTCATTTTCTCCTGAAAAGCCTCCCACTAGTTGATTTTTGGTCACTCATGAGCTAGCTAGGCCCACTTAGCCAATTCATGACCTTTCACTATGAGTTGGAGTGTGATACTTTCCAGATAGGGGGATTTTATTCTATTCTAATCTTGCCACATGTGAGCTACTCAAGTTGCCTCTAAGGAATTCAAATTATCTCTATGACGTGTATTATATATTGTAATCTTATTGATTAATAATATAGAGTGCAAGTTTACATCAATTGAGTTCTCTCTCTTATGTTTATGCTTCAATATTTAATCTTAATTTTCTAATCTTTTTGTAAATTTTTGGTGAGGACTACTTTGTTTCTAGATCCTGGCTTATGTAAATTCTTGCATGGTCTTCAACCTATTTAGAATTTCTACACAAACTTCCTCAAGTCCCACCATACTACACCTTTTATAAGCATCAAGGAGCCATAGTTGTTTTTCTAAATGTAACTTCAGAAGATATTCTTTTGTATATTATTATTATATTATTATTGTACTTTTATTGTACCTCCATCGCAGATGTTTTTCTTCCGTTCAGGGATGCCATTGTTGTATTTGTCCATGCAAGAATATCAAGGTAAAACCTCCATTGTAATTCCGGGCAATAGTTCCCCAAAGGTCAAATGTAAAATGTATTTTTGACTCTCCCTAGGAGAGGTCGGCCCAGTTAGGTAAGAGAGGTCATCCCATTGAGGAATTAGGTCACTCACACATAAAGTATAAACATAGAGGCTAACTCTCTCATTTGGACATCACACTCACTCAAGCAAGTTCGCACCAAGTGAGAGAGAAGACAAGTTTGTTGGAGGAGAAAGAGAGAGAGTTGCAGAATACATATTATATTTTGGGTTTTCCATCTTGCTTGATATTGTACTAGTGACAAATCTATTTCTGAGGAATTTGCGTGGTTTTGTCCTATATGGTTTCCCCAAGGAAATTTCTTGTGTCTTTTGTGTTTTTATGTGCTTGTCTATCTTTCAGTTTAAAGATCTAACTAAATTGAATTAAACTGCAAATACTAAAATGGTATCAGAGCCAATCTGAAAAGAAGGCATTGTGCAGCAGCATGAAACTAGGGATTCCTAGTTCAAGGTCTTCTCTCCACATATCATCAAGAAAAGAGGGCTAGTCTAACTTGCCCTAGGAAGGTGAATCTTTTAGAGGAAGCATAATTCAATTTGAAGAATTTTCAATTTTGACCAAGTCATTGGTGTGGGGAGAAAACTAGGGCATCAAACTTTTGGGGTTTTCCTCCATCAATCCAGACAAAGGAGTACACTGGAAAACTCGCCTTGAGGAGGCGCATCTTTCTATCTAGATGGAATTTCAAAATTCCAAGTTTGGAAAATAAGGTTTTCTTTGACAAACCCTAGGTTAGCCAACTCCAGAACCATGTTGGGCATCTCATTTTGGTAAGTTCTAATTCTTTGCTATTTCCATTTGAGGTTTTCATATCAAAATGAAAAATCACACCAAGTTTGAGGATAAGCTTGAAGGAGTTGATAAATTCCGGGAATGGAAGTATAGAATCTCTCTTGTCCTAGAAGAAAATGAATTGGACAAATATGTCAATGGGGAGGTTCTAGAACCAGAGGGAGAAGAGTCAAAAGAAATCCACAAGAAGAACTTGGTGAAATCCAAGAGGATTATTGTAGACTCCATCAAAGATCATCTCATCCCTCATGTATCATCCTTGAAGACTCCCAAGGAGATGTTCGATGCTTTAACGAAGATATTCATGGGATATAGTGACACATCAAAATCTTACTGAATATAATTCCCAAGATTCAAGAAGATCGAGATCAACAGAGATGTAAATTTTGATGAAGACTCGACATACAAAAAATCAAGCAAATTACCTATTGAAGAAACTGAAGAACCTGAAGATCCCAGAAATAGAGACACGGTTATGGAGGAGACAATTCAAGAAATCGTGAAGACCTTGACATGACAGAACCGCAAGAACCTGTAGATCCACCTTGTGAGAAGAAATCCCACAAGAGAATACCATCATGGGCATGTGAAGAAATACAATATGCAGAGAAGTATGGTGCTTTGGATGGAATACATAGAGAAAGAAAGAAACCCATACCATACTTCAGCTATGTGTCCCTACTATGTGACATCATTGATAAAGAATCTTCCAACTACGAGGAAGCATAAGAAAAGAAGGAAGGGAAGGATGCCATGATCAAGGAGTACTAGTTGATTATGAAGAATGATGTTTGGGAGATAGTTCCAAGACCAATAGGGAAGTCTGTTGTGACCTCGAAATGGATCTACAAGATCAAGCATGCTGCAGATGGTAGCATCAAAAAACACAAGGAAATATTTGTGGCATGTGACTTCTCACAGAAAGAAGGCATAGACTATGAGGATACATTTGCACCTGTAGAAAGATACACTTCCATCAGATCTATACTTTCCTTAGCCACAATAATAAAATGGAAGGTACACCAGATGGACGTCAAGACACAATTCTTGAATGGTGTAGTTGAAGAGGAAGTGTATGTGGAGCAGCCACTAGGATTCAAGACACATGACAAACAGACTCATGTGTGCAAGTTGAAGAAATCATTGTATGGTTTGAAGCAGACACCCAGTACATGGTACGAAAGGATGGAAAATTTTCTAATGAGCTTGGGATTTACCAAGAGTAAAGCAGATTCCAACATTTACTTCAAGGTTGAGAGCGGAATACCAATGATACTAATACTATATGTAGATGACCTGTTTGTAATAGGGGAAGATGAGAAAAATGCAAACACAAAGAGAAGGATTGTTGCATAGTTTGAGATGAAGGACCCTGGAATGATGCACTATTTCTTAGGCATGGAAGTGTGGCAGAGTGCAGTTGGTATTTTCCTTGGTCAAGGAAAATATGTAGTGGAGATTCTGAAGAGGTTCGGAATGATGGACTACAAGGAAATGGCCACACCAATGGCATCGAACTTGAAGCTACTGCATGATGCTTTATCAGAGACAGTTGATTCCACGATGTATAAGAAGATGATTGGTTCATTGATGTACTTGACGAACACGAGACAAAACATATGTTTTTTTGTGAACAACCTGAGCCAGTTCCTGACAGATCCAAGGCATGTTCACCTAACGGCTACAAAACGTATATTGAGGTACTTGAAGGGTACAATTGATTATGGTCTCAAATATGAGACGAATTAGAAGATTAACTCGAATGATTATGTTGATTCAGATTGGGAAGGAAGTTCTACAGACAGGAAGAGCACTCCAGGGTGCTGCTTCATTTTGGGATTGATTATGATCTCTTGGTTTAGCAGGAATAAATCATGCGTGGCACTGTGTACAGCTGAAGAAGAGTATGTTGCAGCTTGTTAGGTTAATTGCAAGATAGTATGGATTCAGAAGCTACTGTTAGATTTGTTTGATCTTGAGATAGAGGAAACTTGTATCTTTTATGACAACTAGAGTTGTTTGAAGTTGTCTGAGAACCCGATGTTCCATGACAAGTTGAAGCACATTGAGATCAAATACCACTATATCCGGGATATGGTGCATAGAGGAGCAGTGAATCTCTAGTATGTGGCGACAGATGAGAAGACAACCGATGTGTTGACAAAGCCATTAGAAAGAGTGAAGTTTGAGTACTTCAAAGAGATTATTGGTTTTATCCAGATCAAGATTCCTCGAAAGAGGGAGTGATGTGACTGGAAGACGCAGGTGCACCAGGGGTGTATCTTACATGGTGGAAGATGCAAGTGGTCTGTAAGGACATAATGCATCTGGGATGCTCCCAGGATGTATCCACATGTTTGAAGATGCTGGTAGGTCCACGGGTCATAAAAGCATTTGGGATGCACTTGGGTTGTATCTTACATGGTGGAATATGCAGTTGGTCTGCAAGGACGTAATGCATCTGGGATTCTCCTGGGATGCATCCACATGTTTGAAGACGTAGGTTGACCAAGAGAGTCGTAATACATCTAGGTTGTATCCGTGGGGTGGAAGATGCATTTGTCCCTATGTTGTACCCCAGAGGGTGGGAAACATAGGTTGATTGAGAGAGAGACGTAATACATCTGGGTTGTATCCATTGGGTGGAATACGCAGATGTTCCTGGGCTGTATCCACTAGGTGGAAGGAACAGGTTGTCTGATGGACATGGTATATGCACCTGGGATGCTCTTTGCATGGTATGATTTGATGATCTGGATACAATGAGATGATAGTAGGAGACGCACGTGATTGTTGTGGCAATGCAATGTGTGGTCCTGGGATGTACCTACTTGATGGCTTGCTCGTAGAGATGATGAAGACCTAGATGATATCTAGGCCTATGTTTAGCATGAAAAAGGGATAGCTTTGTAGAACTTCTCATGACGGATATATTCGAGAGATGTCACTAGTCAAGATCAACGAGACGAGGATTGTTGTAGCAGCGATGATGATGATCTGGCGATGATGACGTTGTCTAGAGTTTGTGTCCAACTGTGATGATGACTTTGTCGAGAGAATACCTTCCTAGTTAAGAGGGAGTGTTGTTGTAAATGTAACTTCAGAATATATTCTTTTTTATATTATTATTATATTATTATTGTACTTTTATTGTACCTCCGTCGGAGATGTTTTTCATTCGTTAATCGGGGATGTCATTTTTGTATTTTTTCATGCAATAATATCGAGGTAAAACCTCTATTGTAATTCGGGGCAATAGTTCCCCAAAGGTCAAATGTAAAATGTATTTTTGAGCTTCCCTAGGAGAGGTCGGCCCCATTGAGGAATTAGGTCACTCACACATAAAGTATAAATAGAGAATTTGGACATCATACTCACTCAAGCAAGTTCACACCAAGTGAGAGAGAAGACAAGTCGCACCAAGTGAGAGAGAAAGCAAGTTCGATGGAGGAGAAAGAGAGAGAGCTACAGAAGACATCTTATATTTTGGGTTTTCCATCTTGCTTGATATTGTACTAGTGAAAAATCTATTTCTGAAGAATTTGTGGGGTTTTCTCCTTTATGGTTTCCTCGAGGAAATTTATTGTGTCTTTTGTGTTTTGTTGTGCTTGTCTATCTTTCAGTTTAAATATATAACTAAATTGAATTAAAGTGCAAACACTAACAATTGTAACCAAAGAAGACATCCATTGCTTCTCTAGACCATATGTATGCTAAGGTAAACTAAGAGGGTTTTAATAAATATAAAAGGGGTTCCTCGTGGAGGGTGAGGCTATACTTGAGGGAATAAAATACCCCTTACTAGAGAATTCCTTGGGATGAGGGATTCAACACAACTTATGATGATATTCATAATGAGTATGAAGAATAATATGTGGGTATATTGAGAGAAGAAACATGAGAATCCCTAACAAGGCATGAATTACTTGAAGACACTAAGAAAGGGACTTGTGGACCTTCTAAAGAAATAACTACCCCAAAAATACAAGAATCATTACCCTACCTTAAGGCCATTCCCATAATGAAATCCATTAGGTTTTAAGAACAAAAATGTCTTGGAAAATAATTCCATGGAATAAGGGAATCACTCACATTAGAGAAAAGGCCAAGATGGATTGATTGGGAGAAGATCCAAATATGCCCTTGATCAAGGTTCTAGGGAAAATACATTACTCTTAGGATTTGGACAAGGAGTTATTGGTCCTTTACATTTATGGGCCCTATTAGGATAGGGTAATATATATATGCTCTCAACTTTTACCTCTCCTACACATATCTCTCAACAAGTTGGGAATATATTCAATGAAATTCCTCCACCATATAATGCCCCCTCGAGCAGTTTTAAACTACAAGAAGATTCCCCCTAGTTTCCCACATGAAGGATCGATTATCACAACTAGTGGGGAGAAATCCATAGTTGAAAAATAACCTCAAGAAAGAGAAATAATTATTGAGTAAGTAACTCATGAGGAAGAGAAAGAAATCACAAACATAAATTGACAGGAAGTAATGAATCTATCAGGAATTTCTAAAGGTGTCAAATCCCTCAATAAACTCCTAGATTCACTAAAATGGTTAATAAGAGGAAGGATAAAGGAGGAAAAGTTTCATCAGAACACAAGAAAAAGAGAGCTAGTGTGGAATATCCCAGTCAAGAAACAAAAAAGAAATAGGAAAGGAGATCCTTGAGGTATCCAATAACATTGAATAGGATATACCCAAATCAAGGAGTGCTCACTAAGAAGAGGTTTCTTCACTTCACAAACAATCCTCTCCCTCTCCTTTCAATTTATCTAATATTTTATCGGTTGGATCCTTTGAAGGAGACACCAACACACCCACTATTATCTTCTTTCAAGAAACATGGCACCAGATCTCCTAGGATAATTCCATTCAACATATGGAGGCCTATGATCCAGTAAATACCAAGGGAAGAACAAAGGACAAGAGAATAAAGACAAAAAGACATGAATTCAACAAAAACACTTGAGGCCCAAGAACAAGCAAGATCACTAACTGGGTATAATGTAGAACAAGGTAGTTTATGGTCACCACACTAGAGCCTCTAGAACAAAATACATATGGGTAAATGCATCCACATGATTGGAAGGCCCTCTAGGTCACCTTCGATACAATAGGGATACCACTCGAGGATGATTTCTATATGGCTCAAGGTTTTAGTAGAATAATCTATAGAAAATATTTCAAACCAACTTCCTATAGTGATGATTACAAGAAGAATCTAGATTCCATTAATTTAAATTACCAATATTTGAAATCTATGGTAAAGGCATTAGCGACAAAAACATACAAGTTACAAGCTATCTTGGTATCAATGGGAAATAGGAAGCAAGAATCACTCAAATGTATTCCCCTCATGCAAGAAAAAGAGGAGAGAGTAAAGGAATTAAAAAGTTCCAAAAGGACCTTACACTCGCGGTCACTTAACATATGTTAGAAGAAAAATAGAGATTGACCGATGAGGTGAATTTATTAAGAAGGAAAAATCCTCTTATCAACACAAAAAGTGATAAAGATTATCACTAATTTATCAAGATAATGTGAAGGACTTGGAATTCCAATTAGAATATGGTAATTTCCTAATTAATTCCCTTAATCATTAAATCACTAAATCTCACACAAAAAGGAAATATATTCATCAAGTAGTCATCCACCCTCCTCCACTAATTCAATATCACGGCTGGAACAATGAATTGAACAAATGAATCATGATGTAATATAATGGAGAACAAATAGTATGGAATAATGCTATGAAAGTAGTAGTACAAAATATTTCACTAACAAAAGAAAGGAAAATATCAAGAATCTAGGTAAATATTTATATGAGGTGGAGAAAAAGTGGCATGAAAATAAGGAGGAGGTATCTAGGCTCAAAGAAGAGGTAGAAACATGGATAACTAGGTGTGAGGAGGTTATTTTCCAAATCTGGAATGGCCAGAACCCTCAAATATGCCAGTAATTCAAGTTGGGGATATATTTTTAATGATCTCCCATCAATAAGAGGTCCCCACTAGTTCTACTTTAAATTTGATGATTTGCATTAATTGGTCACTAAGTACCTCAACAATATTTAAAGGGACATACACTTTAGATATATGATAGAAAAATTGGCAAGAGGAGTCATAAACAAACTCTCCACACAAGACCTATAGTTATTGGGAATCAAGTATAGAACCTCATTATTTATAGATATAGAGACCTACATCAACAAATTCAACAATTGGAGGATCACCAAGCAAAGAGAAATAGAGTCACAAAAAAAAATCAAGTCATTCCTCACAGATATGAGCATGATGATAATTCATGGTCTCCCTTTCCCATGGAAGGATAATATGAAGTTACATCCTAAGGAATTTTACAAGAGAATGTTCAAAAACTCTCTTCCATGCTTGATAATTGTCTTTGATAAGAAAACTATCCCTACAACCATTGAAATTTATAATCAATTATGCCCCTCCATTTCCACTTGGTTTCTAGTGAGGAGGTTGATCCAAAACATGGGAGATATTGATTATACCCCCTCCACTAAATGGGACAAATCATTTATAATTTTTAGAGGGAAGAAAATAAATGAGCATGGTTTGTGACACGAGGAACACTACATGATTATGTAATCAACATACATCATAAGAAGCAAAGAGGAATGACATAGAAAGCTGTCCCATTGAAAAAAAGGCATACATGTCAACTAGGACATTCTCATCCTCTCCCTCCTAAAATAGAATACATGGGAAAGTCTATAAATCAATGAGTCATAGAAGTAAAATCAAATAATATTGGGAAATTAAGGATATGATAAAAATGGGTAAGATATCCTACTTGATATCAAGCTAAAGAATCAAAATAGGTATTGGGAAAATCGACAACAAAATCATTCATACATGCTCATCATGAAACACCAGCTTTCCCCCATTACATGGGTTATTAGGTTGTGCCAAATGTCCCCATAATCATGTCATCTTAAGCTTGCGATAACTACTACTCAAAAGGGATAATAACTTATAAAAGGGATATTTAATTTAAAAAAAAGATCGGGCATTTTCATATTGTCAAGATGTCATAATTTTAATGCGATGCGCATAATAGGATTGATAATATCGGTGGCATTTCTTCCTTTCAATCTCATTCTCATTTCCCCTTATAAACACCATCTAAATACCTCTTTTGGAGGTTCTTTTCCAAATCTAGAATGGTGATAACCCTCAAATATGCCAATAATTCAAGTTGGGGATATATTTTTAATGATCTCCCATCAATAAGAGGTCACCTCTAGTTCTACTTTAAATTTGATGTTTTGCATTAATTGGTCACTATGTACCTCAAAAATATTGAAAGGGGCATACACTTTAGGTATATGATAGAAAATGTGGCAAGATAAGTCATAAACAAAATCTCCACACAAGACCTGTATTTATTGGGAATCAAATATAGAAACTCAGTATTTACAGATATAGAGACCTACATCAACAAATTCAACAGTTGGAGGATCACCAAGCAAAGAGAAATAGAGTCAGAAAAAAAAATAAAAAAAATCAAGTCATTCCTCAAAGATATCATCATGATGATAAGTCATGGTCTCCCTTTCCCATGGAAGGATAATATGAAGTTACATCCTAAGTAATTTTACAAGAGAATGTTCAAAAACTCTCTTCCATGCTTGATAGTTGTCCCTCATAAGAAAACTATCCCTACAACCATTGAAATTTATAATCAATTATGCCCCTCCATTTTCACTTGGGTTCTAGTGAGGAGGTTGATCCAAAACATGGGAGATATTGATTATACCCCCTCCACTAAATGGGAAAAATAATTTATAATATTTAAAGGAGGGAGGACAATAAATGAGCATGGTTTGCGGCACTAGGCACACTACATGATTATGTAATCAACATACATCATAAGAAGCAAAGGGTAGTGACATAAGAAGTTGTCCCATTGAAAAAAAGGCATACATATCAGCTAGGACCTTCTCATCCTCTCCCTCCTAAAATAGAAGACATGGGAAAGTCTATAAATCAATGAGTCATTTAAGGAAAATCAAAGAATGTTGGGAAATTAAGGATATCATAAAAGTGGGTAAGATATCTTACTTGATATCAAGCTAAAGAATCAAATAGGTATTGGGGAAATCGACAACAAAATTATTCATACATGCTCATCATGAAACACCAGCTTTCCCCAATGGCATGGGTTATTAGGTTGTGCCATATGTCTTCACAATCATGTCATCTTAATATTGGGATAACTACTACTCAAAAGGGATAATAAATTGTAAAAGGGAGATTTGATTAAAAAAAAGATCAGGGATTTTCATACTGTCGGGATGTCATAATTTTAATGAGATGAGCATAATTGGATTGACAATATCAACGTCATTTCTTCCTTTCAATATAATTCTCCTTTCCCCTTATAAAAACAATCTAAATACCTCTTTTGGAAGGAAATATGACTGAGACCAAAGGTTCCCTTTCGGTGCCCCCTATTGTATTTGAATTATAGTTGTAATTTTTGTTGTGTAAATTAGGACTGAGGAAGATTTGCCACTAGATGAAGCAATACAAATCTCATGCAAGTTATAGTGGTTTCCTTTCGTCATTGTGTCTTCCATATCATTGCATGAATCAATGAATCAATGGATATTATATAGAATATATGTCGAGCTCTCTTGTAAACTAGACATGTGTGATGTTACATGTATCTTCTAGTTATAACTCTATGATTAAGGTGTCCCAAAATCATTATTCTATTTTGAGTAATGCATGTATGCATTGTGTTACATCCTTTCAATTTTAAAATAATTTCCAAACTTAGCTACAACAATAGAGTTTAGATTTATGCACCATAGATATTTGTTGTAAATCTAGTCATCTAATCATCATAAAGTAAAATAGTTTTCCTAGGGTGACAAACTAGGATATTGTTGTGAGGAATTATATCCTATGACTAGGTTGAGGTCATGAACATACTGGGATTGCTAAGAAGGACATCTAGGGATTTGTAGAGATCAAATAAGTGTTTGTATTCAAACTAAAGCTACACTATGAGTTTAAAAGATAAAATGATGCACCTTGTTTATGCCAGTTGATCCAAGATTTTTTTGCTCCTTAGCTTTCATCCATATCTTTAACTTCTTGATCTAAGCACCTGCAAAACACAATAACACCTTCCTCAAAATATTTTGACTATAAAAAAATTAAAATATTGAGAACAAAATCAAAACTATAATCTAATGAATCTATTCTCAACATAAGATACTAATCAAGGGTATGATAGAAATGCACAGTTCTAATGGGATGGAGATGAAACTATTTGTGAAATTTCCCACATAAGATCCAAAGACATGATGTAATACTCACAATGAAAGAATTTAGGAATAATAGAAGAAGAGACAAGCAATAGAACATAGATCCAAAGGAGCTATGATAGAGGCAGAATAATTACACATGTTACATAAAACTGAATAGTAAACTGGTAAATATACAATGTTGAGGATGAGGATTCGAATTCACTAGGTGAAATTTGAATTAGCCTTCATGCACAGATCCATAATCAGTGGAGAGTCATCAATGCATAACTAGGAGTCCACCTTCTCATCAGTGAAGTCATCAATGCACAAGTAATGGTCAAACGGGAGTCAAACTGAGTCTAACTGAGTGTGGTTGGTGTAACTGGCACATGGAAGCACTAATATAGTGAAGGAGGCTCAGTGGAGGGCACAGATGAAGCTAACTAGAGTCAGAATAGGTTGTCTAGTCACACTGGAGGTCCATCGGAGTGATAAGATCAGTTAAGAGTCAGTTAATCCTTACATCAAGGAAGGAATTGAAGATAACTGAACTAAGCTGGACTGGTAGGTGAAGAAAGGCGCCCTTCTCATGCAGTAGGTGAAAGGAGGGTGCACTAAGCTCTAGGAGAGCTGAAACTGATCTGAAAGAAGCTCTGGGGGCTAGTTTGCTGAGGACTAGGTGCTAGTACTGATGACTAGGATGCATGCAAACCCTAATTTTGCATGCATGACTGAAAATGAAAATGACAGAAATGTTAGGAGGACTAGGATGGAGTATAGGAATATCTAACACCCCCCCTTAATCCATCCTGGGTCCTGGTAACTAGGACCAAAGGTCACCCATACAATAAATGAAATGATAGAAAAAATAAAGAACTGTCCATAAACTGAGGAAATGGGGAAAAGCTCATGGGAAAAATAACCCCCCTCAAAAGAACAGTAAATAACTCAAAGAGCCATCATACTATTCAGAAAAGAAATAAGCTTTCATTAGTGAAAACTTTTACAAAAGACTTGGCAAGCTGATCTCCTGTAGGAAGGCCTCCCACTGTGTGGAGAATGTGTTGGACGAAGCAAGTCTTTCAGGAACTCTTTCTGTAAATGGAGCGAATGGAACATGAGGAGTCTTTTCAAGAGATGGAAGAGAGAACCCCATCCTCATGCTGCATCTCTCATGGAGAGGTGGATGGCATAATGCAAGGTTGGCATGATGTTGAAGTCTAGTAGTTCTGTGAACAAATAAATCATCAACTGTGTTCTCAGTAGTAGCAAGAACTGTGTGAGCCCATATTGACCTCGAGTCTAGACTGAGAATAAGTGTTGGTTATGGATTTGAATCTTCTTGAACCATGATCTCAACATCAAAATATTGATCTTCTTCTTCATTAGAAGAGGAGTCACTGTGATCTTCATTAGAATCTGAAGGAATAGTTGGAGAGAAAGGCATGAAGTGTGAGAACTCATATTCCTTTGAGACATGATTAGCAATCCCATTCGCTATAACCTTTCCAGTGGATATTTATGTAATCTCTATTGTGTTTGGACCAAAAATTACTTGCTTTGGTGATCCTGTATGAGTCATTTGATATATTGAAAACAAATTAACTGCAAGAGAAGGAACAAATAAGACATTTTTTACTTACCATGCTCCATATGAACTGCACCCAATCCTTTGGCAGAAATCTGAGATTTGTCTCCCATGTGAATGGTAGGCCCATCTTGGAGATCCAAATAGGAGAAGGATTCTTCAGATGCAATCATGTGGTTGGAGGCTCCATAATCTATGAGGAGGGCTTTGTCTTTGAAAAACCAGCAATGAATGCATGGCAATCATCAGATCCACTTCCAGAATCAGACATCTTTGCTTCTTTTGGAACCACAATTTTGTTTTCTTGAAGAAGCTTGGTTAGAAGATCAATCTTCTTTTGCATGCAAGAATTCTCAGGATGGTTTCCTATCTTGCAGTAGGAACAACTTGGTCTCTTTCGTTTGTCATTTTTGGATCTTGATGGCTTCTTTCCTTTGTCTTTTTGGCTCCCTTTGCATTCGCTCCACTTGCTTCACCAACTAAAAGATCTAGATCTTTTGAGGTTTTGATGGCCCCCATTTGAATCAATTTGCCCTCTTCTTGAGTGAGTGCTGCAGCAAAGTCTTGTAAAGTGGGAAAATTCCATCCAGGGATTGACATTTGAACAGAATGGAAGGTAGATACAAAGATAGAAAATTGAGATCCAATTTTTCTCAATACGGAGAGTACCAATTGATCATCACTTTTAGTGATGCCACAGTGCTTGCATTGTAAATTCAAATTGTGAAATTTTGAGAAGAATTCTTGGATGCTCTCGAAATTGCTAGGTTGAAGGGCAACCAATTCATTTTCAAGAATGTGGCCTCTTATCCCATCTTGTTTGCCAAAGAGACTCTCCAATTTTGTCCATAACTCATTAGGAGAATTCATTCCTTCAACATGAAACAACAGATCTTCAGACATATGAAGGCAAATGCATCCAAAGGCTTCATCCATTCTATTTAGATGCTTGATTTTCTCTACAGTTTGATGTGGTATGGCATCTCTTTCCTCAACAATTCTAGAAAACCCTTTCGACTTCAAGTGGTCTTTCATCTTACTCTTCCATTTGAAGTAATTGAAAGGAGTTAGGATTATAGGAGAAGGAGAAGAAGGAGAAGCATTCAAATTGCTCATCTTGACTACTAGAACAAGTGCAAATAGAAACTACTAAATCTATTGTTGCAACTGCTGGAACTTCGAAATACCTGCAAAAAACTCTCAAGAATGGAGGTAGAATATACTCTCAAATGGATCTGATACCATGTGAAATTTCCCACATAATATACAAAGAGATGATGTAATCCTAACAATGAAATAATTTAGGAATAATAGAAGAAGAGACAAGCAATAGAACATAGATCCAAAGGAGCTCTAATAGATGCAGAATAATTACACATGTTACATAAAACTGAATAGTAAATTGGTAAATATACAATGTTGAGGATGAGGATTCGAATTCACTAGGTGAAATTCGAATTAGCCTTCATGCACAGATCCATAATCAGTGGAGAGTCATCAATGCATAACTAGGAGTCCACCTTCTCATCAGTGAAGTCATCAATGCACAAGTAATGGTCAATCGGGAGTCAAACTGAGTCTAACTGAGTGTGGTTGTTGTAACTGGCACATGGAAGCACTAATATAGTGAAGGAATCTCAGTGGAGGGCGCAGATGGAGCTAACTGGAGTCAAAACAGGTTGTCTAGTCACACTGGAGGTCCATCGGAGTGATAAGATCAGTTAATCCTTAAATCAAGGAAGGAACTGAAGATAATTGAACTAAACTGGACTGGTAGGTGAAGAAAGGTGCCCTTCTCATGCAGTAGGTGAAATGAGGGCACACTAAGCTCTAGGAGAGTTGAAACTGATCTGAAAGAAGCTCCCGGGGCTAGTTTGTTGAGGACTAGGTGCTAGTACTGATGACTAGGATGCATGCAAACCCTAATTTTACATGCATGACTGAAAATGAAAATGATAGAAATGTTAGGAGGACTAGGATGGATTATAGGAATATCCTAACACCCCCCCTTAATCCATCCTAGGCCCTGGTAACTAGGACCAAAGGTCACCCATACAATAAATGAAATGATAGAAAAAATAAAGAACTGTCCATAAACTGAGGAAATGGGGAAAATCTCATGGGAAAAATACCCCCCCTCAAAAGAATAGTAAATAACTCAAAGAAATTTCATCAGTGAAAACTTTTGCAAAAGACTTGGCAACCTGATCTCCTGTAGGAAGGCCTCCCATTGTGCGGAGAATGTGTTGGACAAAGCAAGTCTTTCAGGAACTTTTTTTGTAACTGGAGCGAATGGAACATGAGGAGTCTTCCCAAGAGATGAAAGAGAGAACCCCATCCTCATGCTGCATCTCTCATGGAGAGGTGGAGTGTTCGGATATCCATCATCTATTTCGGGATACATATCTATTTCAGGATCATCTATTTCGGGATACATATCTACTTCAGGATCTTGCATGATCTATTTCAGGATATGTAGTCCAGTCACCAGTTTGATGCCTCCAGCACCTTATCCACCTTCTTCTAGCACCCGGGAGCCACTTTCCATAGAGTTTTAGCCCTCCTAAGCTGAAAGGCGCCCTCTTCTCACCTACTGACTGAGAAGGGCGCACTTGTTCACCTACCACTGCAGATTCACTCCAGTTACATTCAGTTAGCTCCGATTCTGATTGATTTCACTCCGATTTCACTCCTGACTGACTGTTTCACCTCCGATTGACCTCCAGTTCGATTAGGTGACTTGCTCTGACTCCAGTTAGCCTCCCATGCGCCCCCACTGAGCCTCCAGATCCTATATCAGTGCTACACACTTCAGTTACATTTATTATGATCAGTTAGACTCAGCTTGACACCTGGATGACTGTTTGTTGTGATTGATGAGCAACACCGATGATTGATGAGGACTCCTAGATTGAGTCAAGCTACTCCATTTCAGTGATTCGAATGGCCTACTTAGTCAATTCGAATTGCCATTGACAAAGATTGGATTGTATTGTAATCTATTGTAATTCATTCACCCTTTCTGGGATAGAGAGCACTGCTGCATGTTTTGCACAGTTTTGCACCATATCTTCTTATTCATCTGTTGTGACTGAGTTATTTTGTTCATTAGATCTGCTGTGACTAACTTTACATGGTATCAGAGCCATTGCAGGGACAAGATCTCTTTTCTACAGGTGTTTATACAAGAAGATTTGACTGAATTGCTAAAAATTGCAAAAAGTTTGGCATGAGATATCTCAAGGGCATTCGCTCATGTGCATGCAAAGCTTGAAAATTATTCCAATACCACTCCAGAAGCTTGAGTTACCACATAATTCCTGGATTTGATACATTGGACCCATTCAACATTGCTTGAAATCCAATCCCAGGTGTGATGCAACTCTCAAAGGGTGGATTGTTCGACCTTATTGTGATTGTTCTTATGTGATTTGCAGGTTAATTATCTCCTCCAAGTGCATTCGCTACATTCTGCATGCAAGCTTCCCTACAGCATTTCCATTCGCTATAGTTTGCAAGCAAGCCTCTTCTTCATCATTTGACTCGCTCCTAGCAATGGAATACTCTTCTTCAAAGCCTATCCTCACCCCATTCAATTATTTTGATTGGAAAGATGATATGGAGATCATATTACGTTCAAAAGGATACTACCGAGTCACTCTTGGTCTTGAATTGGAGCCAAACAATGTGGCAGAAAGAACCAAACACTACAATAAGCTTGATGAAGCTTACGGTCTTCTTTGTCTCTCCATCTCCAAGGATCTTCACTTCCATCTCAGCGGATTGAAGACTCCAAAAGCCATATGGGAGCAACTTGAGACACTATTCGGCAAGCAGGATGAGCTTAGGGCTTTTCAATTAGAGAATGAATTGATTGGCCTTAATCCTGAAAATTTCGAGACCATCAATGAATTCTTCACAAAATTCAAGAACTTGAACTTGCAATTGAAGAACAGTGGTGTTATCAAAGAGGATAAGCAGTTGATCCTCTCCATTCTAAGCAAGCTTGGGAAAGATTATTCGGTATTTGTCTCCACTTTCAATTCCGGTCGGCTAACTACCCCGAATTGGAAGATGCCTACCTTGAATGCCTTCATTGAGTCCGTTACGAAAGAGCATGACAAGTTGATTCAAATGGGGTCCATAAGCTCCAAAGATTCAGCCCTATTTGTTCAAGGACCCAAGATCTCGAATGGTAAAGGAAAGCTAAAGAAGGAGAAGCCCAAATTCGAGCCTCACAAGCAAAAAGACAAAGGCAAGCAAATGGATGCACCATCCAGTTCGAAATCCAAGCAAAAGGGCAAAGAAGGTAACCAAAAATCTAAATGTACTTATTGTAACCGTGGCTTTCATCCCGAAAGTTCATGTATGAAGAAGACTATAGATCAAATGGCCCTCCTTTTGGAAAAGAACAACATAACCCTTCCTGACGGTGCAAGGAAGAAGGATCGGAATGACGATCATGAAAGAGGACAAGCACTCATGGCAACGGTTTCGAAGCCCACTCTCTTGATAGATTCGGGTGCATCAAATCATATGGCTGCAAATATTGATTCTTTTTCCTCATTCGATCCAAACAGCTCCATCCCCATCCATTTGGGAGATGACTCAAAAATTTCTTCAAAGGGCAAAGGTACGATTCATGTAGATCATGGATGCTTTCAGAATGTTCTCTATGTGCCTTCCTTAGCTTCGAATCTCCTTTCTGTTTATCAAATGACACATACTGGTGATCCAAAGAAAGTCACATTCAACCCTAATACAGTTGAAATTTCTGATATCAAAAGTGGAAGACTAGTTGCGGTTGGAAAGGCAAACCACACTGCAAAATGTTATGAGTTTTCACACTTTATTCCGCTTGCAAAGCCCACTGCTCTTCGCACACATGGTAATGAGGTTAGTAGGCTTTGGCATGAAAGATTTGGACATCTAAATTATAAGTATTTGCTGCTGCTATCAAATAAATCCATGGTTGATGGGCTGCCACAACTCCGTTCCTCGAAGGGAATATGCACCGGTTGCATTATTGGGAAGCACCCCGAGCACAGATTCGACCGCGGCAAGGCTAGCAGAGCCTCTACTATTTTGGGATTGATCCATTCTGATATCAGCGGTCCGCTGCCCCATATGTCATTAAATGGTTCAAGGTATGTTTTGACATTTATTGATGATTATTCTCGCTTTACATGGGTATTCTTTCTCAAAAACAAGTCAGAAGTGCTTGGAAAATTCAAGGATTTTAAGGCTTCTGTTGAGACCACCACTGAGAGCAAGATCAAAGCTCTTAGATCTGATAATGGTGGGGAATATATCAAGTCCGAGTTGCTGCAACTTTGTGCCCAAAGCGGAATCAAGATCCAACATACAGTTCCCTACACACCCCAGCAGAACGGTGTAGCGGAAAGGAAAAACCGGTCACTGAAAGAGATGGCTACATGCATGATTGAATCAAAAGGTTTGGCTGCAAATCTTTGGGCTGAAGCAATCAATGTTGCTGCATATATACAGAACCGAGTTCCACATTCATCCGTGAAAGGTATGACTCCTTTCGAAGCATTCTTTGGTCACAAACCGGATGTGTCAAATTTGAGAGTTTTTGGCTCTACTGCATGGGCTAGAATTCCTTCTGAGAAGAGACGAGCTTTGGATCCACAAAGTATCGAGTGCATATTGATAGGATATGGGGAAGAATCAAAAGCATATAAACTCATGGATATCAGATCTAAAAAGATATTCATAGAGCGCAGTGTGCAGTTTGAAGAACCGCTTCAAGAATTGCAACTAGTTGAGGAGAAAACTGCCGATTCACCGCCTTCACCAGAAGAAGATTCGAGCAGCGATAATGAAGGTATGAGTTCTGATATTTCTGATATTGTAGCAGCATATGATGATAATGACATATCAGGTTCGGAATCCGACCATTCAGATCTCCCTCAGTTACCAAAGTGGGCCCAAAATACTCTACAATCTGCTGGTTCTAGTCTTGGAAATCCTGCTGATCCGAGACGAACAAGAGGAGACTTTCAAAGGGCAGGTATGGCTCTTTCTATTGCTGATCCATTTCTTCCTGAGATTTGTTATTTGATGGCTGGTTCAGATCCCCAATCATATTATTCAGCCCATCGAGATCCGAGATGGAAAGATGCCATGGATGAAGAGTACAGTTCTCTTCAAAAGAACAATACATGGGAGCTAGTTTCTCTTCCACCTGGAAGAAAATTAGTGAAGTGTAAATGGGTCTACCGTACTAAAGTTGCTGCTGATGGCACTATCAGCAAATATAAAGCAAGGTTGGTGGCAAAAGGTTTTTCCCAAGTCCAAGGAGTGGACTACACAGAGACCTTTGCACCGGTTGCAAAGATGGATTCCATCCGCCTTGTTTTAGCTATTGCCGCATCCAAGCACTGGGAGGTGCATCACATGGATGTGAAGAGTGCATTTTTACATGGAGACCTTGCTGAAGAGGTCTATATGCAGCAGCCAGAGGGTTATACATCAGATCCATCATTGGTTTGTAGATTGAAGAAGTCTTTGTATGGGTTAAAACAGGCCCCAAGAGCTTGGTACGCAAAGATGGACTCCTTCCTTCTTTCTCAGAATTTCCAAAGATGCAAATCTGATCCGAATGTCTATCTTCAGCGAGTTAAAGGTAATTTGTTGGTTATTGTACTTTATGTTGATGATCTGCTTATTACTGGTAGCACACTTACTTCAATAAACAAGCTAAAAACTGCCTTAAATCTAGCTTTTGACATGAGCGATTTGGGCTTGCTGAGTCACTTTTTGGGCTTGGAGATAGCTCAAAATTTCGATGGGATCACTATATCTCAGCAAAAATATGCTTCCGACCTGTTATTAAAGTTTAATATGGCTGAATGTAAGGCAGCCCCGTTCCCATTCCTCTCAGGAATCAGTCTTGAGGAGGGAGATTCCACACCGCTTGCAGATTGCAGTATGTATCGACAGTTGATTGGTTCACTACTTTATTTGACACACTCTAGGCCTGACATCTCATATGCCGTGAGTGCCGTGTCAAGATATATGCAGCAGCCACATGAGCTTCATTGGCGAGCAGCCAAGCGGATCTTGCAGTATGTGCAAGGTACGAGACAGTTTGGCATACATTATGCTGCAGATTCTGAGCTAGATTTCATTGGTTTTACTGATTCAGATTGGGCAGGTGATAGCATTGATCGGAAGTCCACTTCCGGTTATGTTTTCATGATTGGTCATGGTGCTATTTGCTGGTCCAGCAAAAAGCAAGCAGCCATTGCACTTTCTTCAGCAGAGGCAGAGTATCGAGGGGCAGTCAATGCCTGCATTCAGGCAGTTTGGTTGCAGGGTATTCTTTCCGAGTTTGGTTTTGGTGGCACTACTTCGACTGTCCTATTTTGTGACAATCAAAGTGCTATCAAGATCTCCACAGATCCAGTTCAGCGGCAGAGGACCAAGCACATTGAGATTCATATGCATTACATTCGACAGTTGGTGCATGACCGCACCATCATTCTGCAATATTGCCCTACCGATGAGCAAATTGCAGACATCTTCACCAAGAGCTTCACTGAGAAGAAGTTCTCTTACCTCCGTTCACTGTTGGGGGTGAGTTCCATCATGGTGGAGACAGATTGATTCATTATTATGCTTTAGACTTGAGGGGGGGCTTTCTTCCCACTGGGTTTTCCCTCTTTCCTCACTTAGTTTATTTTTCAGCATTTTTTGGATTATTGTATTGGGGTGACCTTTGGTCTTAGTTACCAGGGCCCCACATTATTTTAGTTGGCACATCATAGTCTAGCTTGAGGGGGGGTGTTCGGATATCCATCATCTATTTCGGGATACATATCTATTTCAGGATCATCTATTTCGGGATACATATCTACTTCAGGATCTTGCATGATCTATTTCAGGATATGTAGTCCAGTCACCAGTTTGATGCCTCCAGCACCTTATCCACCTTCTTCTAGCACCCGGGAGCCACTTTCCACAGAGTTTTAGCCCTCCTAAGCTGAAAGGCGCCCTCTTCTCACCTACTGACTGAGAAGGGCGCACTTGTTCACCTACCACTGCAGATTCACTCCAGTTACATTCAGTTAGCTCCGATTCTGATTGATTTCACTCCGATTTCACTCCTGACTGACTGTTTCACCTCCGATTGACCTCCAGTTCGATTAGGTGACTTGCTCTGACTCCAGTTAGCCTCCCATGCTCCCCCACTGAGCCTCCAGATCCTATATCAGTGCTACACACTTCAGTTACATTTATTATGATCAGTTAGACTCAGCTTGACACCTGGATGACTGTTTGTTGTGATTGATGAGCAACACCGATGATTGATGAGGACTCCTAGATTGAGTCAAGCTACTCCATTTCAGTGATTCGAATGGCCTACTTAGTCAATTCGAATTGCCATTGACAAAGATTGGATTGTATTGTAATCTATTGTAATTCATTCACCCTTTCTGGGATAGAGAGCACTGCTGCATGTTTTGCACAGTTTTGCACCATATCTTCTTATTCATCTGTTGTGACTGAGTTATTTTGTTCATTAGATCTGCTGTGACTAACTTTACATGGAGGGCATAATGCAAGGTTGGAATAATGTTGAAGTCTAGTAGTTCTGTGAACAAATAAATCGTCAATTGTGTTCTCAGTAGTAGCAAGGACTGTGTGAGCCCATATTGACCTCGAGTCTGGACTGAGAATAGGTGTTGGTTTTGGATCTTAATCTTCTTGAACCATGATCTCAACATCAAAATATTGATCTTCTTCTTCATTAGAAGAGGAGTCACTGTGATCTTCATCAGAATCTGAAGGAATATTTGGAGAGAAAGGCATGAAGTGTGAGAACTCATATGCCTTTGAGACATGATTAGGAATCCCATTCGCTATAACCTTTCCAGTGGATATTTATGTAATCTCTACTGTGTTTGGACCAAAAATTACTTGCTTTGGTGATCCTGTATGAGTCATTTGATATACTGACAACAAATTAGCTGCAAGAGAAGGAACAAATAAGACATTTTTGAACTTACCATGCTCCATATGAACTGCACCCAATCCTTTGGCAGAAATCTGAGAGTTGTCTCCCATGTGAATGGTAGGCCCATCTTGGAGATCCAAATAGGAGAAGGATTCTTCAGATGCAATCATGTGGTTGGAGGCTCCAGAATCTATGAGGAGGGATTTTGTCTTTGAAAAACTAGCCATGAATGCATGGCAATCATCAAATCCACTTCCAGAATCAGACATCTTTGCTTCTTTTGGAACCACAATTTTGTTTTGTTCAAGAAGCTTGGTTAGAAGATCAATATTCTTGTGCATGAAAGCATTCTCAGGATGGTTTCCTCTCTTGCAGTAGGAACAACTTGGTCTCTTTTGTTTGTCATTTTTGGATCTTGATGGCTTCTTTCCTTTGTCTTTTTGCCTCCCTTTGCATTCGCTCCACTTGCTTCACCAGCTAAAAGAGCTAGATCTTTTGAGGTTTTGATGGCCCCCATTTGAATCAATTTGCCCTATTCTTGAGTGAGTGCTGTAGCAAAGTCTTGTAAAGTGGGAAAATTCCATCCAGGGATTGACATTCGACCAGAATGGAAGGTAGATACAAAGATAGAAAATTGAGATCCAAATTTGCTCAATACAGAGAGTACCAATTGCTCATCACTTTTAGTGATGCCACAGTGCTTGCATTGTAAATTCAAATTGTGAAATTTTGAGAAGAATTCTTGGATGCTCTCGAAATTGCTCCAATTTTGTCCATAACTCATTAGGAGACTTCATTCCTTCAACATTAAACAACAGATCTTCAGACATATGAAGGAAAATGCATCCAAAGGCTTCATCCATTCTGTTTAGATGCTTGATTTTCTCTACAGTTTGATGTGGTATGGCATCTCTTTCCTCAACAATTCTAGAAAACCCATTCGACTTCAAGTGGACTTTCATCTTACTCTTCATTCGAATTAATTGAAAGGAGTTAGGATTATAGGAGAAGGAGAAGAAGGAGAAGCATTCAAATTGCTCATCTTGACTACTGGAACAAGTGCAAATAGAAACTGTTGAATCTGCTGTTGCAACTACTGGAACTTCGAAATACCTGCAAAAAACTCTCAAGAATGGAGGTAGAATATACTCTTAAGTGGATCTGATACCGTGTGAAATTTCCCACATAAGATCCAAAGAGATGATGTAATCCTCACAATGAAATAATTTAGGAATACTAGAAGAAGAGACAACAACAGAACATAGATCCAAAGGAGCTCTGATAGAGGCAGAATAATTACACATGTTACATAAAACTGAATAGTAAACTGGTAAATGTACAATGCTGAGGATGAGGATTCAAATTCACTAGGTGAAATTCGAATTAGCCTTAATGCACAGATCCATAATCAGTGGAGAGTCATCAATGCATAACTAGGAGTCCACCTTCTCATCAGTGAAGTCATCAATGCACAAGTAATGGTCAACCGGGAGTCAAACTGAGTCTAACTGAGTGTGGTTGGTGTAACTGGCACATGGAAGCGCTAATATAGTGAAGGAGGCTCAGTGGAGGGCGCAGATGGAGCTAACTGGAGTCAGAATAGGTTGTCTAGTCACACTAGAGGTCCATCAGAGTGATAAGATTAGTTAAGAGTCAGTTAATCCTTAAATCAAGGAAGGAACTGAAGATAACTGAACTAAACTGGACTGGTAGGTGAAGAAAGGCGCCCTTCTCATGCAGTAGGTGAAAGGAGGGCGCACTAATCTCTAGGAGAGATGAAACTGATCTAAAAGAAGCTCCGGGGGCTAGTTTGCTGAGGACTAGGTGCTAGTACTGATGAATAGGATGCATGCAAAATGCATGCAAACCCTAATTTTGCATGCATGACTGAAAATGAAAATGACAGAAATGTTAGGAGGACTAGGATGGAGTATAAGAATATCCTAACTCTATTCTTCCAGCATAAATTTGCTTTTTGGAAAAGAAGGTCCTCCTCATGGCCTTACCCTCATAATTTTTATACTAAGTATGAGTAGATAGGCTTGAGTAAGGAGAAGTTGCAACCGGTGGGGTGGTTACCAAATCCACTCCAACTGCCCCATTTTCAATTTTTTTTTTTTTTTTTTTTGGGGGGGGGGGGAATTGGTGAGAAAAGGGAAAAGTGTGATTTGCATGCAGTTCATACAAGAGCAGAGTGTGTTTTCAACATTTTGTTGAACACGCTAGTGGAAAATGGTCCACCAATGTGTAACACACAATTTGCATGACCACCAAAAATGTTTTTATGTTAACACTTAGTTGCAAAATTTATCAGGCGGCTGGAGAATTAGTGAATGATCAAGGCCAATACATCTAACACCAAATCAAGGATATTCAATCCAATTTGTCATTTTTTGTGATCAACAACTGTAATGTCATCATTGATAGAGAAGTGACGATTTGGGCTATAATAGATGCCCCCTAATGTATGAGGTTAGAGGGGAATACGACGACCGAAATACATTACAAACACATTGGGGTGTGAAGTCGAGAAACCTAATTATGATCCAATGCACATGTATAGATAATGCAAGTATCATATTGGCCATGAAAACACAAAGTGGATGCATGAGAAATAAATGGATCATGGTCACAACATGAAAAAGTGGATCCATGTCCAACAAATGATCATAGCCGTAGGAATACAAAGTGGATCTATGTCAAAACTGAAGGCCATAGCCACATTGAACAAAGTGGATCTATGTTTCATTAGGATCCAAATGGAGTATGGCTTAGTCTTGTGAAACTCAAGCAATAACAAAATATGGTGATGTTACTATAGGCCCAAGGTATTCAATCCAAACCACGTAGAGGTATGAATCCGAACCATGTGAATAAATGAATTGGCGTCAAGCATGGAGGAAACTGTTTGATTATCACAATAATGTAAATCGTTAACAAACCTGAGGAAACCACCAATAATGAAAATGGGACCCAAGGTACCTAGTACATTCTAACATGTGTGAATAGATGTTATTGAAGTCGAACACCTAAAGAATCCATCGATTAAGAGACATTAATTTATTCTCAGAATTGTCGTCAAACATGGTGGAAACTGTTTGATTACCAACCAATAATATAAATCATTAACAAACGTGAGGAAACCACCGATAATGAAAATGGGCCCCAAGGTACCTAGTACATTCTAATATGCATGAATAGATGTTCTTGAATTCAAGCACCTAAAGAATCCATCAATTAAGAGACATTAATGTATTCTCATAACCCAATAGCGAGGGAAATTGACATTGATGACTGCAATCCCCAAGGTACTATCAAAACTCTAAACTCCATTCCTAGAGAAAAATTATTTGAATTCGATAGGAAGAAGTTCATTGGGAGGGAATCCTTAAAGCATCCTCCATCATCCAACATGAGGAAAAATCAAGGATTGATTTTATTTGGAGAAATAATGAGTATACGATGAAACATACTGACATCAGGGAATGGCTAACATATGAAGTCAAGGTCACTATAGAATGGCCGACACTGGTAATATCCTTGAACAATAAGAACAACACAATCGTGACTTAGGAAAATTTAGACACAAAGGGGACTGAAAATGTAAAACCTTTGATGTAAGAGACACCAACAAATTCTCCATATGATTGGAAGAGTAACCAATCATAGGTTTAACAACTCTGAGATCAGGTTTATCCTAAGGCCAAAACTAAAATCCAACTTTTTTATAGACTCGAAACAGGTGCTTTGTTCAAGGAAATATTTAACTTGTTGCAGTTATGTTAAAAAACATTTGAGATCTACTTCATGGATCCAACGGGGTGTATAATAGACGGTGAATGGGTGTATTGTTAAGGCACTCCTTGCGTTAGGTCATCAGTTCAAAACTCCATGGGTACTAGCTTACAAAAAAAATACATTTGAGATCCTTCCCTTCATTTTCTCTTTTTAAGTACCTTTTCATTTTTTAATGAGATTGAAATGATAAAAGTGTGATCGATAAGACCTTCTTCGTATGATTAACGAGTCTGAAAAAGTAAACTTGACACTTTCTTCCTTGTTTAACGAGCTTGAAGAAGATATAGAAAGATGCTCGATAAGATACCGATCTGTGGACTTTATATCGAGCCTGGATCTGTTCGTGCTCACCAGTGTTTTCAATTTTAAAGAGTATGAAAAACTTAAACAAGAACTCTATATACCATCGCATGAATTGTATATCGAGCCCGAGTTGGTAAGTGCTCGCTAGTGTTTTCAAATTTATAGAGTTTGCAAAACTTAAACAAGAACTATGTAATATAATTTTTTGTAAGTTTAGTCTTTACCATCTGAAAAAGTGTAAAATAATACGGTGAACTAAATCTTCTATTCATTGTGAACTAGAGTATTCATTTTTCGTAAGTAATCTGAAGGATATGAAAAAGGGATAAATTTATATTGTAGGGATGTACCTTCAATTCTTTTAAAGAGTTTGAAGTGAAAAAATTAACTCATCTATCTTTTCAATTTTTAAAGAGTCTAGAAAGAGCTTAAAGAGTACTCTATAAGGGCGGGAGCCTCTTAGGGATGGACATAAATATGAGAAAGAAAATATGAGGTTTCTTCTCATTTATTCACGACAACATTATCAAGGATCCCTAATCTATCCCAGCACAGCATGGGCACCAAAATGGAAAAAATAGTGCTAACTAGAGTGACGCATGTGAGGTAGGCTCTTATATCATGGACGAACAATGATGATATTAAATAATAAGAAGGCTATTATTGCAGTTCATGAAAAAAGAAGGTCCTAAAGTGCTACATATGGTAAAGTAAAAATGCAAAATGAAAGATAAATATGCCCTAATCTATATTCCAGATAGGAGTACAAACCTTTTAATCCATACCATCTATGGAAAAAAATGCCTTAGTTCCTCCATAACATGCTTGACCATGTTAAAACTAACAAAAAAAAGGGATTATTAGTTAAAATATTCCTTTAAAATGTGAAACTATATAAAAGTGGGTAATAATAAAAATATTTTTTACCTCAAATAGGAGAAATAGTGAAAAAAAACATTTTATTTACAAATTTACCACTTGTGAAGAGCCAAAATCCCTAGAAGTTTGATTGAAGATTGTGGCCAATCCAGTGGAATATTTTTGCATTCGTCTGTTCTGAGTAACTCATCTCATCCTCATCATTTTCAATGGTTTTATTTTAAGTTTTAGGATTTATTTTTTTGTGTTTTAAACTTATTTTACAAGTTCAACTATGCACGTGCATGTAATAAGCTATCGAGTTGTGATTTTGAGCCAAACACGCAACTGTTCTTTGGCTCACCAACGTGTAGCATGCAACTTATTTTTTGGATGATTGGTGCATGGTGGAGTTTAAATTTTAAACTTGAATGTTGAGGTATTAAAACTTAACATCTTGTAGATATGGAACTTGTTTGGTGTGAGAGGGAGCACGAGGATATTGACCGGGATTCCATGGGTGATCCATTGACCTTAACAGCTTTGCACCGATGTGGCTTGTTAAAATTCTTTTGAACAACCAATACGAGGGCACAAAATCCATTAATTCACACTCTAATTAGATACTGGGACTCAGATCAAGGCATGTTCAACCTTCAAGGAGAATTTCTTGATATTAATATGGATGATATCTATTTTATTATCAAGCTATCTCGACGAGGAGAAGTAAGAACTTGAAAGGGACCTTCCGAGGAGTTGTTAGGAACCCGTTTCAACCCTTCTCTTTACTTTTTTAGTATAATTTTGTTGGACGCATATGCTTTGTAATTCATCCTGTAGTATTATATGTTCCATGGTATTGATCCATAGTGTGTATTATCCCATAGTATTATATGGTCCATGGTATTGATCCATAGTATTGGACGCATATGCTTTGTAAGTCGTCCTGTAGTATTATATGTTCCATGGTATTGATACATAGTATTGGCACATAGGCTTAGTATATAAGTACGTGTTGAGGCCAATGAAGGAATCCACGAGTTATTTTGTATTGAGCTTGCTGAAAGGAGGTTTCCCCCTCGAAGTGGCCCGCGATCAATAAATATATTATGTGTTCTGTTAGTTATGATATATCGTGCATTTTAATTAATTAATTGCTGGAGGTTCCTCACATCTGGTATGAGAGCACTTTCTTGGGCTCGCTGGGTGGAATTTCTGCCAATTTTTTTTTCGCATCTATATTGTTCCTTTCAATTGCAGGTTCGTATCTGGGAATAAAATCTATCCGCTTAACTGTGGGAAGTACTTGGGAATAGGCCTAAAAATCAGAGGAGTAACACAGGGAAACAACCCTTACCTGATTGAGAGTACCTTCTAGCGAAAAGGGAAACAACCCTTACCTGATTGACTAGTTCCCATCCATGAGGTAAACCAAGAGCTGTCATTTGTGGAAAAGAAGTTATCAGTTTTACCTGAGCCGTGGAGTGAGGGGTACTACCCAAATATGCAAGCTGTTAGACAACATTGGTGGCCGAGTGAATTCCCTGAACCTTTAGGAATCCGTGCATACCTGGGGGGGATATCTATTTCCAGCTGATAAATCACAGATTACATCTATCCAGAACTGTTGTAGATCAATCCCGAGCCATTACAAATCCATTCCGAAAAATAATAATGATAATAATAATAAAATTCTTTTGTTTTAACTCGGTTTCCCTTGAAAATTCACTGAAACCCCTGCAATCCCATTCTGCATATTTCATTCCTGAGAAGCCTATCCCAAATTCCACTTCCCGTAGCCAGCAATCCCACATATGTTTATTTTTAGTGTTTTCCGTAACTTCTTCGATTTTCACCCAATCACCTTCAAATTTTGCCACAGTGTTCATTTCCTCTTTTTGCTTCTTTGTCCCTCTTTGACAAATTTTCCTATTCTTTCATCTCGCTTCTGAAATCCCCATTTTCTGCTTCCTGTCCATCAAAAAGTGTCCAAAACCTAGCCAAACCCCAATTACCCATCAAAGTTTTTCCCAAATCCAAATTTTCCTTTACTAAAGAAGTTTTTGTTTTTGTTTTTCTATCCATTCACAAAAACAAAACAAAAAACTCATGGTTATGGTTGTCACCCGCGCAAGAGAAAAAATCATGGAGGAAGAACTTACAACCCTCAAAACCAAACTCCAATATCTGGATGAAAATTTTCTCAGCCTCCATCTTCAGCATTCAGCCATGAACAATAAACAACAACCAGAATCTTCTGCGGACACTGGGTTCTCTTCTTCCAACATTTTTCATGGACCGAAGCTTGATTTTCCTCTCTTCAATGGTAATGATCTGACTGGATGGATATACCGGGAAGAACAATATTTTAGTTTGCATAATACTTTTGATGTCAACAAAGTTCCATGTGCATCCTTTCATTTGGAACATGAAGCTCTCCAATGGTACCGTTGGTACATCAAGGCTCATGAAGAGACAAAATGGACAGATTTTTGCCAACTCCTTTTGCAACGATTTGGTCCTAGTGATTTTGATGACTTCACAAGAGCACTCACTAAAATTCACCAAATTGGCACTGTGAGAGAGTATCATAAAGAATTTGAGAAACTAGCCAATCACACAGAAGGATTGTCTGATGAATTCTACAGGAGTTGTTTTATCAGTGGTCTCAAGGATGCAATCCGATCAGAGGTTAAAATGTTCCATCCCAACACAATGATGGAATTCCTAGGGTTGGCTAAGTTTGTGGAGGACAAGATCACAACCCAACAACGCTCCAAATCCACTTTTGTTCCATTCAGAAATATGGTTTCCCAATGACCTCCCATCATGCCAGCTCCTCGACCAACTCCTATCAAGCATTTGTCTGAAACATAGATGCGGGCATGCAGAGAAAAAGGTCTTTGTTATAATTGTGATGAGAAATTCACTCGAGGACATAGATGTGTTGAGCAAAAGCTCTATCTTTTGGATGTGGATTCTCTTCATGCCTTTGAACTTGGTGAAGAATCTCCAGATACAATAGATGATTAGGTCGAAATTTAGCAGCCTCTTGTTGACCCTCTATATCAGAACGACCACCGAAATATCTCTCTACATGCTTTAGACGGAGTCACCACCCCACAAACAATGCGGTTCAAGGGTTACTTCAAGAAGCTCCCTCTTACAATACTCATTGATTTTGGTAGCACTCATACATTCATTGACCCTTGGCTTTCCAACACGCTGATTGTTTTGTCCATCCTTGCTCCAACTTTGAAGTCATGATTGTCAATGGGGGCACCTTACCTTTCAAAGGGAAGTGTCTCAATGTGCGTATCTCTATGGAATATTATAACCTGCGCTATGACATGTTTTCCTTGGCCTTAGGCGGTTGTGATGTGGTTTTGGGTGCTCAATGGTTACACACACTTGGCCCCATATTATGGGATTTTGCTGAACTTTGGATGCAGTTTTCTGTCAATGGCCAAAAACACACATTGACGGGCTTACAACCAGGGTCTCTCTGCATCATCAGTTCACATCGCATGGAAAATCTCCTTAAGAAGAATTCACATTGTTTCATCGCTTTTATCCATTCCATTCAGATGCACCCATCAACGGTCTCCACTACTCCTTTGGATCTACAACAAATTTTGGATAGATATGCAGGTGTCTTTGCTGAACCAGTGGGATTTCCACCTTCAAGAGCCCTTTTCGGTAAGAATTTAGCCGCCTCTACATCTGAGAAGGAAATGATGGCTATTTTGCATACAGTACAGAAGTGGTAGCCACACCTATTAGAGAAATTATTTTTGCATCAAGACTGTACTAGAGTCCAAAATATTTCTTGGAACAACGGGTCTCCTCCCCAGCAAAACAGAAATGGGTTAGAAAACTCATGGGTTATGACTATGAGATCACTTACAAATAGGGTAAGGACAATCTGGTGGCGGATGCTCTTTCTCAAACATTTGATGACCAAGTTTCTCTTTCAAATATTTCTATGCATGTTCCAAATTGGTTGCAATCTATTCAACAGGTCTATGTCAATGACTCCTCATTATCTCAAATCATCCAACAGTTGTCCAACAACCCTTCGGTTGTACCGCATTACTCTTGGGATGGTGCTTCCCCGGAGCACAAATCTTCAACAGCCTGTCTTCTATGAACTCCGTGCTTTTCCATTGGCAAGGCATTCTGGGTTCCTCAAAACGTATGAGCGGGCATAGCGTAACTTCTTTTGGCAAGGAATGAAAAGGAAAATTCAACAGATGGTGGCTGAATGTGATACTTGTCATCTCAATAAGGGTGAAACGAAAATCCTTCTCGAATGGCTCGAACCCTTTCCCATCCCTACACGGATTTGGACAGATATTTCTATGGAATTCATTGAAGGGCTCCCTAAATATGGATGAAAGATAGTTATTTTGGTTGTGGTTGATCACCTCTCCAAATATAGTCATTTTGTGCCCTCATCCATCCTTATACAACCTCCTCATTCACACAAAGTTTCCTGGACTAGATCTTCCGTCTTCATGGAATCCCTTCTTCCATTGTCTCGGATTGCGATGCAACTTTCACCAGTCATTTCTAAACAGAACTATTTCGCCACACTGGCACCAAACTGAATATGAGTTCAGGTTATCACCCACAAACAGATGGTCATCCTGAAATTATCAATAAATTTTTGGACAAATATCTTCGTTGCTTCACCTCCAAACAACAAGATCAATGGGAAAAGTGGCTCCCTCTCACTGAATGGTGGTACAATACCTCCTACCACACTGTATCTAAAATGACTCCATATGAAGCAGTCTATGGCCAGGCACCGCTAGTTCTTCTTCCATACACCCCCAGTAGTTCACCAGTTCAGGTAGTTGACATGGTTCTTCAAACCCACGATCATATTATTCGCATTTTGCAGGACAATATTCACATGGCAAGAAATCGAATGAAACAACAAGCCGATCGACACTGTTCTAAGCGCACTTTTCAAGCAGGTGATATGGTTTTTCTTCGTCTATAGCCTTACAAGCAATCCTCCCTAAAACTCAAAGGGCGTCATAAGATCGCTCCAAAGTTCTATGGGCCCTATAAGGTTCTTCAGGAGATTGGGTTTGTTGCTTATAAATTGGAACTTCCTCCTTCTTCCTGCATTCATCCATTCTTTCATGTCTCTTGTCTAAAGAAAGTTCTTGTCACCAACATCAGAGCGCAGAATGTTTTACCAAAACTAGATAATGAAGTATCCATCCTTTTGGAGCCGGAGGCCATCCTCAATAGGCACACTCATCATCTTCACTCTTGATCTATCATAGAGGTATTAATTCAGTGGCATAGAATGCAACCAGAGGATGATACATGGGTACCACTCCTTCAGATTCAACATCAATTTCCACTTCTAAAGATTTGATGACAAAGCTTTTTCTAAGGGGGAGGGGATGCTAGGAAGCCGTGTCAACCCTTCTCTTTACTTTGTTAGTATATTGTTGTTGGATGCATATGCTTTGTAATTCGTCCCGTAGTATTATATGTTCCATGGTATTGATCCATAGTTTGTAGTATCCCATAGTATTATATGTTCCATGGTATTGATCCATATTATTGGACATGTATGCTTTGTAAGTTGTTTTGTAGTATTATATGTTCCATGGTATTGATCCATAGTATTGGCACATAGATTTAGTATATAAGTACGTGTTGAGGTTAATGGAGGAATCAACGAGTTATTTTGTATTGAGATTTCTCAAAGGAGGTTTCCCCCTCGAAGTGGCCTACGATCAATAAATCTCCTATGTGTTATGTTATTTATGATATATCGTTCATTTTAATTAATTAATTGCTGGAGGTCCTCACAGGAGTAGGGGACCCATTGGTTCAATACTATGTCAATGCTTATTGCACACTAGGGATTCAAAAGGTCAGCAGTCAGATTCCTATTTCTAGCATATCAAGCTTCACTTTGAAAGTCATAGTGACTACCATCACTCGAGTAGTGGGAACCGCAATATTGCACTTGGATATGCAAAGCCACATGAAAATTGGAGTGGAGTGTCTATGAGGTACTATATTTTATTGGTATACCATATTTTTGGTGAACATGAAACACCAACTGACTAAATGCAAAGCAAGGAGGATGGAAAAATTTGGGTGTGGTAGTATTCTTATCTCCTTCTTTGAGCGGGTACTGGGTATGTGTCTGAAGGTCACACTTCCACCTTTAAACCATTGCAAACCCTGATTAGGTCATTGGAGTGAGATATTTACGAGACATGGAGGTGGGTCACCCACTACTTATTTTGATGATGACTTCCACTCTTGGTGGAGTCGACATATTCTGACTATAGAGGAGTTCCCCTATGCAGGATTAGACTTTCGTAGTGATTTAGACCCCATGCTTCCTCCTAGTGGAACATGGGGATAGATTGATAAGTTTTATTTTTGTTATATTTCATTTTTTTGTTTCTTTTTGAAATATTAAAATGATTTTTTTTTTTTTATGGTGTGGATACTCATATAAAAACATGATGCAGATATTGGACAAGTGCATCCTACTGGTCATCCTAGAGTGTTGGTACGAGAGCCACAACCTGCAGAGGGAGAAACAAATGTACTTTCTACTGTGGAGAGTCATATCATTGGTTTGAACACAGGTGTTCAACCTATTCAGATAGAGTATATACCGATGAATATTCAACACCAGGTGGTAGGGGTGCCCCTGCTATGGATTAGGATACTGCAAAAAGTGGCCACATGTGTAGTTTTCCACCGGGAGATGGAAGCTGCTTGGGGAGGGGAGGATTCTGACTGCTCATGATCTCTTGGGAGACATATTTTTTACTTTAGTGGTTTATTTCATCATGTAGGGTTAAATTCCCCTCTTTGTAGTATGAGTCACATGAGAGTAGTGTTGAAATCACCATTTTGGATTAGACCCACATTTTTGTACTTTTATCTACTTTTATATTTATACATGGATGGCGACTTTATCAACATTATTTACAGTGTGTACAATGTTAATTATTTATGAATGTTTATGGATTATGATACAAATGTCTGTCGAGAATGCAATTAGATATCTAATCAGTTAAATGATTATGTGTTCTAGGAATGTGTACACATGTAATGAAATCAAATTTCCTTTCCAACAATCGAATTCTTAAAAATTTGCGTAACAATATAGGACACCAGACATGATACAACCCATTTAACTGGGATACAACCAATTGCAACTCTAGATATATAGTTAGATGTGTAATACCTAGAATGGCGGCTTCCAACATCAACTCAATCACGACACTATATTCATAAATTTTATTAGTATCCAGACCGAGAGACATGCCTTCAAAACTCACTATTTGTCTTACCAAGTAAACAATAACCCAAGCTGCGGAAGCAACATTCTGGGTGTGGGAGAAAGCTCTATCAGCATAACTCGAAAACATTTGCATATGTGCAGATATCTTCCATGTAATAACAAAGCATATTCGACTAATCAACCGATATAAGCCGATCATAAAATTAGAGAAACTATAGTACATTAATTACAATAGAGGCTTGTCCAAACACAAGATCTAGGCGAAATATCTCTTAAGATAGAGTCCATTTATGGACCCTAGAATGTTTCCAATGAAGTCTTCCAACTCGTAGGACCCCTTTTCGAGGACTTTCCGAATAATGTATGGATTGATCCACATAGAAGTTAACTTCCCATCTCCTAGGTGATCGTGTTTCTGGTCATAGACTAGCACAAGATCTCCTTCAGAGAATATCCGTGAACATACTAACTTATCATACTAGGATTTAACACATTTTTTGTTTTCTTCAATGGTTGTAAGAGCATCCCTCCCATGTCCATCTAATTGTTCCATAGATAACAAATGATTCTCAAGTTGACTGGTATCTGGTAGGAGTTCTACAGCTAGTTTCAGTGATGGAATTTCTCACTCGATAGGTAATACAGTCTCTACTCCATGAACAAGCTAGAAAGGAATAAATCTTGTGGTAGTCTTGGCAGAGGTTCGATATGCCTTGGAAGAGGTTCGATATGCCCAGAGAGCGGGATCAAGCATAATATGCCAATTGGACCGATGCTTATTCACCGTCCTTTGAACACATTTTTCAAAGACTTTTTATCAACTTCTACTTGCCCATTGGCTTGAGGATAATACAGTGAGGAGAATTCCTGGCGAAAGCCAGGTTTCTTTGATAGCTCTATCATAATTTTGTTCTGAAAATGAGATCCATTATCAGTCACAATCTCCCTAGGGATACCAAAATGAGTGATTATCTGATTAAATACAAAGTGTGCAGCAGTTTCACCATCGCAACGAAACATAGGCATGGCTTCATCCCACTTGGTGAAGTATTCTACAGCTACAATAATATATTTGTGACCACCATCCGATGTCAGGTTACATGTTGTGAAATCAATCCCCCACTTAGTGAAGGGACCGATGGTGATAAATGGAAAAAGAGGAGCAGGATGAGCACGCATTTTCTTTGTAAATGCTTGACAAGGATGACACTTTTTCACAGCTTCTATACAATCTTTAAAAATTGAGGGCCAGAAGTATCCTACACGCATAATTTTTTGGGTTGTAGCAAGCCCAGATAGATGACCATGGCATGCTCCACTATAGAAATCATTCAAAACATTTTCAGTCTCCTCGTGAAATAAGCAACGTCTGAGGATGGTATATATTCCTCGACGACATAATGTATCACCAATGATGACATAATGTCTTTACTGGTGACATATTTGACGTATTTGCTCACGGGTGGATTAAGGTTGGACCCTCTGGGTTTGTAGATAAATCAAAATATCACCATACCAGGGGTCCTTTGAGCTGATAAGGAATATATGTTCATCAGTTAAAGATGCATTTTCAAGTGATATCTCATCTACTCTAGTCAACTTTGACATCAATTCAGGGAAAAATAATGATTTCTTTGATTTAGCCGAAGCAAATCCTAAATTCAAATTCGAAAGGAATACAATTTGTCGATTATTCGTCGGGACAAGATGTGCTGGAAAGGATTGACATCAGCTATAACAGTTCTTCTCCTAAGCATATAGTGTCTAAGTCCTTTTACTGCATGGATTGCAGCAAGGGAAAGATTCTCAACATGTGAGTACCTTAGTTCGGGGCCAACCAAATTTTTGCTTAGAAAATAAGTGACACGTTCCTGATATGAATCATCTTATTGTACCAAGACCATACCTACTTTGGATCATGATGTTGCTATATACAAAAGAAAATATCTGTTGAAATCCAGAGGACTCAACAATGGGGCAGACATTAAAGCATTTTTCAATGCATCAAATGAACTTTGAGCGTAATCATCCCAGATAAACGGGACCCCTTTCCTTAGTAAGTGCATGAAACCTTTGGTAAGTTTGGCATAGTTGGCAACAAATCTTCGCAAGAAATTGGCTTTCCCTTGAAGGCTCTGTAGTTGATTCAAATTTTGTGGGGAAGAAAACTATACTATTGCCTCTACCTTGAACGGATCTATCATTATACCCTCTTGAGACATGATAAATCCTAGAAATCAACCCAATTCAACACAAAAGATACATTTATGGGATTTAGCCGAATCTTGTAATAACGACACCTCTCGAAGACTGCCCACAGATGTTTAGGATGATCTACTCTCTTCTTTGATTTAGTGGCTAAATAATCAAGGTAGGCTTATAATATCTTCTTTATGTCATGAAATCATAATATATAGCTCTTCGGAAGGTAGCTTCGACATTCTTCAAACCAAACGGCATTTTATTGTAGGTGAATGTCCCCCAAGGGCATATAAAATCATTTTTATGTTGATATTCAGGATGAATTTGGATATGATTGTACCTCGAGAAACCATCCATAAATGAGAAAATCTCATTTCCCACACATTCATCGATTATCTGGTCAATGAATGGGGTGGGGAAGTTATCTCTAGGGAAAGCTAAGTTAAGATCCTGAAAATCAGTACAAACTCGAATGTTGCCGTATTTTTTATCGACAGGTACCAGATTGGATACCCATTCAGTTAAGGGAACATGATAACCTCTACTTTGATAGCAGAAACCTTCCTAGGTTTGATTGGTCTAATATTTTTACAAACGGGTTTGGCATTAGGATAAGTTTTAATCTCATGTTTGACAATAGATAGGTCAATTCCTGGCATTTCTTCGTAATATCAGGTGAAAGAATTTCTATGCTCTTTGAATAGCGCTATGTATATTTGAATTTCTTCAAGTGAACAATCAACACCAATAAAAACATTTTCTACTACACCCGGGGTCTTGGAAATTTCTATGGGGGTGGTTTTAGAAATGTTTTCCATATTACCCTTAGCATAGACTTGCAAAGTTGTGAGAGGGCTCCCATACCATTGCATCAGACCTAGTTTTATGGTTCCTTTCATGTCGATTCTCAATTTACTTTCCATTGGGAGAAAAGATGCATATTAATGCATGTGCTTCCATGGCCTATCCCCTAATGACATAGCCTCGAGAATTGCTTCATCATATGGAAAGACAATGTCTAAGGGGTTGTGACATGGAAAAGAACTGATGGCCCAAATGGGAATATAATACTGGTCATTTGATTCTAAAACCAAATGTAAAGCAGCATGGTATGCTTCATTAGAAACAATGGCTTGGTAAGCTACTTCGACCGCAGAAAAAGCTTGATTAGTCTGACTACACCTAGCTTCTACAATTGGCAGTTTCCAAGGGTCATTGAAATATGAAATTTTAAAATGAGAGACCTTAGTCATGGAAATCATGACAACCGAGGATATTATGTGTACTGGGGATGCATTTTCATGCAAGTCGGGTGGGGGGATATTAAAAGTCCCCATCAGTGTAGGGTACATTCCCACATCGACATTCTCGCAATCCTTTGCAAAATGGGAAATCAGGGGGATGCTAGAACCATTATAGTGGTTTGAACCATTGGTAAAAAATGACAATTGATCAATGGTTACAATATTCCTGTTACGTGGAAACTTAATGACTCAGAAGATTGAAGAAAATACATCCACCATTGCTTGGGTCCAACTTCTCCCTAATAGAATATTATAATCTAGTGGAGAGTCAATCACTTTCACTTCTACATTAACTGTTTTTCCCCCTATCTCTACTAGGAGAGTTGGAATTATTCCATGAGGTTTGAATAAGTGGCCATCAAAATCCTTTAACATTGTGACAATAGCTACTACCTCGGGTGATCCCATGGCCTTCCAGCATGATAGTGACATCACACAAGTGGAGGCACCCTCATCGATGACCATGCAATGTATATTAGAGTTTACAGAGAACACTTAGATATGAAAATATGCATGATGGGGTAAGTGAGGCTTCCAATTATCACAATCAAAAGCCATAATTTGACTATCTGAGGAATCAAATGCGCCTAAATATGAAATCAGGTTCCTGTGTTGAGTTGGGTAGCTCTACAAGACCTCTAAAGTGGACATTGCACAATGATATTGTGCCATATCTTCCACTATGTTATAGTTTTGGGCAGCATGTGCATTAGGGTTGTACGTGGCCTTTTTTAGAACACCTTTTGGTATTATGGGAATATTGTCTTTTTCTAGTTTCTCTATGTGCAATGGAGGTACTACTTCATTTTTGGTGGTTTCTTTACCCTTAGGTCTATACATAGATGTATCATACAATATATTTATAGTATGAATATGAATATATTGTTCGCACATGAATACCTTGCTATGACTGAAATTGCTCCCTTAACGGGCGGCACCCTAATTGCCCCCTTGTGAGGACCCAGGGTTGGATTGGGCTGTAGAAATCTTCTATTGTTGCGGCTAAGGAAATGGGTTTTTCAAGACAGTGGGTTGATTGTAACCTTCTTGTCAAGCTAATAGTTTTTGGGCAGTTTCCATCTTGGGGCACTTGTAAGTTAGGTGATCTTCCTTGCATAATAAGCAGGGAAACTTTTCCTTTTCCTTTCTCTTTCTTATCCCTACTAGCATTATTGTTTTTGTTGTTTGTGTTATTACTACCCTTATTCCCATCTTTTTATTGTTGTTATTTTTCCCTCTGGGATGTTGGTGTTATACCTCAAATTGCCACACCATGTGTAAGTGAGAATATACATGTTTCACCACCATGGAAAACATGATGTTTATGCCTCCTAAGGGTGTTAGGACCCTTCATTATAATGTTGGTACCTTCCCTAGTCACACTTGGAAGAAAATACAACAAGCAAGGGGTCGAAACCCACATTAACCACCTCCAAAAATTAAGTCTTTTGGAACTACCGTGCCCTGCATGCCTATGGGGGAGCGGTAGTGTCAAACTACCGCGTTCTGCATGCCTATGGGGGAGCGGTACTACCGCGCTTTGCTTAGTTACAGGGGAGGGGTAGTTTTGGTTTAGGCTTATCCCTTTTATTTTGGATCTTGGATCTCATGGATATTTTCTTGGGATGAGGTACCCCTTCGAATCCCATCTCACTTTCCCTCCTTGGCATGATTTAGATCTTTGATCCACATATTATTCACTTAGATCCATAATCTCCTCTTAGTGGTTGGCCTCCCAAATCCTACTTAAAGAGAGCCATCCATGAGCTAGGGGGGGTGATCTTGGAAACACTAAACCTATGATCCTATGAGTCTTGCAAGGGTGATGTTGGAGAGCTTGGAAGGAGGTTCCACTACTTTGGACATCAAGGTATAACATTATAATCAACTTCTTTTGGCTTTCTTATCATTAATATAACTTAGCTTATTCCTCTCATTTTCATGTCTTTAATGATGAATGCATGAAATTGTCTCTATTTATATAGTTAGATCTTTGTTTATACATATATTGCGTTGGAGAAGGTGTTGTGTTTCCTTTGTGAACAGGTTCATAAGCCCATAATCAAAGGTTGGAGCTGTAGCAACTTAGGAGTAGCAGGACAACCATCAAAGTAAGGTATGCCATCTAATTGCTTTGTATTTCCATAGCTTGTTAGCTGATGTGTGAGCTAGATCTAGGAGGACTATAGTGTCTATTTGTTTCATCTCTATCTTGGGTAGGCAACTAGGGGCCTTTTCTAATCCCAAGGGGATATCTACCTATCCGTAGGAAGATTTTCTTACAACAGAAACTGGAAACCATACTGGGGAGCCTTTCTTCCCTAGTTTCACCTTTGCTTGCTTGTTTAGATCATAAAATCCTCTTCTAAGTGTTGTTTCTCATCACCTTAGATCCTCTTTGATCATCATTGAGGACCATTTTAAACTTAGGACCTTATCCTTGCTCGGATCTTGGCCAAACTTTGATTTTTTAATCCTACAGGAGACTACCGCTCCCCCACAGTGTTTTGGGGTGCGGTACTTTCAAACTACCACTCCCCCATAGTGTTCTAGGGCGCAGTACTGTCCAACTACCGCTCCCCCACAGTGTTCTAGGGGGCGGCACTATCATTGTTTGGTCATTTTTGAGCTTATTTGGAGGGGTTCCCTTGGGTTTTTTGCTCCCAAATCCTTGGGGTGCCTCCATAAGGTCCATTGGCTTCTTTTTTACATATTTTTGAAGAGATTTGAGTCTCTTTTGAGTCCTTTTCATCCACATTTTTGTCTCTAGTCCTTCATTGGCATCTTTGAGGCCATTTGGTCAATTTTGAGTCCTCTAAGCCATTTTTTAGTTCTGGGAGTCAAGTGTACCTTCCTAGTCGCTTTAGGATCTCTATAACATAACTTTGAACCCTTCCAAACCTCATTTGGGAAGATTTGTGCCCCTTTTTCTTTGTTTGGAAGACTAGGTTCTATCTTGGAAAGTTGAAATCCCCTTGGGTTAACTTGATCCCTTGTGTACGTTTTCAATTTTTCTGATTTAGAGTCTCTTGATCAGTGATTTTGTGACCATTACATGACTAATTTGGATTGATACAATTCATTTTTAGCTTGTTTTAGAAATTCTTTGCATCTTTTGGAAGATCAAAGCCTTTGTTTGGTTTCTTGAGTCAAACTAGTGCTTTGTTTGCTTGTTGGGTAGAATTGTCATTCTTTTCAAGCCCCAATAGCTTGCATTGGTTTTTAAAACTTCTTCTCGCCATCGGATTGTGATTGGATTCATTTTTTTTCAGAAATCTCTTTAGTGTGATATTCCAAAGGTTTGTTTGGTTTGGCATCATTTGGATTGATTAGATTGGCTTTGAAAAACTTGGGACATCCTTGTCTTTTGAAGTCATTTTCTTGGGTTTTGCACTTTGTTTCCTTTGCATCTTTAGCTATTTATTGGTCATTGGAATAGATTGATCCCTTGTTTCCATTTTTTTTGTTCAAAGGAAAGCTTTATTTTGTCACTCTTTTGCTATATTCATTAAATTGGAAAACATAAGTATTCTTCTTGCTTTAATTTAATCATTTGACATTCTTGGTCTTACATTCATGAGAAGAAGAAAGGCTTGTTTCATATTTATGTGCATTTGAGTTAGACAATAATATTAGGTGCTTCTCTTTGTCTTGCATTTGATTGGAAGCGTTTGTGGAGTCCTTCTTTCCATAGATTAGATGTGTCTTTTTCAAGTGTAAAGAGATAGGAAACATATTATAATTATTACATTTGGTGTTCATATAAAGAACTTTTTTATTGCTTTGGGTTAGTTTTGGGTACATTTTTTACCTCTTTTTATCATTTTGAAAGAAATAAAATTGCATTTGCATTGGGTTGTACATATTGGGAACGGAAAGAATTCTTCCTTACTTTAGCTAGTGTTCATTGAAGAGAAAGGCTCATTTCGATTCATCTTCATTTGCATGGTTTGAGTCGTCACAACACCATCAAGTTGCACTTCCATAACCCGATTGTGTAAGACAGCCTCTAAAATTAATCTCCCTAACTAAACCATTATTAACCTCACTTGAGGAAATCAAAAGAATTTGGTAGTTAGGTAGGACACCGGGGATAGGCATCAAAATAATTCCCCCCTGTCATTTTTCATCTGAGACATAGTCGTTGTCTTTAGGGAACTAAAATCCTCTAGTATTTGTTGACACGGTCATACACCAGTTTGTGGAGGGGCCTCCTGACTGTTTCACACTTTCAGGGGTTAAACCGCCACAATATTGAGAACCGGACGAACTTTGTGGAATGCCGCACTCCAATTAGCCCTAAGGCAACATCGATCATTGTCTTCCTTGTATTCATAGTAATGCAAGGGTGATAAGGCAGAAGCGCCGAAAACCTTTTCCAACATGTCATGAACGAGGTAGCTTAGTGACTTTTCTTCTAGGGCTCTTTACCCAGGATCCATTTCGGTATAGGGATATCCTTCCATTATTGGTATCTCATTATAGGATACAATTTGTTGAGGTCTCCAGCTCTTAGTTAGGAGTTTTTTCTTGCTATCTTGTAGAGGGTCTTTTTCTTTGTAGGGCTGCTTGTTGGCATTCTGGCCGTTTTGTTGTACAACTCGCTTACTGTGGCAGCGGCCTCAGTATATTTTTTTGAGCTTGCTCTTTTGGCCTGTGAGCCTTGTCTTTTCCTAGCTCCCTTTCGCACGCTCGGTTGCCTGAGGGTTTTTGAGTTCTTTTTAACAAGAATTTGTCCACTTCACTTAGTTTTGTTCCATGGAGAATCTACCTCCATGCACCCATGCTCCTTCTGGGACTACCAATCCGAAGACCCCTTTTCAAGGGGTACCTTTCACTTTTCCTCCAACTGGATATATTGGTCCTCCCTTTATTGCCACGTTAAATCTTCCTGGATTAACCATAGGATTACCGGTATGGTTATTCAATCCGGCGATTCCGGTTGTACCCAATGTTTCGAATGTTAACTCTCCACCATGAGAGAGTCAATCCCAAACTAATCCTTCCCCTTCTTCGTTGAATGAATCTTCTTCCATTCCTTCTTCCTCGCCTGATAAAAGCAATAGTGTTAGTAATCAGGAGGATAAGAAGAAGAAGAAAAGGAAAGTTAAGAAGAAGAAGGATAAAGAAGAGACCAAGCATAAACCGGTTGCCCCTAATGGCACTCATTCTACAAAAAACACCTCGTAAGCCCAAGTTCCCCTGCAAACTCTGCAAAAGTGATCACCTTCTCAAGGATTGCCTTGGTCTTTCCCATGTGTCAGAAGTGTGGTCTAAAAACCCCAAACCACTTGTATCGTCGACCTCTAATCATCATGTTGATGACACTCCCTCATCCAGTGATCCCTTGGTGAAAGGTCGGAAGGGTAAAGTTCTATATCCCTGTTTGATATGCAAGGGTATGCACCGTACTTTCCTTTGTCCAAGCATGGATGAAGCTTCGCGGTGGTTGGAAGATATTACTAGTTCTCAACAAGTGCTTCCAACAAACGATAGTAAGTTGTCCCTCGACCCCTAGTTGGTTGGCCAAGTGATCAATTCAATTTCATCTGCAATTGATCCCACTCTCCCTCCTGAGAGTGAAGTGATCGAGTCGCTGTCATCTCCACTCAATCCCGCTCTTTCATTGAAGAAAGTCCAGACTGAAGCAGTCATCTTGACACAATCTTCGTCTCATTCTTATCTTCCCAGCGAGAGTGAATTGGAAACTGCTGATGTTTTCCTTATTGGTTCAGAATGTCCTCAGCAAGGGGAAACCCTGTCTATTTCCGTGAGACCCCCTCCAAGTACTGAGGTTATTTCCTTTGATTGGAATGGTCTAACATAATCTTTTCTTCCTTTGAGTGTTCCTTTTCAAATATTTGTAGGAGTTTCCGATAAAGAAATTTTTCGTACGATAGTTGATGAAGGAGCTTCTGTTAGTATTCTATCCTCAACTACTTGGCAAGCCTTAGGTTCTCCTCGGCTTGTGCCCGTCACTGACCTGATACTGGATTTCAATAGAAGTCCTTCTGGACCTTTAGGGTCCCTTCCTCAGTTACCTATCACCGTGGGAGGGAAAACTGTCTGTATTGATGTCATGGTCGTCCAAGGTCCCTTAGATTTTAATCTACTCCTTGGACGTGATTACGTCTATGCAATGAAGGATGTAGTGTCCTCACTCTTCCGAGTGATGTATTTTCCCCATCATGGGAATATTTTGACCATCGATCAGCTTTCCTTTGTGACGCCCACTCATCACATGACTCCTAGTCACCAAAATTCCCTAAATGTTCCACATGTTTTAGTGGTTTCTTCCCCCTAGGGGGGGGGACGCTTGGAGCAAAGTTCTATTCTGGTGTCAAGCTCGTTAAAAAATGAAACCAACCATTTTCTCAAGCATAGTTTACTTTTGGTTTTAAGCTTGTGTAAAAATGAAACCAACCATCATTTCAAGCATAATTTACTTTTGGTTTTAAGCTTGTGTAAAAATGAAACCAACCATCATCCCAAGCATAGTTTACTTTTGGTTTTAAGCTTGTGTAAAAATGAAACCAACCATCATTTTGAGCAGAGTTCCCTTTATCTGTCAAGCTCGTTAAAAAATGAAACATGTCACCATGAGCATAGTTCCCTTTCTATGTCAAGCTCGTTAAAAAATGAAATAGGTTCCCACAAGCATAGTTTATTATTTGTTTCAAGCTCGTTAAAAAATGAAACCGACGCACAGTTTACCGTTGGTTTCAAGCTTGTGTAAAAATGAAATCAATCCCAAGCATAGTTTACTTTCAGTTTCAAGCTTGCGTAAAAATGAAACTACCTTCGAGCATAATTTATTTCTGTTTTAAGCTCATTAAAAAATAAAAATGACTCTTTCAAGCATTGTTATTATCTATTTCAAGCTTGTGTAAAAATGAAATAGATCTCCCTTCCATTTGTTCGAGTCTCTCGCTAGAGTTAGGATTTGACCTTCATTTCATCTGCCTGGGTCACTTGGTCCTGGTTCTCCCTACCCCCCCTGGTGAACACATTCGGATTGGTAGCCAGGATTTTTGGGTAAGGAAGAAGAGTAGTTAGACGAAACGAAGCTTGGGGGACATGTTTAGCCGTTAGCAATCATGTTGGGGGCATTTACCAACCTCTAGTCATCATGTTGGGAGGGAGCTCATCAATGGGCCTTAACCGTGAGCAAATTTTACCTTTGGCTTCAATCTCATTAAAAAATGAAACCAGTATTCTGAGCAAATTTCTACTCCTGTTCCAAGCTTATTAAAAAATGAAACACATACTTTCCCTTTGAGTTGAGTCTCCTCGTAGACTTAGTACCTGAACCTTCTTTTCACCCGCCTATACTTTAGGCAAATGAAATGAAGCTTGGGGGCATGTCTTCAACCTATGGAAGTTACGTTGAATTCAACTCGATCGCCTCTCCACACCACGTTGGAGATAAGTCACTTACTTCTAGCAATCATGCTGGGGGTCATGTACCAACCTTTGGATTTCATGATGGGAAGAAGTTCACCGTTGGGAACATTTTCGAGCATACTTTCCTTTTTAGGTTTTGAGCTCATTAAACCATGAAAATTATCCTGAGCATAGTTCATTTTCTGTTACAAGCTCGTTAAAAAATGAAGCGGACATCATGAGCATTCTTCCAGCCTATCTTCGAGCTCGTTAAAAATAGTAAGATGGTGTTTGAGTTTACTTTTCACTTTTTTCGTGCTTTGGTTAAAATATGAAAAGTGGTTTGAGCTTACTTTTTCCTTTTTCGTGCTCTGGATCCAAAAAATGAAAAAGATTCCGAGTGCTTTTGATACCATTGTCGTGCTTGTTAAAAATTGAGCAAAAAGGTGTGTCTAATGAGTATAGGTTTATCACTTTATCCGGCCTCGCTAAACTATTTACGGAAAAGGAACTGTGCCGAGTTTACTTTTCCTTTTTCGTACTCGGTCATCAACCATGAAAAAGTTGTACATGGAGTCCTCTTTAAGCTCTTTTCAAACTCCCTAAATAGGAAAATATTGCCAAGCGAACTTGATGCTTTCATGCTTGTAAAAGCATTTGAATGATCGTCTTTCTGGTGATAGTTTACCCCTTTTTCGGACTAGGAAGTACTATTTACGAAAAAGGAATACTCCAGCCAATCATGACTGGAAGAGTCCTCTCCCACGTGGTTTTACCCTTTTTCAGGCGATGAGGCTAACTTTACGAAAAAGGACCGTTGGAGTCTTCTTTAGTTCTTTTCAGACTCTCTAAACATGAAAAACTGCCGAGTTTTCCTTCCTTGGACTCGTAAAATCAAACATCGAAGGACCCTTTTGGGACCGAACCCCTCCTTTCTCAGGTTCGTAAAACATGTGGGATTGGACTCATCCAAAGGATAAGCTATATCGGGCATCTGTTATCCTCCTCAAGCTCGTTAAAAAACAAAGAGGTACTCATCAAACATGATGGGGATTGGGGAGGAATAAGTTAAGTTTATTTTAGAAAGCTTCATGGCAGCTTGTGTCGCCCTTGAACATGGCACCTTTTTGCGTCTCGTCATACAGTTGGGTAATCTACTTATCTCTGAGTCATGCCAATTCTATGAGTTGTCCTGCTCCTTCAAATCATCTGAAGAATGCCTCAGTCATCGTTGCATTATGTCTTGGTCTCTGCCTCGTTGAGTCAATGCTACCGAGTCATTATTGTCATGTCGTTCATGTTCAAGGGAAGTTTACCTTAGTCATACTCTACAATATTGTTAGCCTTTACATCCCTGTGTCAGTCCATACTCATCTGATTCATTACTTCATATCACTTTCCTATGTCGGTTTCGTGTCGAAGATGTGGGATCCATTATGGCCCTCCTTCGACGAGTCTATTCCTGTCGACATCAACTCATTATCCAGGAATTAGTCTTAGAAATCAACCTTAGTACCTTGGTACCTGCATGCCTCAATGGTAGGTTTCCTCGTATTCGACAATAGGTTTTCATCATTGACCTCTGATCAAATGATCTCGTAGATGTTCAACATCAACTCATCTATTGACATTTCGTTGAGATGTACTATGATACCTTGGGAGTCATTTTCATCATTGGTGATTTCCCTTGCACTTGTTAACGGTTTCAATCATTGACCGGTAATCAAGTGGTTTCTACCATGTTCGACTTCAACACCTTGTAATCACATGGTTAGATTCGTATCGATTTGGGATTGAGTAGAAGACCCTGGATAGTTCTGAAGTCTTTTTAGCACATCCAGGTTGCGATGGGGATTTTTTGAGTAGGTTCCCACATATATATTATGTTGGTGACCTCATTGATGTACTGTCACACAGATCCACTCTTGTATTGGTCGTGGCTGTGTCATTATCTTTTCATGGATCTACGCTTGTAGTCCAGTAGCCATGATTTGTCTCCAGTCATTGTTAAGTTAGTATTATCATACATTTTCAATGTATTGGTCGGAAACCATGCTTTCAGTCAGTTGTTCCGAGCATGGGTATGCCCGCCTCGAGGTCGTTAGACATATTGTCGATATTTGCTTGCAGCTCTTCTCCAACTCTCCTTCAGATATACTTGCAGACTTATTATTTGTAAACTGTTTCGACCATCAGATTCCTTCTGACCTCACACTTTAGGGGGCATCTGTTATACCTCAAATTGCCACACCATGTGTAAGTGAGAATATACATGTCTCACCACCATGGAAAACATGATGTTTATGCCTCCTAAGGGTGTTAGGACCCTTCATTCTAATGTTGGTACCTTCCCTAGTCACACTTGGAAGAAAATCCAACAAGCAAGGGGTCGAAACCCACATTAACCACCTCCAAAAATTAAGTCTTTTGGAACTACCGTGCCCTACATGCCTATGGGGGAGAGGTAGTGTCAAACTACCGCATTCTGCATGCCAATGGGGGAGTGGTACTACCGCGCTTTGCTTAGTTATAGGGGAGAGGTAGTTTTGGTTTAGGCTCATCCCTTTTATTTTGGATCTTGGATCTCATGGAGATTTTCTTGGGATGAGGTACCCCTTTGAATCCCATCTCACTTTCCCTCCTTGGCATGATTTAGATCTTTGATCCACATATTATTCACTTAGATCCATAATCTCCTCTTAGTGGTTGGCCTCCCAAATCCTACTTAAAGAGATCCATCCATGAGCTAGGGGGGGTGATCTTGGAAACACTAAACCTATGATCCTATGAGTATTGCAAGGGTGATGTTGGAGAGCTTGGAAGGAGGTGCTACTACTTTGGACATCAAGGTATAACATTGTAATCAGCTTCTTTTGGCTTTCTTATCATTAATATAACTTAGCCTATTCCTCTCATTTTCATTTCTTTAATGATGAACGGATGAAATTGTCTCTATTTATATAGTTAGATATTTGTTTATACATATATTGCGTTGGAGAAGGTGTTGTGTTTCCTTTGTGAACAAGTTAATAAGTCCATAATCAAAGGCTGGAGCTGTAGCAACTTAGGAGCAGCAGGACAACCATCAAAGTAAGGTATGCCATCTACTTGCTTTGTATTTCCATAGCTTGTTAGCTGATGTGTGAGCTAGATCTAGGAGGACTATAGTGTCTATTTGTTTCATCTATGTCTTGGGTAGGAAACTAGGGGCCTTTTCTAATCCTAAGGGTGTTAGGACCCTGCATTCTAATGTTGGTACCTTCCCTAGTCACACTTGGAATAAAATCCAACAAGCAAGGGGTCGAAACCCACATTAACCACCTCCAAAAATTAAGGTATGCCATCCATAGGGATATTTTCTTACAACAGTTGGTTTCCTTTAGGGTCAGTTTTCTTAATTGTCAGAAAATCCATGGTATAGTTGGGATTAGGGCTCCATGTATTGTTTGAAATAGCCCCCGGTGAATTTTGACTTACTAGGTTCGTACCCAGGCTAGCTGAAGTGTTGGGATTGAACCAATCACACCATCAACATGTCGTCCGGGGACCATATTGGTTGGATTTAATTCTTCTCTAGGAGCATTGGGAAATATTTCATACAACATCCTAGACTGAGAGTAAACTAAGTCTAGTTGTTGGGATTTAATAATAGCTTGCTCTTCATTTTGAACCCTTGAGAGGGATACATATTTCACAATAAATGGTTGCAAATATTTAATGAACGAGTCGGTTAAGAACTCATCTGGAATCTAAGATTTAATCAGGCTCCTTTTCCTCCACCATTCATGAATGTGGTTGGAGATATGAGTGGACTTGTCTTTCTGAAAGGAGGTTAAGAGTTCAATACCAGTTTCATAATGAAATGGCAATTGAAAATGGTTTAAAAATGTCATTGAAACAGAGTTAACAGTTTGGAATGAAGTGCATGGTAATTTGATAAACCACTTTTCTTCCATACCTGTGAAATTCCTTTGGAATAGGCTTCATCTTAAAGAATCATCCATCAGAGAGATGGATGAACACCACAGATGACAAGTCATCACATGTTTTGCAGGGTCTTCTTTAAGTTTTCCTTCAAAGTTAGGGATGTATGAAGGTAACTTTGTAGGGAGTGGTGGCCATCCAGGGTCTTGTAGAACTGGATCATTTGTCAACTTGGTTAGATCTGGTAGATTTAATGTAGCCAAAAAGGAAACTTTGTTTGAGCCATGGTTTTCCAATATCTAGGAGCATTATCTTCCCATTGGTTAGTGTTAACATTAGTGAAAAATGGGTTGTAGTGACCAAAATTTTGGCCAAATTGAGGTTGTGAGAGGGGTTTGGTAAGTCCTCCTAAAGTACCCCCCCATACCTCCCATATGATGGCTTCCAATTATAGAATTGAGTGCAGGGATAACCATATTTGGCCCACCTGTCCTAGGAAAGGGAATATTTCCAAATGGAGGATTCTTACCCCAAGGAAATCCAAAATTATTTCCCCCTTGTCCAAACATGATACCATACATAATGGTTGATGAAAAGGGGTTATTAGTGCCTATGCTTCCCACTTCTTCAAAAGGAAAACTAATCTGAGGCATGGGGGAACCACTAATAGCTCCAGAAATAGCAGTGGGGTTGGAGGTGTAGATGTGTCCACAAAAAAGTACTGATGGACCACTACCTGAGGCAGTGGTATATGTTGATGCAGGAGGCATGGAGGAAGGTATAGATTGGAATATCTGGAAATTCAACCCAAGAAAAAGGATTTGTACTTTGAAAACCATGAGAAGGTCCTCTTGTTAGAATAATAGATGACGTTGGACTCCAACCATAACCTACAAATAATGATGAATTTGCACTAAATCCTCCTACATAAGAAGTATTAATTGGGGGAGTTAGTTCCCCAGTACCTGACACTTCACCAAGTTTTTCCATGTCATCCCATTAGAATGATGGATCTCTTAGCCTAGAAGTAAAAAACTCAATTCTTTGGCTAGAGTTTGGATCTTGTATAGGTTTTAACAATTCTAAAGGATCTGTGAGCTCCTCAAAAGAGGGAAAATATATGTTCTCCTCGATATGAGAAGAAAATATTGGAGAAGATGTATTCAACTGTTCTTCTGCATTACTAAAATATCCTTCTTCTAATGAGGATTTAGATTCTATAGAACTTGAGTTACTTTCTTCTTTTGTTTGTCCACGGTTTTGACCTAGGTTTTCTTCCTCTTCCCCCTAAGGGGGTGGATTATTATTACCCAGTATTCTCCTAGGCGTACGGACTTATCACTATTCAGGAGAGTGTCCTTGAATTCTTTGGGACATGTGTAGAAGTTGATTAGACATGGTGGCTCGCAGAAGTCACAAAGGATAAGTCTAAAAAATATAAAACACCAAATAACACTCACTAAAAAAGTTCATAAAATATTACAACAACAAAACAACTCTCACAATGAAAAGTACTTGGCTACAAGAACCATTCAATGAAGAGTCGAATATGGGATCTTTCGAAGATCATCCTAGGATGATCAAGGCCCAAGTTCAACCAATGAAGATAGACAATAGTTACACAAATATTTCAATCACCAAAGGTGAAAGAATTAGCCTTCTACCAACACCCTCCCAAGGATTTGAAGATTCAATGTTTGTCTCGGGTCCCACAAGAAATCCCCTTGTGGAAATATTGGAGGTACCTAGGAAAAGCAACTAAGGTTACCACTTCACGCTCAATAGTCAAGAAGAACGATCATTGGATGGAGGTTTTACGAATGGGAATGGAATGTAGGCCTTGTATAATAATTCCTAGACATGAAATTGTCAATGAGCAGTGGTGTCACCCCGAGGAATTTCCACGCTTTATCAATTCCCACACGCATAACCCCCCTCATTCAAGCAACAAGGGTATTTTGTATACTTGAAATAATTTTACCTATCGCTTGACACCAGTGTTAGTGGCACTTTCTTGACAAGTATCTTACGCTACTAATGGGTTTGACACTCTTTAATAGTTTCCAAGTTTCAAATTTTATATGATTCTGGAGAAGATAACTTTCAAACTTCCTATCTCCAAAATCCTAGCCAAGACTATTAGGTGTGTTTCTTGCTAAGAAGAAAACCTAGTAGCATATACTGATTACTTTTGCTTGTTCAAAATGTGATTTTCATAACTTTGAAAAAGGAAGAAAATCAATGCACCTAAAAAGAAGTATAACATATTGAATTCACAATTTCACTCCTTTTTAACTTAATATGGAGCACCCTCTACTATGTACTTTTTAGTTTGCCAATGTTTTTATGCGAAATGCAAGCTTTTAAATGCCAAAATATGTACAATGCAAACTTTTGGTCTTTTATTCCAAATGAAACTACGTTTCATATGCAAAATTCAAGTTTGTCTTACATGAGTACAATGCAAATGCAAGTTCAATTCCTCTCAACCATTTACAAACTTGACAGTTCTGAATACAAAAACCAATTCCAGTTCTATGATATGAGTGAAATTTCAAATTCTACATGCATGTATGCTTTAAAGACAAAATTGGAAACCAAATCTTTTTTTTTTGGTATATTAAATGCAAATATGCAGTCAAAATTAAATTCAATGCACTCTACAAAGAAAAAATTACAATTTTGTTTTTTGTTTCTCGACATGCAAAATGAATTATCCTATAAGATTGCAAATCAACAACCAATTCAACTTGATAAAAGATCCAACTATTTTGTTTTTTTTTTGGAATGAGACACAAAAACATACTCTTGATCAAGTACACAAGCGAACCAAAGTAGCATACTCTTGATAACCCTATCACAAACAAGTGAAAGCAACGTTAAACTCAAGATATTTCAGTCATACAATAAGCCAAGTAGGAGAAAGTATATGGGCTAACTCTCAAGCACAACTAGGTAAACAAACCTACTTGGTTTCTAGGTTTGGTTAGATTTGATTCTTGCACCCAACTGGTGCAATCAGAGATTGGAAAAAACCCAAATAAAACCCTGATATTTCACTTTAAGGAGGAATCAAAAGCACTAGGTTTGGTAAAATGATAAGCAATCTTAATAATGTAATACTATCTTCAAAACTTTTTCACAAATAACTTGAAAGCACAGACTGAGAAAAGAGTGCAAACTAACTACAATACCTATTGAAGGTATGTGTGATGCATAAACAATATGAAAATTAAAAAGGAGATTGAATAGAAAATGAAAAAAATATTGACACCAAATAGCCTTTAAAAGATACTCTCCATTCAATAAACACCAATAGACCAATTGAACAACAAAGGCAATGACGAGACACTACCTTTGATAGGTATTAATAGTCAATTTTTTGAAAAATGAAACACACAAGTAGTGAAAAGGATAAAGGTCACAAACACCACTCAAAAGACCCAAATCCCATAGAAGTGAAAATATTTAGTTGGAAATGACTCAAACAAGTGGGGAAACAGTCTCTACAAGTTCAAAACAACATTTTGACAGTAAAAAAATATTCATGCCTTCCAAAACAATGATGGAATCAACAATGACATAAAAATTCCCACACAAGATTTTAATTGAACAAAGTCTTGTAAACAAGTCAAACTAGACTTACATGAAGCACAACATCCCTAAAGCATCTCAATAAGACTCAGAGAATCCATCCAAATCAAGAACAATTCAAGAAAATCTAAAAATTAAGCAAGTTTGTAAGACAACTGCCACCTATAGGAGAACATGCAACTGTCTATTCTACCAACAACATGTAACATGTACCTGTGCAGACCACCACCAACGTTTTTGCAGGTTAATTGCAACTATAAATGTTACCAACAACATTTATGTCTTGAAAAGTTCAAAAAATAAAAAATGCCAACTTGTAAACTAAAGTCTGGGATTACACTGAGGGTGTAGGACCAAAGTAGACTTGAAAATAGAGGCAAATCAATAAAAAAGACTAGAAGAACAAGAGCAGAAACCCCAAAGCAAATAGGTTTTTCCCCAGTGGAATCACCAATTATTGTAATATCTCGATTTTGACCCCATTGCATTAAAAATGTAAATGATGTAAATATGCTAGTGTGAATTCCTAGTGCAGAGCTCAAGGCCAAGGCCCGACTAGTGAATGGATATGCATGTATGATGTTATTTGGACTGTTTGGTTGGATTGTATGCCAATTTAGAGTATATGTAAATATTATGTGCATAAATAATAAAATGGTCCAACAATGGCTGTGTAAAGAGCACCAAAGGGGATATGATTCCACCAGAGGGGAAGAGGAAGGGGGGCTATGGAAAACCAAATCCTATGCTTCCAAGTGTCAACCTTAGAATTCACACAAAATTTTGTCATGTGATGGGAATAAGCCAATTATCTCCTTTTTTTACCATTTTTCCAATCATTAATGCATGTGTGTGGTTGGTGGGAAAAGTCACCTCGTGTAGTTATTGAAGCATGGGACTGACTGCAATTTTGTGACAGTTATGTCAGATGTCAGCAATCCTATTTCTTCTGTGGTTAGAATCCATGTCAGCTGTCTTTGAGTCATATCCTTAGAGTCAACACTCGTTTGATTATCATTATTCCATTCTCATTCTCTCATGCAAGCTGCTACTCCACGTAGAGTTATTCCATTGTTGTTGATGGCCATTTTTACCAGACTGTGTATTAAACCCATGAATTCGAATTAGAAGACAGAGCGCATAACGGATTGTGGGATGAGAGATAGAAGCTTGTAGGTGCTTCCTTCGCCTTGGTGGACTCATAGCCCAGCTTGGGGGTGGCCTCCCAGCAGAAAGAGTATATGATGGATGGAGTGCCTATGGTTGGATGGAAAAGTGCTCTTACACAACTAGCTGCTTGGATCTGCGTTGAATAAAGATAAGTACTCTCATATATTTGAATATGAACTGCTTTAATTGATGCCTGTAATGTTTATGCTTGCATTTGCTTGCTAGATATGTGTGGACAGATTTTAAATTCCATTGTGCATGTTTATTAAGTTTCTACACACATTGTTTATTATTGAAAATCGTATTATGCATTGGGGCGAATTTTTAGAGCCCAGGATTTTCCAACGTCCCCTCCTGATGGTCGAATTGGGTGAGGGGGACATTACAATTCTGTTGTGAGGAATTCTATACTATGACTGGGGTTGAGGTCACCAACATACTGGGATTGCTAAGAAGGACATCTAAGGTTTTGCAGAGATCAAATAAGTGCTTGTATTCAAACAAAATCTACACCGGGAGTTTAAAAGATAAAATGATGCACCTTGTTTATGTCAGTTGATACAGGCATTTTTTTTCTCTTTAGATTTGCTCCAAATATTTAACTTCTTGATCGAAGGACTTGCAAAACACAATAACACCATCCTCAAAATATTTTGACTATAAAACAATTAAAATATTGAGAACAAAATCAAAACTATATTCTAATGAATCTATTCTCAGCATAAGATATTAATCATTCTAATAATAAAATCATAAACTCAGAAATATGGAAGGAAAGGATGTCAATTCTTTATTGATAACAGTAAACAAGTACATAATTACCAAATATTGTTATGGCACCTTACGAAACCTCAAATAAGGATTTCCTTGCTTCTCTTCTCCAACACACCAAATCAATCTCCAGGTCTACCAAGGATATGATAGCATATGCATAGGGCTGATGGGATGGAGACAACACTATTCTTCTAGCATAACTTTGCTTGTGGGAAAAAAGGTCCTCCTCATGGCCTTACCCTCATGTTTTTATACGAAGTATGGGTAGATAGGCTCGAGTAAGGAGAAGTTGCAACCGGTTGGATGGTTACCAAAACCACTCCAACTACCCCATTTTTTAATTTTATTTTATTTTTTGGATTTTTTTGGGGAAAACCATTGGTGATAAAAGGGAAAAGTGCAATTTACACTCAATTCATACAAGAGCAAAGTGTGTTTTCAACATTTTGTTGAACATGCAAGTGGAAAACAGACCACCAACATGTATCACACAGTTTGCATGACCACCAACAACGTTTTTATGTTAACACTTGGTTGCAAAATTTATCAGTGCTGGAGAATTAGTGAATGGTCAAGGCCAATACATCTAACACCAAATCAAGGATCTTCAATCCATTTTGTCATTTTGTGTTATCAACAACTGTAATGTCATCACAGAAGGAGAAGTGTCGATTTGGGCTATAACATATATCTTCCTTATAAATCATTGGCACCCTCCCTTGTCCTGAGCAGTGGATCAATGGCCTAAAGTGGCACAGGAAGGTGCATCCTATATATCTTTCCCTGGCCTTGCAACCCTCCTCACATGATCTTTCCTCTCTCTTTACATTTGTGTAATAAACAAATATAATATATAAGTATAAATCAATATTAACAATAAATCAATAATCAATATTCAATAAACTAATATGTAATGAAGAGACATATTCTGAATGAAAGTTCATGTCTATTTATGAAAGGGAACCCTACGTGGGTATATATACGAGCCATCATTCTCATTGTAATCATCTCATTCATTTAGATCACTATGACCTTTGATTCTATTGGCAAAGTCAATCTAATTCGTGGGCATTTGTGGACACGCTAGTAGATTCATTCTGTTAACGTCAGCAACAAGGGAGACAATGGCAGATATTTTTGTAAAACCGCGACTATTCAAGAGGAATTATCAGCGATCACAGATTCGCAAGGATAACCATTAACCATCCATACATCTGTCTTGCGAATATAATATTGTAACCATCCGTGGCAAATAAATTGAGATTGCTCCAATAAGTTTGTACTTGTGCCCCCAGGTACAGTGTAAGGATTACGGGTGTCCAATAAAAGCACTATAAAAGAAATATTTAGTATATTGATTTGGAAGAAAAAACAAAAGTGTGCGACCCTAGCTTTGAAGACGACACCGCCAATTCTACCGATCAATACAACTCCTTGTAATTGTAACGCATATCCTAAGTAAAAAATTAGAGTTAATAAATTAATTATTCAAAGGTTTTTCGAGAGTTATTAAATTTTATTAAAGGGGTAATAACATATAGGCATACAAGTCAAAGTGAGACGTTATTAAAGTTCTTCTTTTGGTTACAATAAGGTATCTTAAAAACAAAAGGGGTTTATTGAAAAGTATTTAAAGTTTCTATAAACTTAATTGTTTGGCGAAGTAAAGAAGAACAAGCGAGGTTGCAGAGCAGCAAGTCCCTCCAAAAAGTAAAAAGTTGGAGAACGTTTATTGTACATGGAAGTTATATTATGATACAACTAATGATATCATTGTTAACAAGCCATCTCACAAAGGTTGCTTCAGTGAGATTTGTTTTTGCATGAGATATGCTCAGCATGATACGATGTATGTTCTTAGTGGAAATGACCAGATGTGCTCAGCATGATACATTGTGTGTTCTTAGTGGAAAAGACCAATAGATAAAGAGAAAATTGACCTTGTGCATATCCAGCAGGGCCACCTATTGTGTTGGTACCTAAGAAGGATGCAACCCAAAGAATGTGCATTGACTATTGTGCCCTGAACAAGATTATGTTTAATAATAGGTATCCATTTCCTGGCATAGATTATTTTCTTTAAATATAATAAGCTACCACGTCTTCGAGGTATGGATGCATCTGCCTTGAGCTAAGTGACTGGTTTTCTGTCCCACTTATAGAGGGATTATGGTTATTTCTGCCTTGAGCTAAGTGACTTGTTTTCTGGATTATGATTTTTTCTAGAGGATTTGTAAAAACTAGATATGGTTCAAACTTGTGGTATACCTTTTTGCTCTATCAATCACACACTTGAGGGTTCGAGATGTCCTTTGGACCTGATATTTGTCATCAAGTTTAGTAACAAATAACTCACAAGAAATTGAGCACAACATGGACCCGCCAACATGGACCCATTTGCATACTACTTGCAACCTTGGGCGGAGCCTACCAACTTTTGGAAATTCAGGCTGATTGTTCCCAATTCACAAGCACATAATTTAAAATAATTTAACAGGCCAAATCGTGAAGTGTCTCATAATAGAGTATGAAGTGTCTCGTAGTAGAGTATCTTGTATTTGGAGCCTATATGCCACCTAGTGTGGTTGATATTTCCTGTTAGGCGATCTAGTCGAATTCTACTGACCCTGATTAGGAACTCTAGTAGGATGTGTAGTTTTATTAGTATTCATCGTTGGGAAGTTCATATATATTTTTCTACACTGTCATAAAGTTAGCACTTTATATATTTATTTAATACACAATACTCGATGTAAAGTTAGCACTTTATATATTTATTTAATACACAATACTCAATGTAAATTTAGCACTTTATATATATATTTAATACACAATACTCGATGGCCAAATAAACAATCCAAGTGTCCCGACCATTGCAATATGGTTGCAGCTCAATTCGTTCCACTTCAAGTGCATTCCAAACTGCCACGTTGATGCCATGCACCCGCTGAGATGTTAAAACCATGCAACTGATAGCAGCATGCCACCTTCGCACGTATTTCTATTTGCTTTACACAGAAATGTAGTTCTGGTGGGCTATTCGTGGAGACCATTTCTCCATAGGTCAGTAATGATCATGTATACCAGATTCCTAATCTAGAAGGGCCTTTGGTCACCGCTATCATCACTAGTGCAAGCTCCTCCTTTATATATTACAATGATGCAAGGCTATTAGGGTTCTACAAGGCCCCAAAGTTATACGCTCAAGCATTGTACTGTTGTGTTCATGCTCTCCAGATTGCATTTTCCATGAGGCAATTATTGAAAAATTGTATCATAGATAAGTAAAAAAATGATTGCTTACTATATTTGTGCATAATGTTACAATTATTGTTCATCTCTGCAAGTTACTATTGTTCATCTGCAGGTTTGTTCATTATCATAGCAATCTTTTCATTAATTCCAAGAGGAACTAAATCTTGTTGAGACATATATTTTTTAAAATGAATAAAACCAGTTGTAAAAAAAAATCTATTATATTTATCGATATCCCTTCGGAGGAATGTAATTTGATTTCTACTAACCCACTTTGCGAACTAAATATTCTAACACTCGACCTATGAGGTTTGTTGATAAAGTCGTGAGCATAGTTGAGAGTTGTTATGAATGAACAAATTCCCAGGTAAAGGAAAAAAAATGCCAAGAGGTAAGGGGAGGACTGCTCCATGAGCACGAAAACCCTTATTCTAATGCTGAGAAAGCAAAAAAAACTAACCTAACAAAGAACAAAAGGCCCTACCTACCTAGAGAAGAAAAAAAGGTAGAAGCGCTATGCCAGACGCAGATGCATTTGATTGAGAAAAGTACATAGAGGTAGAGTCCACAGAAGCAAGGAATCTTAGCAACCCTCTTCATTATTTCATCCTTGCTACTAGAAATTCTCAGTGTGCAAATCACAGCTCTGTCAGAGCAGGATTAGGATTTTAGAGGTCGGTCACCACAAAAATGTTTGCAGCAGCTATATAGTGCAATTAGGGTTCCCACAAGTGCATACTATAAAACACTATGTTCTCCTTCGGAAATAGAGCACCGAACTCCTATAACGGTCTTCAGATGCACACACGAATCTAGAGGTCCCAGTCTTTACGGGTCTCAGAGGTCCCAGTCTTTACGGGTCTCTCTTCACATTTCTTGTAGAGACATAAAATGCAAAGATCCCACACTTACAACACTCCGATCGAGAGTGGTTCTCAACAATCTTTGCAACTCGTCTCCACAATGGGTGGTTGCTGATCCAACAACTCCACTCTGTGATTTCCTTTATGCATGTCTCAGCAGAAAGGGTTTATCTCATTCTCCATGCGAGTAAGGACAACTCGAGTCTCAAAATGTGTGGTCACTACTCCAAGCGGGAAGCAAATAAATGGACACCACCCAGTAGAGAGGGTCTTCTTGCAACCTTTGGAAAGAGAGATGTTAGTCTGTAGTTCTCAGAGCTTCAAAGAATGATGAGGAACGCAGAGCCAAAAATGGTAGTATGACCCTTATTAGGCCCTCTTTCTCATCGCCATAACATTTTTCTGGTGAAGTCAAATCCACAAATTCTCACCTACAGAACTTGCACCATTGCTGCTTTTTTCCTAAGGATCCACAGCAGAGTTGGGGGCGTAGGAATGTATACCAACACAATGTAGAGTCATTACGAATTGTTCGTGCAATAGGTATAACAACATGCTATGGATTCATTATGGAACAAAGTTGCAGCTCTATTATATTCACTGTCTCGTGCTGCCCCCAATTCTCGATGCCCAGAAATATGCACCGTTATTGTTGGCGACATGCTGCGTGGAGGAAACATGCATCAAGCATAACCGTCGGCTCTGAAGGTTGCATTTGGTTGAATCGTCCCCTTTTCCTTCCTGTTGCAAGAATATATATCATCAGACAATTTTTTCATTAAAATTTAAAAAATGGCGGCATTTAGGTTATCGAATGATATGGAATGTACTCGATTTTGGCCAGGAGGAATGCCATTCAGATATGGCGCGCTCAACACCTGCATAAATGGATTTAGTAAGAATGAACAGTTGTTGTGTAGCCTCAAAGACAAAAACTTCTAAATGAGGAAATATCATGTTCCAGAACAAAGTATAAACTGCGGAAACTTGAAAATTTAGAGGAAATATTAATTTACCTAGACCTGATCTTGAAGAAACCTAATGTATCCTAAGTCTGTGCATAAGCACTGACGCCGTGTCCGTCTTCCATTAAAATTTTCATAGGGAAGAGCCTTAATACTTTGAAAAAATATCAATCACAGATAACGAACATCTGTGTATGGTGAAAATTTTATTAAAGCACCATAAAACTTCAAATAATTCTCGTAAGATTTTAACCTTTCGAAAGGCAAGACGAGTTGCTGCAGCGCTATGATTCATTCTCCGAGCTTTTATTTCTTTACGTTTACCTCAAGGAGGCAGCAAAGAAATTCAATCAAAAGTTTTTTTAAAGAACTGCTGCTGAATTTGATAAAAATGTTCAAATTTTAGAGAATTTGTGAACTTTAGAAGCTAACCTTTAAGGAAGCGTCTGAGGTTCGAGTTCTCTTGCTTGCAACATTCCCTAGGCCAGCATTATTACCATTTTGTATTGCAGAACTCATTCTCTTTTTCTTCAGGACCTATTCTTCGGTTTTGTCCAGCGATCTCTAAATTAGACACAAAACTCTTGACAATAGTAAACAATAACAAGAAAATAATTGTTAAAGATTACGGTTCCTGAAGCAAGGAGATTAAAGGTCTTCATTCTAGATTGGAAGACACGTTACAGGCATGCAGGTGGAAGGAATGCATGACATGCAGGTGGAGGACAGTCAAAGTTCAAGTCCTCGTACATTGGCCTGCCTCGAATAGAGGTTAAATAAGGCTCCCAAATACTTATATTATAATTAAAGGTTGGCTTAAGTTCTTAAAGTAAAATATATTAATTTTGGACAACTCATAAAAGATTTTTTTAAGAATTTATAGTAAAGGTAATTTTATATATGGTTGTCAAAAGGAACATAAACACATGCGTTATTATTTCAAAAAAGAGTGGAGACAAAATCAACAAACTGGGTGGAAGCAGAAAACAAGAAATTCCATCCAACAAATCGATCAATAAAAATTCCTAATGAAGGTTAACTTGGGATGGACAACTTCACAAATGTTGGAAAATTTTTACTTGGGAATTTGTAACTCATATCGACTCATTTCATCAAGTGTCACAACTACTAGCAAAAAAATCACGAGAAGGCATCACAAGCTAGAACAAGGGAAAAAGTCTTCTATAATTATGCATTGAGGACAAAGCATTTCTAAGTGGGAGGAAAGGTAATAAAATATATATAATATATAAACATAAATAAATATTAACAGTGAATAAATAATTAGTATTCAATAAACTAATATGTAATGAAGAGACACCTTCCTAATAAAAGGTCATGTCTCTTTACAAAAGGGCACCCCTACATGGGTATATATAGAATCCCTCATTCTCATTGTAATCATATAATTCATTCATATACATTTTACTCGATATATTATTGTTCCTAAATGGATTACTTTATATTCCATATATTTTGGATAATTTGTGTGTGAGCAAATTTTGTTCATCTCAATTTGCATCACCCTAATGCATAGTTTTATGTCTATCTAAAAGATATGGGAAGAGGCATATAATAATAAATGGGGAAAGATACATAATGGAACATAAATAAGGGGTACTGTTAGTCCTAAATCTATCATACCAAATTTCTTCCTATCCATTTTCTTTTGAGCTTAGGAGATCCATATTGAGTCTATTTTGATAGTTGAATTGTTAATCCTTATAATAGTTTTTGGTTTGATTGCAATGTATTTTTATTTTAATTGATAGTTTTAACCTGGCTCTAATACCCTCAAATAATCTCTCTTGGTATCTTTATTCTTTGATTATTATGCAGGTCATTAATCTATCTCTAAAAGCTAAGTTTTATTTTCCAAATATTAAAGGTTGAAGGCTTTAACGGTTTCGACAACAAAATATGGGACTCTTCTTTGTATGTGCACTGTTGAAATGATAAAGTTGAATTTTCATCGACTTACAAGTGATTATTACACATTATAATGTTAAAGAGTGATGTTATTATTAAATAATGTGAAATAAATCATCTGTACTCCCTTCATTACTTGATATGATTTTATCCTAGTCCAAAATATTATGACATTTGTCCTGTCTGATTTGTGATTGGTTTTGGGATCGTGAGTTGCTTCCTGAGTTTCCATGCAAGATGGTCTAGTTCGTTTTGCTAAATGAAGAAGCAATTTTCTTATTTGAACCTTGTTCAGTTACAATTACCTCGTTTTGTTTTCATAAACTAATAGTTTGCAGAAATGAAACGAGCAAGTGGAAAGTTGCACATAATTGAACCCATGAACATAGATTGGGAAAAAACATTACCTGAATGTGCTCATAAGATAAAGGAAACAAGTTGGTATTCTTTATGTGAAATAATACAAGGATATAATATTCAAGTTACATAGAAATTTGCTTTGATGCAACCATTTTACCTGTTGATGGAGAAAGATGGTTTAAGAAACAAGAAATTGAATTTGATTATAATCAGTTCCTCAATCCCGAGCATAAAAACCTTGACTAGAGTAAATTCATTTCAACGAATTTCCTAAAACAAGAATGGAAAGATATTTTAGGCATTTTACAACACTACATCACATGTGAAGGAAGATTTGCGACTATTTTCATCATCTACCACATGAGGTTCTTGGCTCATGTATCAGGCATTAAGAGAATGCATATTCCTTTTTAATTTCTTAAAAGCTTGACCAAAATGGATAAAAGGGTGCATATCCATCCAAAATATACCATCCATAGCTCCTTCCACCATGGCTTAGTAAAGTTGCTTGTTCTTGAGGAATTAAGAAAGCAACACAGGACTTGGTCTCATTTTCTGTTCTGGTTGATTTGCAACTTGAAGAGCAAGAAGATTTAGGAGACATAAAGGAAATTGTTAATGAAGGAATTAAATATTCTAGGGGTTCGGAAGGGAAAATTGAGAAGCATGCTAATAGAGACCAAAAGGAAAAAGGTCCAGAGGAGAAAATTGAACAAGAGGGAAGAAAATCTCATTTTGAGAAAAATCCTGAAACAGAGAATGACTCGAAGTGAACTCAGAACCAAGAAACCTCAACCTCTGAAGTCAAATATGCTATTACAAGGAAAATATACAGGGTTGTTGATACTTCCAAACCCATGGAGGAGTTTGCGAAGGGACAAGGTCAGGAAACAATGGAGAAAATTCTGTTTGAAAACCTCGATACTAGTCCTAAAAATCTTAAAGATATTGTTACGCCTGAAATTGGTGGAAGAAGGCCCTAAATGTGAGCCACTAATAAGTTGAGGTTCAACATGAGAGATACAATGGACCCCAAATTTAAGAGAGGTGTTGTGATTAGTACTGAGGATTCCTCTAATGAAGAATACAAATGATACCTTAGGATCTAAATTCAAATAGTTGAGGCTTTGGAAAACATAGAAAAAGGATTATAGGATGTTCCAGATCTTTCTGGAAAATAGTATGAAGAAAGTAAATATTTTTAGTTAGAATGGTCTCTAAATGTTGAGAAGGAGAGTGAAACAGGGGATATCTTGAAGAATATGAAATTTTCAAAAAATGATGCAATTAAATTTGACATTAATGAATTTAGAGATGTTCCTCATGATTATAGTATTCAGATAATCGAAGAGCTTTGTAAAAACCTTCAATATTATACATAAAAGAATAAATCCCTGGGTGAAACTAACATTTCAATTATGCAAGAAAATCAACAATTAAGGAAGGATTTACAAGAAACAAATGCAGATTATAATGCATTGTTTAATCTAGCACATGAATCCATGAGGAGGAGGAAAGAAGCACAACATAATAATGAAGAAGCCTATGAGCAGGACAAAGAACTACTCAAGAATCTTAGAGCATCAGAAAAATAATGTCTTCTCCTTCGAAAGAAGTCTCAAGCCTCATATGGACTGGCAGTCTTGGCATAAGCTACTCGACATGTTTGATTAAGGTAGTGTCAATTTTGGGGATTTACATATTTTTGACCTACATATAAGGAGGATATCAAGGCAAATATTGATTATAAACTGGAGGTTGTTTTGACAATAAATCAACATTAAAGAAACCCGATATTTACTGCAGAAGATCCTAAGTGTATCAGTTTGTTATTTGTGGAGTTAACATGTGTGTTTCCATGTATGCTACAAGGTTGCAACAGATGGATACCCGCAAGATCAAATTGAAGACTCCATATAAGTTAGTAATGTGGATCGAATAATGATTCTCATGTGTAATTATTGAATCTAATATTTTAATTATAAACCGTTATATTTGATCCACGATTTTTGGATTTGAAACTTCTAGTGACTAAGTGCTATTATAAAATGTAAAGGAGAACATAAGAAATGGGATTAGCATGTATTAGGGTCGAGAGATGGCATTTTGAAATCTTGTAAACTTAAGCTCTATAAATTTTCCTTTGAAGACTTGTTATCTAGAAATGATATTTTGTATTTCCTGAGCCAAGTTTTGCTATCTTTTGATATGAATACATCTACAATTTAGTTTAAATTGTTCTCAGCCTATGGAATCTTTTATAATGAGATGATTATTATAATTCCCATGCTAGGTCTTTGTATTCATGGTTTTTCTTATTTAGAATATCTTTCTTAATATGATGTTATAATGTTGTTGTATGAATGAACTGTTTGTTCTCCATATCTTCAATAAGCATCGAACCTTGGCTATGTTTGAATATTGAACTCTTTTCCTTCAACTCTGGTCATATACTCAAATTGTTAGAGTTTGATATTATCAGGTTGTTTTATGATTTCTTTATTATGATTAGTCTCTTGACCCATTACACAATTAAAACCTTCAAACCAAATCACAAACTTAGAGGTGCCTAAACTCTGTAATGTTATAGTCTAGTACAAAATTTAGGACTAACATCTTCTGGCACTATTTTCAGGGATGGAAGTGAAATATTTTCCCTTGGTATTGACAATATTTTAGTGTGATTTTGATGGTGAACAAGATTGGTGCATTTGAATAGACTATATTATTCACATGTGATTCAGTTGGATAGTCCTGGATTCAAAATGGGTTAGAAGCAGGGGTAATCCTCAGTCTCCAAACACAACAACTCAGTCAAATCTAGAGAAACTAATCAGAGAAGAAAGGCCTCTACATAAGGAAGTTCCTAGTACTCCTGTAGAAATTCAGACGTCTGTGATTTAGAACACATAAGATGAATAGGTTATCCCAATACTCCTTTGAGTGATTTGCTACCTTTGATAGAAGGGGATTGGAAGAATTTTTTGTCTGTTACCATAACTGAACATCAAATTGTAGATCACGAAAATCAAATCGCTACATACAATTTTTTTACTAATCCCCTAACATCAAAAGAAGTTAAGAAATAATTTCGAGGAACTTAAAATTAAAGTTCAAACTTCATCAATAATGTATGATCAACCTGTTGATATGATGGATGCAGTAATTACAACAAGATATGCTCCTTTAGATTTGCAACAAAATTTAAATCCCTTCCATGTAGGAGACTATTTAAATACCTTCCCATGTTTAATGGTGAGGGGGAGGTGACTACCGAAGAACATTTAACAACTTTTTTAGGTTCGCAGACAACCACAATATTGAACATAGAGATGTTTGGATGAGGTTGTTTGTGCAAATTATGGATGGGGGGGCCATGAAATGGTTTAGGGAGCTTCCAACAAATTATATCCCTAACATTGATGATCTGGAAGACATATTTCTGAGACAATGTGGAGATCAAAAGGATTATTTGTATTACATCACTAAGTTTGGTTACTTGAAAACAAAGTCTGGATAATCAGTGTCAGATTTCACTAAAAGGTTTAACAAAATGGACAAAAAGATCCCAACTGAGATTAAGCCAACATGAACCTTTACTAAGTTGAACTATGCCAATGCTTTTGATGCATATTTTTCTTTGCTACTTAGAGAATGAAGATCAACGACCTTGATTAATATGAAAGATGTTGCATTAGAGTTTGAATCAAATATTTTAGCAGCTGACAAACTCAAGGGGAAATTAGTTGATGATGAAGGTACTAGTAGTAAAATAAAACGCCAAGAAAGAAGAGACGAATGCCCCTTCTAAGTCACAATCATCAGATGATAAAATTGAAGAAATGACCAAATTGATTAAAAACCTTTCATAAAAAATTGCTAAGTTGGAGATGGAAAATAAATTTCATAGAAAACCTACTCAGGAATGTGATAATCAAAATCAAAATTAGTTTAGAAGACCCTTCAATCCAAGGTTTCTTCCAATAGAAAGAAGAAATAATGATGATCAGAGAGTGCAACCCCCCTTTCAAAAAAATATGGTTGATGAAGTTGAAATGGATGATAAGGATCGAGAAATGAACCATATCAAAGCTAAGTATTCTCTTAGTTACTTGACTTGGTTTGATTATCAAGGTTCTTTGGATTTTGATCAGGACAATGGAGAAATTTTTGAACATAATGTTTCAAATTCAATAAATTCAAATGATATTTTTCAAGATGCTCCACAAAGGAAATATGAATTACGGTCCGGGTCTAAACAAGTTTATCAAAATAAGAATAACAAATTCATTGCTCTTGTTAAACAAGTGTCAGTAAATGGCCCTGATATGAAGCAAAAATCAACAAAATAGTAAGGATAAATTTGCATAAACTGAAGATGGTAAGGATCAAGGTTCTTTGGATTTTGATAAGGACAATGGAGAAATTTTTGAACATAATGTTTCAAATTCAGTAAATTCAAATGATATTTTTCAGGATGCTCCACAAAGGAAATATGAATTACGGTCCGGGTCTAAACAAGTTTATCAAAATAAGAATAAAAAATTCATTGCTCATGTTAAACAAGTGTCAGTAAATGGCCCTTATATGAAGCAAAAATCAACAAAATAGTAAGGATAAATTTGCATAAACTGAAGATGTAGGAAAGTCCTCCTTGGTGTTGAACATTGAGCATGAAATTAATAAAATTAAAATCCCTATTCCTTTAACATAACTCATGAAAAGTTAGTCTTATAGGGATTATTCCCTTAATATTTTACAATCTCATATTAATCCAGTTTCCACAAACATTGTTAATCTTCAGGATGAGAATCCTACTATTATATTTGGTCTGAAGACAAAATGGAAGACTGATTTCCCTCCACCTTTCTTCATTACCCTTACTATCCATGACAAAATGTTGCATAATTTCCTTTTAGACTCTGGTACGTCCCATAACTTAATTCCTAAAGCGGTCATGGAAGCATTAGGACTGAACATCACTAAGCGCTATCATGACCTATATTCCTTCGATTCCAAGGCAGTTAAGTGTCTAGGGGTGATAAAGGACATAGTTTTCAACCTCACTCAACTTCCCATGAAAATAATCTTAATGGATATCATAGTTGCTAATATATCACACAAATTTGGAATGCTCCTATCAAGGTATTGGACTAAAACGTTAGGTGGCACTTTACATATGGATCTTTCCTATGCAACAATTCCAGTACTTGGAGGAGAACATAGAAGACTATACAGAGAGGTAAAACTTTCCTATATTTTCAGTGACCATGAAAATCCAACCAATCATCCTATATATGTTGTTAAAGAAGATATTGGGTCATATATAATACTACATTTGACTGATTAGATTTCAGGTTTTGTATTAGCAGAGAACGTAGTTTTAGATCAATCGAGCAAAGAGAATGCAGATGCCTTACGGAGGATGTATTTTGGTGGTTCATCATCTAAGGAAAGAGTTGGTGCAGGGATTGTTTTGGTTTCTCTGTGTGATGAGTTAATTAATTTAATGTATAAATTAGAGTTTAAAGCAACTAAAACCATAGCTGAGTATGAAGCATTAGTGTTGGGATTGAGAGCTACAAAAAGTTTAAATATTCAGTAGTTGGATGTTTTTGGTGACTCTGAGTTGGTTTTTCAGCAGGTAAAGAATGTGTATCAGGTAAAGAAACAACTATTAAATTTTATAGGAATGAATTTTGGGATCTCATTGATAATTTCTTCTCAGCATTCAATATTTCATTTATTGCGAGCGAATTTAATCAAACAACTGATTCCTTAGCTCCGACAGCTAGAAATGTTAAAGTGCCCACGTAACCTCAGCTTATATATGTACTTGAGATTAGACACTAACCATTAATACCTGATAACATTAAGAATCGGAAAGTATTTCACGATGATGAAGAGATTAAAATGTTCTTGGAACTGACTAGTGAGTTCTCTACATCTCAAATCAATCAAGATGAGGATGTTGAGGTAACTTAGAGATTTTTGCTTTCAAAATTTAATTTCCAATCATGCCATTATTGAACTCAAAGGGAATTTCATTCCAAAAGGTCTTGTACCTTTATAAAGTCTATTTTATAATAATGATACAGTATTGAAGCCTATTGTTCAGTCTTCTAAGGACAACGCAGTGAGTTGTAATATTGGGACAACAACTGAACCAAGAACGATTAAATTGTCAAAGGCACTTTTAGATGAGCAAAGAAAGAGGTAAGCAGATCTGGTAAGAGAATTTATGGACAATTTTGCTTGGTCATATGAATATTTGAGAACCTATGACACTAGTATCATTCCACATAAGATTCCTTTGAAACCAGGCACTAATACTTTCAGACAGAAGTTAAGACTTATCAATCCATTTTTTCTACCAGTAATTGAAAAAGAGGTAATGAAACTCTTAGATGCTAAGATTATAGTCCCACATAGATATTATAACTAGGTAGTGAATCGAGTCTCGGTTCAAAAGAAAAATGGAGAGATAAGGTTGTGTGTATACTTCAGGAACTTGAACATGTGTTCTCTAGAACACAACTATCCATTCCCAAAGGTAGATTGGATCTTGCAAAAAGTAGTAGGTGCTCAAAGGATATCCATGATTGATGGTTTCTCTCGATATAACCAGATAGTTGTACATGAAAGTGATAGAAAAAAAACAACATTTAGTACTCCATGGGGCACATTCATGTATGATAAGATACCTTTGGGTCTCATGAATGCGGGGGGAACCTTTTAGAGGGATTTGGATATAATGTTTGTGGGTGAAATGGAAAGGTTTTTGGTTATTACTTAGATGATATCACTGTATTTTAAAAATATGATGATGAGAATTTTAAGCATTTACGATAGACTTTTCTCAAATGTAGAAAATTCAGCTTATCCTTGAATTTGAAAAAAATCTCATTTTTCCATGCAAGAAGGTAAACTTATTGTCCATATAGTTTCTACAGAAGGTATCAAAATTGATCCTATTCATATGGAGGATATTCAGAAAATATGCATCCCCAAAAATAAAAAAGAGATTCAATATTTTATTGGGAAGGTAAATTTTTTGAGATGGTTTATTCCCAATTTTGCAGAAATCGTAAAGCAGATTACAAAGATGCTTAAAAAGGATCAAGAAGTTAAATGGAAATTTGAAGCTAGGGTATATTTTGAAAGGATAAAACAGGATCTAGGTGAAGCCCCAATGGTGGTAAGTCTTGATTTTTCTAAAGAGTTTTTAACTTTCTCTTTTACATCTGAAGATACTATGGTTGTTGTGTTGTTACAAAAGAATTCAAATGGCTTAGAAAAACCAATTTATTTCTTCAGTAAAAATATTAGAGACTCTGAAATTAAGTACAATATAATTGAGAAGTAGGCCTATGCCTTAGTTAAAGCACCTAAGTTTTCCAGGATTTACATTCTGCACTCCAAGGTAATAGCTTATGTGCCTAATGTTGCGATTAAGGAAGTTCTAATACAACCTAACGATGAAGGTAATATGGGAAGTTAGATTGCAAAAATCATGGAATATGATCTGGAAATTAGGCCCACATAATTGGTTAAAGGACATGGACTTGCAAATATTCTAGCAGATTCCAATTGTGAGGCTTGGGTCTAAATTGTATTCTAAATCAGTCGGTAGAATTAGAATTACCAGCTGAACAAGAGAAAAAGAAGGTTTATGATAGGTATGCTACTTCATCTTGGTATGGAGATGTGTATTGGAGAAAACTCACTATCGCTTGGGGTAGACCACAACAGATAGCTGACTACCAGAAATTAACTCAATTCTCAGTACTATGCTATATAAATGACAATGCTAAGATAATGAAGAATATAACCAACCTCGATCCAAACGTTTGATGTAGATCCCCATTGGAGCTTTTCAATCCGTGCACTTAAATCTGTAATTTAGTCTTGACAGCCAATATACAACAAGTACATATAATAGATAAATGGCATTAACATCATCAATAGCAATGGCCCATGATATTACAAGTAAATGCAACCCAATGTAGTATAAACAACATTTACAACATTAATGGATGAGAATATGAGTATTTATATTAATAAACAAGAAGTAGTACAATATGATACGACCTCTTGTCGGCAACAAATTTGAACCAAGATCTGGGTCAATCCACTTGCGCCTCCACCACTTCAATCCTCCATGGAATGGAAAACTCAAACTATGATAGGAGTTTGGAAGGTGAACATAAAGGGTTCACAACTACAAGGATCAATGAGTGTAGACTCAAGATAGGGAAAAAATCCACTAGAGTTCTCTTGCTCTTCTTTCTCCTCCCGTCCATAAGCCATATGTGCTCAGTATATAGTCCTCTCAAAGGTAAGTGAAAGGACACATCGAGGTGTTTCTTGGGTAGATGGAGGGTCAGAGGTCACCCCATGACCACTTTTTGGGAGTAAAAAGTAATAAACTAGTGATTTTTACCATTTTACATGCTACCCATGGGCTATAGTGATGCAACTTGCGGGTACGCCCACTGTAATGATGCAGCAAGCGTAGAAGGGAAAAATAGGGAAAAATAATGTTTGAAGGATATAAAGTGGATCTGAGTCAGTAAAATGGATCCCGTAGGCTAAAGAATTATGATGCTCACAAGGTGGAAAATTACATTGTAATAGATTCCCCCTAATGTGTGAGGTCAGAGAATGATGTTATGATGGCCAAAATACATTATAAAAAGATCTCAAAAGTGGAGTGATGGAGACACAAGTGGAATGATCATCTCCCACGTCATAGTACAATAGTATCCCTGAATACATGTCGGTAGTATAACAATCTGATACAATGGCCATGAATAGGCAGTACATAGTGAATACATGTCATAAGTGATCATAGCCATGATCCCTCTGCAGTAAGATATGGTCTCCTGCTGAAAAGGAAACAACTGGTGCAAACTGGAGGTACAAATTGCTGATATCTGAGAGGTGATATATCAGATGTAAAGTCATCGTCATAAGTAGCATACTAAATGCCACTATCGCCTGAGGTCTTCTACACAAGTCTTCGACGGTGCAAGCCCCATCAAGTGAATAAAGGAGTTGGGGTCGAACCTGATGTGACATCATTTGATTACCGGTCAATGATGTATACCGTTAACAGACGCAAGATAACCCACCAATAATGAAAATGGGCATCAAGGCACAGAGCACAATCATCGAAGTGTGAATAGATGTGTTGAATTTGAACACTAGGACGAATCCATCGATCAGGGGACATTGATGTATTCCCAAAACTATCGATGGTGAGAGAACCTGCCACTAATGTCTGCAAGCCTCAAGGTACTCAACCGAACTCTAAGCCTCAAGTTCCAAATAAATGGGTTGAATTCGATGGAACGAGACTCACTGGAAGGAGGGCATTAAGGCATCCCCCATCAACCAGCACGAGGTACCAACTACGCTGAAATATTTGGAAGATCTCAGGTGAAATAGACTGACTCAATAAGGATGGCTGACATGCAATAGTCAAGAGATCTGAGGAGTGGCCGACTCTGGTTTCAGGACTTCCTTTGAACAAGAGCATGAGCATATGGATAGACTCAGGCAGCATAGACTCAATATAAACTGTGCGATGCAGGAGGCACCACAAAGGGATCCATAATGACTGGAAGCTTAACCAATTGGTGGAGTAAACTAAGAAACAAGTACAACTCCTAAGGTCCAACTATAGTCCCGACTCATAATGTATGGAGTGGAATGAATGCTCTGTTCAAAGGAGACACAACAGCTGCCAACAAGAAGTAGTAACCATAATCCCGTCTGGCTTTTTGGAATATTTGATTTTTGGTCTTTTTCATATTTGGGGAAAGCTTGAAAAAGAATAAAATTTCTTATAGTACAACAAGTGAGGGAACGAGTGTCAAATAGCGAGCAGACTAGTTCCAAGCAGTGGAACATACCTATGATCAATGCAAGGAAGTGCATGCAGGATGTGGACACTCGGGGGGTGTGTTCCCTCAGGGTCAAAAGGTCATCAAATTGTGGAGGGAAAATGTAAGCTCTGTAGGGATCGACAGGGAAAAATGCTCAGGCACCAAGCTAATAACAGAGTAAGTGGGAGACGGCACAAGGCTCAAGCAGCAAGCAGGATGATGCAATGCAATCACAACTTGATATAAATGTGGGAGTCCTTATGGGAGATGGCCAACATAAGACAAAGTAGAGTATGATTCTTTATCGCAATGTCATGGAGTAACTACAAAGGACTACCAATCCTAAGGACAAACAACGGCATGGGCACCAGAATGCAAAAGGGGTTTCTATCTAGGGTACCTATGTTCGGAAAGGCCCTACTGCCACATAACAACACTTCTATAACAGTGTGAAGGTTCCGTGTCAGTTAAGAAGCGGGGTCGCACCTAGGTTTTATGAAAGTGGTCAAAAGGTCAAATGCATAATGCATGTGAAAATGACATCTAACCTATATGCCAGGTGTGAAATGTACCTGCCGTAGGTGTGAAACGTTCGAAAACAACTTTCACCGAAGAAATCTGGTTAAAAACGCTACTCCATGACATTGTATTAGTCCATAACAACATTAAATGGTGAAAACTATAGACAAGTGGGTCTTGAAAATTATAAATAGTAACAAAAATTTACAATTTACAATTCATTTTTACTATTCACCCATTTGGAGTTTTGTGGTTAGTTTTCACCTCAAAGTTCAACTGCTGATTCTGGGAGCTACAGGCGTCCGATCATCGAACCGTCAGGAGCAGGTTGGTAATCTCATCCCCACCTTCCATTTCAATGTTTTTATTTCAAATTTTATTGGTTAAAATTTTTGTTTGGCCATGCCCTACATGGTCACGGCGCTACCCGCGGGCTATAACTATGTGGGTTGCAGGTAGGGTTGGGTACGCGTAGTCCACGCACACGTTGACCATGAGTACCCGCCTCTGTGAGCACAACTTCCCGCAGGTACAGTCGTGAAGTGAGTTTTTTAAGCAAAAATGACCAAATCTTTGGGTTTTTCTCTTTCCAGGATGGTTCTAGAGTGGAGAGAGAGAGAACATGACCTAGTGGATGAGGCCGTTCGTAACAATGTGTGTGCATAGCAAGCGCTGCAAGCATGTGGTTTATACAAATTTTGGAGCATAGGGGGTTTGAGGTTCCAAAACCTATTGGTCCGGCATTTGATAGACTATTGGGATGTTGATGCACAGAACTTCAACCTAGACGGGAAAATACTTTCACTAGAGGTGGAAGATATCTATTTCATCACAGGTTTGTCCTGAAGAGGTAAGGTGGAAAGCCTTTGGTCTCAAACTGTGGGTGGTGGGATCACCATCCCCAACTACATAGAGAGGTATTGTGTTCCAAACACTCGGGTAGTGGGAAGTCAGGTTCCCATCCGAGCCATAGTCAACCTGAGCATGAAGGTTGTCGTGGCAACTTTAGTGCGGATCACTGGATCCAAAGCTCTTCACCATGCATCGAGGCCAATTATGTTCTATGCATAACAGTGCATGCAACCTATGATATTTGACTGGTGTACTACACTACTGGGGTCCATGAAGACCCAGCTGACAGAGTGCAAGTAGGGGGATGTGAAAAACTTCGGGTATGGCAGTATTTTGTGCAGCTTCTTCTTCGAGCGGCTTCCGGGGCTTAGTCCAAGGGTTGAGGCCCCTCCTCATAGTCTCCACGACCCAGCCATGACCCGGTGGGCCGAGGTCTTGATGCGACAGGGTGGTGGCCGTCAGGAATCACCATATACAAAGGAGTTCTTTTACTGGTGGGATCGACAGATCATAGTGATAGATGACTACCCCTATGCAGCGATAGACTTCCGGCAGGATTGAGACATGCTGTGCCCACTAGATGCAGCGTTCAGAGACATTGGTGAGTACTCTTTTTAGGTTTTTGGTATATTAATTTTTTATGGATTTTTTATTATAGATGTAAATGCAAAATTCATTTTGGGGTTAGTATCATGTATTAATGTTTGACTGTTTTCTCACAGACAAGGACCCAGTGAGACTCGATGGTTTTTCGAGACATCGTCGTTGTGGCAAGGGTGATGAGATGGTAGGTGCTACAGCAGAGCGGACACTACAGACTCTACGGTCCAACATATCATGGATGACTGCCAGGGTACCATAGGCAGAGGTGGTGCAGCTGCCAAAGGATATGCAGCGCTAGGTAGTGAGGGTTCCTAGAAACTGGGTGCGGCTACTACAGCGTGTCGCGAATGCAATGCATTATTTTTATCAGACACATCCTGTCGGAGCAGCAGCTAGGCCTCCTTGTAGGGAGTAGATATCACAGGATCTCATTTTGTATCGATATGTATATTTTTTAGGGCTATAGGATCTAGTTTTGTATCATGACACTACCATTTTTGGACATATTATTTATAAAAACTTTGGTTCTCCGGTTCTACTGTATGTGTGTATGTACAAATGTGTGAATCTCTTCTTTTATTTGTGTGCTTCATTGTGAATGTGACAAATGCCAATCTAATACATAGTTAGCGTATGCATCATATATATGATTAACACTTCTTGGAACATGAATGTATGTAATTGAAACAAAATGTCGTTCCAAGAGTCTTACCCTTAGGAATTTTCATAGTAGCGTAGGATCTCGGACACGGTACTGCCCATTCAGCTGAGACACAACTAGTTGTGAATCCAGGCGGACTTCTAAAGACTGGCTACCATGTGAAATAGCATCCCGAAGTAGCTCAATGACGACACTATACTCAGCCACATTGTTAGATGTAGGACCGAGACAAGCACCTCCTGAGGACACAACTAGGTGGTCAGGTGAGAAAATAACCCAGGCAGCAGAAGCAAGCTGCTACATATGACGTCTAGCACCATCCGCGAATCCTAAGAACATAGGAAACTTTGTTGACATCTACCAATCAAACGGAAGCTAATCAGCAGACCTGAAAACCAAGAGAAAGCTAAACTATGTACAGAAGTAACTATACAGTAGTATACAAAAGTATTATCCTGAACCAGAGGTTCAAGAGTAATACCGCTTGAGGTAGAGCCCATTTCTAGGCTCCTTCAAGACAGTCCCCTCATAGTCTTCTAATTCATAGGCTCCTTTTTCCAGGACACGCCTCACGATGTAAGGACCATGCCACATGGGGTTGAACTTGCCTTCCCCCAGGGATTCTTTAGCTTGGTCATATAAGAGGACCAAGTCACCTTCAGCATATTGCTGGGGACGGACAGACCTATTGTACTAAACCTTAGCACGACGTTTGTTGGCATCTATAGCCACAATGGCATCTCGACGCTGCTTGTCAAGCTGCTCAAGGTGGATTAAACATTACTCAAGACCCTTCGTATCAAGGAGGAGATCTATGGCCAGTTTAAGTGAAGGGATTTCTCATTCGATCGGTAAAAGTGACTCCACACCGTGAACTAGCTGAAACGGTGAGAACGCAGTGGCAACCTTGACTGCGGTTCGATACACCCACAAAGTAGGATATAACATGATGTGCCAGTTGTTCTTGCTTTGTTGGATGGTACGCTGGAGAATGGTCTTCAAAGACTTATTAACTGCTTCAACTTGACCATTCGCTTGGGGATAATAAGAAGATGAGTCCTCTTGAAGAAACCCAAGCTTAAGAGACAAATCCTCCATCATCTTGTTCTGAAAGTGACTACCATGGTCAATGACAGTCTCTTTCAGAATACCGAACCGAGTGATAATTTGATTAAACACAAAATGGGATGCTATAGCACCATCGGCTTTTACGGTAGGCATGGCCTCAGCCCATTTGGAAAAGTAGTCCACAGCCACTATAATATGGTGATGCCCCCCAGCTGAAGCTGGTTTGCAATCCATGAAATCCACCCCCCACTTGGTGAAGGGACCGGCGGTGACGACCGGATGAAGGGGTGCTGGATGCGAGTGTATATTCCGAGAGAACACCTGGCAAGGGTGGCATCTCTTCACAGCGTTAATACAATCTTTAAAGATCGAAGGCCAAAAGTAACTGGATCACATAATACGTTGGGTTGTAGCAAGCCCAGATAAGTGACCGCCACACGCCCTTGCATGGCAATCATTAAGCACCCGCTCTGCTTCTTCATGAGTTAAGCAACGATGGAGAATAGAATCCTTTCCTCGGCGATACAAAGTGTCACCAACGGTAGCATAATATTTAGCGTGATGTTTCACACGCCGTCGCTCGTCTTGTGAATAATGCAGAGGAAACTTCAAAGTTTGGAGATATACAATGACATCCCCATACCAAGGGTCCTCAGACGAGATAAGAAATAAGTGCTCATCCACAAAGGAATCTTCATGAATGACATCCTCATCAAGTCTCGGAAGGTCCGACATAAGCTTAGCAAACACCAACGATTTCACCAATTTCGACGAAGCAAAATCGAGATTGAACTCCTGAAGGATCACAATCCATTTATTGTACTTCCCCCCTATAAGGCGTCGTGATAGCACGAACTGAAATATATTGATATGCACGACAACTGTGGTTGTTCTAAGCAAAATGTAATATCATAACCGCTAGACCGAATGAACAGTTGCAAGTGCCAACTTTTCCACATGAGTATATCTTAGCTCAGTGTCTACTAGATTTTGATTGAGGTAATAGATGACATGCTCGACAAGCACATCATCAACCTGAACCAAGACCATGCCAATCATCTCTTGAGATGCAGACACATAAAGGATAAAATCTCGTGCGAATTCTAGTGGACTAATCACAAGGGCCGATACCAAAGCTTTCTTAAGGGCGTCGAAAGACTGTTGGGCTCGCTCATCCCATATAAAGGGTGTGTCTTTCTTCAATAAGCATGCGAAACCTTTGGTAAGATTAGCATAATTGACTACGAAACAGCATAGAAAAGTGGCTCTCCCTTGGAGGCTCTAAAGTTGTAACAAGTTGCACGGAGGAGGAAACCAAAGTATTGCCTCAACTTTAAGAGGATCGACTCTAATACCCTCTTTCGAAACTATGAAGCCCAGAAAGCGACCAGTCCTTATTGCAAAGATGCATTTGTTAGGATTCAATCGAATCTTGTATCGTATACATCGTTTGAGAATCATGCAGAGGTGCTTGGGGTGGTCCACTCTCTTGCGAGAATGGCCAGCAAGATCATCCAAGAAAACGTCCATAATCTTTTTAAGATCGTGAACGGTGTAGGTCATGGCACGCTGAAACGTAGCTCCGGTGTTTTTAAGGCCGAAGGGCATTTTCCGATATGCAAACATTCCCCAAGGACAAATGAAAGATGTCTTCTGTTGGTCCTCGGGTTTGATTTGAATTTGATTATACCCTGAAAAGCCGTCCATGAATGAAAAAATCTCACTTCCACACAAGCATCCAAGATCTGATCGATGAATGGCGTGGGGAAGTTGCCTTTTGGACATGCACGGTTCAAATCTCTAAAATCAATGCATACTCAGATCATTCCCTTCTTCTTATCCACAGGAACGGGGTTTGACACCTATTCGGTAAGGGGAACGGGGTAGATAAAACCGGCTTTGAGAAGTTTCTCCACCTCTGCCTTGATAGCGGCAGCTTTCCTAGGGTTCACAGCACGTAAGTGTTGTCGAACCGGTTTAGCAATGGGATAAGTTCTAATATCATGTTCAACAATGCGGTGGTCTATCCCTGGCATCTCCTCATATGACCAAGCAAAAGCTTACCGAATTTCTGTAAACAATTCAGTGTAAATAGTAATCTCCTCAGGAGTGGAATCGTCACCAACGTAAACATTCTTGACCTTTCTAGGAGTACGAGAGATGTTGATCGACGTAGTCGGGGAAATATTAGCCATATTCCCTTCCGCAAAAATATCATGTGACCCTAAAAGAGCCACAGGGTGACCAACCATCTCTGATAGAGTCATCCTAAACTCTTCTTGTTAGGCGAGCTCGAAGTTGGGAAGGAAATAAGAGCGATGGTGCATATCCTCCCAAGGCCTCTCACTACCATACATGGCCTCCAAAATAGCTTCGTTTGAAGGCAAAGTATCATCAAGGCAGTCGTGTGAACAAGACGAGTTGGATGCCCAAACTGGCAGCTTAACGGGATCTTCCTCGACTGTCTGAGAAGAAGAGAGATCCGATTCTACAGTGGCTTGTTGAACATGCTGGAAATCAAGCTCAGCTACAGACAGTGGCATAGAAATCCCGATGTGCGTAATGTCTCCAGACGTGGAACTTGTGGACGGTAAATTCCATGGTTCATTAAAATAGGAAGTCTGGAACGACATATTATGCAAAGGAGGAGACGCATCGTCGGAAATGGTTCCAATAAAATTCACAGGTGTAGGAAAATCATAAGTTCTCATCAATGAAGGGTACATACCAACACCCATGTTCCCAGTTGCCGGGTGAATGAGTAACCTGTGGGACTATGGATCCCGTGGATGCTGTGGAAGGGGAATTAACTAAATCTAGTTGATCGATGGTCACAATCTTGCCTTCGTGAGGAAAGCAGATAACTTTGAATACAGTAGACGCGATAGCCTTCATAGCGTACATCTAATTCCAACCCAGTAAATGGTTGTAGTCGATGGGCGCATCAACCACCTCGACTTCAATAGGCACAGATTTACCTCCCAAGCAGACAACAAGGGAAGGGATAATTCCATGCAGCTTAAATGACCAACCGTTGAATGCAATGAGTGTGGTTCTAGACGTGAGTAGAGGAGGAGAGCCAAGACCTTTCGAACAAGTTAACGACATTACTGACGCGGAAGCACCTTCATCAACCATCATACGTTTGACAAAATTCTGAAGGCACACCACCTAGATTTGAAAAGCCACGTGGTAAGGTAAACGAGGTTGAATGTCAGTAGTGTTGAACTTGATAACACTGGGACTTCCTCTATCCTGAACTCCTAACGCACTCAAAAGGGCATGCTTTTGAGAAGGACATGCCTGCAAAACTTCAAGAGCCGACATGGCACACGGAGTTTGGCCCAAATCTTCCACGATGGAGTAGTTATGGGCGGCTCGAGCATTAGGATTATGCGTAGAGTGCTTAAGAACACCTTTCGGTATCTACGGCATATTAGAGGGCTTCTCTATATGCAAGGAATTATCAGGAGGAGGGAGAGGCTGACTCCCCAAATTAGGTTGTGGTGCATCATAATCGCGTTGACGAGTGGAAACACCAACCTCCGATTGAACCATATTCACACATCCATAACCAATAGTATTGGAAGAAGACGTTGCTGTCTCAATAGGTCCATAACCAGTGGTGGGAGCATTTGAAGCCATGTTTTGATGATGAGGAAGGGGATCCTTTAACACAGTTGGGCTCTGTGCCAAATGCTTCGATGCTTCTTCGATTCGATGACATAAGTGAGTAAGATGATCTTCCCCGCAAAGCTTACAAGGAAACTTCACCTTATGCCTAGGTTTACGGTCCTCACTAACATTTCCGCCTTCCTAAGGAGGGTTGGAATTATCCTTATGAGGGGTATTACGGTTTCTATTGTTGTTCCCATTGTTTCCACCCTTACGGTTGTTTCTCCCCTTTTTCTTACCACTAGGTTTTTGGATACCTGATTGGTTCGTCGATTGCACACTATGTACATCGGACGACGGGGTGGAAGTGGACAAGGTGTGAGCCTGTCCGGGAGTAGACTGGTTTAGCAACAAATTTTGCATTTGATTAGCCACCAGATCTATAGGGCGAGTGCTTGCGGATCCTACAATTCCATCGGCATGTGGTCCAGGAACTGACTGAGGCTCATGGCATGTTCGCGATGCGTCAAGAATAATGTCATACAAAATGCCAGACTGAGAGTATAATAATTCCAACTGTTGGACTTTTAAGATGGCTTGTTCCTCAGTCACAATGCCGGACATCGAAACATCCTTAGCAATGTATGGGAGTAGAGACTTGAGGAACCATTCCAACAGAAACTCTGGAAGAATGTTGGCTTTCACTAACCTCTTCCACCGACGCCACTCTTGAACGTAGTCAAAAATATGCATGGCCTTATTCTGACGGAAGGTTGACAAAAGTTCAGTACCAGGTTCATAGCGAACCGACAACTAGAAATGGTCCAAGAAAACCAAAGCAATCTCATTAAAACCCCTATAAGTGTTTCCAGGCAACTCAACATACCACTTCGTGGCTGCCCCCGTGAGGGTGTGTTGAAATAGTCGTAATCTAACGGAATCGTGATTCAACGAGTTGGAGGAGCACCAAAGGTGAAATGTTGTGACATGATCACCCGAATCCTCACCACCTTTCCCCTCAAACTTAGTTATGTCCGAAGGGAGCTTGGTAGGAATTGGAGGCCAATTAGGGTCGTGACACATCATATCATTCGTGAGCTTGGCGAAAGATACAGAAGGTTCAAACATGCAAGGAACGGGAGCTGCGGTTGGAAAGCTTGATTATAAGCTCTGATAAAAGGTTGGTTGAACGGAACCGAATGATAAGGTGGACCAAAATCTTGACCATGAGCATTAAACTGTTGATAATGAGGACCTGACGGACCATAATCTTGACCATGGCCATAGGGTTGATAACCTCCTCCGACCTGACCCATATGATAGTAAGCAGGTATATAAGTGTTTTGGGCACCATATTGGGGTGGGTTGTACTGGTGGCAAGCATCGATTGTGTTGTAGTAAGGGTTTCCACCATAAGTACGGGGAATGTACATACTATTCGTAGTGGGAACTGAGTTGTAATGACCATAATGGTGAGGTATGCTCCCACCCCCAGCATTAGGATCAGCGTGAGTAGTCATGTGGTGACCATAAGCATGAGATGTATTCCCAACCACAACATTGGTGTTACTCGTAGCAGTGATGGTGGTGTTATGTCCATGTGGATAGGATATACTCCCACCTCCTACATTGGAATTACTAGTGGCAGCAGTGGACGCAAAAGTATGCGGTATATGTCCACCTCTGTGGTTAGGAGGAGCATTAACATTTGCGAAAGTAGTCCTGGGTTGACGAGTAGTGGCATGTGTATTAGGTGGTGGATGGCGAGTCATGTTGCGGACAGTGTTCCTATTAGGTTGGGTAGCCCTAGGAGGCGGTCGCCTTCCAACATTAGCATTGTTAGGAGGAATACGACCGGTCCCCATACTATGTGTGTGAGTGGAAAGCGTGGTGCCCCTGGAGAGGGTATTGCCCCCAGTGGGTGCAGTGTGGCTAACACTATGACTAGTGCCAGCGTGACTACCAAACATAATGGAAGGATCAACTATATTATAATTAGGCATACCAAAAGAGAATGCTGTAGGGTTGACCGTAGGAATAGTGTCGTCATGTAACTCTAGTATCCCATGTATATAATTATGTGGAAACGAAGGATCGAACGGGTCGTCCTCGGGGTGGATCCAGACCAAACAAATTACGTTGAGTCTCAGGTGGATTACCCCCCCATGCCTCACGAGGATTAGGGGTGTCTTAAGTGTGTTTGACTCTACTCGATGGATTCGTAGGTATTTCTTCAGTATTAGAATGTGCAGCAGTCATGACGTCTATGACATATGTCTCGTAAGAATCCAAAGACTCAGAGGGAGCCCACCGGTGTCCCCTAGCCACGCGGCGTGAAATATCGGTAGGTTGTAAACCAGCCAACCGATGGGATCAGCGAAGAGTAGGACTCTGCGCCATGATATCTCCAGAGAGAATATAAAATCAAAACGTCCCTTAAAGGCCAACTATCGATAAAAAAAGTAAATCGAAAGAACACACCTAAAGAAACTACAACCAAGAGCAGACAAACAGAGTGGCTAAATGAGCTCCCGACACTAGAGCTGGTATGTCTCACCTAGGAGATCCTTGAGACTCCCAAACTATAGCCGGAGGTAACATAATCATTTATAGAGACACCCAGGATTCACTGCGTGCAAAGGGCCATAACCCTTGGCAACAAACAACTGTGTTGTCCAATCCCTATCTGACTCGGGACACAAACAGCATAACCGATGCAAGTACCTTATGCAATACCTAGGTAAGGAAACTATGGTCACCGCAATATAACCAATGCTCAGGGGGACAGTCGCGGGTGGGATCCGTCGTATGGGCATGGTAGCTGAACCCGAAACTCAATGAGGGTCAAATCCCCCAAGAGTCCCCAGATACGAACAAATCTTGGAAATATCTCCCACGTTAAGCCAATATCAGAGGGATATCTCTTCAACCAACCTCCCATGACCTCGTGTTTAACTCTAGTTTGAGTAGAGCTTCCTAAGAAAACTGATGTATACCATGGATTCCTCCACTCGCTGGTCAAACACCTAATGTTTTGTCTAGTAGTCTTGGATTTTTAAATCACAATGATCTATTCCAAGACTCTAAACCTATGCTAGTTGGTGTACCCTATAAATAAAATCAGTCTAATCAATTTTAATATTAAGCGTTAATTTTAATGGTTGTGGTTACTCAAGGGATATGGTCGTGAAACTAGTGATGTGTATGACTCAATAGTATGCAAAATTGTCAAATCCTAGACTCATCTATCCAATGAAAACAATGCCACTAGCATGCAAAATCAATCTAACGGTTTCGAAATAAAAATGCAATCCTTTTATATTTTCGATGCACAATCAGAATCTAAATGAAGGCAGAAAGCACTCAATGCAAGATGCAGTACATCAAAGCAAAAAAGAATAAAATATTTTCTCTTATAAGCAAAAGGAAAATGCAAAACTATATGTATATTTTTTGTATTTTTCAATATAAGGGAATGAAAAATGCGAGCAAAATTCTACTATCTAATCACTGATATGCCAAGGAGATCACTAAGACAACCCAGCAGATGCCAAACTGTAAGACTCAGCCAATGGAATGAGCTCAAAAAGAAAAAACCAACAAGGCTATATCCAAAGATGGGTAAAAAACCAACAAGGCTCAACCAAGAGAAAAGAAGAGTTCTGGTCACAACTAAGGCATGGAACAGTCAAGAAACAGGCCAACAAAGGCTTGGGATCATCCAAAGCCAACCCAGCAACAACCAAAAGTTATAAATCCACCAAAGCCGGAGTTGTACGCTACTGTCAAAGGAATAACTGCTAGTACCTCCAAGTAGTAGAGTAAATAGAGGCAGGTGTACGTGGGTAGAGCTAAGCTCACCCGCGGGTAAGGAAAGGAAAATGGGAAAATAAAGAGTCCAATGGCTCAGAAAAAAAACCCGTTTTCTATAGTGTATCTCAACATCCAATTAGTGACACAGAGCTTTGACAAACAACAACTCTAATTAAGGACTAATGCGCAAAAATCCCCCAAAATGGATGTTTTCCCCAGCGGAGTCGCCATTTCTGTATTGGAGAAAACTCCTTATGGCTTGGGGTAGACCACAACAGACAGCTGACTACCAGAAATTGACTCAATTCTTAGTACTATGCTATATAAATGGCAATGCTAAGATAATGAAGAATATAACCAACCTCAATCCAAACGTTTGATGTAGATCCCCGTTGGATCTATTCAATCCGTGCACTTGAATCTGCAATTTAGTCTTGATAGCCAATATACAACAAGTACATATAATAGATAAACGACACTAACATCATCAATAACAACGACCCATGATATTACAAGTAAATGCAACCCAGTGTAGTATAAACAACATTTACAACATTAATGGACGAGAATATGAGTATTTCTATTAATAAACAAGAAGTAGTACAATATGATACGACCTCTTGCCGAAAACCAATCTGAACCAAGATCTAGGTCAATCCACTTGCGCCTCCACCACTTCAATCCTCCATGGAATGGCAAACTCAAACTATGATAGGAGTTTGGAAGGTGAACATAAAGGGTTCACAACTACAAGGATCAATGAGTGTAGACTCGAGATAGGGCAAAAATCCACTAGAGTTCTCTTGCTCTTCTTTCTCCTCCCGTCCATAAGCCGTATGTGCTCAATATATAGTCCTCTCAAAGGTAAGTGAAAGGACACATTGAGGCATTTCTTGGGAAGATGGAGGGTCAAAGGTCACCCCATGACCGCTTTTTGGGAGTAAAAAATAATAAATTAGTTATTTATACCATTTTACATGCTACCCGCGAGATATAGTGATGCAACTTGCGGGTACGCCCACCGTAATGATGCAACAAGCCTACAAGGGAAAAATAGTGTCTAAAGGATATAAAGTGGATCTGAATCAGTAAAATGGATCCTGCAGGCCAAAGAATGCTGAGGCTCACAAGGTGGAAAATAACGTTGTAACAAGATGTAGTTTACTTTCTTTTGTATTTACAATGCCCACCAGATTTAGATAGAAGAAAGTCTAGATACTTGAAATTAAAAGCCCTGAAATATTGTATAGTTGATCAAACTTTATTTTGGAAATACCTTGGAGGCATGATCCTCATATGTGTAAATGAATATGAAGATGAGATGATAATATCATATTTGCATGGAGGGTTTTGTGGAGGACACCATTATTGGAAAGCCAATGCCTTTAAAATTCTGAGAGCATGATACTACTGGCCTTCATTATTTTTTCATGTTTATGATAAAGTTAGAGCATGTATTGAGTGTCAGAAATTTGCATGTAAGAAGAAGCTTCATTATTTCCCCTTGAAACCTATTGCAATATATGCGCCTTTCCAGCAGTGGGGATTAGCTTTCATTGGTGAAATTCATCCACCCTCAAGTGGGTAGCATAAATGGATCTTAACATCTACTGATTTCTTTACCAAATGGGTAGAGGCAATTCTTTCTAGGAATGAAACTGATAAAGTGATCAATAATTTTCCGGAGGAACATATTTTGAGTAGATTTGGTTGTCCTCAAAAAATATTAACAGATAATGCTCTTGCCTTTAATTTTTTTGCTATGGTTCATTTTTGTGAAAGGCATAATATAATGCTCAAGCATTCCACACCTTATTACCCACATAGTAATGGGTTAGTAGAGCCAACCAATAAAATCCTTGTTAATAACATTAAGAAGCAATCATTTATTAACCATGTGATCTACTACATACAATAACATGGGACACTAAGCTAAAATATGCTCTCTGGGAAGACCAGGTAACTACTAAGAAAGCTATTAGCACATCCCCTTTTCAATTAGTTTATGGTATTGATGTTGTTTTTCCAGTTCAATTAGGCTTTCCAGTAATGAAATTCATACAAAATGATATGGAAGAACCTAATGAAATTCATAGAAGAATCTAATAGATAATTAAGGTGTATCCATCAAGAGAATTGATGACATAAAAATCTCAAGTACACAAGGATAAAATCAAGAGAATTGATGACAGAAAAAGCTCAAGCACACGGGGATAAAATAAAGGAAATGTTTGATAGAAAAACCAAAGAAGACAATTTTATTTCAGGAGACTTGGTTCTCAGATGGGATGCAAGGAGGGACAAAAAATAAAAACATGGAAAAATTGACAACTTGTGGTTTGGCCCTTTTAGAATTGCAAAGGTCTTGGGAAATAATACATTTGTTCTACAGAATTTGGAAGGTGAAGAGCTTACAGGCCCAATCAATGGGCGATTCCTCAAATATTTTCATGTTTACTAAGGTCATGGGTGACCTAATTCCATTGTAATTATCAATGAGTCTCCAAGTTTGTTCAATAAATACTCCAGCCCAATGGATCTACAATTACATTATCAGTTTTCAGTTTTGGCAACAACTTCAGTTTTGGCAGGAATAAAATTTTGTTTTGGAAGGCACTTGGTCTGTTGTTATTGGTATCCCACAAGGAGAATGCCACCCCCAGATGGATCCATATGTTAGTCCTAAAACTGTAATACCAAATTTCTTCCTATCCATTTAATTTCCATCTTAGGAGATCCATATTGAGTCTATTTTTATAGTTCAATTGTTAATCCTTAGAATAGTTTTTGGTTTGATTACAATGTATTTTTATTTTAATTGATGGTTTTATCCTAGATCTAATACCCTCAAATAATCTCTCTTGGTAGCTTTCTTCTTTGATTATTATGCAGGTCATTAATATATCTCCAAAATCTAAGTTTCAACTGCCAAATATTAAAGGTTGAAGCCTTTAAAGGTTCCGACAGGGAAATCTCAGACCCTTCTTTGTATATACGCTACCGGAATGACTTGAAATGATAAAGTTGAATTTTCATTGTCATATGAGTGATGATTACACATTGTAATGTTAAAGAGTGATTTTATTATTAAACAATGTGAAATAAATCATTTGTACTCCCTTCATTACTTGATATGATTTTATCCTAGTCCAAAATATTATGACACTTGTCCTGTTTGATTTGTGATTGGTTTTGGGATTGTGAGCCACTGCTCAAGTTTCCATGCAGGATGCTCCAGTTCATTTTCTTAAATGAAGAAACAATTTTCTTAGTTGAGCCTTCTTCAGTTACAATTACCCCGTTCTGTTTTCATAAACTAATATTTTGCAGAGATGAAATGAGGAAGTGGAAAGTTGCATAGGTTTGAACTCGTGAACACAGATTGGGAAAAAGCATTACCTGAATGTGATCAGAATATAAAGGAAGTAGGTTGGTATAATTAATGTGAAAGAATACATGGATATAATATTCAAGTTATACAGAAATTCGCTTTGAGCTTTGATGGTTCAACGGTTTATTTTGAGGGATTCAGGTTTGAAATGTCATGGGACTCCATTGCAGCTACAACTGCTTTACTTGTTGACATAGAAATATGGTTTAAAACAAGCAATTGAGATCGATTATAATCAGTTCCTCAATCCTGAGCATCAAATCCTTGACCAGAGTAAAGGAATTTCAAGGAATTTCCTGAAAGAGGAATGTAAAGATATTTTAGACATTTTACAGCACTACATCACATGTGAAGGAAGATTTGTGATTGTTTTCATCTACCACATGAGGTTCTTGGATCATGTATTAGGCATGAAGAGGATGAATCTTACTTTTTACTTTCTTAAAATATTGACTAAAATGGATAAAAGGGTGTAGATCCATCCATAACATACCATTCATATATTTTTCCTCCATGGCTTAGTAAAGTTGCTTGTTCTTTAGGACTTAAGAAAGAAAAACATGACTTGGTCTCATTTTTTGTTCTAGTCGGGTTTGCAATTTGAAGAGAAGAAATATTTCGGAGACATAAAGGCAAATGTTAATGAATGAATTAAATCTTCTAGGGTTACAGAAGGGAAAATTGAGAAGCATGCTAATAGAGACCAAAAGGAAAAAAGTCTAGAGGAGAAAATTGAACAAGAGGGAAGAAAATCTCATTTTGAGAAAAAGAATGAAACAAAGAATGACTCAAAGTGTACTCAAAACCAAGAACACTCAACCTCTGAAGTCAAGTATGTCATCACAAGGAAAAGATACAGGTATTTTGATACTACCAAACTCATGGAGGAGTTTGCGAATGGAAAATGTTAGGAAACAATGGAGCAAGGTATGTTTTAAAATCTCAATACTATTCTTGAAAATATTAAAGATATTGTTATGCTTGAAATTGGTGGAAGACGGCCCAAAACGAGAGCCACTAATAAATTGAGGTTCAACATGAGAGCTACCATGGACCCCAAATTTAATAGGGATGTTGTGATTAGTATTGAGGATTCCTCTGATGAAGAAGACAAATGATCCCTTACGATTGAAATTCAAATAGCTAAGGCTTTGGAAAACATAGAAAAAGGATTACAGGCTGTTCCATATCTTTATGGAAAATAGTATGAAGAAATTAATGATTTTCAGTTAGAATGGTCTCAAAATGTTGAGAAGGAGGGTGAAACAAGGGATATTTCAAAGAATGTGAAATTTTCAGAAAATGATGTAATTAAATTTGTCATTGATGAATTCATAGATATTCCTCATTATGGTAGTATTCAGATAATCGAAGAGTTGCTTCATAAAAAATTCAGTATTATATAGAAAAGAATAAGGACCTGAGTGAAACTAACATTGCAATTATGCAAACGAATCAACAATTAAGGAAGGATTTACAAGAAACAAATGCAAATTATAATGAATTGTGTAATATATTACAGGAAGCTATGAGGAGGAGGAAAGAGGCACAACATTAGATTAAAGAACTCTCTGAGTAGAACAGAGAAATGCTCAAGAATCTCAGAGCACCGGAAAAATAATGTCTTCGCCTTCAGAAGAAGTCTAAAGCCTTGGATAGAGTGACAGTCTTGGTTGAAGCTACTCGGCATGTTTGATTACGGTAGTGGAAATTTTGGGGATTTCCAAATTTTTGACCCACATATAAGGAGGTTATCAACGAAAATATTAATTATTTACTGGAGGTTGTTTTGACCATAATTCAACATTAAAGAAGCCCAATATTTACTATAGAAGATCCTGAGTGCAGGAGTTTGTTATTTGTGGAGTTAACACGTGTGTTTCCAGGTGTGCTACGAGGTTGCAATAGATGGATACCTGCAAGATAAAATTGAAGACTCTAGATAAGTTAATAATTTGGATCGAATAATTATTCGCATGTGTAATTATTAAATCTAATCTTGTAATTATAAACTATTATATTCGATCCACAATTTTTTTATCTGAAACTTCTAGTAACTAAATGTTATTATAAAATGTAAAGGAGAACATAAGCAAAGGGGTTAGCATGTATGAGGGTCGAGATAGAGTAGTTTGAAAGCCTGTAAACTTATGCTCTGTAAATTTTCCTTTGAAGACTTGTTATTTGGAGATGATATTTTGTATTTCTTTAGCTGGGTTTTGCAATCTTTTAATCTAAATACATCTGTAGTTTAATTTAAATTGTTCTCGGCCTATGGAATCTTTTATAATGAGATGCTTATTATAAATTCCCATGCTCTGAATAGGATCCAAACCTTAGGATATTATATTCTCCTTTCCTAGCTGCAAAATCTCCCCCATAAATACTTTAATGCATATCCTTAATCAAGAAATCAACTTTATGTTCCCGCAGACATTTTAAGGTGAGGCCTTTAGGATTTTTCCAATGAAATTATGTCCCTACAACAAAGTACTTAACAACCTTGAGTTTAAGATGTTTTCTTTGTGACTTCTCGAACCCTTTAGTGCATGTGAAAATTATTAGTAGGTGTACTATGTCTTGGTACCAGTTGGATTGGTGATAGAAGGCCTTGACATAAACCTATTCTTCAATCTCTAGTTCATCCTCCCCATTAATATACATTGTATTGATTCCCGCAACTTGTATCAATTTGGATAATCTATAACCTTTGATTAGTTTAGTAGGCCCTATCACCATATAAAATTATCATATCTTAGTCATCCACTTGCCCCACTTACCACCTACGTATGGCTAACAAAGCATCTCTTTGATTGAAGTGTGAGGAACAAAGGAAATGGTTTGAGCTTGTAAAACATATTCTCTAAAGGAATCAAGGGCTTTGACTAGTGCATAACCCTATTTTTCCATGTTATCTTACTTAATATTTGCATCCTTGAGAGATTTGTTGAAGAAGGATATTGGTTGTTCATACCTATCCTTATTCTTTTTTAGAAAAATGACAGTTATGGTATGTTAAGAGATTAATTAAAGTAAAATTAAATACTCACTGTAGATAGGATTGATTATAAAAAAACCCCTCTTAATGCCCTCTTTATTGCAACAAATGAACTCTTGAACTCATCATCCCAAAAAATATTAGCATAATTTTTTATCATCTTCTTCATATGCTTGGTCACCTTAAAAAAATTAGGGATGAGCCTCCTCAAGAAATTTATTTTCCCAAAGAACGATTATAGGGATTTGTTATTCCTTAGGAAAGTGGTTTTATTGATATCCTCAACCCTTTCAAGATGTATTTTATCTCCCTATGTTGAAAAAATATGGCCCAATAGTTTTGTTGGATCATTTGTTTTTTGAGAGGATAGAAAAAGGCGAAGAAGAAAATAACCAAAGAACGAAGTGTGGGGTAAAGGAGTGGGAGTTGTGAAAAAGGATAACGATCACAACCGTTATAGACCCACCCTCGCAAGTATAAAAGGAAGTGGATGATAACAAAAAGGGGGAGAGAAGAATAAATGAAAAAGATATGTGAACGATTAGAAGCAGAGAAAAGAAACATAAGGAAGAGATATCCAGAACTGCAATAGAGTATAATGTAGTTGGGTTTTATTACATGTTTGCATATGTTGCAATCGGTAATTCCATGATGATTGTAAGGCCATAGAGCCACAATGTAATGGATTTTATCTACTATAATGACGAAGGATTTTTGGGCCCCTCAATTTTCTGTGTTGAATCTGTCTATCTTTGATGTGCTTTCTCTTTAATTGTTATAAGTAATCTACATGTTAATGTTGCAATATCTTAGGATGAATATTATTGTGATATGAATTATAGGAATTGTAAAAAAATATCCTTATAGTTAACCACTCCCCATCCCACACTAGTATTAGTGGTGCTTTGGGTGAGACTTTCTCCTTCAGGGGATTGAAAATACCAACACACTAGACTATAGTGGTGCCTTGTTGGCCTACGCGTATGAACTCGGTCTCAATTTTCTGCCAACAAATGGTTCCATTGCCAAGACCTTATTTTTAATGGGACGTTGTTAATTGTATGGATAAATATGTGATGAAAACATAGATCCAGTTATGGTGGGATAAGAAGCTTGATGATTTTGTAACACAAGAAGTTGAACTATGAAGGTGGGAAGTATGCAAGTTTAGACAATATCTTTTCTTCGGAGGACCACTATTAGATCAATACAAATTTTAGTGGATTGAATTTCCGATAACCCTAGCATAGTGGTTAAAAATACTTGCGCGAGCAATTGAATATCGTAACCAACAAAGAAGGACTCGCGAGTGGATTTAAAGGGATTTGATTAGATTAAATCAACTAGACTCACCCTTGAACAAATCTATCGATTTCTAGGAAGAAAACGCTCTAACTGGTTATATTCTGGAATTTGCAGCCAAAAAAAACCAATTAGCATCTAAGGCCGAGGACGATCTGAGAAGAGGAGAAAGGGGAAAACTATTAAGGGAATTTTTATTGTGGATCAAGAGATGTATGGTTGAAATCAACTTTCTGCCTCTAGAGTGGATTATAATGGAGGAGTAAAACCCTCGCATCCCAGGGGGAGATCTAGGAGATGTTGCGACATTGTAGAAGTAAAATATACTGTCAATGGAGGGGGTTTAAAGTAATGAATTTAGGGATGAAAGAGTATAAATAATGGTGGAATTTCATGAACCATGGTGAAAAGCGCAAATGAGAAAATCATGAAAAAGAAGTGCACAAATAGAGAAAGAGATAAGGAATGCAAATAAGAGTGAATAAAATTAGAATAAGCTACGTTAGATGATGCAGAGAGAGGAGAAGACTAGGTATAGACTAATATAAAGAGGGATAGAGGTTCCAAACATCCCAATAAGAGGAAGCTGGGGAGAAGGTACAAGTGGAAAAAGGGATGATAGAACTCAGTCACCAGAATTAATCCTGGAGACAACTGTGGAACACCAAGAACTATTGGGACCTATGGAAAATGGAATTAACACAAAAAGTGAACCCCCCATTTTCACGAAAGTAGACACTGGAAAATATGGAAATAACACTCGTTTGATCGACCCCTAGGCACATTTGCAAAATTAAAAAAAAAAATCTCAACACGTTGTTTTACAATTTCCTTGGTATAGTCAAATGAGTGGTAGTACAAATAGTCCACAGAGTAGTTCATTAACATGAGGAAGTAGTAGTAGTTCTTAGTAGAATAGAAGTAACATTGCAATGTATCTGGGACCCCAATGGTTTGTATTAAGAGGAACTCCAATTGTGATAATGGAGGTAGTACCAGTAGGACCAATCCTGAAATGTCTAAATTTTGGGGAAGAGGAGGAGAAGATGACACAACTCAAGATTAGTTTCTCTGTGAAGCAATATGGAATGGCAGGGTGAGCCAACAACATCCAAACTGATAGAATTTCAGATGACCCTATGAGGAAGGGATTTGTAGTGGTACATGAGGTTGATTAAAAGGAAGTATCCAAATACATTATCTCTTACTTTAGCAGAGACAAAGAAATTGTTTTGGATGAATTTTCACAACCAAACTCTGAACAACAAGGTGTCTATTGTGAAAAAAAATGCAAAAGGGTGCATCCTTCCACTTGGTAAGGGAATAAGCCTTGTAGGTTGCAGCAAGGCCTCAGTCCTTGGAGCCCCTTGGGGGAATTTGAGTTCTCCAAATGATCCTGCAAGTGGTTATTAGTGGAATTCAAATAAAAGAAAGAAAATTAAATAAAATGTAACAAAAGGAAATGGGGGAAGAATGCAAACTCAACCAACCAAATGTATGCAAAACCACTTTGTATTTTCCAATGCTCAAGTTGTACAACAACTAGGAGGTGTGGGATTCAAGGGAAGACAACAATATCCCTTAGGGAGGTCCTTCTTGTAGAACTTATAGGCTAAGTGGGTGATAGAACAATGGAGAGAAACTATTTCCCCTTGGAGGAAGGTGGCAAGGGAGATTGGAAATGCTTACAAAGCTAGGAAGAGGTGGGATAAGAGGAAGCTCCAACAAAAATACAACATAAATTTGCTCTTATTTATCTTTACAAAATGAATTTTAATGACTTCCTTTATAGGCCAAGAGGTGGTCAAGAAACAACTAGATCCAAATGTGAACAGATGCACTCCATGAACTAGTTCCAAGGTACACCAACGGGGCTATTTAATGCCACCAGGTGTGTGAGGAGCCAAATTCGGATTGTCAGAGGTAATGGGGATTTCAAGAGCCTTCATTGCACCGTGGGAAGTAGGCGGTCCCAATATTTTGATAGTTGCGCGATTATTAAAGGAAAAGCCATGTGAGTATCATGTAGGGATTGAACTAATAACATATGCTATAATGCAAGTTAACAATGGTTCAACTGTGTGACCTTTTCTTTTGACTATTCTTTGGAACTTTTGGAATCATGTTTCCTTTTAGATTTGTTGAGGATGCCTTTGGTGAATTGCATTCTTTATTTTGATGACGCCTTACTGCAAGAATTGTTGAAATGTCACATATGTGCGAGATTTAAGCATTAATAGATGCCCCCTGATGTACGAGGTTCAGAAGGTACTATAGAGATGATAATGCATCTTTGTTCTTGATTTTATCTCTTGTTTTGTAGTGAAAATATTATGTGGACAATAGGGGCCTCCAATAGGGGAAGATTGTTGGTGACGACCGTTGGAGTTGTAATAAAGAATGGTGTTTTATAAAAATGAGGTAGGTATACCCATGCTCATGAAAAGTTGTTAATGTGATTACAACAAAAGAAGACCAAGGGGTCAACTCAAAGATACTATTGGGGCATGGATGAAAGTGGATTCGATCCATGTTAGATTAATTGAACCGAAGACTGTTGTTGAGTGCTGAAGAATCAGGACTGTTAGCGATCATGATAATCCCACTAGGGTGGGGGACCAAAACGGTGGTGAAGTTTCCTGAGGGAAAACTTCACTATTCCAGACAAACTTCTACCATGGTTTCCAAATGTGAACGCTGCTACCTTCAAAAGTATGTTTCCCTTTCATTCAATAGATGTGTTTGCGTCAAGCATAGGGGAAACAACTAAGTTAGGGAGCACTAATGACTCTCCCTATTGAGTTCGAGGTGATCCCTTCTAGTGATTGAAAGGGACCCCGAGGTACAAATGCAACTATTGCAACTCTCGTAATATAGTGATTTGATGTCGGCGAGAGATGAAGTACATGAAAAGAAAAGGGTCTTATCTTGAGAAATGAGATCATTTTGTAACCAACTGTTGGATGGAGAGATTTGACACACGACTGGCTAATAAGAGTGGGGCTCATAACTTCCTTTAATCAATGTAAACATGGGGAGTATGGATGGAAACATTCCTTTCGGAAAGGTACAGAGTGATATAGAGGGAGAAAAATTGCAAATAAAGGGACTTTGAGGGAGACACAATACTGAGAGAAAGAGTGATCGAGAAAACAGGTAATGTTGAGACTCAAATACATCGATCAAAGGAGACCATGGGTTGTTTCCAAAAAGAATAGGGTGTTCCCGCTATTTTATGTGGATTGGGGAACTTGTTTGTACATAAAGAATAATGGGTGGGGTCCCTACAATTTTGGGTGTGTCGGGGGACCAATTTGATGATGAGCAGAGTCCCCACAGTTTTGAGTGGGTTGGGGGATGCTTGCGAAGATGATGTGGGGTTTTTTTGCAAACGTGAAGACGGGTGCCCCATGAATCAATGCCATGTTCATGCGGGAAGAACTGAATATAATTATTTACTTATGAGGGTGCGGTCCCCATTAGTGTCTTTGTGGGTGTGATGATACGCGGAATATTGCTAAGGGCAGAGTGATCGTGGAGGTATGATTGGTCGGTGGCGAATATTGACCGTAACATATGTTGAAGAATCATATGGCATCAACTTATAGAAGTGGGAGAGTAAATGTGCAACTGTAAAATGATGAACTAGGGGTGATATTTTCAATTTGTATGAAATTCCTTGGACTTTTAGGGGTTCGACATCATGGGTGTCAATTTATGAGAAAGTTGGAAATGGTTTTCACACCCATGGGGGAACATTCTATTCACAGTGATGATGTTGATAGCACATCAATACTGGGAATGAGGGCCTTATGGTTTATCAATGGGAATACTGGTAAATGCATTGTAAATGGCAGGTAACAGTGTCTTTATGTCAGTTTTGTGATGATACTTGTGATAAAATCCCGGAACCATTGTTGGGGAACAGAGTCTTATTCTTATAATGAAAAAAAAGAGTCTCCTGCATGTCTTAGTCGTGATCCTGCGCATACACAAGTGTAGTAAAGAACTTGACCAAGGTATTGACAATGCAGAAATAGAAAACCAAAACATGCCACACCTGTGGGGTTCTCGTGAATCAAGGGTAGAAGCATTTAAGGTACAACTCGTTAACAGGGTTGTTGAGGGTGAGACCTTCTATTTCGGTTAATACATATGCCCCTTTGGGGAGACATTATTTAACGACATAAGGTCCTGTCCATTTGGATACAAATTTACCGGGTCCTCATTTGTTGTATTTGAAAGTGTCAGGGGCGAGGATGGGATTTTTGAACCAATCGATATGACTAGGGGGTAGAAAATCCTTTGATTCAATGGTATATTGGTGTTCAATTAACAAGATTTGTGGATCCTTTGTATGGAACACCAATTACTTATGGTGGAAAGCGTCCCATGGGGGTTCATTGGTGTGCATTGCTTCGATTATCTCTTCATCTGTGGAAAAGACATATTCCTCTAGCATGTCTTCATTAAAGGAAAAAGGGGTCTTTCAAATTGGTCTGAAGGGGAACCAAATTGAGATGAAGGATGTCTATATACCCAGAGGTGCTTGGGGGAGGGGGTAGGATATCCTCTTGAGGAAAGGTTAGGGGATCCAAGACCTCTTGGGAGACTGGTTATGGGGGATCAATATCCCTAAGGTGGTTCGACATGTTAGGTATATTGTGGTTGTCATTGTGTCCTGTAGGATCATTTTCCTCTTCAATTACTATTGGTATGGTGGTCCCACAAGTGGTAAGGTTATCAGATAATCCAATTTGGGTTGCGCTCAAGGTGAAAAATGCAGCTACTAGAGGGAATTGGAATGAATGATGAGACATTAACTTGCATGAACCACATGGTAGGGTGACCTAGGTGTGGTTGAGGACGATGGCAGGACTTTGTGGGTGCCAGAGGTAATTTCTAGTCAAGGATGGAGCCTACCCATCGAGGGGAGGTTCTTATAGGGACCATGATTGTAACTATATTGATGGGGACCACTTCTGGTGATGAAGGGGGAGAGGTATCATCCAATGGCTGAGTGAGGTGAATGGTTTCCAAAGAATCTCAAAATCAAGGGAGATCGGGACAATGGTGTGTCTAATGGCCATATTGGGAACATATCGAACATGTGTGATTTGTATGCAATGTATTGGACTTAGGTGTGGGCGATGATGATGTGCCCCTTTCTGCAATCAGTGGAGCATGGGTTATACTAACCAAAGTATTGAGAAAAATTCGGAGCTCTAGTAAGGTGGGAACAGGTTGGTCACATGGCCTTGTTTCCTGCAAAGAGAACATAGTTGAGTGACCCTATGGGTGAGAGTATTTCTTATTACTGGAGATTTTAACCATTGTTGGTTGATGCCCCCTGCTTTAGGCTGAGCGACCTTCGATGAGTCAAGTGTAGGGTTAGGTAAAAGGGGGCCTTTAAACTCAGGTTGCTTAATGCCCACATTAGTGGTCTTAGTGATGATCGATTGTGGTTTAGTTGTTGTTGTCATAGTTTTGACTGTCGGGACATAAGGTGTTACTGACCTAGTAGATGTATAAATTGAAATATAGACAAAATCATAGTGAGCTACTAGTTTAGAGTCCATTTCTGGGTAGGATGGTGTAAGGTACCATACCAGAATACCTAAAGTGAGCTCAGGTAGATTTAATTGAGCCATAACTGGCATCCCTTGTATGCTTGTGGGGGGTAAAATAATGGGACCTGGAATATTGGAGGTACCGATGGACTCAACGTTTGTTTAATGCCATAGCTCAATGGTGGTGTTGATGGTGGTGTTGATGATGGTGTTGAGGTGGAGGTGGGTCCATTTTCAATGATGAAAATTATACACATTAGGCCATCGATGGATGTGGGTATCTCGAGTGGCAAGCCTGAGTACACTCCTAGCAAATTTGAGTCCTTATACATGCTGAGGGAAATATCAACATAGGGGTGTTGGTTTGTGTCAATGATAGTAGGTAGGATATTGTCAGGGTTACTGGTGGTGTTGGGATCATAGTAGTTAAGTTGGTTGAGGGTGAAACTCTTCCCATTTAAGGGAAACATCATGATATAGAAGAACGAGGAGGCAACCACATTCATGGCGTACATATAACTATGCCCCAAGAGGAGGTTGTAGTCGATTTGAGCATCGATTACCTCGATATCGATCATTTACATCTTTCCCCTCGGCTCTATGGGGACATTTTGGTATAATCCTCTCAGTTGGGATGGTATCCCATCACATGTATGCAAGGAAATAAACAAGGGGACCAAATTTGGTGACCCTAATCACTTCCAAACATTAGTGGACATGACACAAGTGGATGCACCTTCATCGATGATACAATGATGAATCATAGTGTTCTCTATTGTGACAGGGACTTGAAAGGCAACTGACAAGGGTAGTTCCAATTCACCTTTGTCAAGATCAAAGTTCATAAGGCGCAAATCAGAAGGATCGATGGCACCGAGTGCATTAAGTAAATCCTTTCATTAGGTAGTGCATGATTGTAGCACCTCTAATGTGGACATGGTTGTAGGGGATTGAGCATAGTCATCCACAATACGATAATTGTGGGTGAATTTCATGGGGGTTATTAGGGTTAAGACGAAGTGGAACCTTGGGAATCTACGAGATTCGTTAGGCACTTGGGAGTGGTATTTTCATAGGGCCCCCAAAGGGATAGGGATTCCTTCCACTTGGGGATATTCAGGCCTATCATAACCTTTGGCTCGAGTCTGAAGATTAGCATCCAATCTGTAGATATTTTGTAAAGAGCCATTTCCAGAGGAGTGAGGATCTTGTTGTTGTGTGATGGCCCCTTGATTGGAAAAGGGTTGTTGTAATTTGGTGAAACAGGGATTCAAAAAATGCAAATTGGTGAATCTTATTTTGGAAAAAAACATGGAGAAATAACCCATGGGCTAAATTTCACCCATAAAATTTTCCTTGGCCATTTGATTCAGCTTCTCAAAAATAAAAATGGAGGATTCATTTCTTTCAAGCCCTCTAAAATGTAAAATAAATTGTACATGATACTGGAATGTCATAACATACCTTCCATAATAACTTATATACTTCTACATGGTGTACAGAAAAACTCTTTGTTTCTCTCGAATCCATGTTTGAATAATTCCTTTACTTCAATCCTAGTTCTTATCCACCAGAAATTGACTATAATCAAATTCCTTGAATGATATGCGTTTGAACCAATGCTCCCCTTCCTATGGGAGTCTTGCGCACCTGGAAATCGATACTTCAGAGACATTTAAATTCAATTTCCCTATCCGTAGTACCTGTCAATTAAAATCGTTGGTGAATGTTCTGGTAGCCTTCATATTATGGCCATGCATTTTATCATGGAGGAGAAGCCATCCTGCTGCTCTAAAATACCCTATGCATATTTGAGGATTTTCTATAAATTATACCATTTGGGCCATGCCTCGGCAATGAGGACCTCTTCATGGTTTTACGACTCTCATCACCCACTGCTTTGGACTTTGAAAGATATGACAATATCAAGTTTCAACAATATGCACTTATCATATGAAAAAGGAAGGGAGAAAAGTATGGAAACATAACCTGATCTTGTAATGATAACGATTGATTATGATTGGATCATATTGGATAGGATAACGCTGCTATGAAGGAATGTGATAATATTATAATGATGGTAATGTTTGTATGGGAAGGGTGATAAAATTTGGGAAAGGTAATTTCCTAATTAGAACATGAATCAGCCACACATTAAAAAACAAGAATTGATATTACCATAATTACCTATGTGCGATGCAAACAACATGCATTAGAAGATCTGTTGACTAATGTCTCGATATTGCTGCCAATAGATTACTTGAAATTGATATTTGATGGGTCGATGATACAATGACACTCTGCATGAATTATTTGGTCTTCGTGGACATGGAATGATCTTATCTTTGAAAAATATTAATGATCTGCCCTTGCATTGCTGGAACCTGTTCTTTTGGAAATTATGTTATGGTATGTTGTTAAGAACTACTTGTGCCAATATGCTTATGTCCCTTTCTTTTGTTTATTTCAATGGAACTTTTACTTCTACTATAATATATCTAGAGTCTTCATCTTGTCACCTCTCTGTGCAGTCTCCTTACACATGAATAAAGTGGGATGATGTCGAATGTGCAAGAAATTCATTGGATTACTGACCCTTAACGAATGTCGTTAACCAATGCGAGGTTTGCCACCAATAATGTCAATGGAAACCAAGGAACCCCTAATGCATCCTAGTGTTAGGATAATTAATACTCCATCCTTGTCCTACTTAGCATTATTTTCTTTATCCTAGTAGTTGATGATGTCACTTTGCCCCTAGTGGTGTGCATATGTCATCTGGGACCCATTAGCCACCTAATTCACCCTTCATGCATAATTTTAGGACCACTAGAGTTGGTTCCCTACATTTTAGGATCCTATTCAGCGATCTGGTTCAGTCCACCTGAGTTAGCTGACTCTTGTGGGGGGTTTATGCTATGATTTCCATTGTTTGTGGCCTCATGCACCCTTTTCTGAGTGATTTGCATGACAAGCTCACTAATGCTCCCCTTTTGGTTAGTTAACTGACTTTGTCTTCAGTTAATTGAGTTTTGGTTCAGTTGAGTTGATTTTGGGTCTTCTAGAGAACTCTAGTGGTGACAATTCCTATGCTAGACTGACTGAGACTTGAATTATCCTAGAATATTTGAATTATCTGTATTTTAACACATTTGTGGACTATACTGATAAATGGATAATGTTACCTATTTCTGCTTCCATCTAAGTTCCAATGCATGATTAGTTTTACTGCTCTTTTCTCTGCAGTTTTCATTGTAATTCACCTTTTCTGCTCATTCTTTCACTGTGAGGTATTCTCAGCTCTATGATCTGCTGTGACTTAGAATTTCACATGGTATAAGAGCTCAAAGAGCGTAGGTTGAGAAGTTTCTTTCAGTAGTGCACCAGAAGCCTTTCGATTTCCACAACAAATCCTGAGCCATTGCATTGAATTCATTGGAGAAATCCACTGAGGTCTAGCCAGGTGTGAAGGATCCAGATAAAAGTTCCTATTGTCCTAAAGAAGTGCTCAGTAGTAGTTTATCTCCAAAATTAATATTTTTGTGTAGGATATTGAATGTTTTCAGTGCAACAGTAGCAACAGTTTTCAATTTGTATTTTCTCCATTAGTTTCAATGGATAATTCGAATGATCCCTTGTCTCCAAGAATCCTGACACCCTTCAATTATCTTTATTGGAGGGTTGATATGCAAGTGGTGTTGTGCAAAAAAAAATTGTACAGGGTCACAATGGGAAAGGAGGTCGAACCTCAAGAACCTGTTGAGAAGGCCAAGTATCTAAACAAATTAGATGAAGCATTTGTTTTCATGTGTATTCATAGTTCCAGAGATTTGTTCTTCCACCTTGATGGATTGAAGACTCCAAGATAGGTTTGGTTGAAGCTTGAGACCCTCTTCGGAAAGCAAGATCATATGAGGGCGCATATTCTGGAGAATGATTTAATTTCTCTTCAACCCATCTGTTTTGAAACCATACATCAATTCTTCTCTAAATTCAAATCCTTGGTCATGCAATGTAAACAATGTGGCATTGCGAAGAAGGATGACCAGCTCGTGCTATCCATTCTAAGCAAGTTTAGTATGGATTTTTCCATTTTTGTTTCTACCTTCCATTTAGGGAGATTTTCAATCCCTGGTTGGAAAATCCCAGCCTTAGATGCATTCACAAAATCTCTCATCCAAGAAAAAGACAAATTGATTCATATGGGCTCCTTGAAAGCCTCTAAAAATCAAGCTCTTATGGCTGGAGATTCAAAAAGTGTGAATGCTAAAGGGAAGAACAAAGGTAAAGAGAAGAAGCAATGTGATACCAAGTAGAATACAAAGTCTAATCCATCGGAAGGAGCCTCCGGCTGCAAGAAGGATAAGCAAAAGGGGTTTGAAAAGACCAAGTGTTCCTATTGAAAGAAAGGAAACCAACCAGAGATATCTTGCATGAAGAAGAATATATATCAAATGACCAAACTCCTTGAATAACACAAAATTTCCCTCCCATAAGGTGCAAGGGAGGTTGATTCTAGAATTGAGACAAATGATCATGAGAGATGCCATGAATTTAAGGTTGGATTCACACAATCACAAGCCTTCCTCATATATTATGGAGCCTCCAACCACATGGTTTCCTCCAAAGAATAATTTTCTTCTCTAGATCTCGATGATGGTTTGAGTATTCACGTGAGAGATAATTCTCAGATATATGTTGAAGGGAAGGGAACAATACAAATAGAGCATGGAAAGTTTATAAATGTTCTATTTGTGCCTTCTTTGAGAAAAAAATTCTTATATGTTTATCGAATGACACACACAGGTTCACCGAAGAAAGTTATTTTTGGACCGAACACAGTTGAGATTGTAGAGATCTCTTCTAGGAAGATTATAGCGAAAGGGTTTTCAAACCATGCCTCAAAGGCATATGAATTCTCTCACTTATTTACATGCTATCTGCCTACTCCATTGGCATATGATGAAGATCAGAATGATGTCTCTTCTGATGATCCAGTTTCAGATTCTGAAGATGAGGACCAAGATATTGATGTTGAGTATGAAGTTCAAGAAGATCCAGATCTAGATACAACACCTGCTCCCAATCCATGGCTAAGGCCAATATGGGCTCAAAAATTCCTTGAATCTAATGGGAACATAGTTGGGGATCCATCTGACCATAGAATAACTAAATATCGGTATCGAGATGCAAACCTTGCACTATGTCATACAGATCCACTTCTCTCATAGAGGTGCTACATGATGGTGGGGTCTGTAAAGATTCAATATGCTAAGACAAAAAATATCAGCATTACATTCCATTTCACAACAATAGCATATACAGGATCACTAAAAGAACAAGCACAGCATAAACACAAGAGACATAGATTTATCCTGCGAAACCCTCATGAGGTAGAAAACCCAGCAAAGCTTCCTCAATATAGATGACCAACAAATACAAAGGTGTAATCCTCAACCATGAGCTCCTTCTCTTCCATAGCATATCTCTCTCTCACTTATGCGCTAATCACAAGTGAGTGAATGTGTGTTAAATGAGGAACACACCTCTATTTATACACAACTCCGACTTGACTTTTAAACAAACTAAGTCGGCCCCAACTTAACCACTTTACATAATGCTGACCGGGACGTCCCCTCTAGGGTGGTCTAATAACCATTTAACCCACATAACACATACAGGGCCGACCCCCACTAGGGAAGTCTAATAACCCAAGTTACCACATTATCCATGGAGGAATAAAACATCTCCAGATATACAATAAGGTCTTCACGGAGGAATGAAACATATTCGGAATAATAAAGTACAAATATAATATTCTTAGAAGTTACAATATTTTAACACTCCCCCTTAACGAGAAGGATATTATAACAACATCTGCAGGAGCAAGGAGTCATCAACTACATGATACATGATACATCTATAAATCATTGGAAGCTTTCTTCATACATCATCAATAACTCAAGCAGTTACTGGAACATCTTCAATACTGGAACATCAACATCTTCAGTACTGAGTCTTCATCTTCTACAGCACTCAAACAACTACAGTAACATCATTATCTGGATCCTCACGATCAACAGCATCGTCATCTAGGTCATCACGATCAACAACATCGTCATCTAGATCATCACGATCAATAGCATCGTCATCTAGATCATCACAATCAACAACATCGTCATCTAGATCATCACGATCAACATCATCGTCATCTAGATCATCACGAACAATAGCATCATCATCTAGATCATCACGATCAACAGCATCGTCATCTAGATCATCACGATCAACAGTATCGTAGCAGCATACCCTACAATACACATGATCCATTTAAGACACCATAGCATGTCTAGGGATGATGCAGTCCACTCGTCAACTTAGACAAAGTCTAGGGACCTCTTTTTCGAAGACATATGTCTACGGATCAATTCAGGGACCGAAGTCCGAGGATGATGCAATCCATTCTCGTCCACTAGGGACCACTTCTTGGAGACATATGTCTACGGTTCAATTCAGGGACCGAAGTCCAGGGATGATGCAATCCCCTCTCGTCCACTAGGGACCACTTCTCGGATACATATGTCTATGGATCAATTCAGGGACCGAAGTCCAGGGATGATGCAATCTCCTCTCGTCCACTGGGGATCACTTCTCGGAGACATTTTTCTACAGATCAATTTAGGGACGGAAGTTCAGGGATGATGAAATCCCCTCTCGTCCACTAGAGACCACTTCTCGAAGACATATGTCTATGGATCAATTCAGGGACTAAAGTCTGGGGATGATGCAATCCCACCATGTACATTTTGAACCAAGGGTTCCAGGATGATGCAATCCCCATCACGTACATTTTGAATTAGCGGTTCTGGGATGATGCAATCCCCATCATGTACATTTTGAATTAGTGGTTCCAGGATGATTTAATCCCCATCACGTACATTTTGAACTAGTGGTTTTGGGATGATGTAATCCCATCACGTACATTTTGAACTAGTGGTTCCGGGATGATGCAATCCCCATCACGTACATTTTGAACTAGTGGTTCTGGGATGATGCAATCCCCATCACGTACATTTTGAACTAAATGTTCAAGGATGATGCAGTCCTATCATGTGCATTTTGAACTAAACATTCAAGGATGATGCAGTCCTATCACGTCCAATGGGGACCACTTTCTCGGAGACATATGTCTATGGATCTCTTTTAGGACATGTGTCCAGGGATGATACAATCCCCCTCGTCCACTAGGGACCATTTCTTGGAGACATATGTCTATGGATCAATTCAGGGACCTAATTCCAAGGATGATACAATCCCTCCTCGTCCACTAGGGACCATGCATCGACCTCATCGTCGTAACCGACAACCTCATCATCGGAATAGGTAACCTAATCATTGATACAAGTATCGACATCAATACAGTATCCACATCATCGACACAAGTATCATCCTCATCGATATAAGTATCCATATCATCGACACAAGTATCCTCATCATCGACCACATCACTCCCCCTTTCGAGGAGGGTCCTTCTGAATGACACCAAGCTTGTCTTGGAAATACTCAATCCTTTACTCGAGACAGAGGTTTGGTCAATACATCAGCAACTTGTTCGTCAGTGCTCACATACTCGAGCTTGATAGCTCCTTTCTGCACCATATCGCGTATATAAAAAATATCGGATCTCTATGTGCTTTGACTTATTATGGAACACTGGATTCTCTGTCATCTTGATACAACTCTGGTTGTCACACAGGATCACAGTGGGGTCCATCTCTAAGTCAAATAATCCTAATAACAACTTCCGAAGCCATACTGCTTCACAACTAGCAGAGCAAGCAGCTATATATTCCGCTTCAGTTGTGATGAGATCCATACTTGATTGCTTCCTTCTAAACTACGAGATCATGGCAGATCCTAGATAATAACATCCACCTGATGTACTCTTCATGTCTGATACACTTCCTGCCCAATCAACATCTGTGTAGCCATACAATTTGAAGTCATGATATCCACGATAACATAGACCAAATTCTATCGTACCCTTTAGGTACCTCATCACATGCTTTGCAGCTATCAGGTGAACTTTTCTAGGTTCCACTAGATATTGACTCAAGGTGTTCACCGCAAAGCATATATCTGGCCTGGTAATCATTAGATAAATTAATGACCCAATAATATTTCTGAACAGAGTCACATCCACTAAGTTTGAGGAGTCATCAGCTAACAGCTTCAAGTTGGAACCCATGAGAGTGGCCATGGTTGTACATTCCAACATATCAAATATTCTCAAGATTTCCACAGCATACTTTCCCTGGTTAAGAAAGATTCCTTCTGAGCCTTGCCATACTTCCAGACCTAGGAATTAATGCATCAATCCAAGATCTTTCATCTCAAATTCTGTAGCTAGCTTCTTCTTCCTTTTCATGATTTGTTTCTCATTCCCTGTCAGAGAGAGATCATCCACATATAATAATAGTATGATAGCTTCACCATCCATAAAGGATCAGCTTTTCAAGAAGCTATCAATTCTCCCTCTATGACTGAACATCATTCACACTCTACATTGAGTGATCTTCTGCATATCTATCTGTGCCATCTCCCTTCAGATGGATCTACTGATATGAGCCTCAAGATCATTCGAACTCTGTGGTGAGTTCCTTCTTGCATCCATCTAAGAGAAGAATGTCATTTGTATATAGACACCATTTTCAACATTGTAGCAAAGGTTGAAACCTGCATCACCCATGGTGATCATTAAACTCATCAAATGACTATCGATCCTGGGTACCTATATGGAGCTTTCTTCAATTGAATCCTGGGATTTTTCTCGATTCACACTTCTTCTTCAATTACACCATTTAAAAGAATGGTCTTATCTAGCAACTTGGAGCAAACATCTCGTCATGATCCTCTTCCTCTTTCTAAGAGAATCTTCTAGCCACGAGCCTTCTATAGTATGTTTGATTTGTGAGTCTTCTCGTTGAACATCCATCACTTGTTCGGTGTTCATCATTCTTCATGATCTTTCCTACAAATCAAATTTAATTACATGATTAGTAATACTTCATAATCATCAAATCATGTTGACATGATGACCTATTATGCATACATATATGATTCACATAGTTACGCAACTATCTTGACCAATACTTTGGCACAACACTTTTCCATATCATGTATGTATACAGTAGCTATCTAGATTCCTTCCATCTCTACCAAAACATACTAACGAGAGCGTGCATAGCTCTCGGCATGTCACCAAAGAGGTTTCATTCTAGACAAGCAACAATGGAATGTTTTCCCAAGTTACCCATCATATGCATATTAGTAGTATATTGTTCAATGCTATATGAATGCTTACACTATGCATGATATAATCTAGGAATACAAATATGCATACAACTATTCAGAGATTCAAATAACAACTCAAATACTTATCTTTTATGTTTGTGTGGTTTCCTCCCGCTTGATCTCTATATGTCTTTTAAACTTCTATTCATTCTATACCACTATGTATGCTTAAGTGTGCACTAGTGTCATCCTCATGATCTCATACACAAACATAAATTCATTAGTATAATCTCAATACTATCAAAACATGATAATCTTAAGTATGTATTGTCATGATCATTTCATACATAGGTATACTTACCTAAGATCCTAACAAAGTAGGATTCTAACTTGATATAGGAAAACATACTTGGATTATCAAACTTGGTTATGTCTTAACATACCCAAACAATATCTTCTTTGTTCTCTTCAATGATTTAGAGACCTTGTGCTAGAACCTGCATATCTCATAGGTTAAGCATAGTAGAACAAAGTCATGCATACCTTGTAAGTAGAGATTCTATGTGATCAAAGATTATGGATGAGTCTTTTGTCTTCATGTCATCATGGTCATAGAACTTGATTTGTCTTTCTTGATGTACATGTATCTTGTTAGAAAACAACATCATCCTGATACAACACCATAGGTGTATTAGTACAATCATATAACCCTAATCAATGAATGTCTTCTATCATTCACATGCATTCATACTTCTAAGATTAATCAAGATTGTACTAACATCAATAATATGAAGACAAACATATCATAAACTTAATCATGAAAATATTTCAACACATACCTGTATCTCCTTAAGTCATACCTATCGAGATTTCTTGTAGTCTTCTTATGTAAGGCCTTAGCGTCATCTCTCCCTGAAATTGGAACTTCTTTACTTATGTAGGTGTCCGATTCTCTTCTAGGATTAACCCAATCCACTTTTATTTACTGAGACTGGATCTGGAGCTGGATTAGGGTTTGTCAGAGAAACCCTAAAAATTCAAATTTTGAATTTCAAGCTTATGAATGGATGGAAAGATGTGGCTTGCTGAGTTGATCAAGCTGGTATACTTCACTTTTGAAAACTACAAAATTTGACCCCTCAAAATTTGCCTTCGAAACTTCTGGATCTTCTAGACAGGATCACAAACTAGGGTTTGATAAAGCCCAGTATTCTTCTCATCCAAAAGGCTCTATATTGTGTTCTAAACTTTGAATTTTCTGAGGAGCTTCCATCCGTGGTCACAGATTTCAAAAATTCCAACTTTTGTAGAAGCCCTAATTTTCCACCTTTTCGATCAAAATCCCGAACTAGGGTTTGATCAAGCCCGACCTTCTTCCCAACCAAAAAAATTCGATCTTGGTCTCTAAATTTTGATTTTGATGAGGATAATTCAGCCTTGGACTCCGATTCCAAAAATTACAACTTTCTCCAAAGCCCTAAATTCCCGTAGTAGTGACAAGCCAAGAATGAAGGTGCTCATAATCCAATTCTGTTTTGACAGAAATATGCACCTGATTGTTTCTGGTGCATATCTGAAATTACAAATCCACAGGGTCTGAACATTCCTCCTATGGTATCCCGACCTGTCATATTTCCAACCCCACAGGTTTGACCTCAATTGGATTCTCTGAGACATATTTATGCCAAGTGTCGCAACGTGACCTGTTTATGGGATAAAACAGGATAGCTAACTTGTACGGCATGCCACATGTCACTGGTTCAACTTAGGCCTTTGAAACCGTTACCTAAGAAACTACAGTCCGTTCTATACCTTTCACATTTTATGAAATTTCATTTGGATCTTCCTAGCCCAAGTTGTGACCTTTTTTCCTAGGTCACCTGTTTATGACTAAGATCTGGAAGAGGCAGAAACCCTAACTTGTACTGATCATAAATCACAAATTCCAACGAATTATAGGTTTTCCTTTGGACACAAGGTACAGGGGGATGTTATCTACGACCTGTAAAGGTTTCTGATCCTGAAACTTCTCCAAAATGGATTCATAGCGAAAGTTCCACGATGATTGGTTTTTTCTATATAAAACCCTAACCTTCAAATTGTCGCAAGTGAAGCAAGTGTCGTAAGTACCATACATTGTCTTCCTTTATGATATCTCTGATACCATGTTAAGATTCAATATGCTAAGACAGAAAATATCAACATTACATTCCATTTCACAACAATAGCATATACAGGATCACTGAAAGAACAACAAGCACATCATAAACACAAGAGACATAGATTTATCCTGGGAAACCCTCATGGGGTAGAAAACCCAGCAAAGCTTCCTCAATATAGATGAATAGAAAATACAAATATGTAATCCTCAACCATGAGCTCCTTCTCCTCCATAGCATATCTCTCTCTCACTTATGCGCTAATCACAAGTGAGTGAATGTGTGTTAAATGAGGAACACACCTCTATTTATACACAACTCCGACTTGACTTTTACACAAACTAGGTTGGCCCCAACTTAACCACTTTACATAATGCTCACTAGGCCGACCCCTCTAGGGTGTTCTAATAACCATTTAACCCACATAACACATACAGGTCCGACCCCCACTAGGGAAGTCTAATAACCCGAATTACCACATTATCCACGGAGGAATAAAACATCTCCAGATATACAATAAGGTCTTCACGGGGGAATGAAACATCTCCGAATTAATAAAGTACAAACATAATATTCTTAGAAGTTACAATATTTTAATAGGGTCTAATCCAAAATATTTCAAAGAGACTTGCCATGATGGATCTACAACCAAGTACAAATCTCGTTTGGTTGACAAAGGGTACTCGAGGGTTCATGATTTGGACTACAATGAGCCATTCACTCCCGTAGCAAAGATGGTTTCTGGAATACTTGTTTTGGAAAATAAATCTTCGACATAGTAAGAGGTACATCAAAGGAGCAGATCCTGATCCAAATCTAGCACTTGCATTACTATCCTACATAGGATAATATTGCCTAAAGTTTTACAAAGTCTTTTACTCACAAATGTTTTGCACATGGGAAGGCTGTTTGAGTTTCCTGTTGTTCATTTTTGAGGGGGGTATTTTTCCCATGAGGTTTTTCCCAATTTCCTTAGTTTCATGAACAGTTCTATTTATCATTTATTTGGTTGTGTGGGTGACCTTTGGTCTTAGTAACTAGGTCCTAGGATGTCCAAGTTTGGATTAATGGGGGTGTTAGGATAATTAATACTCCATCCTTGTCCTACTTAGCATTATTTTCTTTTTCCTAGTAGTTGATGATGTCACTTTCCCCCTAGTGGTGTGTAGATGTCATCTAGAACCCATTATCCACCTAATGCACCCTGCATGCATCATTTCAAGACCACCAGAGTCAGTTCCCTACATTTTAGGAGTCTACTCAGTGATCTGGTTCAGACCATCTGAGTTAGCTGACTCTTGTGGGGGGTTTATGCTCCAATTTCTATTGTTTGTGGACTCATGCACCCTTCTCTGAGAGATTTTCATGAAAAAATCACTAATGTGCCCCTTTTGGTAAGTTAATTGACTGTGTCTTTAGTTAACTGCATTTTGTTTCAGTTGAGTTGAGTTTGGGTCTTCTGGAGCACTCCAATGGTGACAATTCCTATGCTATATTTACTGAGACTCAAATTCTCCCAGGAGATTCAAATTCTATCTATTGTAACATATTTGTGGAATATACCTATTAATGGATATTGTTACACATTTATGCTTCCATCTGAGTTCCAATACATGATTAGTTTTACTGCTCTTTTCTCTGTAGTTTTCACTGTAATTCACCTTTTCTGCTCATTCGTTCACTGTGAGGTATTCTCATCTCTATCATCTAATGTGACTTATAATTTCACACATGTTTGGTGTGAATGAATGAATTGATGTCGAACCCCTTGCAGGATCCAACAGTCAAGAGGAATTGATGCATCCCCACTGCTGTTCACGAGAAGGCCTTCCATTAAGGCATACAGAACTAAAGGCGTCATATAATATCTAGTCTTGGAACCCAGATGATGTGTTGTAGTCAATGGTTCAATACCATTGGATGGAAGTCCTTTATGAATCCTATATCAATCCAGCATGATAAAGAACAACAAATTTATTGAAATTAAAAACATAAATTGGACCGGGAATCCCATTGGCCAAAAGACTGATAATACTCTACTACCCCATGGATTTTTCTCAAGCTCAAGCTAGTCAATGCTTGATGATATTTCATTTTTAGGGAGTTTGAAAATACTTAAGAAAAATTTAGGGGAGGTACCTTTGTCACAATTGATGACCGAGCACAACAAATATTTAATAGTAATCTCGACACAGTTTCTTTTTCGTAAGTAGTCCATTGATGTCGAATAAAGAGATAAACCTACACTCAATAGACATCCTTCTAATGGTTTAATGAGCATCGAAACAAAATAGAGCAAGATCAAAATTTATTAGCTACAAAAATTGCTTTTCATTTATTCAACTGAAATAGAAAAAATTCAAAGAAAAAAAATTGGAACATAAATGTTAGCTTCCTCTCTTACCATCTCCATCTACATTTGCTTTCCTTTACGAATTTTGGCCAAATATTCAAATGTATTTATTACTAGAAATTCCGGTAGTTTTATTACCAATTTTTGTTTGGCTGCAACTACTAGAAAATCCAGAGTTGCTTATTGTTATGTTTCTCACAAATGGAAATTGGGTTCGTCTGATTCTTAGTGAGGATGTTACTACCATCATGATGCATAATCATACCAAGTTTGCGCAAAAAACAATTCGTGGTTTTGAATAAAAACAAAAATTGACTATAGGTGATGGTGGCTCGTTTCTCAAAAAATACAAAATGGTTTGACGTGAAACTTGTAGTATTTGTTCATATTACCTTAGTGCATCTCTCCTCCAAATTTCACAGCATTCTAATTCATAGTATCTGAGATATGGTGAAAACAACTTATGCCTTGTGATTCCGGTAGTAAATTTTAAATCTCATTTAGACAACCATATATTGAAGCATACCTTGGATATGTGCTCTAGCTGTATGAACACCCTTGCATGTATATGTGATGACTAGTGTGATTCATAAAAATATGCATCTGGAATCAAACCTTGAGTGCTGATCTAAGTACTACTTCTAGGATGAATCAGAGGTTGTTGCTTGATATGTTGAATGGAAAGGGGCATCTCCATCTCCCCCACACTCACAAGTTTGCATGTCCTCATTCAAATGAAGCAAGGGAATGAGTATTGTTCATGAAGGATTATGGTGTCCAACAACTACCATGAGTGCCTCACTAAGAGATCCTTTAACTATCCCAAGCTGTGGATTCTAATATAATAACAGTAACGTTGAGATCTGAATCTGATCCATACATCATGCCTCCTGCATCCATTCTTCTTTTGGCATCGATTCCCTTTATATTTTTTGTGAGTACATGGGTGACCTGAATACTAAAGGTTGGTATGATAAGAGCCATAACATGCACCTGCAAGTTCATCTAATTACATGTAGAATATGAGAAACAAATTTCCCTATAGATCTATTTCCTTCTTTGAAAAAGAGCAAGCAGAGATTCCCCTTCTTCAATAGAAGCTCGATTTTGAGCATCAGAATTTTTCAAGCATTGATTCTCATCTTCCATCCTCCATATTTCCTACATTGTAGCATGCACTTGCAAATTGTGTCCAATACATAAATAATCACATCCACATTTTCAATTGAATAGAACTCGAGAAAAACAAAGCAGATTTTAAGATCAAAATATTTGAAATCAGATCGATCTTTAAAAAATAAAATAAAGGACAAACTTGATCTTGTATGTCATTCTACATAAAAATAATATCTCTATTTCATGGTTCTCAATCAGGGTATTTTCTAAGGATTTTAATAGTATACCTAAGTATAGTATTTTAGGTGATTATTTTGGATTGAAAATATCATATATAGAGATAGGTAGGCGAAAATTAAATATGAAACACGCAATTTACTACTCAAAATTGTAAATTTTGGTGAATATTACATTACAAAAAAACATTTTCTATGTATATATAGGTGATATTAGAGTGTAACAATGACCAAATAACATATTTATTTTTTGAAAACAAAACCCCAAAAATAGCCAATTGGTGAAATTTCGCCCCTAAAAATTACCCTAATTCGGTTTTCTCATTAACGACCTTCATGGGGATGCGGTTTGACCGAAGCTTTAACTATGAAACCATGATTTGCTCGTCAAACCTAGAAATGATATGAAACCATATTGGGATACTTGGAAAAGAAATCATGTGGTAGAATCACAATTGGCTTCTCACGAATAATGTAGAGGACTTACTGGAATTTATTGCAGCTACAGGAATATTTTTCAATGTTGATAATAAAATTTAGATTATGCCTCCTTAATTGGATTGACAATGTTTTAGGGGATGGGTTGCAGATCTGATTTGTGAGAAAATATCAACCATAATCAAGATGACACAGTACACACAACATACCGATCTGAAATTTGGATCAGCTATAGCACTTTTAGATTTTGGCTTTGACCATTGGATCCATTGACATGAGAAATGGGCAGGAATATATGGATACAACATATCTAATATAAGGCTACATAAAGTATGTTTCTAGTTATAACCAGTCCTACAAATTCGTTGCTCTAATATGCCAGAAAATTCAACTTTGCTTATATGTCCCCCGCCATTCATGCATATATGCATATTGTTAAAGAGCAAAACTATTCAGATTGTAGAGCAATGAAAGGTTATAAACAGAATATTTCATACTCATAAGCAAACGATCCAAGGAATGAAGACTCATTTTCATGGATTTATTCAACAAAATGAGATGGAGGTGGTATTTGAAGGTGGCCCTTTCTTATTACTAAACTAGGCTGCTAATCTGTGTAGATCTTAAGCTAGCATTTATTAAAACTTATTCATTACCCTACCCTACTTAAGAAAAAGGAAGGCCTCTTCTCCAGTATAGGAGTACTTCTAGGGGAGCCATGTGTGCAACAAGATTAAAAATATACTCATATCCAAATATGAAAAATGTACCTTGATGGTCGTATGAATATGAGAAACTAGCTGATCCACTTGATTTGATGCCAAGAAGTGTTGAAGAAGGAAGCGGTGCTTTGGCTGGATGAATGTCTGGAACCATTCTCCAATGTAGTCACTAGTCCCTTCGTTTTCTTCTTCATTATCACTGGTTTGCAGGTCCTCCTTTTTCATAGCCTATGGATCTTCAATAATCTGGTTCGTGCACAAAGGATCTGAGCAAAAACTACTAAGAGACTATTCAACCTCAAGTTCCCATGCCTCCACTCCATTGAATGTTTTCCATGATTCTTTGATATTCTATTGTTTTTTTTCATAGAATTCTTCTTCTTTAATCACTTCTTGGAGTGCATATATTCTCCTTACTGTTGTCAATATTTTCTCTTCTTGCGAGGCAGATATTTCAATTGTTGTTAGGATTTGAGAATGCTCTTGGAGGAACATCTTCATTTTCACAAAAATTCTCGAGCACGATTGAATTTGATTTGTTGGATGATAGTCCCTGTATTGCACATGGATTAGTGTAGAGGGGTTATTTTTGAATTAAAAACTACAACTCCATGCAAAAAAAAATTCAAAGCAAAGCATGTACTCCATCACCTCATGCCACTAAGATCCTGCTATCACCAAGTTATCTATTGACATGAATCTCTCCCCTTCTTCCATGCATCAAAATAAAATTAAAGAACTAGAAACCAAATTTTACTAATACATCAATTCACCCAGTTCCAACATCTTCTAAATCCAATGAAGTAGTGTACCCATTGAAGTAGGCTACCGCGCAGGTTCTTACCTCTCGTTTTACCAAAATGTCTCCATGTGTTTTAGGATTTGGACAATATGTTAGAAAATATGATCTAATAAAAGAAAGTTTGTAAAACAATAAAGTCCTAACAAGAAATTAAACATCAACTAAAACCTTTTTCTTTGACACCTCCCGGGCAACAGCGCCAAAATGTTGGGAAAAATAATTGCTTTAATTTTACCTTACTTAAATTATCAACCAAGTTCAGTAAAATGATGAGGTGTCATGAAAAATATATGCACAACCAAGTTTAATTGATCACACTTGCTAACCTACTCAACATAAATACCAGATATACTGAATGAATTCACTATGTCTATAACCAAACAATCACACTTCCAAATTTAAATTATCAGCATAAGGTTTGTTCAGTATTCTCACAATGTTCAGGTAGCAATCTTATCTTAATATTTAAAAGATACAAACAACAAGTGAATTGCACTACAAATTTTCAGATAACAATCAACATAATGTATGGAATCACCCAATGTACCCTAACAACTATCTATAGAATCAAAGAGTGATCTTTTACCAACTACTAGAATTGTCAAGATGTCCAAAAAACAATTTATGTTATTTGTTACCAATAAGAGAGATGTTTTAACCACATTGTTCATAAAAGAAAACCATATAGATGAAATATCATAGGTATAGGCCCTGTGTCATCTTTATCACTTATGGACTTCTCAGGTTTACAATCCTTCAAATATTGGAAAACACCAAGTAAAATAGGATCCTTTCAAATACTCAAAAGCATGTAACTACTATGAAATAATCCAAGCATTGGCTAACTATTCTTACTAGTTTCCGACTGAATTCGCAACACCAAACATTCTCTATTAGTTTTCACTATAAAAATAAGAGATTAGTATGCAACATAATTATAAATATGCTAAACACGCTGTATGAGATGAACCTAGAACAAAATTAAAAACATTAACCAAACCTACACTAATTAAACCTATGATCTACCTCTACAAATGCAGATCAGAACAGGGGGGGCTCCTGTATGAGCGCACTGCAGGAAATCATGCTCACAAATGAACCAACAACAAGATGATTGTATTACTAATATTTGTTCGGATATCCACATCATCTTTTTCAGGATCTTGCATGCAATTAGGGTTTGCATGCAAATTTTAGGGTTTGCATGCATTTTGCATGCATCCCAGTCACCAGGTTGATGCCTCCAGCACCTTAGCCACCTTATTCTAGCACCCGGGAGCCACTTACTTCATATTTTTAGCCCTCCTAGTCTAGAAGGCGCCCACTTCTCACCTACTGCCAGAGAAGGGCGCACTTCTTCACCTACCACTGCAGTTCCACTTCAGTTACATTCAGTTAGCTCTGATTCTCCCTGATTTGAGGCTAGTTTCACTCCCGACTGACTGTTTCACTTCCGTTGGACCTCCAGATTGACTAGATGACTTGTTTTGACTTCAGTTAGCCTCCCATGCGCCCCCCACTGAGCCTCCTTCCCTTAATCAGTGCTACACACTTCAGTTACACTTGTTACACTCAGTTAGATTCAGATTGACACCTGGATGATTGGTTCTTGTGCATTGATGAGCACCACCGATTGATGATGAGGACTCCTAGTTGGAGTCAAGCTACTCCATTCAGTGATTCAAATGGCCTACTTAGTCAATTCGAATTTCTCACTCACATTGTCAGATTGTATTGTAATTATTCACCCTTATTGGGATATTGAGCACTACTGCATGTTTTGCACAGTTTTACGACATATTTTCTATGTTCATCTGTTGTGATTGATTTACTTGTTCATTAGATCTGCTGTGACTAATTTTACATGGTATTAGAGCCATTGCAGGGACAAGATCTCTTTTCTACAGATGGTTCTACAAGAAGATTTGAGTGAATTGCTCAAAAATTGCAAAAAGTTTTGGCATGAAATATCTCAAGGGAATTCGCTCCTGTGCATGCAAAGCTTGAAAATACTTCCAATACCACTCCAGACGCTTGAGTTTCCACATAATTCCTGGATCTGATACATTGGACCCATTCAACATTGTTTGATCTCCAATCCCAGGTGTGATGCAACTCTAAAAGGGTGGATTGTTCGACCTCATTGTTCTTGGTTTATTGTGATTTGCAAGTTTATTGTCTCCATCAATTGCATTCGCTACACTGTGCATGCAAGCTCCTCTACATCAGTGTGCACTCGCTCGTAGCAATGGAATACTCTTCTTCAAAGCCTATCCTCACCCCATTCAATTATTTTGATTGGAAAGATGATATGGAGATCATATTATGTTCAAAAGGTTACTACCGAGTCACTCTTGGTCTTGAATTGGAGCCAAACAATCTGTCAGATAGAACCAAACACTACAACAAGCTTGATGAAGCTTATGGTCTTCTTTGTCTCTCCATCTCCAAAGATCTTCACTTCCATCTCAGCGGATTGAAGACTCCAAAAGCTATATGGGAGCAACTTGAAACACTATTTGGCAAGCAGGATGAGCTTAGGGCTTTTCAATTAGAGAATGAATTGATTTCCCTTAGTCCTGAGAATTTCGAGACCATCAATGAATTCTTCACAAAATTCAAGAACTTGAACTTGCAGTTGAAGAACAGTGGAGTTATCAAAGAGGACAAACAATTGATCCTCTCCATTCTAAGCAAGCTTGGTAAATATTATTCGGTATTTGTCTCTACTTTCAATTCCGATCGGCTAACTACCCCGAATTGGAAGATGCCTACCTTGAATGCATTAATTGAGTCCATCACAAAAGAGCATGACAAGTTGATTCAAATGGGGTCCATAAGCTCCAAATATTCAGCCCTATATGTTCAAGGACCCAAGATCCCGAATGGTAAAGGAAAGCAAAAGAAGGAGAAGCCCAAATTCGAGCCTCACAAGCAAAGAGAGAAAGGCAAACAAACGGATGCACCATCCAGTTCGAAGTTCAAGCAGAAGGGCAAAGAAGGTAACCAAAAATCTAAATGTACTTATTGTAACCGTGGCTTTCATCCCGAAAGTTCATGTATGAAGAATACTATAGATCAAATGGCCCTCCTTTTGGAAAAGAACAACATAACCCTTCCTGACGGTGCAAGGAAGAAGGATAGGAATGATGATCATGAAAGAGGACAAGCACTCATGGCAACTGTTTCGAAGCCCACTACTCTCTTGATAGATTCGGGTGCATCGAATCATATGGCTGAAAATATTGATTATTTTTCTTCATTCAATCCAAACAGCTCCATCCCCATCCATTTGGGAGATGACTCAAAAATTTCTTCAAAGGGCAAAGGTACGATTCATGTAGATCATGGAAGCTTTCAGAATGTTCTCTATGTGCCTTCCTTGGCTTCAAATATTCTTTCTGTGTATCAAATGACACACACTGGTGAACCGAAGTAAGTTACATTCAGCCCTAATACAGTTGAAATTTCTGATATCAAAAGTGGAAGACTTGTTGCAGTCGGAAAGGCAAACCACACTGCAAAATGCTATGAGTTTTCACACTTTATTCCGCTTGCAAAGCCCACTGCTCTTCGCACACATGGTAATGAGGTTAGTAGGCTTTGGCATGAAAGATTTGGACATCTTAATTATAAGTATTTTCTGCTGCTATCAAACAAATCCATGGTAGATGGTCTTCCACAACTCCGTTCCTCGAAGGGAATATGCACTGGTTGCATCATTGGGAAGCACCCCAAGCACAGATTCGACCGCGGCAAAGCTAGCAGAGCTTCTACTATTTTGGGGTTGATCCATTCTGATATCAGTGGTCCGCTGCCCCATATGTCATTAAATGGTTCAAGGTATGTTTTGACATTTATTGATGATTTTTCCCGCTTTACATGGGTATTCTTTCTCAAAAACAAGTCAGAAGTGCTTGGAAAATTCAAGGATTTTAAGGCTTCTATTGAGACCGCCACTGAGAGCAAGATCAAAGCTCTTAGATCTGATAATGGTGGATAATATATTAAGTCCGAGTTGCTGCAACTTTGTTCCCAAAGCGGAATTCAGATCCAACATACAGTTCCCTACACACCCCAGCAGAACGGTGTAGCGGAAAGGAAAAACCGGTCACTGAAAGAGATGGCTACATGCATGATTGAATCAAAAGGTTTGGCTGCAAATATTTGGGCTGAAGCAATCAATGTTGCTGCATACATATAGAACCGTGTTCCACATTCATCCGTGAAAGGTATGACTCCTTTCGAAGCATTCTTTGGTCACAAACCGGATGTGTCAAATTTGAGAGTTTTTGGCTCTACTGCATGGGCTAGAATTCCTTCCAAGAAGAGACGAGCTTTGGATCCACAAAGCATCAAGTGAATACTGATAGGATATGGGGAAGAATCAAAAGCATATAAACTCATGGATATCATATCTAAAAAGATATTCATAGAGCGCAGTGTGCAATTTGAAGAACCACTTCAAGAATTGCAACTAGTCGAGGAAGAGACTGCCGATTCACCGCCTTCACCAGAAGAAGATCCGTGCAGCGATAATGAAGGTATAAGTTCTGATATTTCTGATATTTCAGCAGCATATGATGATCATGACATATCATGTTCGGAATCCGACCATTATGATCCTCCTCAGTTACCAAAGTGGGCCCAAAACACTCTCCAATCTGCTGGTTCGAACCTTGGAAATCCTGTTGATCCGAGACGAACAAGAGCAGACTTTCAAAGAGCAGGTATGGCACTTTCTATTGCTGATCCATTACTTCCTGAGATTTTTTATTTGATGGCTGGTTCAGAACCACATCATACTATTCTGCCCACCGAGATCCGAGATGGCAAAGTGCCATGGATGAAGAGTACAGTTCTCTTCAAAAGAACAACACATGGGAGCTAGTTTCTCTTCCACCTGGAAGAAAATTAGTGAAGTGTAAATGGGTCTACCGCACGAAATTTTCTGTTGATGGCTCTATCAGCAAATACAAAGCAAGGTTGGTGGCAAAATGTTTCTCCCAAGTCCAAGGAGTGGACTACACTGAGACCTTTGCACCGGTTGCAAAGATGGATTCCATCCGCCTTGTTTTGGCTATTTCCGCATCCAAGCACTGGGAAGTGCACCACATGGATGTGAAGAGTGCATTTATACATGGAGACCTTGCTGAAAAGGTATATATGCAGCATCCAGAGGGCTACACATCAGATCCATCATTAGTTTGCAGATTGAAGAAATCTTTGTACGGGTTAAAACAGGCCCCAAGAGCTTGGTACGCAAAGATGGACTCCTTCCTTCTTTCTCAGAATTTCCAAAGGTGCAAATCTGATCCGAATGTGTATCTTCAGCGAGTTAAAGGTAATTTGTTGGTTATTGTACTTTATGTTGATGATCTTCTCATTACTAGTAGCACTCTTACTTCAATAAACAAGCTAAAAAATGCCTTAAATGTAGCTTTTGACATGAGCGATTTGGGCTTGCTGAGTCATTTTTTGGGCTTGGAGATAGCTCAAAATTTTGATGGGATCACTATATCTCAGCAAAAATATGCTTCTGACCTGTTATTGAAGTTTAATATGGATGAATGTAAGGCAGCCCCATTCCCATTCCTCTTAGGAATCAGTCTTGAGGAGGGAGATTCTACACCGCTTGCAGATTGCAATATGTATCGACAGTTGATTGGTTCACTACTTTATTTGACACACTCAAGGCCTGATATTTCATATGCTGTGAGTGCCGTGTCAATATATATGCAACAGCCATATGAGCTTCATTGGCGAGCAGCCAAGCGGATCTTGCAGTATGTGCAAGGTACGAGACAGTTTGGCATACATTATGCTGCAAATTCTGAGCTTGATTTCATTGGTTTTACTGATTCAGATTGGGCAGGTGATAGAATTGATCGGAAGTCCACTTCCGGTTATGTTTTCATGATTGGTCATGGTGCTATTTGCTGGTCCAACAAAAAGCAAGCAGCCATTGCACTTTCTTCAGCAGAGGCAGAGTATCGAGGGGAAGTCAATGCCTGCATTCAGGCAGTTTGGTTGCAGGGTATTCTTTCCGAGTTTGGTTTTGGTGGCACTACTTCGACTGTCCTATTTTGTGACAATCAAAGTGCTATCAAGATCTCCACAGATCCAGCTCAGCGGTAGAGGACCAAACACATTGAGATTCATATGCATTACATTCGACAGTTGGTGCATGACCGCACCATCATTCTGCAATATTGCCCTACTGATGAGCAAATTGCAGACATCTTCACCAAGAGCTTCACTGAGAAGAAGTTCTCTTACCTCCGTTCACTGTTGGGGGTGAGTTCCATCATGGTGGAGACAGATTGATCCATTATTATGCTTTAGCTTGAGGGGGGGCTTTCCCCACTAGGTTTTCCCTCTTTCCTCACTTAGTTTATTTTCAGCATTTTTTGGATTATTGTATTGGGGTGACCTTTGGTCTTAGTTAGTAGGGCCCCACATTATTTTTTGCACATCATAGTCTAGCTTGAGGGGGGGTGTTCGGATATCCACATCATCTTTTTCAGGATCTTGCATGCAATTAGGGTTTGCATGCAAATTCTAGGGTTTGCATGCATCCCAGTCACCAGGTTGATGCCTCCAACACCTTAGCCACCTTATTCTAGCACCCGGGAGCCACTTACTTCAAAATTTTAGCCCTCCTAGTCTGGAAGGCGCCCACCTCTCACCTACTTCCAGAGAAGGGCGCACTTCTTCACCTACCACTGCGGTTCCACTTCAGTTATATTCAGTTAGCTCCGATTCTCCCTGATTTGAGGCTAGTTTCACTCTCGACTGACCGTTTCACTTCCGTTAGACCTCCAGATTGACTAGATGACTTGTTCTGACTTCAGTTAGCCTCCCATGTGCCCCCCACTGAGCCTCCTTCCCTTAATCAGTGCTACACACTTCAGTTACACTTGTTACACTCAGTTAGACTCAGATTGACACCTGGATGACTGGTTCTTGTGCATTGATGAGCACCACTGATTGATGATGAGGACTCCTAGTTGGAGTCAAGCTACTCCATTCAGTGATTCGAATGGCCTACTTAGTCAATTCGAATTGCTCACTCACATTGTCAGATTGTATTGTAATTATTCACCCTTATTGGGATATTGAGCACTGCTGCATGTTTTGCACAGTTTTACACCATATTTTCTATGTTCATCTGTTGTGATTGATTTACTTGTTCATTAGATCTGCTGTGACTAATTTTACAATATTGTCATTACAGAATTCCCAGTTCTGGCTCTCCCCCCTCACAACGATCAAAATATTGTGTCATATAATAACTGATTACAAAGCATGGATCCAAAATGCATGGATTTCCCAAGTCTAAAGATAGATATGCAATGTCATATATAGAAATATTGAATTATTGTGACACTAAAATAATGATTTCATGACTTGGAAACATGAAATCGTGGTTGGGAATCCAAATCAGATATAGTTCCACTTGGTGTTGACCATAGAATTGACCAAAGAATTCTAGATCAAATTATGATAGGTGTTTCAGTAGTAAAAACATGTATTTCGAAATTCATGTAGCTTACTTCCAGTAGCACGTGTCTTTGCAATTCTGGTAGTCGACAATTTCTTCCGCAATTCTAGTAACCAGTAGTTTATGCAGTTCTAGTAACTAGTAATCTACTGAGTTCTAATAATAGAGTCTTCTATGTAGTTCCAATAATACAACATATCCAATAACTTGAGAGCATCCAGTCATAATTGAGCTCTTGTAGAATATAAATAGTGGCTACAAAATCCAGAGATGACTAGCTAAAACCAATCTTATTCTAAAATGTGTACCAAAGCACAAAAAACCATAAATACCTTATTTAGATTGATGGTGCTTAGATTGTGAAAATGGTAAATATAATAAGAAAATGGAAGGAAAGTGACGGGTAAAATGGATAAATATAAGTACTAAGGATTTGTCTAGCAAGTACAAAATTGATACCTTACAAAGTAATCAAGATCATGGGTGGAAGGAATCCATTACCATCATTTCTAGGAATTGAATGGGCTTATGAGAACCATGGGATAATTGATTTGAAAAATAGAACGATGACTTTTGAGGATGATGGCATGAAGGTAACACAACCTCTTGATCCACACCAAGGGCCATGATACACATAAACAATCCAAGAAAATATGGAACAGGATTGCATGGACGAAATTTATTCCTTAACTATGGGAAGGAGACATGACTATGTGAACCCAACTATAGAAGGCTCATTAAGCTAGATAATTATCCAGTTGTTTGATAGTGACTCCGAAGAATCCTAGGACAATTGGAAAAATGGGCATCATGATCTCTCATCCAAGCATTGCGCAATGGTGAAATCAACTCAATGGATCATAATAGATCCAAGTGAACCACAAGCGTACAATGATACCAATGGATTAGACACATTCCTGAAGAATATGGACTCCTCAATGGAGGAATAATACTATGTGGATTTCTTGGATACAACAATTAAAGGGACCCCCACAAGATGGTGGTAAATGCACAAATATGATATACTTGATTGGGACACAACCCAACTAACTTTGATGATCAAGTTCAAGCCATATACACATGTTAATATGGTGAATGAATTCTATATGGGAGATACCAATCCCTACAAGAAGATTGAACTGTGTGAGCACCGGGGGGATATAGGTGGATTAAATCTAGATTTTTGGATTCATAAATTATTTCATGAGCTCGACCCTATCCCGAATGCTTGGTATCTACACGAAGAAACAAGGATCCGTATACCAACTATTGGAAGAAGCCATGTGCAATGTTTTTTCAATATTTCTCATACTCTAAAACTAGTGACACAGTGACAGAAGCATTAAAAGCCATCAAAATATATTTATTTAATGATCATTTTAGGAATGTGGGACAATCATATGTCTATATTGCACATAAGCAATTGGCAAGATTTCAATTTGTGATCCCTAAAATGATACCACCTCTATGTTCCACAAAGGTAGAACAAGAAAATTTAAAAGTAGATGATCTGGAATAGTTGCGACACTTAACTTTCAAGGAGTCGGAAAGATATCGAGAATTCAGGAATAAAAAATTGAAGGTGCCATAGAAATCTATACACAACCTTTGAAGTTAAATAAAATCATCATTGGTACTAAGACAAACCGAAAATGGCAGCCATTGGGGATTACTCGAACGAACAAATAGTGTATGAGGTCGCATCACTATTAAAAGAGTGTGATGACCTATTTCCACAAATATTTATATAACTAAAAGGGATTCGCGGAGACTTAGGCGAGATGAAGAATACACTAAAACCTTATGCCAACTTATGAAGCACCACCCATATAGAATGAACCCCCGGGTGAAACAAAAGGTAAAGAAATATATTGATTGCATACTAAGTGCGAGATTGATTTTTCCAGTAGATGAATCAGAGTGGATAAAATCCATTGTGATATAGATCAATAAAGATACAAAGGAAATCCAAGTTTGTGTTGACTATCATGGCCCGCATCTTGCTTGTGTTCATGAACCATTCCTGACACCATTCAGTGACGAAGTGTTAGACCAAGTGGAAGGGAATGAGGCATGCTCCTTCACTAATGGATTATCAGGATACCATCAAGTTAGGATCACTTAATAATATAAGATGAATACCAAATTCACTACATAATGGATATCCTTTGCTTATAATGTGATTCCATTTAGATTGAAAAATACACCAGCCATTTTCTCAAGGATAGTGATCGCAAGTTTATGTGAATTCCTTCATAAGTTCTTGTAAGTATATCTGGATGACTAGACAGTCTATAGCATGCTCAAAGACCATATTGCACTCCTTCAAATCATGATCGTTGCAGACAAAGGGGGATTTCCCCAAATTTTTGGAAGTGAATATTTTGTGTACCTTTTGGCAATTTATTAGGACATATAGTTTACAAAGATGGAGTATTGGTAGATCCTATGAAAATTGTAGCAATTGTGAATTTGCAAACACCTATGTTAGTAAAATAGTTGAGATATACGTTGGGTCATACTGGGTACTATAGAAGGTTCATCCACAACTATGTTTCCATCACTGACCTTTGGCTCAATTGTTGAAAAAAGATGAAACTTTCAGATGGAACAAAGACTAAGAAAAAGCCTTCACCACAATAAAAGAGATAATGATAAATGCCCCGATCCTAAAATTTACTAATTGGAATAAGGAGTTCCATGTTCATGTTGATGCATCAAGAATCTCTCCTGGCACTATATTGTCCCATCCAAGAGAAGGAGATATGGATAATCAGATTATTTTTCCATTAGAACATTGTCATAAGCAGAGAGCAACTACACAACAACAGAGAGAGAAGGATTAGCTATTATTTATGCATTGCAAAATTTTTGCCGCTACTTATTTGGGGGGGACTTTAATTTTTTCATGTATCACTTAGCTCCAAAGTATTTAGTAATCAAGATAGTTCTATAATTTCGAATCTATAGGTGGCTACTTTTGTTCTAGGAATTCTCCTTTGAATTCATAGTCAAGCTTGGTGTTGGCCCGGTTTTGCAACCAGGCTTAGTGCTATGGGCACCTGCTAACTAGTAGCAGCAGTTTCAATAGAAATAAAAACAATAAACTAAATAAACAATACTATTCATGGATCTAAGCAAGAATCTAAGCAAATAATGTAAACATTTCAAAATCAAGAACAAGAAACATAAGAAATAATTTTTTGTATTGAAAAATGGGGGGCAAGCAAGTGCTTGCGATATTACCTTCAATGGTGAAGGTTGATGTTGAGCAACTCCCAAGATGAGTAGCTCCAAACTCCAAGAGGTCTCCTTCTCCAAGGTTGCTTCAATGGCTAAAAATGCTCAGGGGAGATTTCAGCAGCATAAGGATGAGATAATGGATGGATGTGAAATGAGGAGCCCCTACCACCTTTTTATAGGTTTTGGTGGTGGGAAATACCATTTGTGGTTTTGTGGAAACCAAATGGTATTGACCAACATGGTTTAGGTACTTTTCCCTCCTTTTTCTTTTTTGAATAAAAATAATATTTTAATTCCCTTTTTAATATTTTTGGGAATTTGGACCCTTTTTGAGGGTTTTTTATGATTTTCTTGGAAAAATAATCTTTTTTAATGGAAAAAGGGGTGTACTAAGGTCTTTTGGTGACCTTTTGTTGGTTTCAGAGGCTCAGATGGTGGAAAAGTGGACAAATGGGTCATGTGAGTAAGGGAATGAGCTAGTGAGCACTTTTTAGGTGTTAACAGATTGCCCCCTGATGTGTGAGGGCAGGAGCTCATCGTATGGCCGATAGACATCATAGTTCTTTTGTCCTTTTTTCTGGGGTTTAGGGGAGAGAAGAGACCGGTTGGAGACTGGAGCCACGGCCCTTGGAAGCTGCAAAAACAAAAAATATTACATGGCCTCAATATGAATGAGGTATAATCTCTGATAAAGGACGAGGCGGGCACTCCCATGCTCGTATCAAGACATATACAAAACAATTAGTCCCAAGAAGGGGGATCTAATACGTAAAGAAATATAGTGGTACATCATAATGATCCAGAGGGAACATTATTGTGGGATATACTCATGATCATGGTTGATCTCAATAACTGATACACTGGAATAACTGTTGAACTGCTCAAACTGAAGGTGTTCAACATCTGTATGGACTCAATGACTGTGAGCCATCTCTGGGAAGTATTTGTATCTGTATACTCGAGGGAGTATGAAACAGGGGTAAATCTGAATACTGTCGCTATGCGCAACCCGGATATCCATAGAAAAAAGTGTAACTGGTGTGATCCATAGGAAGACTCTCAAATGTGGAGGAGTCAGGAGGTATCCGGGGTCTTCGACTAATAACTGAACGGACCAATACCCTGTGCGAGTCTCAACGATGCGATCGAGGTGTTGAAGTCGAGCATGTGAGAAACAACCATTTGGAGAGGCACTGAGGATTCCTCTCGAAATGATTCGTAGGCACTCATCATAATTGGTAATGAGTCCAAGACACAGGGACTTCTAGGTCTATCCTCTGGAATCAATGTGGTTGTCGTCGACAGAGGGAGACCGGAAAATAACAAGGCAATGATGTTTCCTTAATAGGAGCTCGAGGTGTAGAACTGAAGTGATGTAGTACTGCTGGTAGGACTGACATACTTGTGGGGATGGGAAATAACTGGGTCAAAAAATGGGTAGACTCAAACTTCCTTTGTTCAGAGTATGATGACATGGTTGGCCTGGCAGCGTAGGGAACTAACTTGTAGGTGTGGGGATCATCTTTTAGGGACTGAAGGGTATGTACTGAATCTGGGGGGGTGTAGCTGATGGTAGTTGTCGAGGGAGTTTCAGGGTGACATACTGCAGAATACTCTGAACAAAGGTGACCAAAATGGGGAAGCTGCTATGTGAGTAGACATGATGTGTTGTAGCGCCAAGAGGCACCATTGATTCCTTCTTCGTGGTTTTAATGAGCTCCAAGAAGGGATAAAAGTATGCTCTGAAATGGTACAGTCCTGTGGATTTTGTGATATTGTACCATATGTTGTTTGATTTATCATTGATGATTTTTTGTATAGTATCTGATGGCTTACTTGCTTTGTGCAGATGTGGGTCCAGTGGCACCACCTGACTATGTGCCTCGGCAGGGGCGGGCGATGGTGGTCGCTCATCCACCTGTACCTGTACCTCCTCCGCGTGGTGGAAGATATGCAGCTCGTGGGCGAGGGGTCGGCCCTGATGGTGACGCCATAGATGGTGTCCGACGTACTTTTGCCCGGATTCTAGCTGGGTTCCCCGAGGATGGTTGGAGGGACCTGGATCGGGATGTTTTGCAGGGATGTCTTGGTGCGCCGCCTGAGTGGCAGTCGCTCCTGTTTAGGACAGCGGTGCTTGCGGCGAGGCACGGGGATGGTGGACGGGGTGCTCTGGCAGGGCCGGCTCAGGGGAGGATACGTTTGAGGGACGATCCAGCGGGGCCAGCAGAGCGGCGAGTTCGGGGTCGTTATGACCCGGCGGGGCCGGCGGTGGAGGAGCCGGAGGATCCTAGGGATCCAGATGAGTAGATGACATTGTACTTGCCCCCAAATGCTCATGAGCATTGGGGAAGCATTTTTTGTATGACAGATGTATTTTTTGTATATCGAGTGCTGAGGGCACTTATGACATGTTGACTATTTGATTTGTATATATATGTGGATATATATTTTAGATATATTGTCGTGTATGCACGTGGATGCACATTTGTCTTTTGTATATGCCCGTGGAGGCACATGTTATGCACATGGATGCATTATTTGGTTTGTTTGTTTTATGCCCGTGGAGGCACATGTTATGCACGTGGATGCAATACTGGTTTTATTATATGCCCGTGGAGGCACATGTTTTGCACATGGATGCATTTTTCGTTTATGGATATGACATGATGTGATTGGTGTGCTAGTCGAGGACACTGTTGGCCATATTATCTGCTACACTATTGAGGTGTCTTGGGACATGTGTGAATGTAATGGATTCAAACTGTCTAACCATTTGTTTAGTGCGCAGGAATTTTCTGAAAAGACAGGGATCGCGTACCTGGTAATCATTGTTGAGCTGGGAAACTAGGAGCTGTGAGTCCAAGAAAACGTTGAGGTGACGTATGCTCATCTGGAGAGCAGCGGCCAGGAGACCGGTCACGGCATCGTATTCAGCTTGATTATTGGTGGCGGCACCTAAACATACTCCATCAATGTGAATTAACTCATGTGAAGGGGAGTATATTACCCAAGCTGCGGAGGCGAGATTGGGAGACCAACGGCTTGCACCATCAGCGAAACCGACATGGCAGAGTGGAAGAGGCTCCATCTGTGGTCATGCAGAGAAAAACAAATATTTAGGTTTTTTGAAAATTTTTTGTGAACGAAAAATGTATGCCTATACTAAAATGGACGATGGTGTCCATTAGATTTTCTATGGGTAAAATCGTTTAAGGTATAACCCGTTGCGTGGGTTGCGCAGGGTGTTGCCTTCTGAATCGGTCAGAATGTATGCCCCCTGCCCGAGGCAGGTGTGTATGATGTAGGGGCCTTGCCACATAGACACGAACTTTCCCTTTCCGGTTTTATCATGAGCTTGATCGTAAGCGAGGACAAGGTCTCCCTCCGAAAAGGTTCTTGGGTGGACGCGTTTGTCGTAACTTAGTTTCGATCGTTGTTTAGCATCTTCCATGTTTTGAATGGCTGTGCGCCGATCTTCATCGGCCTGCTCTAGGAGCAGTAAACGTTGCTCGATCGGGGAAGTGTCCGGTAGGAGCTCAACGGAGATATGTAAGGCTGGGATCTGGCACTCAATAGGGAGGACGGATTCAACACCGTGAACTAAATGGAAAGGGGTAAAACCGGTGGCGGTTTTGGTTGATGTGCGGTAGGCCCAGAGTGCCGGGAAAAGCATGTGATTCCAATTGGATTTGTGCTTGTCTACAGTGCGTTGGAGAATGGTCTTCAAAATTTTATTGATCGCTTCGACTTGGCCGTTTCCTTGGGGATAGTAAGCGGAAGAGAAATGGTGTTCAAATTTCAACATGGTTGATAATTCTTTCCAGACGGCATCTTCGAAGTGAGAGCCGTGGTCTGAGACTAGTTGCTTGGGCACTCCGAAACGAGTGATAACATGGTTGAAGAAAAACGGTGCTGCAGTGTCGGCCTTGCAATTGTAGGTCGGCATGGCTTCTGCCCACTTGGTGAAATAATCTACAGCCACAATGATGTGTTTGTGACCGCCAGCTGACGGGGGGTTGCAGTCGAGGAAGTCGATGGCCCATTTGCAGAATGGTCCAACAGTGACGACTGGATGAAGGGGGGCGGGGGGGGTTCTTGCTTTGGGGGCAAATAGTTGGCAGTTCTGGCAATGCTTGACTGCGGTGATGCAATCAGTAAACAATGATGGCCAAAAATAACCGGCCCGAATGATTTTCTGGGCGGTAGCCATACCGGAGAAATGGCCTCCACAGGCACCGCTATGACAATCATTGAGGACTTGTTCTGCCTCACTATGGGATAGGCAGCGGCGTAAGATAGTATCAATGCCGCTTCGGTAAAGTACATCCCCAATCAGTAGGTATCGGGGGGCGTGGTGTCGTATGCGACGGCGGCCATCACGATCGATGTGTGGTCGGAATTTTTGCGTACGAAGGTAAGTCAATATGTCTCCATACCAAGGGTCGTCAGACGAAATGATGAAGATATGCTCGTCAATCAGGTCCGTTTGGATAACGGGTGATGTTGAGGAGGATGGGAGGTCCGTGATGAGGTGAGCTAGCGCGAGGGCTTTGGTGCTTTTGGGAGTTTTGAAAGTGAGGTCATATTCCTGGAGGATAATGACCCATTTAGCAACACGACCTTGTAGGAGCCGCCGGGTGAGGAGGTAGACCATGGGGTTGGAGTCGGTGACAACCGTGGTATGACTAAGCAAAATATAGTGTCGCAGTTTTTGTACGGAAAAGACTACAGCTAGGGCTAATCTTTCCTCGTATGGGTAACGTAGAGGTGGGCCAGACAAGGTCTGACTGACGTAATAGATCACATGCTCCTGGTGGGAAGCATCTTCTTGGACCAAAACTCCGGACACAGAATATTCAGATGCCGAGACATACAGGGTGAAGTCTTTAGAGAAATCCGGTGGGGATATCAAGGGGGCTTGTGTGAGAGCTCTCTTGAGGGCATCGAATGCCGTGTCTGCTTGCTCATCCCAAACAAAGGGTATGTGGGTACGAAGTAAGCGTAAAAATCCATGGACTTTGGTAGCGTAATCAGGAACAAAGCGCCTAAGAAAATTGGACCGCCCTTGCAAGCTCTGAAGCTGCCGAAGCGTGCGAGGAGGGGGAAGTTCTAAGATGGCTTTGACTTTCAGGGGATCGACAGTGATTCCGTCTTGGGAAACAATGAAACCCAACAACCGGCCCGCCGGGACGCAAAAGACACACTTGTGTGGGTTCAAGCGGATTTTATACTTGCGACAACGCAGGAAAACTTGCCGGAGGTCGTTAAGGTGGTCTGATCGTTTTCGGGAACGAGCTGTGAGGTCGTCGAGATAGACTCGCAAGATATGGACCAAGTTGTGAAAGCAATAGGTCATGGCTCGCTGGAAAGTGGCACCAGCATTTTTAAGGCCAAATGGCATGACGCGATAGGCAAAGGTGCCCCATGGGGTGGTAAAGGCAGTCTTGTACTGATCCTCCTTGCGGATGTGAATCTGGTTATATCCGGAAAACCCGTCCATGAAGGATAGGACCTCATGGCCCGCACACTCATCAATGAGTTGGTCAATGAATGGCGTGGGGAAATTGTCTTTTGGACAAGCGTGGTTTAGATCGCGGAAGTCAGTGCATACTCTAAGGGTGCCTTGCTTTTTGTTGACAGGAACGGGGTTCGACACCCAGGTGGTGTACGGAATAGGGTAGATGAACCCTGCTTTTCGAAGTTTCTCGACCTCAGCCTTAACAGCGGGGAGCTTGGAAGGGTGAATAGGTTGCTGTTTCTGACGAACAGGGGGTACTTCCGGCCATGTATCGATGTGGTGTTCAATAATGGCGGGGTCGAGACTAGGCATCTCGGTATAGGACCAGGCAAAGACATCTCGGAACTCTTGAAAGAGTTTTTTGTATTCCTGAGTTTCTGCTTGAGTGCAAGATGCGCCCAGCGAGATGAGCTCAGGTTTCCCTGGTGTTGTGGAAATGTCTATCTGTATAGTGGGGGAAATGTTTGACATGTTCCCTTCTTCAAAGGCATCCGGTGCTGGGATGGGGTCCTTTAACCAATCGACTTTGGTGGGTATGAAGTCTTTCGACTCGATCGATAGCTGGTTGGATGCGGTGGAGGTAGATGCTTCCGGGAGGAAGTACGAGCGATGATGCATATCATCCCATGGGTAGTCGGGTGCAGTGAGTGTCTCCAAAATTTGCTCATCAGTATTGAAGTAGTCAGACCATAAATCAAGGGGTTCTGGTTTGAAAGTTGTTGAAATCATATATATCGTATTGACTTCTTCCGACGAGGATGATGGCGGGGGGTGGATCTCCTCGATGAGGGGAGGAGATATCTCTAAGTCGACGTTGTTTAACTCGTACAACGCTGCTCTATAGTCAGGTAGATCAGGACAATGGTGAGAGTAGTGGCCGTAAACACTGCATATAGCACAAGGATGGTTGGTGCGCAGTGATTTGTCGCGAGGCTGTAGAGGTGGCTCTAATCTGACTACTGGGATGGTGATGTCATCGTCCAACATATTCATATGCTCTTGGAGTGCCGGTAAGTGTGGGCATTGATGAGTTGGATGGCCTATCTCATCGCATAATGAGCATTTGGGGGGAGCTTGAAACACTGGTGGGGGTTTAACTGCCTTAGGAGGTGGTATAGCAGTGTACGGTTTTGGACCTCTGCCCCCAGTGGGCTTAGCAAGGAGAGGGGGATTTGTTGACGTCGAAGCAATCATGAGACCAGGAGGAGGTTTCGTTGACGACGAAGGGATTGCGACGCCAGGAGGAGGTTGATTTGAGGTAACAATAGGTTGTACCGGTTGGAGGATGACGTTTGGTGTCGGCGGTGGAACGGGAGGTGAAATATACCACACGGGTAATCCCAATGTTAAACCGGGTAGACTAAGGGTAGCCATAACCGGGGCGCTCACTACACCCGAAGGAGGGAATAGAAAGGGGATGGTGTGGATGGGTGTAACACCGATGTGACTCGGTACCAATGGTGGTTGACTACCGGGTGTTTGTGTACTCTGTGAAACGGTACAGAGGTTTGCGACCTGGGTCTCTGGTGACGGTGGTGGAACGGCCTGGAATGTAGAGGTCATTGGTGTGTCTGAGTAAAGTCCGGGTCCCACAGAAGACACAAAGGAGGTAACTGCACTAGAAGCGGGTTGTTCAATCATGGGAAGAACGTTTTCCGGTGCAGCAGGGGCGTTGGGATCATAGTAGGTGAGTTGGTCAATTTTGACCACGCGTCCCTCGTGGGGGAACATCATGGTGCGGAAGACGGAGGAGGCGACCGCTTTCATGGCGTACATGTAACTACGGCCAAGTAAAAGGTTATAGTCGAGCTGGGCGTTAATGACCTCTATGTCGATGAGCACAGTTTTCCCACCTAATTGGACAGGTACCTTGGGTAATAAACCTTGAGGTTGAGCTGACCGGCCGTCGTAGGCCCGCAATGCAGTGGTGGATTGCTGGAGAGTAGGGGATCCCAACTTCTGCCAAACAAAAGTGGACATGACGCATGTGGAGGCACCCTCGTCGATGATACATCGATGGATGACAAGATTCCGAATAGAAACGGAAACTTGGACTGCTATGGTAGAAGGCAGTCGTGGTTCAGATTGGTCTAAATCAAAAGTCATTAATTTCGAATCATTTGGGTCAATCGCCCCAATGGCGGAAAGTAAAGTCTTGCGCTGCGTAGGACAGTTCTTCAAGACTTCTAACGCAGACATGGATGCGGGAGATTGAGCTAGGTCATCTACAATGTTGTAATTGGATGCAGCCCGTGCATTGGGGTTGTTGTTGATTCGGCGAAGGGGGAAGCGGGGTGCTTTAGAAGCGCCATCAAGTGGAACCTGAGGTATACGCAATGTCTGATCAGTGGGATTAGCATTAGTATCCTTTTCGGCGGGGGGGGCTTCAGAAGTCGGTCCGTATTGATTCCGACGGGTTTGGATATTGACGTCGGTGGTGGACATCATCAATAAGTGGTGGGTGCCTGAATCAAACATGGGTTGGTCAGGAGCTGCGTAAGTAATTTGTTGTGGTTGCACGTTGCCCTGTTGGGGGGCTAACGGCTGAGTGTTCACCACTCCTTGTGTTGGAAAAGGGTTTTGGAGGACCAAAGGTTGTTGTGGGGGTGGTGGGGGGTTGGGTGGTGGCTGAGGAGCTACCTGCCCTTGACAATGGGCGTCATTTGTCCATAGTTATCGAGCTCGCTCCAGATGTGGGCAAGCGTGGGTATAGTGGCCATAGACACCGCAAATGGAACAAGGATGGTTTGTTCGTAAATTAGCATTTTTGGGTTGCTTAGGTGGCCGATCAGGATTCTGATGAGCGGGCGCCGCGTTATTGTCTTGCGGAGGATGGGTAGGTTGTGGAGCTTGGTTACGGTTTTGATTGTTTCCACGGTTGCGTCCTCTTCCGCGGTTTGGTTGCCCACCCTGGTTGCGTAGGTTATTTTGTTATTGGGGATGATGTTGTTGTGCGTACACATGCCCTTGAGCATTGGGGGGATTCTGAGGAGCCGCAGGTGCGGGAGCAGGTTGCGGTGGATAGTATGCAGGTGGAGCTGGAGGTGGTCCAGTTGCCTGCTGGGGTTGTTGGTACCCCTAAGCTGGTGGAGGTGTGAGGTTAGCCGATGCAACCGGTTGTGGGTAATGCATGGGCTGTTGTGGGAACTGCATGGGGTTTTGTACCGTAGGTTGAGCATAGTATGTAGGAGGTACATATGCTGATGGCGCTTGGCCATAACAATGTTGTGGACAAGAGGGTCCATGAACGTGATGGGTCTGGTTTGTTGGAGCATAAGAAGTTGTCGCTCCGGAACTAGATGTAGCCCTAGAAAGGTCTGGGGCGGGCATGGTGCTCACCATACTGAAAGGTTTTGCTTGCGGTGTAATTTGGCCGATAATGCCATCAGCGGCATGTGATGCCCCCGGTGTGTCACCGCGTGCAGAGTCACCTCGTGGGGCGTCCGGGATGATCGTGTATAAGTAACCCGACTGGGCGTAGATGAGATCAAACTGTTGGGCCTTAAGGATGGCCTCTTCCTCAGACTGGGGTCTTTCAGATGCTACATCCTTCGCAATGAGAGGAAGGAGGGATTTAAGGAACCAGTCTAAAAAGATTCGGTCGTCTAATTTGATCTTGCATAGGCTTCGGCGCCGACGCCAATCATGGATATGGTCAGTGATATGTGTGGCCGTGTTCTGTCTGCAAGACAGTAGGATTTCGACGCCCGCATCATAGCGGACCGGTAGCTGAAAGAACTGTAGGAAGGTCGAGGCAAGGGAGGTAAATGTGGAATGCGTCCCATGGGGTTGCTCGATATACCATTTGGCTGCGGAGCCAGTGAAGGTGCGTTGTAAAAGCCGTAGGCGGATTGAGTCATCCACTATGGAGTTGGAGGAACACCATAAATGGAAGGACATGATGTGATTTTGGGGGTCTTCTCCAGCCTTTCCCTCAAACTTAGGGATGTCAGAGGGAAGCTTAGTGGGCATATGGGGCCAAGCAGGATCATGTCTGATGGGGTCATTTGTGAGCCTAGCTAAATCTGGCAGGTTCAGACTTGCCATGTATGGTAGACTAGCAGATGTGGTGACCGGAACCGGGACCTGCCTAGCCATTGTGGTATGGTGTAGGGGTCCAGTAGCGCCTATAGGTATGCTAGGTATGGAGGGTATGTGCCCTCCAATAGGTGTGGCCTGATATGGGTTAGCGCTCCCAAGTGCAACATGGGTTACACTTGGGTTAGGAATCGCACTAGGGATTCCTGGTATAGCATTCCCAAGTGCAACATGGGTTACACTTGGGTTAGGAATCGCACTAGGGATTCCTGGGATAGGGTTTGTGGAAACCGAAGGGGGTATGACCCCGATGTTGGGCATGCCCATGACAGGTGGTGGCCCTGTGCTAGGCATTCCTGAATGTGGAGTGTTACCCATATTGGGCATACCCAAGGGGGTGGTTGTTGCCGTGGATGGTACTACCGCAGAAGGGTCTGCGGATGTCTAACCTATGGTAGATGTAAATAGTGGATCAAATGGCGTTCCAGACATAATTGTGGTTGGTGGTAACTCGGTGGGGTTTTCGGATTCTACCTCCAAATCAAAGGTGAAGTGGGGTATGTCAGAATCGGATGACCGTCTAATTGATTGACGATGTGTCGAATCAAGGGATAATGCTCTGCGTCCGTGACGTGGAGAGCCAAGTGGACTAAACTCTGGGAGTTCACCCTGTAGACGACGAGAACGTCTAGAATTCTCAATGGTGAGAATATGTTTTTTTATGTAAAAATTTGTTTTAAGTATCAGGTGGTGATATATATGTAAAAGACTCAAAACCCTAATGCAACCAAGGGTGCAAGAAGGGGAGTGAAAAAAGAAGGCTCACAGGCCAAAAAATCAATCCTCAAAAAATGCACTTATTCTAGCAGCTGTGCTACAATAAGTGGAGGAATGCAACAACTGGTCAGAATACCAACATGCAAGCGGCTCCTAGAAAAAATAGGTGTAACTAGACTCAAAAGGTGGTAAAGATCATGCAAACACCTAATCTAAAAGTATGGTGACTCAAACAGACAATATCCTCTGCAAGGTGATGAAATCCAAGTCAGACAATATGAATGTTGAGACAACGGCTAGATATCCCCCTACCGGGAGGGACACCGGGTAATCAATCCTAAAAGACAGGCTACTAGGATACTCCGTTCATGACGCGTCGAGAAAAGGTAAATCTGCCGTTTGGTCCTTTGATCGCAATATCCCAATACAGGGATATCCCGAGAACTGCGAATGGTATCCCTTCGGTTACTGAATGGGTTTCGGTATCCCACTCAGGCTTCCGGAACCATCCTCGCGACTTCAACCCTCCTAGGGGAGAGGCCTTCCCACAAACCGGTTGTGACCGCGCCAAAAAGTACTAAGAGATTTTAGCTCCCTAATTGGACAACTTCTATGTCTCAGATGTATGAACTGAGGGGTGTTATTGGAACACCTATCCCCCCAATACTACCTAGCTACAAGAATTCTTTTAGTGTTCCCCAAGTGGGGTTAAAAGTGTGTTCAAATTAGGGTACGTTTTAAAGCTTAGTTCAATTAAGTGATCGTGTGAGTGCACGTGAGGTGTTGTAAACTGAACTTGAAAAAATTAAATGCTTTAAGGGAAATTTTCAAAAAATAAAGGATTTTTCGAAAATAGAAAGCAAATATTTATGACTTTTTTCACTAAAAGGAATTTAAATTCTTTTCAGAAAATAGCTCAAAAAACAAAGGATTTCTTGGATTTATGAAAGCAAATAATAAACTTCTTTTTAAAAGAAATAAATGGATTTCTTCGTTTCAAGAAAAATTGCTAAGGGCAAGATTCTAAAGAAGTAAACAAGAAAAAATTTGAATCTAGATGAAAATGCAAAATGAGTCTTTCTTTCACTTTCTTGAAATTTTTTAAAAAGATTTCTAGATATGCACTTTTAAATAGTAAAAAAAATTTTCAAAGCTGTAAAATATGCAGAATTTAATACTGTAAAAAATGTGCTATGGGCAGAAACTATAGTAAAAAATATTTTTCAAAATCGGGATGGCCGAATGAAAAATCCAACCGCGCGGGTTCTGACAGGAAAGCCGCGATGGACCGCGCGGGTTTCTGTCGCACAGTCGCGATGGACCGCGCGGGTTTTGGCCGCACAGTCGCGATGGACCGCGCGGGTTTTAGCCGCACAGTCGCGATGAGCAGCGCGGAAAAATGCAGAAAAGTCGCGATGGACCGCGCGACTGTCTCAACGATGGACCGCGCGGGTTTTGGGCGCACAGTCGCGATGGACAGCGCGGAAATCGGCCGCGAGGCCGCGGTGTGCAGCGCGAAAAAACACAGAAAAGTCGCGATGGACCGCCCGACTGTCTGGCAAAAGGCCGCGATGGACCGCGCGGAAAAACGCAGAAAAGTCGCGATGGACCGCGCGACTGTCTGGCAAAAAACCGCGAGGCGGAAGCCGTGCACGGAAACCGAGAAACGAACCCGAAAATTGAAAATTTCGGGCTGTTTATGGGGCCAAATCTCAGAGCAGCAATGGATCTGCTGTCTAAGATGGCAGATCTATGGATCTAAAGGTTAAAAACTCATAAAAAACTAAGATTAAAGGCAAAACTAGAGATCTATAGTTCAAACCAAAGCGGAGTCGCCAAAAACTGTTGGCCCGGTTTTGCAACCAGGCTTAGTGCTATGGGCACCTGCTAACTAGTAGCAGCAGTTTCAATAGAAATAAAAACAATAAACTAAATAAACAATACTATTCATGGATCTAAGCAAGAATCTAAGCAAATAATGTAAACATTTCAAAATCAAGAACAAGAAACATAAGAAATAATTTTTTGTATTGAAAAATGGGGGGCAAGCAAGTGCTTGCGATATTACCTTCAATGGTGAAGGTTGATGTTGAGCAACTCCCAAGATGAGTAGCTCCAAACTCCAAGAGGTCTCCTTCTCCAAGGTTGCTTCAATGGCTAAAAATGCTCAGGGGAGATTTCAGCAGCATAAGGATGAGATAATGGATGGATGTGAAATGAGGAGCCCCTACCACCTTTTTATAGGTTTTGGTGGTGGGAAATACCATTTGTGGTTTTGTGGAAACCAAATGGTATTGACCAACATGGTTTAGGTACTTTTCCCTCCTTTTTCTTTTTTGAATAAAAATAATATTTTAATTCCCTTTTTAATATTTTTGGGAATTTGGACCCTTTTTGAGGGTTTTTTATGATTTTCTTGGAAAAATAATCTTTTTTAATGGAAAAAGGGGTGTACTAAGGTCTTTTGGTGACCTTTTGTTGGTTTCAGAGGCTCAGATGGTGGAAAAGTGGACAAATGGGTCATGTGAGTAAGGGAATGAGCTAGTGAGCACTTTTTAGGTGTTAACACTTGGTAAACATAACCATGGACCTGGTCATCTATCATGAATAGAATATGGAGAAGCTAACAGGACTGTGGATAACCAGCTATCGAACGCAACATTATTTAGAGTGGAATCCATCCTAGATCATCTAGTGGAGATCGCATTGTTTCTCACCATAGGAAAATCCCCAAATGATTATTCTGCAACACAGAAATGTCACTTGGTTGTCATAGCTGTAGAATATCAATTAATTGCAGGACAATTATACAAGTTGGGAATTGATGGAATCTTGCATAGATGTGTATTAGATCAAGAGTGTGAGATAATTTTGTGGGAATTTCATGTCGGATTTTTGGGAGGACATGTTGGTAAAAAATCCGCAGGAAGGAAGGTGCTCCAAGAAGGACTATGGTGGCCTACAATGTTCAAATATTCCAAGGAATAAGCTAGGAAATGTGACATCTTCAAGCACGTTGGTCGACCGTCTCGAAGGGGTGAACTTACATTTCACACAGTGTGAGCATTGCAACCATTTGAAAAATGGGAAATTTATTTTTTTGGACCTATCAACTCGTTGACAAAGCATTATAAAGAACACTACATTATCATTGCAACATACTACTTAACCACATGGGCGTAAGTGACACGAGTTTGAGATTATTCAAAAGAGACAAATAATCAATTCATTTATTAAAATATCATAACCCAGTTCAGAGGCACTTTCTGAACAATACTATTGAAGAAATGAAAAGTGAATTTCTAATACAACACCATAAAAGCAACTCGTATCATCTTCAAGCAAATGGAACTGTTGAATCTTTTAATAATATTCTAGAGAATGGATTAACCAAAGTCTATTGCGCAAATAGGGATGATTGGGACAAATGTATTCTAGTTGTATTGTGGGAATACATGAAAACTACTAAGAAGCTTCATAAGTAGACTCCATTCTAGTTGGTTTATGGAAGAGAGGCAGTAGTTCTCGCAAAAAATTTAGTTCCAAGTCTTTATATCGCACATGCAACACACATGATGGACAAGGAATCAGTTGCGGAATTTCTTGCAGAACTAATGGAGCTTGAATAAGCCCATTTTATGGCAGATTATAATGTGACCATGGAAAAAGGGCGATAGAAGGCATGCCATGATAGAAATATCAAGGGTGACTCGAGGGTGAGTCAACCCTTGTGGTAGGGGCTTGTTGGCTCCTTCGTTTCTGGAGAGGACCATAAAAGGAGGAATAAGAAAGGACCAAAGAAGGAAGTGTGTGGTTAACGAGTGGGAGTTACGGAAAAGGATAATGGCCGCAACCATTTTGGACCCTCCCGTGCAAGTATAAAAGGAAGCTAAAGATAGGTAGAAAGGGGGATAGAAGAATAAGAGAAAAAGAGATGTGAACGATCAGAAGAAGAGCATAGCAATAGAAGACATACATAGCCAGATCCATAGTAAAGGATAATGTATTTGGTTTTGGGTAGTTGGGTTTTCTTTACATGCTGCAACAGGTAATTCCATGGTGATTGTAAGTCCATAGCGCCACGATGTAATGGAGTTTATTATTTTTGTTCCCCTCAAATTTTTGTGTTGAATATGTATATATTTTATGTTTTTTCTCTTTAATTTCTATAATTAATCTACATGTTGATGTTGCGATGCTCTGAGAGAGATAATGTTGCGATATCTTAGGATGAATACTATTGCGATATGGATGATAGGAACTATCGTAAACCACATCCTTACAGTTAACCAATCCATATCCCACATTGGTCTTGGTTGTGCTTTGGGTGAGACCTTATCCTTTGGGGGATTGAAAATGCCAACACACTAGACTATAGTGGTACCATTGTTGGCCCATGTGCAAGGACTCGGTATCAATTTTATGCCAACAATTTTTCCTTCTTCCATCCCAAATAAGGATTTCTTGTGACTAATGGATATACCAAGATTTCTACATCTCTCAAAGACTTTCCTCTATTGTTTCACATGGTTCTTATCCCTCTTGGAATAAACAATCATCTCATCCAAGTCTATGATGATAAAAACATCCTTGATGTCTACAAATTTAGATTCCATGGCTCTTTGAAAGGTGGTTCCAACATTAATTATACCAAAGGGCATCCTCACATAGGAAAAGGTGCCCCAAAGAGTAGTAAAAGTTCTCATCAAGGTCCATTCTAACATGGTTGTAGCATGAGAATCTATCTAACATTAACATTCTTTGTGATACCATGACATTTTGTAGCATTTGATCCATGTTTGGTAATGGGTAGTTGTGTTTCAAAGAGGCCTTGTTCAAATTTATTAAGTCCACACACAATCTAATTTCATGGGGCCAAATTTTCTACCCATTTGATTACCTAATAGGCACAATTATATTCGGATTGCAAAACTTCTTCACTTCCTTATCTATTAATGGGTGCAACATGGCATTCACTTACCTCTATTTTTTATTATATGGCATAAAATACCACCTTAAGGGGAATTTGATGTTGAAATATGTATGGGTTATAATTCATTAAATCCTCATATTTCCATTCAAAGACATCCTCAAAATGCTTGAATAATTGCATGCACTTTTTATTTTTATCTTGAGTTAGAGGTATAGATGCTTTGACAAATTTTGTGTCCTATGTAGACCCAATATTATAATATTCAAACTCAAAGGGTTTTGTATTCATAGTATGCTTCAAATAGTCTTTCAACAGGTACCAACCCTTTTGGGATGTAGTTAGTCTTAAGTTATATGAACTTTTGACCACCTATCATCTTAGGAAAATATCCTCCTAAATTTTGTCCTACACTAGAGTCTTCCATGTATTCTCCCTCTTCTTCACCTTTAGAATCAATGTGCATAAATGCATATTCGGTCATGATCCTCCAATACTTGTCATATTTTGATGTTATCGGGAACGACAACCCTGTGTATAATGTTAATAGAATAAGAGAGGTGATTTAAGTCTGGGGAGGATCAAAATGACAATAGATTTAACCAAGTTATCAGGATTATGATTTAGTTCCCTAGGGTCTATAATGATATTAATAAATTCAAAGAAGTTATATAGTAGTTCCCACATAGAATGCTTATATTGATTCACCCTTGAATGTTTTTCTTAACATTTTTCCTTTACTTGGATCACTATAAGATTTGAAACTCAAAAAAAATGTAGTTGTTTGATCCCCATCTTCTTAGATATTTCTAACCCAAAATTAGTGCTTTGTACTCAAACACATTATTTATGCATTCAAATTCCATCTTGAAAGCATGAGGGAATTCCTTCCCAAAAGGAGATTTCACTAGTGCATCCACCCCACTACATTCCATGTTACATTCCCATGAAAATATAAATTCCAATGGACAGAAGTATATATTTTTTCCTTTTATGTACCTATTAACAACCCAACTTCCTCACTGGTGGGTGGGTGATGACTAAGGCAAAAAATTATCATATTATCTGTGGTATAGGATGGGAAATCAGTGGCACTTTGGGGATCACTAATGCATAGGTCATTTTAGGATCTATGTATAACCTGCAAGTTCCCCCTTCAAATATTGGAATAGGGGTATATGAGAAGTCAAAATAGATACTACCCCTCACATATGTCTCCTAGTGTCTTGATAACAACATTTCATAGGTGAGAGGAACTCAATGATAACCACATCCATCATTACATTTTTCCTAGATATTTGGACCATCCCTACAACTAGATCTTTGACCATGCTTTTACTCTCTTAGAATAAAAGGAGAAAAGGTCTTTGTAGGGCCTAGTGATACCTAGTCTTATATTTTCCATGATATCCATAGGCATTAAGGAATGGGATTCACTTGAATCATCTAGGAAATTATGAACATGCAAATTTTTAATCTATAGAGTGATGTAAAATGGCGTGGCAAGTTGATTGATCACATCAAATAGAATTCCCAAAAATATATTTGGGGCATCATCTTATAAGTTTATGTGGTCATATTTTAGAGGAGTTTCATCACTTAGGATCATGTAACACTCTTAGTGAGTTTTCCGACAACAACCATAATAGAATCATGGCCCTAGGGGATGGTGGGTAGGACCCCCATGAAGTCCATGGGATCACTTCCCATTTAGTTTTGGGTATATCATGTGGTTGAAGAAGTTCTACTAGGTGATGGTGTTTAGCCTTAACTTGTTGACACTCCAAACAATGAGATACATAATGTACTATGTTCCCTTTCATTCTAGGCTAGAATAATTCCTTTTTTAAGGTTACATGCATATTTCTCACTCTTGGTTGGGATGAATGTGATTCATGATGGGATTCATCAGTTATCAACCTTCAAATTCCATCAACAATTGGCATGTACGTCCTTCTTTTCAATTTAAGAAATCCATCGTCATCCAATGAGTACCCTTTAAAACTAGTTGATGTATACCTCCCTTTATCCTAAGAAGCCTAAATATGAAGGTATCATGGGTCCTTAGCTAGATGGATTTTTATTCTATACATGATATCACTTTTAATGGAGACTATTGAACCTTTCTGAGGTATTCTGCTAAGTGCATATACTACCCTATTTTCCTTGCCCTTAATGAAGGATATTTTGAATTCATATGCACTGAACAATTCACTCTAACATCGTTGGCATGCATTAAGATATTTCTAGGTAAATATGTATTTAATAATACAATGATATGATTTTAACTCAAATTTTAATCCTACTAAGTAATGCCTCCATAACTTGAGGGCCATGGAGACTGCTGCCAATTCTAGATCACGAGTAGCATAAATTCATGATTTTTGAGATTGCGAGAGGTATAAGTAATGAATGCTTCCTCTTGCATTAATACTGCACCTAAACCCTCTCTTGATTCATCCGTGCAAACCAAAAAATACCTATCCCTATTTGGAACTTTAAGGATTGGGGTGCTTTTCAATATACTTTTATGCTCATTAAAGGCTTCTTCACATTATCCATCCATTCAAACCTAACACAATTTCTACGTAAAGTTGTGATTGGTCCCACGATTCGATAGAATCCTTCTATGAACCTCCTGTAATATCTTACAAACTTCATAAAAATGAGAACCCTCCTAGCGATCCCAGCATCCAACCAACACAATATGGATCCAATATTTCCTAGGTCTACTAAGTATCCTTCACCACTAATTATGTATCCTAGATTTTGGATCTCTCTTTGAAAGAAGGAGAAATTGTTCAACATCCTGTATAATTTGTGTTCTCTAAGGTATTGAAGTACCATATTTAATTTCTCCTAATTCTCTTGTTCATTAGAGACTATATGAGCATGTCATAGAGGAAAAAGTGTACAAACAGATCTTGATACTTTCATAACACACTATTCATTAAGTTCATAAATTCTATTGGCACATTCGAGAATCCAAAGGGTACTACCACAAATTTATAATGGCCAAACCTTGTTCAAAATAAAGTTTTTGAAATGTCTTCTTCCTTAATATTTATTTTATTGCAGGTTGATCGTAGGTTTATCTTAGATAATATCGATGCCACTCTCAGTTAATGAATAAATCATCAATTAAAGGCATAGGATAATGGTTTCTTTGTTCAAATCCCAATAATCGATGCGTAGATGAAGGGTACCATCCTTCTTTTTAACAAATTTTAGAGGTGCACCCCCAGGTAGATAGATTAGGTTGAATCAATCCTTGGTCAATGAGTTCCTTGAGTTGAATACTCAATTCATTTATTTCTATCATTGTCATTTGATAGTGTTCCTTAGATATTGGTTCTAAACCAATTTTTATGGGAATGGTGAAGTCAAAATCCCACACTAGGGGTAATATTGCTAACTTAAGGGGAAAGACATATGAAAACTTAAAAAGGATTGGGTGAAATTCCATGCATGAGATAGGGATATCACTCACAACTTCAATGACAGAGATTATGCACCCCTTCCTCATGCATTTATTTACCTTGGATCCTATGATAAAAAATTGAGAAACATTATGCTTAAGCCCCTTGATTATCACTAGTTCATCAAGCTCATTGTTACAAAAGAACTTATTTTCATAATAGACTGTTAGGGCTAAATGGGATTCCATCCAACCCATTCTCCCATAGTAGTGTGATACAAGATCATATTAGTATAAACACTCCCTATTTTAGCTATACAGTTCGTTACTAGTAGTCTTACTAATTGTTTTCATCCTAAGGCCATCTCCACCTAGTTAAAGTTGCTTTGATCTTGGGTTTCCAACCCACATTTTTTAATGAATATGGATAAATAAAGCTATCAATATCCCCCATATCTATCAAATGGAACATCTTTGATCATGCATGTCGACTCCATAACCCTGACCAAGTGATTTTCCTAATGATTCTTAACTATGGCATGAATTTGATGTTGACCTTGCAACTGGCCTCCTAGTGTCCTTGTCTCTTTATTACCTGCTCTAACATGCCTCTATGGGAATTCTCATTTATAGTGGGGACCCTGGAATTCATAAAATTGAATTTCCAATGGGGTTGGGGCAACCATCTATCCCCGAACACCATAAGATCTACCTTATCTTCCACCTTAGTGTTGAGGTAGGTCATATATTGAACCATTGGCACAAGGAATTATTGAAGGAGTGGTAGGAGAAGTATTTGAAATATTGTCCATCCATACTTCCCCAGAATAACCTCCTAAATAACTAACTCTCATGTCCCCAACCTATCTGGTACTCGTATATATGAAACTTCCCCTTGGTGCATGTGCATGTGCATATGCATATTTTCATATATCAATATTCTTCTTTTCCTGCCTATCTATATTTGAGGTTTGAACCATGGTAGTAATATTCCACATTTCTACTTCTATGTGGAAATCCAGGTCCAACCCGTGAAGGAATCTCTCAACCTATTTTCCATCATCCACCATGTAGTCAACATGATGTACTAAAGAGGAAAAATCTACTTCATATTCTTCTATGGACCTTCCCATCTATTGCACTGCATGGAAGGCTGATTTCTATCAGTTTTTAAACTTGCTTGACATATAACGGGTTCTAAATGTTTCTTCAAACATCTCCCAAGTCACCTGTAAGGGCCCAAAATGTATCTTACTCTCCTTATTCACCCACTATAGAAGTGCCTCCTCCTTTAAAATACTCGTAGCTATGTGTGCCTTCTCATTAGTGGTGTACTCCTTGGGTGGGGAGGACTGTAATGTCCCCATCAAAATAAATTACATGAAAGGAAAATTCCACCAATCTACTAGTTTCTAGGTTGGGGTGGAAACATTTAGATTTGGAATAAAAGAGCTATAAGACCCCAAATGGACATTAGATTGAAAAAATATATTAAAAGGGGATAAATAAATATTAATAAGAAGAAAATGAAGTGGCATTTGGTCATGAGGGCGCATAGGTGGTGTGGGACCCACACAAGGCAACATTCTCCATGCGACATGGATTCCTATTCTCACCCATTCGAATCCAAGGTGGAGTCTAACGTTATTGGGGGAGTTGGAGAGTCATTATACTTGGAATGACTCAATGAGGGTCGAATTTGAGTGGAAGAATAACTCCCATGGAAGAGGAAGAGGCACCTTAGAGGTATTGTGACACTTGGGCTAGATTCCCTAGCTTCTATGACAACAATGATGAAGATTATATGAAACTTATGACAAGGATCAGACCTGATTGCTGACATCTGACATGCATCTAACCTATATGACATACCATGGATAAAAATAGACTCCAAGAGGGCACACTAGGGAGTTATGGCATCCAAAGATCCCCCCCATTCGAATTGATGGAAGAGGAAGGCTAGGAAATGTTGGACAAGTGGCACTCATGAGAATATCTCCCTAATTCGAGTTGGGATGAATCTCTTGGAGGGAATTCGAACCATGGAAGCCTTGTGAGGTTAATAAAATTCAAGAAGAAAGAAGGATACCATATTTTTATCGTTTCTCATTTGGAAAAATTGGAGAGCATAGCTTGTTTGTGCAAAGTGGATGTTTATCCTTCTTGCCTTAGTACCAATTTCGAGGGTGCAAGATTCCCATCCTAATTGGAAATTGGAGAGGCCATTAAGACATTTCATTAGAGATGTATGAATAAAATTGTTTACAGGTTGAAGCTACAGGGATTCTCGTGACCATTTCTCCTTCAACTTCTTCCCACATCTCTCTCACTTTTCTCTATATATTCTTGCTCTTGGAGGAAGCGCGCACATGGTCAAATGATGATCTCTTTGGGTGATCCAGATGGATATCGGTGGTGGCTTACCTCTTCCTACTGTCTCAAAACAATCTTCTGGCAATTTTGGCAAATTACTACTTTTAGCAGTTTTTCGGGTCCTAAACTTTCGGAGCCGTTTTGAGGCCCTAAACGACATTTTTTCGGCATCGAATGGTCGGCAAAATATGAGTGGTGCGCGCCTACCCCTTTCGTGTGCTGGAATCTAGATTTTTCGACCCTTTTTGTAATCCTTGAATATATCTTTCCATCAATCTATTTTGCGCCCCAAATGGATATCGTATGCAAAAGTTACGACCTCGGGAAGTTGATGTACTAACTTACCCAAACGGGGCCCACATGACTTTTGGCGCTTCATCTCCTAGGGATAGGTTTTTGGATTTTTGGGATTCCTTCCCTCATGCTTATGATAAATAAGCCCTTTCAGCCTCTCTTTGTATTCATCTTGCAACAAATGAGCATAGCGGCCACATCTCTTCCCAGAGATAGCTACCACCATTCTAGATGTTGTATTTAAAGTCTGTTCTATTTCCGCTATTTAATAAAATATGTGTTTACTGTATCACTGTGTTCTTTGCAATATATCTGTGTATGTGAATATATATATGCTATCTTATTTCGTTCCTGCATAAATCCAGATCAATGGAATCAGAGCAATTTTCTCTTTGATTGCTTCTCGGTGCATGTCCCCGACGAGGTCAGGATATAGAGAGTTGGGTCTCGAACTAGTTTCACTTGGGGAAGACCATTCTCGACGCCCCAAACGGCCTCCCATGGCAGAAGAAAAGAGAGACGATAGAGCAGGAGATCGTATCAAGTTGTTGCTCGAGGAAGCCCTCGCGTGACAGAGGAATGAGATGATGGATAATTTCGCCCAAATCCTTCGACACATGCCGATGGCAACAGATACACCTACAACGAGCAGTCATTTCAGAGATCTGACTCCCTTCAAGGAACAAGTTAACTTTGATATCCCTTTATTTGAAGGCCAGATCGATGTTGATGTTGTAGATAAATGGTTGAATCTACTAGAAGGGTATTTCTCTATCCACAATTTTTACGACAGGGAAAAGATCGTCTTTGTGCTCCTCAAGGTCGTCCCCCATCTCAAAAATTGGTGCGAAACTTACTGTGAGCAAAAATCACCAGATGAGTCTGGATTGTTTCAATATTCCAATCCCACTTGGGACTCTTTTATAAATGGCGTCAAGGAACAATATTACCATGTTGGTCGAAACTATGATGACCAGTACACAAAATGGGTCATTCTACACCAAGAGAGGTACCAAACGGTGTCGGAGAACACCAAAAAATTTCATACCTTGCGCACAAGGCTAGGTATCAAGGACTCCGAGTGACACTTACTACTAAAATATCGCAGTGGCCTACACCGGTACATACGAACAGAGATGGATTTCCTGGAAATCTATTCACTCGGATCCGCCTATCGATATGTTGTCAAAATTGAGCAGACATTTCAGCAAAAGAATAAGCCTGACTTCGGACCTGCGCAGAAGTAGGGAAAGGGAAACTCTGTCTCACAGAACACGGGGCAAGGAAAGGACAACCAGTCCCAACCACAAGCGAAGAAGGGAAACGAAAATACAAAGAAGGACACCGGGAAGTGCTCCAAGTTCCACAAAATCCCCTGGCACAACACTGATTCGTGCCTACCCCTTTCGCTTGTTGGACTCGATATTTTCTAACCCTTTTTGTAATCCTTGAATAGATCTTTCCATTGAACTATTGTGTGCCCCAAATGAATATTGTATGCAAAAGTTACGACCCCGAGAAGTTGATGTACTAACTTACCCAAACAGGGCCCACATGACTTTTGGCGCTTCATCTCCTAGGTTTAGGTTTTGGGATGTTTTGGATTCCTTCCCTCATGCTTATGATAAATAGACCCTTTCGGCCTCTCTTTGTATTCATCTTGGCACGAATGAGCATAGCGGCCACATCTCTTCCCAGAGATAGCTACCACCATTCTAGCTATTGTATTTACAGTCTATTCTATTTTCGCTATTTAATAGAATATGTGTTTACTGTATCACTGTGTTATTTGCAGTATATCTATGTATGTGAATATATATATGCTATCTTATTTCGTTCCTACATAAATCTGGATCAGTGGTATCAAAGCAATCTGCTCTTTGATTATTTCTCGGTGCATGTCCCCGACGAGGTCAAGATATAGAGAGTTGGGTCTCGAACTAGTTTCACTTGGGGAAGACCACTCTCGCCGCCCCAAATGGCCTCCCTTGGTGGAAGAAATGAGAGACGATGGAGCAAGAGATCTTATCAAGTTGTTTCTCAAGGAAGCCCTCATGCTACAGAGGAACGAGATGATGGATAATTTCGCCGAAATCCTTCAACGCATGCCAACGGCGACAGATACACCTTAACTGAGCAGTCGTTTCGGATATGCGACTCCCTTCAAGGTACAATTTAACTTTAATATTCGTTTATTTGAAGGCCATATCAATTCTGATGCTGTAGATAAATGGTTGAATCTACTAGAAGGGTATTTCTCTGTCCAAAAAAATTTCGACAGGGAAAAGGTCATCTTTGCGCTCCTCAAGGCCGTCCCCCATGTCAAAAATTTGTGGGAAACTTATTGTGAGAAAAACTCATCAGACGAGTTTTTATTGTTTCAATATTCCAATCCCACGTGAGCCTCTTTTATAGATGTCATCAAGGAACAATATTACCCTGTTGGAAACTATGATGACCAGTACACAAAATGGGCCATTATGCACCAAGAGAGGGACCAAACGGTGTCGGAGTACAACAAAAAATTTCATACCTTGCGCACAAAGCTAGGTATCAAGGACTCCGAGTGAAACCTAGTAATGAAATATTGCAATGGCCTACACCGGTACATACAAACAGAGATGGATTTCCTAGAAATATCTTCACTCGTATCTGCCTATCAATATGTTGTCAAAATTGAGCAGAAATTTCAGCAAAAGAATAAGTGTGACTTCGGACCTGTGAAGAAGCAGGGCAAGGGAAACTCTGGCTCGCAGAAAACGGGGGAGGGAAAGGACAACCAGTCCCAACCACAAGCAAAGAAGGGCAATGAAAAGACAAAGAACGACACTGGGAACTGCTGCGAGTTCCACAAAAGCCCCTGGCACAACACTGATTCGCGCCTACCCCTTTCACATGCCGAAGTCAATATTTTCTGACCCTTTTTGTAATCCTTGAATACATCTTTCCATCTAGCTATTGTGCATCCCAAATAGATATCATATGCAAAAGTTACGAACCCGGGAAGTTGATGTACTAACTTAGCCAAACGAGGACCACGTGACTTTTGGCACTTCATCTCCTAGGGTTAGGTTTTTGGATGTTTGGGATTCTTTCCCTCGTGATTATGATAAATAGGCACTTTCAACCTATCTTTGTATTCATCTTGGCACAAATGAGCATAGCAGCCATATCTCTTCCCACAGATAGCTACAACCATTCTAGTTGTTGTATTTACAGTCTGTTCTATTTCCGCTATTTAATAGAATATGTGTTTATTGTGTCACTGTGTTCTTTGAAATATATATGTGCATTTGAATATATATATGCTATCTTATTTCGTTCCTGCATAAATCTGGATCAGTGGTATCAGAGAAATCTGCTCTTTGATTGTTTCTCGATGCATGTCCCCGACGAGGTTAGGATATATAGAGTTGTGTCTCAAACTAGTTTCAAATGGGGATGACCACTCTCGCCGCCCCAAAGGGCCTTCCATGGTGGAAGAAAAGAGAGACGACGGAGCAGGAGATCCTACCAATTTATTGCTCAAGGAAGCCCTCACACAACAGAGGAACGAGATGATGGATAATTTCGCCCAAATCCTTCGACGCATGTCGACGGCAACAAATACACCTTCAACGAGTAGCCGTTTCGGAGATGCGACTCCCTTCAAGGTACAAGTTAAATTTGATATCACTTTATATGAAGACTAGATCGATGTTGATGCCGTAGATAAATGCTTGACTCTACTAGAAGGGTATTTCTCTGTCCACAATTTTTTCGACAGGGAAAAGATCGTCTTTGCGCTCCTCAAGGCCATCCCCCATGTCAAAAATTGGTGGGAAACTTATTGTGAGCAAAACTCATCAGACGAGTCTGTATTGTTTCAATATTCCAATCCCACTTGGGCCTCTTTTATAGATGTCGTCAAAGAACAATATTACCCTCTTGGAAACTATGATGACCAATACACAAAATGGGCCATTCTGCACCAAGAGAGGGACCAAACAATGTCGGAGTACACCAACAAATTTCATACCTTGCGCACAAAGCTAGGTATCAAGGACTCCAAGCGACACCTAGTACTGAAATATCACAGTGGCCTACACCGGTACATACGAATAGAGATGGACTGCCTGGAAATCTCTTCACTCGGATCCGCCTATCGATATGCTGTCAAAATTGAGCAGAAATTTCAGCAAAAGAATAAGCGTGACTTCGGACTTGCGCAGAAGCAGGGCAAGGGAAACTCTAGCTCACAGAACATGGGGCAGGGAAAGGAAAACCAGTCTCAACCACAAGCGAAGAAGGGTAACGAAAAGACAAAGAAGGACATCGGGAAGTGCTTCGATTTCCACAAAAGCCCTTGGCACAACACTTATTCGCACCTACCCCTTTTGCGTGCCGAACTAGATATTTTTTGACCCTTTTTGTAATCCTTGAATATATCTTTCCTTCGAGCTATTGTGTGCCCCAAATGGATATCGTATGTAAACGTTATGACCCCGGGAAGTTGATGTACTAACTTACCCAAATAGGGCCCACATGACTTTTGGCGCTTCATCTCCTAGGGTTAGGTTTTTGGATGTTTTGGATTCCTTCCCTCATACTTATGATAAATAGGCCCTTTCGGACTCTCTTTGTATTCATATTGGCACGAATGAGCATAGCGGCTGCATCTCTTCCTAGAGATAGCTACCACCATTCTAGTTGTTGTATTTACAGTCTGTTCTATTTTCGCTATTTAATAGAATATGTTTTTACTGTAGCACTGTGTTCTTTGCAATGTATATGTGTATGTGAATATATATATGCTATCGTATTTCATTCCTGCATAACTCCGGATCAATGGTATTAGAGCAATAAGCTCTTTGATTGTTTCTCGATGCATGTCCCTGACGAGGTCAGGATATAGAGATTTGGGTCTCGAACTAGTTTCACTTGGGGAAGACCACTCTCGCCGCCCCAAATGGCCTCCCATGGCGGAAGAAAAGAGAGACGACGGAGCAGGAGATCCTATCAAGTTGTTGCTCAAAGAAGCCCTCACGCGACAAAGGAACGAGATGATGCATAATTTCGCCCAAATCCTTCGACGCATGCCGATGGCGATAGATACACCTTCACCGAGCAGTCGTTTCGAAGATGCGACTCCCTTAAAGGAAAAAGTTAACTTTGATATCCCTTTATTTGAAGGCAAGATCGATGTTGATGTCGTAGATAAATGGTTGAATCTACTAGAAGGGTATTTCTCTATCCACAGTTTTTTCGACAGTGAAAAGATCATCTTTGCGCTCCTCAAGGTAGTCCCCCATGTCAAAAATTAGTGGGAAACTTATTGTGAGCAAAATTTATCAAACGAGTTTGGATTATTTCAATATTCCAATCCCACTTGGGCCTCTTTTATATATGTCATGAAGGAACAATATTACCCTGTTGGAAACTATGATGACCAGTACACAAAATGGGCCATTGTGCACCAAGAGAGGGATCAGACGGTGTCGGAGTACACCAAAAAATTTCATACCTTGCGGACAAATCTAGGTATCAAGGACTCCGAGTGACACCTAGTACTGAAATATCGCAGTGGCCTACACTGGTACATACGAACAGAGATGAATTTCCTGGAAATCTCTTCACTTGGATCCACCTATCGATATGCTGTAAAAAAGAGCAGAAATTTCAGCAAAAGAATAAGTGTGCGTTCGGACCTGCGCAAAAGCAGGGCAAGGGAAACTCTGGCTCGCAGAACAAGGGGCAGGGAAAGGACAACCAGTCCCAACCACAAGCAAAGAAGGGTAACGAAAATACAAAGAAGGACATCGGGAAGTGCTCTGAGTTCCACAAAATCCCCTGGCACAAAACTGATTTGCACCTACCCCTTTCGCTTGTCGGACTAGAGATTTTCCAACCCTTTTTGTAATCCTTGAATATATCTTTCCATCGAGCTATTGTGTGCCCCAAATGGATATCGTATGCAAAAGTTACGACCCCGAGAAGTTGATGTACGAACTTACCCAAACGGGGCCCACATGACTTTTGGCGCTTCATCTCCAAGGGTTAGGTTTTTGGATGTTTGGGATTCCTTCCTTCATGCTTATGATAAATAGGCCCTTTCGGCCTCTCTTTGTATTTATATTCAAACGAATGAGCATAGCAGCCACATCTCTTCCTAGAGATAGCTACAACCATTCTAGCTGTTCTATTTATAGTCTGTTCTATTTTCGATATTTAATAGAATATGTGTTTACTGTATCACTATGTTCTTTGCAATATATCTATGTATGTGAATATATATATGCTATCTTATTTCGTTCCTGCAAAATGTAGATCAGTGGTATCAGAGCAATCTGCTCTTTGATTGTTTCTCGGTGCATGTCCCTGACGAGGTCAGGATATAGAGAGTTGGGTCTCGAACTGGTTTCACTTGGGGAAGACCACTCTCGCCACCCCAAACAACCTCCCATAGCAGAATAAAAGAGAGACGACGAAGCAGGAAATCCTATCAAGTTGTTGCTGGAGGAATCCCTCGCGCAACAAAGGAACGAGATGATGGATAATTTCACCCAAATCCTTCGACACATGCCGATGGCGATAGATACACCTTCAACGAGCAGCCATTTCGGAGATGCGACTCCCTTCAAGGTACAAGTTAACTTGGATATCTTATTTGAAGGCCAGATTGATGTTGATGCCGTAAATAAATGGTCTAATATACTAGAAGGGTATTTCTCTGTCCACAATTTTTCAGATAGGGAAAAGATCATCTTTTCGCTCCTCTAGGCCATCCCCCATGTCAAAAATTGGTGGGAAACTTATTGTGAGCAAAGATCATTAGACGAGTCTGGATTGTTTCAATATTCCAATCCCACTTGGGCCTCTTTTCTAGATGTCGCCAAGGAAAAATATTACGTTGCTCGAAACAATGATGACCAGTACACAAAATGGCCCATTCTGCACCAAGAGAGGGACCAAACGGTGTCGAAGTACACCAACCAATTTCATACCTTGCTCACAACACTAGGTATCAAGGACTCCGAGTGACACCTAGTACTGAAATATCGCAGTAGCCTACACCGATACATACGAACAAAGATGGGCTTCCTGGAAATCTCTTCACTCGGATCCGCTTATCGATATGTTGTCAAAATTGAGCAGAAATTTCAGCAAAAGAATAAGTGTGACTTCGGAGCTGCGCAGAAGCAGGGCAAGGGAAACTCGGGCTCGCAGAACACGGGGCAGGGAAAGGACAACCAGTCCCAACCACAAGCGAAGAAGGGAAACGAAAATACAAAGAAGGACACCGGGAAGTGCTCCGAGTTCCACAAAATCCCCTAGCACAACACTGATTCGTGCCTACCCCTTTTGCTTGTCGGACTCGATATTTTCTAACCCTTTTTGTAATACTTGAATAGATATTTCCATCGAGCTATTGTGCACCCCAAATGAATATCGTATGCAAAAGTTATGACCCCGAGAAGTTGATGTACTAACTTACCCAAACGGGGCCCACATGACTTTTGGCGCTTCATCTCCTAGGGTTAGGTTTTGGGATGTTTTGGATTCCTTCCCTCATGCTTATGATAAATAGGCCCTTTTGGCCTCTCTTTGTATTCATCTTGGCATGAATGAGCATAGCGGCCACATCTCTTCCCAAAGATAGCTACCACCATTCTAGCTATTGTATTTACAGTCTGTTTTATTTCCGCTATTTAATAGAATATGTGTTTACTGTATCACTGTGTTATTTGCAATATATCTGTGTATGTGAATATATATATGCTATCTTATTTCGTTCCTACATAAATCTAGATCAGTGGTATCAAAGCAATCTGCTCTTTGATTGTTTCTCGGTGCATGTCCCTGACGAGGTCAGGATATAGAGAGTTGGGTCTCGAACTAGTTTCACTTGGGGAAGACCACTCTCGCTGCCCCAAACGACCCCCCATGGTGGAAGAAATGAGAGACGATGGAGAAAGAGATATTATCAAGTTGTTTCTCAAGGAATCCCTCACGCGACAGAGGAACGAGATGATGGATAATTTCGCAGAAAATCCTTCAACGCATGCCAACGGCGACAGATACACCTTAACCGAGCAGCCGTTTTGGATATGCAACTCCCTTCAAGGTACAATTTAACTTTAATATTCGTTTATTTGAAGGCCAGATCGATTTTGATGCTGTAGATAAATGGTTGAATCTACTAGAAGGGTATTTCTCTGTCCAAAAAAATTTCGACAGGGAAAAGGTCGTCTTTGCGCTCCTCAAGGCCGTCCCGCCGTCAAAAATTTGTGGGAAACTTATTGTGAGCAAAACTCATCAAACGAGTTTGTATTGTTTCAATATTCCAATCCCACATGAGCCTCTTTTATAGATGTCATCAAGGAACAATATTACCCTGTTGGAAACTATGATGACCAGTACACAAAATGGGCCATTATGCACCAAGAGAGGGACCAAACGATGTCGGAGTACACCAAAAAATTTCATACCTTGTGCACAAAGCTAGGTATCAAGGACTTCGAGTGACACCTAGTAATGAAATATTGCAATGGCCTACATCGATACATACAAACAGAGATGGATTTCCTGGAAATATCTTCACTCGGATCCACCTATCAATATGTTGTCAAAATTGAGCAGAAATTTCAGCAAAAGAATAAGCGTGACTTCGGACCTGTGAAGAAGTAGGGCAAGGGAAACTCTAGCTTGCAGAACATGGGAGAGGGAAAGGACAACCAGTCCCAACCACAAGCGAAGAAGGGTAATGAAAAGACAAAGAATGACACCGGGAACTGCTGCGAGTTCCACAAAAGCCCCTGGCACAACACTGATTCGCGCCTACCCCTTTCGCATGCCAGAGTCAAGATTTTCTGACCCTTTTTGTAATCCTTGAATACATCTTTCCATCTAGCTATTGTGCACCCCAAATAGATATCGTATGCAAAATTTACGAACCCGGGAAGTTGATGTACTAACTTAGCCAAACGAGGACCACGTGACTTTTGGCGCTTCATCTCCTAGGGTTAGGTTTTTGGATGTTTGGGATTCTTTCCCTCTTGATTATGATAAATAGGCACTTTCGGCCTCTCTTTGTATTCATCTTGGCACAAATGAGCATAGCGGCCATATCTCTTCCCACAGATAGCTACAACCATTCTAGCTGTTGTATTTACAGTCTGTTCTATTTCCGCTATTTAATAGAATATGTGTTTATTGTGTCACTGTGTTCTTTGAAATATATATGTGCATGTGAATATATATATGCTATCTTATTTCGTTCCTGCATAAATATGGATCAGTGGTATCAGAGAAATCTGCTCTTTGATTTTTTCTCGGTGCATGTCCCCAACGAGGATAGGATATATAGAGTTGTGTCTCAAACTAGTTTCAAATGGGGATGACCACTCTCGCCGCCCCAAAGGGCCTTCCATGGTGGAAGAAAAGAGAGATGACGGAGCAGGAGATCCTACCAATTTATTGCTCGAGGAAGACCTCGCGCGACAGAGGAACAAGATGATGGATAATTTCGCCCAAATCCTTCAACGCATGCCGACGACGACAGATACACCTTCAACGAGCAGCCATTTCGGAGATGCGACTCTCTTCAAGGTACAAGTTAAATTTGATATCACTTTATATGAAGACCAGATCGATGTTGATGCCGTAGATAAATGCTTGAATCTACTAGAAGGGTATTTCTCTGTCCACAATTTTTTTGACAGGGAAAAGATTGTCTTTGCACTCCTCAAGGTCGTCCCCCATGTCAAAAATTAGTGGGAAACTTATTGTGAGCAAAACTCATCAGACGAGTCTGGATTGTTTCAATATTCCAATCCCACTTGGGCCTCTTTTATAGATGTCATCAAAGAACAATATTACCCTCTTGGAAACTATGATGACCAATACACAAAATGGGCCATTCTGCACCAAGAGAGGGACCAAACAATGTCAGAGTACACCAGCAAATTTCATACCTTGCGCACAAAGCTAGGTATAAAGGACTCCAAGCGACACCTAGTACTTAAATATTGCAGTGGCCTACACCGGTACATACGAATAGAGATGGACTTCCTGGAAATCTCTTCACTCGGATCCGCCTATCGATATGTTGTCAAAATTGAGCAGAAAGTTCAGCAAAAGAATAAGCGTGACTTCGAACTTGCACAGAAGCGGGGCAAGGGAAACTCTAGCTCGCAGAACACGGGGCAGGGAAAGGAAAAGCAGTCTCAACCACAAGCGAAGAAGGGTAACAAAAAGACAAAGAAGGACATCGGGAAGTGCTTCGAGTTCCACAAGAGCCCTTGGCACAACACTTATTCGTGCCTACCCCTTTTGCGTGCCAGACTAGAGATTTTTCGACCCTTTTTGTAATCCTTGAATATATCTTTCCTTCGAGCTATTGTACGCCCCAAATGGATATCGTATGCAAACGTTATGACCCCAGGAAGTTGATGTACTAACTTACCCAAATAGGGCCCACATGACTTTTGGCGCTTCATCTCCTAGGGTTAGGCTTTTGGATGTTTTGGATTCCTTCCCTCATGCTTATGATAAATAGGCCCTTTCGGCCTCTCTTTGTATTCATCTTGGCACGAATGAGCATAGCGGCTGCATCTCTTCCCAGAGATAGCTACCACCATTCTAGTTGTTGTATTTATAGTCTATTCTATTTCTGCTATTTAATAGAATATGTGTTTGTTGTATCACTGTGTTCTTTGCAATGTATATGTGTATGTGAATATATATATGCTATCGTATTTCATTCCTGCATAAATCCGGATCAGTGGTATTAGAGCAATAAGCTCTTTGATTGTTTCTCGATGCATGTCCCTGACGAGGTCAGGATATAGAGAGTTGGGTCTCGAACTAGTTTCACTTGGGGAAGACCACTCTTTCCGCCCCAAATGGTCTCCCATGGCGGAAGAAAAGAGAGATGACGGAGCAGGAGATCCTATCAAGTTGTTGCTCGAAGAATCCCTCACATGACAAAGGAACGAGATGATGGATAATTTCACCCAAATCCTTCGACGCATGCCGATGGCGATAGATGCACCTTCACCAAGCAGCCGTTTCGGAGATGCGACTCCCTTAAAAGAAAAAGTTAACTTTGATATCCCTTTATTTGAAGGCAAGATCGATGTTGATGTCATAGATAAATGGTTGAATCTACTAGAAGGGTATTTCTCTGTCCACAATTTTTTCGACAGTGAAAATATCATCTTTGCGCTCCTCAAGACAGTCCCCCATGTCAAAAATTGGTGGGAAACTTATTGTGAGCAAAATTTATCAAACGAGTCTGGATTGTTTCAATATTCCAATCCCACTTGGGCCTCTTTTATAGATGTCATGAAGGAACAATATTACCCTGTTGGAAACTATGATGACCCGTACACAAAATGGGCCATTGTGCACCAAGAGAGGGATCAAACGGTGTCGGAGTACACCAAAAAATTTCATACCTTGCGGACAAAGCTAGGTATCAAGGACTTCGAGTGACACCTAGTACTGAAATATCGCAGTGGCCTACACTGGTACATACGAAGAGAGATGAATTTCCTGGAAATCTCTTCACTCGGATCCACCTATCGATATGATGTAAAAAAGAGAAGAAATTTCAGCAAAAGAATAAGCGTGCCTTCGGACCTGCGCAGAAGCAGGCCAAGGGAAACTCTGGCTCACAGAACAAGGCACAGGGAAAGGACAACCAATCCCAACCACAAGCGAAGAAGGGTAACGAAAATACAAAGAAGGACATTGGGAAGTGCTCCGAGTTCCACAAAATCCCCTGGCACAAAACTGATTCGCTCCTACCCCTTTCACTTGTCGGACTAGAGATTTTTCGACCCTTTTTGTTATCCTTGAATAGATCTTTCCATCGAGCTATTGTGTGCCCCAAATGGATATCGTATGCAAAAGTTACGACCCCGAGAAGTTGATGTACGAACTTACCCAAACGGGGCCCACATGACTTTTGGCGCTTCATCTCCAAGGGTTAGGTTTTTTGATGTTTGGGATTCCTTCCTTCATGCTTATGATAAATAGGCCCTTTCGGCCTCTCTTTGTATTTATATTCAAACGAATGAGTATAGTGGCCACATCTCTTCCTAGAGATAGCTACAACCATTCTAGCTGTTCTATTTACAGTCTGTTCTATTTCTGGTATTTAATAGAATATGTGTTTACTGTATCACTATGTTCTTTGCAATATATCTGTGTATGTGAATATATGTATGCTATCTTATTTCGTTCCTGCAAAATGCGGATCAGTGGTATCAGAGCAATCTGCTCTTTGATTGTTTCTCAGTGCATGTCCCGGACGAGGTCAGGATATAGAGAGTTGGGTCTCGAACTGGTTTCACTTGGGGAAGACCACTCTTGCCACCCCAAACGACCTCCCATGGCAGAATAAAAGAGAGACGATGAAGCAGGAAATCCTATCAAGTTGTTGCTGGAGGAAGCCCTCGCACAACAAAGGAACGAGATGATGGATAATTTCACCCAAATCCTTCGACACATGCCGACGGTGATAGATACACCTTCAAGGAGCAGCCGTTTCAGAGATGCGACTCCCTTCAAGGTACAAGTTTACTTGGATATCCTATTTGAAGGCCAGATCGATGCTGATGCCGTAAATAAATGGTCTAATATACTAGAAGGGTATTTCTCTGTCCACAATTTTTCGGATAGGGGAAAGATCATCTTTTCGCTCCTCAAGGTCGTCCCCCATGTCAAAAATTGGTGGGAAACTTATTGTGAGCAAAGATCATCAGACGAGTCTGGATTGTTTCAATATTCCAATCCCACTTGGGCCTCTTTTCTAGATGTCGCCAAGGAAAAATATTACGTTGTTCAAAACAATGATGACCAGTACACAAAATGGGCCATTCTGCACCAAGAGAGGGACCAAACAGTGTGGGAGTACACCAACCAATTTCATACCTTGCTCACAACGCTAGGTATCAAGGACTCCGAGTGACACCTAGTACTGAAATATCGCAGTAGCCTACACCGGTACATACGAACAGAGACGGGCTTCCTGGAAATCTCTTCACTCAGATCCGCCTATCGATATGTTGTCAAAATTGAGCAGAAATTTCAGCAAAATAAGAAGCGTGACTTCGGAGCTGCGCAGAAGCAGGGCAAGGGAAACTCGGGCTCGCAGAACACGAGGCAGGGAAAGGACAACTAGTCCCAACCACAAGCGAAGAAGGGTAATGAAAATACAAAGAAGGACACCGGGAAGTGCTGTGAGTTCCAAAAAATCCCCTGGCACAACACTGATTCGTGCCTACCCCTTTTGAGTGTCGGACTCAATATTTTCTGACCCTTTTTGAAATCCATGAATAGATATTTCCATCGAGCTATTGTGCACCCCAAATGGATATCGTATGCAAAAGTTACGACCCCAGGAAGTTGATGTACTAACTTAACCAAACGAGGCCCACATGACTTTTCACGCTTCATCTCCTAGGGTTATGTTTTTGGATGTTTGGGATTCCTTCCCCCATTCTTATGATAAATAGGCCATTTCGGCCTCTCTTTGTATTCATCTTGGCACGAATGAGCATAGTGGCCACATCTCTTCCTAGAGATAGCTACCACCATTCTAGATGTTGTATTTACAATCTGTTCTATTTCCGCTATTTAATAGAATATATGTTTAATGTATCACTGTGTTCTTTGCAATATATCTCTGTATGTGAATATATATATGCTATCTTATTTTGTTCCTGCATAAATCCGGATCAGTGGTATCAGTGCAATCTGCTCTTTGATTGTTTCTCGATGCATGTCCCCGACGAGGTCAGGATATAGAGATTTGGGTCTCGAACTAGTTTCACTTGGGGAAGACCACTCTCGTCGCCCCAAACGGCCTCCCATTGTGGAAGAAAATAGAGACGACAGAGCAAGAGATCCTATCAAGTTGTTGCTCGAGGAAGCCCTCGTGCGACAGAGGAACTAGATGATGGATAATTTCTCCCAAATCCTTCGACGCATGCCAACGGCGACATATACACCTTCAACGAGCAATCATTTTGGAGATGCGACTCCCTTAAAGTTACAAGTTAACTTTGATATCCCTTTATATGAAATCCAGATCGATGTTGATGCCGTAGATAAATGGTTGAATCTACTAGAAAGGTATTTCTCTGTCCACAATGTTTTCGATGGGGAAAAGATCGTCTTTGCGCTCCTCAAGGCCGTCTCCCATGTCAAAAATATGTGGGAAACTTATTATGAGCAAAACTTATCAGATGATTCTGGATTGTTTCAATATTCCAATCCCACTTGGGCCTCTTTTATAGATGCCCTCAAGGAACAATATTACCCTATTTGAAACTATGATGACCAGTACAAAAAATGGGCCATTCTGCACCAAGAGAGGGACCAAACTGTGCCGGAGTACACCAACAAATTTCATACCTTGCGCAGAAAGCTATGTATCAAGGACTCTGAGCGACACCTAGTACTGAAATATCGTAGTGGCCTACACCGGTACATATGAACAGAGATGGACTTCCTGGAAATCTCTTCACTTGGATTCGCCTATCGATATGCTGTCAAAATTGAGCAGAAATTTCAGCAAAAGAATAAGCGTGACTTCAAACCTGCGCAGAAGTAGGGAAAGGGAAACTCTGGCTCGCATAACATGGGGAAGGGAAAGGACAACCAGTCCCAACCACAAGTGAAGAAGGGTAACGAAATGATAAATGACATCGGGAAGTGATGCGAGTTCCACAAAATCCCCTGGCATAATACTAATTCGCGCCTACCCCTTTCACGTGTCGGACTCGAGATTTTCCGACCCTTTTTGTAATCCTTGAATAGATATTTCCATCGAGCTATTGTGCGCCCCAAATGCATATCGTATGCAAACATTACGACCCCAGGAAGTTGATGTACTAACTTACCCAAACAGGGCCCACATGACTTTTGGTGCTCAATCTCCTAAGGTTAGGTTTTTGCATGTTTGGGATTCCTTCCCTCATGCCTATGATAAATATGCCCTTTCGGCCCCTCTTTATATTCATCTTGGCACGAATGAGCATAGCGGCCACATCTCTTCCCAGAGATAGCTACCACCATTCTAGTTTTTGTATTTACAGTCTGTTCTATTTCCGCTATTTAATAGAATATGTGTTTACTGTATCACTGTGTTCTTTGGAATATATCTTTGTATGTGAATATATATATGTTATCTTATTTCGTTCCTGCATAAATCCTGATCAGTGGTATCAAAGGAATCTTCTCTTTGATTTTTTCTCAGTGCATGTCCCCAACGAGGTCAGGATATAGAGAGTTGGGTCTCGAACTAGTTTCACTTGCGGAAGACCACTCTCGCCGCCCTAAATGGCCTCCCATGGTGGAAGAAAAAAAATATGACGGAGCAGGAGATCCTATCAAGTTGTTGCTCAAGGAATCCCTCCCGCGATAAAGGAATGAGATGATGGATAACTTCGCCCAAATCCTTCGACACATGCCGACGGCGACATATAGACCTTCAACGAGCAGCCATTTCGGAGATGCGACTCCCTTCAAGGTACAAGTTAACTTTTATATCCCTTTATATGAAGGCCAAATCGATGTTGATGTCGTAGATAAATGGTTGAATCTACTAGAAGGGTATTTCTCTGTCCACAATTTTTTCGACAGGGAAAAGATCGTCTTTACGCTCCTCAAGGCCGTCCCCCATGTCAGAAATTGGAGGGAAACTTATTGTGAGAAAAAATCATTAGACGAGTCTGGATTGTTTCAATATTCCAATCCCACTTGGGCCTCTTTTATAGATGTCGTCAAGGAACAATATTACCCTGTTGGAAACTATGAATACCATAACACAAAATAGGCCATTCTGCACCAAGAGAGGGACCAAACGGTGTCAGAGTACACCAACAAATTTCATACCTTGCGCACAAAGCTAGGTATCAAGGACTCTGAGTGACACCTAGTACTAAAATATCGCAGTGTCCTACACCGACACATACGAACAGAGATGGACTTCCTGGAAATCTCTTCACTCAGATCCGCCTATCGATATGCTGTCAAAATTGAACAGAAATTTCAACAAAAGAATAAGCGTGACTTCAGACCTGCACAAAAGCAGGGAAAGGGAAACTCTCGCTCACAGAACACAGGGTAGGGAAAGGACAACCAGTCCCAACCACAAGCGAACAAGGGTAACGAAATGACAAAGAAGGACACCGGGAAGTGTTGCAAGTTGCAAAAATAACCCTGGCACAACATTGATTCATGCCTACCCCTTTCATGTGCCAGACTCAATATTTTCTGACCCATTTTGTAATCCTTGAATAGATCTTTCAATCAAGCTATTGTGCGCCCCAAATGGATATCATATGCAAAAGTTACGACCCCGGGAAGTTGATGTACTAACTTACCCAAACAGGACCCACATGACTTTTAGCGCTTCATCTCCTAGGGTTAGGTTTTTGTATGTTTGGGATTCGTTCCCTCATGCTTATGATAAATAGGCCCTTTCGGCCTCTCTTTGTATTCCTCTTGGCACGAATGAGCATAGTGGCTACATCTCTTCCCATAGATAGCTACCACCATTCTAGCTATTGTATTTACAGTCTGTTCTATTTCCGCTATTTAATAGAATATGTGTTTACTGTATCACTGTGTTCTTTGCAATATATCTGTGTATGTGAATATATATTTGCTATCTTATTTCATGCTTGCATAAATATGGATCAGTGGTATCAGAGCAATCTCCTCTTTGATTGTTTCTTAGTGCATGTCCCCGACGAGGTCAGGATATAGAGAGTTGGGTCTCGAACTAGTTTCACTTGGGGAAGACCGCTCTCGCCACCCCAAACGGCCTCCCATGGCGGAAGAAAACAGAGATGACAGAGTAGGAGATCCTATCAAGTTGTTGCTCGAGGAAGCCCTCGCGCGACAGAGGAACGAGATGATGGATAATTTCGCCCAAATCCTTCCACGCATGCCAACAACGATAGATACACCTTCAACGAGCAGTCGTTTCGAAGATGTGACTCCCTTCAAGTTACAAGTTAACTTTGATATTCCTTTATATGAAGGCCAGATCGATGTTGATGCTATAGATAAATGGTTGAATCTACTATAAGGGTATTTCTCTGTCCACAATTTTTTCGACAGGGAAAAGATCATCTTTACGCTCCTCAAGGCTGTCCCCCATGTCAAAAATTGGTGGAAAACTTATTGTGAGAAAAATTCATCAGGTGAATCTGGATTGTTTCAATATTCCAATCCCACTTGGACCTCTTTTATAGATGTCATCAAGGAACAATATTACCCTGTTGGAAACTATGATGACCAGTACACAAAATGGGCCATTCTGCACCAAGAGAGGCACCAAACAGTGCAGGAGAACACCAACAAATTTCATACCTTGCGCACAAAGTTATGTATCAAGGACTCTGAGCGACACCTAATACAGAAATATCGCAGTGGCCTACACTGGTACATACAAACAAAGATGGACTTCCTGGAAATCTCTTCACTCGGATCCTCCTATCAATATGCTATCAAAATTGAGCAGAAATTTCAACAAAAGAATCAGCATGACTTCGGACCTATGCAAAATCACTTCAATGGAAACTCTAGCTCGCAGAACACGGGGCAGGGAAAGGACAACCAGTCCCAACCACAAGCGAAGAAGGGTAACTAAAATACAAAGAAGGACACCGGGAAGTGCTACGAGTTCCACAAATTACCCTGGCACAACACTGATTCGCGCCTAACCCTTTCACGTGCCGGACTCGAGATTTTACGACCCTTTTTTTAATCCTTGAATAGATCTTTCCATCAAGCTATTGTGCGCCCCAAATGGATATCGTATGCAAAAGTTACGACCCCGGGAAGTTGATGTACTAAACTACCAAAACGGGGCCCACATGAGTTTTGGCGCTTCATCTCCTAGGGTTAGGTTTTTGGATGTTTTGGTTTCCTTCCCCCATACTTATGATAAATAGTCCCTTTTGGCCTCTCTTTTTATTCATCTTGGCACGAATGAGCAAAGCGGCCACATCTTTTCCCAGAGATAGCTACCACCATTCTAGTTGTTGTACTTACAGTCTGTTTTATTTCCACTATTAAATAGAATATGTGTTTACTATATCACTGTGTTCTTTGCAATATATCTGCATATGTGAATATATATATGCTATCTTATTTCGTTCCTACATAAATCCGGATCAGTGGTATCAGAGCAATCTGCTCTTTGATTGTTTCTCGGTGCATGTCCTCGACGAGGTCAGGATATAGAGAGTTGGGTCTCGAACTAGTTTCACTTGGGGAAGACCACTCTCTCCACCCCAAATGACTTCCCATGGTGGAAGAAAAGAGAGACGACAGAGCAAAATATCCTATCAAGTTGTTTCTCGAGGAATCCCTCGCGCGATAGAGGAACGAGATTATGGATAATTTCACCCAAATTCCTTTGACGCATGTCGACGGCTACAGATACACCTTCAACGAGTAGTCATTTCAGAGATGCGAATCCCTTCAAGGTTCCAGTTAACTTTGATATCCCTTTATATGAAGGCCAGATCGATGCCGATGCCGTAGATAAATGGTTGAATATACTATAAGGGTATTTCTCTGTCCACAATTTTTTCAACAGGGAAAATATCGTCTTTTGCGCTGCTCAAGGTCGTCCCCCATGTAAAAAGTTGGTGGGAAAAGTATTGTGAGAAAAACTCATCAGACGAGTCTGGATTGTTTCAATATTCCAATCCCACTTGGGCCTCTTTTATAGATGTTTTCAAGGAACAATTTACCCTGTTGGAAACTATGATGACCCGTACACAAAATGGGCCATTTTGCACCAAGAGTGGGACCAAACGATGTCGGAGTACACCAACAAATTTCATACCTTGCGCACAAAGATAGGTATCAAGGACTCCGAGCGATACCTAGTACTGAAATATCGCAGTAGCCTACACCGGTACATATGAACAGATATGGAATTCCTGTAAATCTCTTCACTCAGATCCGCCTATTGATATACTGTCAAAATTGAGCATAAATTTTAGCAAAAGAATAAGCGTGACTTCGAGCCTGCGCAGAAGCAGGGAAACAGAAACTCTGGCTCGCAGAACACGGGTAAGGGAAAGGACAACCAGTCCCCACCACAAGCGAAGAAGGGTAACGAAAAGACAAAGGACACCAAGAAGTGCTGCGAGTTCCACAAAATTCCCTGGCACAAAACTGATTCGTGCCTACCCCTTTCGCATGCTAGACTTGAGATTTGCTGACCCTTTTTGTAATCCTTGAATAGATCTTTCCATAGAGCTATTGTGCGCCCCAAATGCATATCGTATGCAAAAGTTACGACCCCAGGAAGTTGATGTACTAACTTACCCAAACGGGGCCCACATGACTTTTGGCGCTTCATCTGCTAGGGTTAGGTTTTTGGATGTTTGGGATTTCTTCCCTCATGCTTATGATAAATAGGCACTTTCGGCCTCTCTTTGTATTCATCTTGTCATGAATGAGCATAGCGGCCACATCTCTTCCCAGAGATAGCTACCACCATTCTAGTTGTTGTATTTACAGTCTAATCTCTTTCCGCTCTTTAATCGAATATGTGTTTACTGTATCACTGTGTTCTTTGCAATATCTCTATGTATGTGAATATATATATGCTATCTTATTTTGTTCCTGCATAAATCCGGATCAGTGGTATCAGAGCAATCTGCTCTTTGATATTTTCTCGGTGCATGTCCCCGACGAGGTCAAGATATAGAGAGTTGGGTCTCGAACTAGTTTCACTTGGGGAAGACCACTCTCCCTACCCCAAACGGCCTCCCATGGTGGAAGAAAAGAGAGACAACTGATCAGGAGATCCTATCAAGTTGTTTCTCGAGAAAGCCCTCACGCGACAGAGGAATGAGATGATGGATAATTTCGCCCAAATCCTTTGACGCATGCCGACGGCGACAGATACACCTTCAACGAGCAGTTGTTTCAGAGATGCGAATCCCTTCAAGGTACAAGTTAACTTTGTGTTCTTGCTGCAACATCCCCCCCCAAGTTTTGTGAATATTGGGGCCCCTCCTTTTATTTTTTATTTTGAAGCTTATTCTTGTTCAATCTTAGCTAGTTTTTCTTTCAACGTTTCTTCCTAAATTATTGATCTTTTCCAAAATTTTCTCTGATCTTTTAGCTAAGGCATTTTTCTGCTATATTTAAACCAAAGCGCATTTTTAACTTCTAATTCTACGCTAAGGGCGCAAAGCATAAACCTATCTCCCACCGTCGTTGTGCATTTCCTAACCATAACATTTGCGACGATTAGTGCAAAATTCCATCTTAAGCTTTGTCGATAGTCGCGCGCATTGTTAAACCTTAAAACCACTGACAACGATGTTAGTCTTTCCAAATCCCATCGCATTTTTATCCTTTAAAGCCTCCCTGCCTCGTCACACACTTTTGGTGCAAGTCCTAATCTAAGAACCTCTGCCACTGCGCCCATTTTAACCTTAAAATCCCCACCTTGTTTTCAGGCCCTTTTGTCGCATCCTTTGGCGCAAGACTTGACGATGGCTTCCCCGCCCGTTGTGCAGATCCTAGACCTAAAATCGCCGCCAACTACTACGTTCCTCTAACCTTTCCATCGTCGCATCTCTCTAGTGCATGGCTTGGCGATAGATTCCCCGCCGTAAGTGCGGACTTTGCGCTTAATAATGCCACCATAACAATTCCGAGCGATTTGCGATCGTAAGATTTAAGCACAAATTTTTCGCCCAACACGCGAAGTTGTTGTAGAGCTTGCCGCCACCACCCGACCAAAATTTTGGGTTTACGTAAATGTGGGTTTGGTGAAGCCATTTAATACGCCTTGTGCAGCTTCGATGCACTGGTGTGCCAAGCCCTATGCCCAACAAACACCCATTAATGCATCCGTGGGAAATCAATGCCCCTATTATATATGCGTAGAACGGAGTTTTGACTGTTTATTGTTCCCCAAGCCGAGTTAGCTTCCAGTGTAAGATGTTGGACGTGTTTTAAGATCCTTATTCACCCGGGTACATGCGTCGGCTACAACAGACCACTTCGAAGGCACCAGGTAAGCATTCTCTCCTCCATTTGCTTATTCCGAGGAATAACTCCATTTGAGACTTGTCTTTTGACCGTTTAAAAGGTAAAATTTGTTTCATTCACAGTCGTTTAAGTCACCCACGGTGTTTTTGTTTCTACTCAGCCATACACTCTGTCTTGGTTTCCCCGCAGGCCCTTAAACACTAGGTCACCCAACCAGTTTCGATACAAACCCATAATAGCCTCCCTCTACATATACAACGCAATCCATTCCCTGCTATTTTGCGACTGTTATTGAAAAAACTTCCTCCTGTCGTATCCCAAAAAAGTTTCAAGCCGAGCCGCCTTCCTCATGAATTCTTTTGAGAGCCAATTTGGCAATATCGTATCCTCTCGGTTCTATGTACACATTACCAACAAGAAATAACGCCCCGTAGCGCATAATGCAGACACCGCACATGGCTACAATATTGCATTCATCTGATGCGTGAAGCGTTAAGTCGAGCCTCTAACGAAATAACCCCGCAATATAAGAAAACAGTAATGTGCGGCTATCTTCACTCTCCCACCACAATAACAATTCCCATTTGATTCCAAGTTAGCACCTATGCAAAATTTTTAGCTATTTCAAGTTATTAACGAATAAAACGATTGGCAACTTTCAGTTTTATGTTGAAAATACTTATTGTTGAATGGTTGCATGTATGTTTTTGGTTCAATTTAAGAGTTGTTGTCATCATTCTAAAAGGATGTTTGAAGTTGAAAAGACTCATATCCTGTTACTTATTCATTGATTAGTCACTTTCTATGTTGGGTGGTGTCCATGGTGTTAATTGTTTATGAATATGCCAAACTCGTCATTTGTGCTACCTCATCAACACAGGTTTAATATGCACAGAAAGTCTGCAAGAAAGAAGGCTAAACATGTGGAGTCATATTCTGACATTGAAATCCTGCTAGATACCTCACTTGAGACCATGTTCAGTGATACGCGAGCTACTACCAATGTACCTCCAGGAAGCTCTGCCCCAAAGTTTCAGTGGGGTGATTTATATAGGTTCATCAGGGATCAGGATTACCCTCAATATCCCATAGAAGACACTATCGTATATGAAAACATCAAGAGGTCTGGTTCCATAAGGCGACAACTCGTCCTGAGTTATTTCCATGCTCTGAAGTCCTGGGTTGGTTGATCCCTCATGTAAGGACTGACACCAGGTTCATTAATGACAAGAATGGAATGAATTTGGCATCCTTCGCACTTGAACATATCACAGCTATGTATAAATTTCCCCAGGCGAGAGCTTGTTTGGATAATGATTGGATAGCAGATAAAACTGCGGACCCTCTAGAATCCGCTAGGAAAATGATGGTGAGTGACAGGAAAATCAGACAAAGGAACAACAACGAATATGAGAGTAACCTCCTAAAGACCCCCTATAGACTCATTGTTTTGATGCTGAGTCGGGTCTTTGGCATGCCCAATGGCAATATTTTCAAGCTTGGCTGGGTACCAGTAATAGTCAGTGTGGCCATGTCTGGGACCATTTTCAATTGGGATGATATAATTTCAGAAAGCTTGGTCTCGCAGTTAACCGCTTCTCAAGGAGGAATAATTCAGAAGAAGGTAGATTTTTTCATGTCCTCTTATTTAATAGATTGCCTGTTGAGAAAGCATACCTTCCTGGACTTGGGTTGCACATGGAATAGAAAAGAAACTCCTCCCTTTATGGCTTACCAACTCACATGGGCAAGTAGATATGCAAACCACTACAAGCAAGTTTGTGAGAATTTTATCATGCCTCTATAACGGCTTATTTTTGTAGAAGATCCAAACTTCCTGTCAGAGAATGCCATGCCCATTATTGAAGCATTTGGAGATTATTACCACGCCCAAGAAGGAACCTACATCTGTATGAGTGGAGGATCTCTAGCTCCCTTTCTGCTTCCCAGATATGCTACAGATTTTGTGATACACAGCGAAGCCTTAAGGCAACTCTTCAGTGTCGGTGGAATTAGTAGAATCCTCACCGAAAGGAAGAAAGGGATATACCCACCAATTCCGTTCACTATCGGCGCATACAGCCTCCCGAGGGAAAAAGAGGGAGAAAACTATGTTCAAGACTTGGAAATATTTCATTTTGGTACAAATTTTTTCAAGAGGCATGACCCTTGTGGCAGAGTTGCTAGACATGTTATTGATGTCAAAACTATCTTTAACTACACCCATCTTATCGACCTAAATGAAGAGTTCTTTCGTAGTGCCAGGAACTTAACAGAATTAGGAAAGTGCTACAAGAAGAAAAGCGGAAAGAGTTCTACTCCCAATCCTATTGGTCTGATACAACTGGAACAAGAGGCAGCAACATCCCAATCAAGAGGTTCAAAAGACATAGAACCAGAAGGAGGAGACAGAATCCTACATGAGCAGGTTATCAAAAAACACCAAGATGAAGAGGCAGCAAGGCTTCAAAATGAGCAGGCTGCCAAATTACAACAAGAGGAGGCAGCAAGGATTCAACAAGAGCAGGCTATTAAGTTGCAACAACAAGAAGAAGCTTCCAGAATCCAAAAAGAGCTGGAGGAAAAAGCCTTGAGACAAGAAGAAGAAAGAACCTTGTTGGAGGAAGCAAGCGGGATAAAAGCAGTGTTGGCCGAAAGGTGAGAGAAAGAGGAAGCTGCTAGAATCCAAAAGGAGCAGGAAGAAAAATCCGTGAGAGAAGAGGAAGATAGGATCCTCCAGGAACAAGCTACTAAATTGCAAGAAGAGCAAGAAGAAAATCTCTTGGTGGATGAAGCAAACAGGTTGCAAGCATATCTAGCAAAAAGGAAAGAAAAGGAAGAAGCTGAGAAAAATCCAGAACAAAACCCGCCCATCCCACAGAACATGGACTTGGATCCGCCAAAGTTAGACCAACCAAGGATTGCTCATGAAGGGATTGTTTCTACTGAATAATTAGCACTGACCCCATACAATCCCAAAAATTAGCGCTAGGTGGCCAACCTGAATTCTGTGTATTTTCACGAATGGAAGAAGGCTATCATTGGCAGAACATTAAGGAAAATAGAGATTGGGCAAGACTTATATGAACTCAGAGTATTGTATACTACACTTGTCCAAGGGACCAACGCTGACCCCGCATTCACATAGATTGCTTTGTAGCTGCAGCACAGGAAACTAAAGCCACTGTCGATCGTTTGCTTGAAGATAAGAAGAATTACAGAGAACTATGCTTTAAGATAAAAGATGACAGAAAGAAAGAAGTGTTGGAGAGCAATGAGTTAAAAAGGAAGTATAATGAGCTGGCAAAAGAGAAGTTGGAAATAAATTCGAAATCCCTACAGCTTGAAAATGAGAAGAATTCATTAGAAATGCAACTTGCAATTTCAGAAGATGAGCAAAGAAACTTGAAAGTTCGCATATCGGAGTTGGAAATATTTACAGAAGAAAAGGTTGGGTTGTTAGAACAACTCAAGTAAGATAATGAGAAGAAAGAGGACCTGGCCACATTCTACAGCCGAGCTTGTGGCCTGCAGAGGAAAACTCATCAACTGCTAGTGCTGATCTCAGAAGAAGTCTACGGCTTGAAAGAGATGATAACAAAGATGACATCTCTTGAGGTTGAGGCTCTTAGAATAAAGGACAAATATGCACAGCATGTGTTGGAACTCAAGCAAAAATTTGAATGGAGAATAGGAAAGTATGGTTTTCCCTTAAACCGACGAGCTACATCAAATGAGGAATTCGACATGGACACTGGAGTTCTCAAGTTTTGCCGAGATTGTAGTGATAGATTAAGTGTTGAGATCCGAAAGACTATCAAAAAATGACATGTTATCTACTTGAAGATCAAAGAGGCTCACGAGAAGTGTCACATGCCTCTGCCCCAAGGTATTTATGAATTTCCTGAAAGAGAATAGCGCCTGGTAGAATTGCAAAAGAATTTGGACGCAGAGATGGATTATCTAAAAAAGGTTGAGTCTATAACCCAAGAAGACATCCACTAGTTTATTGAGTAGCCTGTTGTTCATATCTTTTTTCTGGAAAGTACTGAACCGAAGGCTACATCGGGAACTGCGGGAATCAAATCAGATTTGCGCAAGCACAAGATAGCGCGGAATGTAACCATCTCATCAAGAGGAAGGACTGTAGTATGAGAAATCAGTTAGTGGACCAGTTACATTGAGGAACAGGACAAAGAAGCAAAAGCAAATGAGCCCGCTGAAGAAGACAAAGCAGCAGAAGAAGAGCGTCCAAATGAAGCAGTCGGCCCATCTGGGAATTAATTGTTTTACTATAAAAGATGTCAATAGACAGCTGTCTTTTATTTTGTCTTTTATGTAAAAGAATTCCACGAACTATCTCATTTTTGGAATAAAGTACTAAATGACAAATTAAATATTCCTAAGATTAGGGTACACCTGGCATCTCAAGGAGATTTTGTAAAGTTATATATACTTGAATAGAAGATAGAGAATAGGGGGGACTTTTGGCAGGTGAAATAATTTTCTTCCTTGTACGTGAACTACTTTACTACATGCTCCAAGAAATCGATTTTGCCTAATGAAAGCCTGGGGAAGGCGTTTTTGCCTGGAAAATGAGTCAAATGTGTGCTGGGTTATTCCTGTATCATCTGCATATTGCTGTGATATCATTCCTTGCTATCATGAATTGCTTCTATGTGATGAATGCTCTTATATTTTCCTGTGCAAAGATTTTCTTTCCTTAAATGAGTAATGGAATGTATTGATTGAATTAAAGCTATCTTTAATATCTTTTATCTTCTACTGGAATTGCATCTTTATGATTAAATGGCTATCTGTATGATCTTTAGATGTTTCTTTCAGCGTATTACTCATCTTTACAGTTTGCTCCTTACAAGGATAGGTTAGATTTGCTTATATAGTTTTAGATTAATTTAGGTTAATTACCTGCATTCAGCTTAGGGAACTTGCATATCATCTTTAAAATCAAATACATAAACAGTGGATCGGGCCGCAACCGGTGTAAAGAACGAGAATCTTTAAATCTTACGGTAGCCGAAACAGTTAACCGGATGGATTCCCCACACAAAACGGTGAACAATCTAATTGGGATTGTTTACCGGGGAGAATCCCTTGCTGATTGATGCTACGATTTTCGAGGCATCAACAGTTTTTTGGCGCTAGAAGGAGGGCCACCAGTGCATGGCTAATAAAGGAGACTCTTCTTTAAGAGGAGATCGAACTGGAAACCCACTTGGAATAGCAATCCCAAATAATTCAGATCTTGAAGTAACAAATCAAGAAAATCCCAACTCTGAATTTGAACATCAAGAAACACTGTATGCTATACCTTTTGCTGAAGTAGCAAACTTAAGAAGACATACCCATGCTTATGTTAAGAAGCTTGGCGGTTTAAATGCGATTCCTTTTCTCCCTAGAAGAAGAGCTCCTAGAAGGAAAATACAATACACACGTGTTTCAGTTCTTGTTCAGAGCTTTGAAGAATTAGTAGACTTATCTTTAAAAGAAATTAAAGAACCTCTTGGAGAAGTAGAACTTGAAGATCCTCTAGATCTTGAAGAACTGTACACTCCAAAGAATTCTCCACCTCATACTCCTCATGATACTCCACCTAATTGTTGAGATATTGTAACTTCAAAGAATATTATATTTGTACTTTATTATTCCGGAGATGATTCATTCCTCCGTGAAGATCTTATTGTATATCCGGAGATGTTTATTCCTCCGTCGGAATGTGGTAACTTGGGTTATTAGACTTCCCTAGTGGGGGTCGGCCCTGTATGTGTTATGTGGGTCAAAGGGTTGTTAGACCACCCTAGTGGGGTCGGCCCAGTCAGTTGTAATGGGGTATTTAACCCAATGGTTAAATACGAGCCTACATGATTTGTGTAAAAGACAAGTCGGAGTAGTGTATAAATAGAGGAGGTGTATTCCTCATTTTACACACACTCACTCACTTGAGAGTAGCGCACTTGTGGAGGAGAGGTCTGCTATGGTGGAGGAGATGATCATGTCTTTGTTTTGCATCTTTGTATATTGATGGTCATCTATATTGAGGAATTTTTGCTAGGTTTTCTACCCCATGAGGGTTTCCCAGGATAAATCTGTGTCTCTTGTGTTTATGTTGTGCTTGTTGTTTCTTCAGTGATCCTGTATATGCTATTATTGTGAAATGGAATGTAATGCTGCTATTTTCTATCTTAGAATATTAAATCTTAACACTAATTCTCCACGTGGAGCCATGGCTATACCTGCATGGAGAGCAAGAGGAGCTTTGAATTTGGCTGGACCTTTTCACAATCTGCTTAAGCATCCTGAAATTTTTTTGCCTAAGTACGATCCTAGGAAAGGTATTTCTGCTGAAGATCACCTTAAGAGATTTTATTTAGCTTTGAGCCTTCTGAATGTGCAACATGAAGACGTAGTCTGTAGACTCTTTCCCTATACTTTTGAGCCTAAGGTGTCTTCCTGGTACTTTAGTTTACAAGCCAACTTAGTATCAAATTGGGAAGAATTTGAAAAATGCTTCTTAAATAAATATGGAAATCAGAAAACAGTGGCTACACTCATGAAAGAATTGTTGTCCATGAGAATGGAAAAGAAAGAGAAGGTTCAAGAATTTAACCAAAGATTCACTAAACTGTTAAATAATTTCAGTGAAGTAGCTAAACCCGTGGAAGAATCTTTAGTGGAATACTATACAACCGCACTCCATCCTCCCATAGCAATGTTTGTCAAAAGAACTAAGAAAACTACCTTAATAGAAAATTTCGAAGAATCTAGGAAGGTAGAAGAAGAAGCAGACAACATTGCTAAGCATGCTCTTGATGCAGAAAAAAAACCATCAACCACTAAGAAACCACTACTGCTTACCAGGAATAAAGAAGAACCCTCATCGGATATGCAAAACATAGTCAAAATGATGCAAAAATTATCCAATAAAATTGTAGATCTTGAAAAGGATAAGGTAGCCAACACATCTAGGAATCCTTTTAAACCTTTCTACAAGAAAAGGGAAGAAAATGATCAGCCTCACCAACCTATGAACAACTCTCCTGTTTTGAATTTAAATGAAGTGGGAATGGAACATTTCTGCACCTTTCATCAAGAACCACACTCTGAAAAAAGTTGTCCACAATGGATAAATTCAATGAGCTTGGTGATGAACCAAATGCTGGACTCACAAATTCCAGACCAAGATGATCCTCCTAAAGAGTAGACTCTTGAAGCTGAAGAGCCCGCTCCAGATACCACTATGGTGCTTTGGGATTGGGTGCCTTTAACCGAATTGATTGAAGATGACCCCAGGGAAAGTCAAGTCTCAACTGTAAACATTAATACTCGCAGTAAAGGTCTAGTCATTGATCTGATTCCAAGCTCAACCACACCCAAGCCTAAAGCTTCCAAAGAGATACCTAAAAGACACATCACGGTCATTCCACCACATCCCAAACCTAACCAAATACCTACTAAATAGCCAAACATGGAAACAACTCAGCAACCAAAAGTAACTTTGAATAAAACTGACAATCAGCCCAAAGTTGTAAAGGAATGTGACATGGGATATGACATAATTAAAGACATAAAGAAAGTAAAAGCAAATGTTTCTATATTTGATATGTGTATTTTGCCTCAACAACCAAATAAGTTGTTGCAAGCTCTTGAACCCCAATCTAGCACTCCGCTAGCAAATACTCAGGAGGATCCTGAAATAAATGAGCAACTAGTATTGGCGGGAAATCTAAATCCCAAACACTCACTTTTCTTTTGACGTTTGAAAATTTCAATCACAATGTGCATAACTGTTTGGTATATTTTGGGTCATCCTCAAATGTCATGCCACTGTCTATTTGCAAAAGGATTAATGGGTAGCCAATTCCATCCCCATCCCAGATTATTCAGCTAGATATAATTGTTGTTAAAGTAATTGGGGAAATGAAGGATTTGTTTATTAGGTTGTCAGTAGATTCTAGAGTGTGTCAGTTCATTGATATAATGGTATTTGATATTCCTGAAGCTTATGGTTTGATCTTAAGCAGATATTGGTCGACTAAACTAGATGGTTATTTCGCAATAGACTAGTCCCACTTATGGCTACACTATCAAAATAGGCAAAATAAAATTAAAGTGCTGAGAGAACTGCACATGAAACAGAATGTAACTCAACTGGAGGAAAAGAATGAAGCTATAGCTTTCTCATCTTCCGTCCTGGGGAATTATTTCTTAGAAATAGAGCCGTGTAATTATCAATCAGAAAATGTAAGCCATGAATCAGATGAACAGTCCAATCTCCTTCAATTCTCTCGGACTGATGATATTGACTATAATATAGCTAGTTTAGTCACTGACTTAGAGGACAAAGATACTAACCTAGTTAGATCAGAGAATGTATTTTGGATTTTATACTTTGACGGTTCCAAAACTCAAGAAGGATCTGGAGCTGGTTGTGTTCTAGTTGATCCTGAAAACAACAAATACTTCTTGTCTTGTATATTAAAGTTTGATTGTACCAACAATACTGTTGAATATGAAGCTTTAGTCCACGGATTAAAGAAAGCCATTGGTTTGGACGTTAAATACCTCAAGGTCTTTGGTGACTCAAAAATAGTCGTCAGACAGGTGAGAGATACAATTCATTGTCTTTCGCCGCATTTGAAAGGCTATCAGTCTGAGGTATGGGATCTAATTACGCGCTTTGAAGCTTTTAATATAAAATATGTTCCTATATTACAGAACAATGCAGCTAATTTATTAGCTACCTCTGCTTCTAGGTCAGTGCCTACTAATAATAAATGTTCTATTGAATTGGTTTTCAGGCCTTCTGTTCCAGATAATATCACAAATCTCAGGGTGTTCGATGATGACAATCAGATCATTAGTTTCCTTACAAATGAAAACATGTTTCAAGAAGCTGTTATAGATGAAGAAAAACATGATGTTGATCTGCAAAATAAGGACACAGTAAAAGGGAATTTCATGCCCAGAGGAGTAAGATCACTTGAAAGTTTGTTCGATTTGTAGAGCAAGTTCAAGAAACCAGCAAATGTTAAAACTCATAGCTCTTCTATGCAGCATGAATTGATAAATATGGGCATAGAAGCTGAACCAAAATATGTTAATCTTGGTAGATGTTGCTCGTCCTATGAAAGAGATAAGTTCATCAAGCTTTTTCGGCGATATAAAGATGTTTTTGCTTGGACTTACGAAGACCTGAAAACATATGACACTCGTATTATGCAGCATGTCATACCAATGTGTTAAGTCAATAAATTTTCCTCCATTTTTGAGTTTTTTCTCTCTAATTTTGGTTTGTTTTTTGAGTCTACCTTAGTTAATTTTTGGTTTTCAGTTTTGGTTTTTGTTTTCTTACGAACTATATGGTTGATTGAATAAAGTTTTAACCCAGTCTTTTCAGATTTCATTTGATTTTGGTGACTTTTTATATTGAAAAGTGGGTCAATGAGAGTTATATATTCAAAAGGAGAATCATTAATGACTTTAGAGAGTAGTTGAACTAATGTCCTAAACCAAATAGCTGCCAGAATCTCCGAAAAATTAGCAGAAATTGAAAAAACTGCTAAATTTTGGCATAGCAGTTATTCCTGTAGCGCTGGGCAAAATTTTAACACAGAGCGCGCTACAGGAATATCGTGGCCTGAATTTTTTGTCAATTTTCAAATGGATTTCAATTAGGATGCAGTATGTGAATGACTAATCATTTATTGTGAAGTGTTTACTGCGTGTTGGTTAAAGAATTATCATAAAAACAGGTGCTTCTGCATTGTGAGGGAAGCGTGGTCATCGTGAACACAAAGGCAACGATTTTGAGCATCTGTAGCAGCGCATAAAACAATGGCCCCTTTAGCTAAAATGCATAGGCCAGTTGTGGATGATTTGAATATGGCTTGCAGTACTCCAAGAGCTTCAGTTAACAAAATATAATTCATGTAGAAGTGGAAGCTCCTCAACTCAAAGTATTGGGCTACTTTTGTATGCATTCTTGAGCAAACTATTTCATTGTGGGAGGAAGTTGAAACAGATTTTGAATCATGTAAATGGAGGTTGTGTTATCAGTTTCTAGATGGACCACTGTTGGCACTGGATATTCAGTTTGGTAATTATGTGTCAGGATTGAAATTGGTGGCTGCATATGCTGACGACCATGTAAAGATCTATGAATCGCTTGATACATTGGAGTTAAAGCGATGGCAGCTTCAGGCTGAATTTCAAAATGTAAGTAATGCTATTGAGAGATTTGGCAAATGTTCATGTTTGACAGCGTCCATTGCTTAGAAATCCCATGCTGGTGGTATTCAACAGCCCACATTTATTTTGGGTTTCAACTCAAATCTGCCACACTTGAAAGGACAACATCATTGTTCCAATGGTTGATTTTGAGTTTCCATCAGATCATGGAGCACCAAGAATGTTAGTTCGCAGCATTGAAGATACTTGGACAAAAAATCATGAACACAATCAATCGTTGGTCTCCCTATGTTACAGAAACAGAGCTTCTGAAACAGTTTGAGGACATTGGTCCTCATGGAACAAAAGTTATTGTTTACAACTTTTGGCTTAATGATCATGGCATCCTGGAACTGGATTTTGATACAGATAAGGAGGATATAAGATTGTAAGGTGGACTTAAGCCAGGCAGATCCACGATTTCACAAAATAAATTGATTCAGTCACATATTTCTTACCGTCATTTATATTCATTATATGCATATGCATCTATTCTTTATCTAGAGTAGCTGCAATTTTCGGATCATTCTAAGGGAAAAGAGTTTCAAGTTTATGGTTCTTTGTGATGGATGTCAACGATGAGAAACGGCTACAGGAGAAGTCTGATATGGCAATAAAGGAATACTACAGTGTGAGAGACATGGATGAAGCTGCTAGCTGACATAAAAAAAAAGAGGAGGCAGTAGAGACAGAATTCTGCCCTATTTTTCCTGTTTTGAGTTATTGAAGTCAAATGAAGACCACGAGCTGATGGAAAGGAATTTTTGAAAACCAAAGGAGGTTTTTGTTCCTAAGATACTCATCTACAAAAACCTCTCTCGTTTTTGCAACAGATGTCAAGGTTTGGAAGATTCGGTTTAATCTTTGCAGCCTATTTTCCAGGGATTTTAAATATTTAATATTTTCCTGTTTTAGTGTTCATTTTGCGGGGCCGATTCTGATTAATTGGAGATGGATTTTGAAAAACCAAGAGAGTTTTTTGTCCATCACGGACCCATTAACAAAAACCTCTCTCAGTTTTTACACAGGTGTCACCAATTGAGATATATGGAAGCTTCTTTGACACCTATTTTCCAGAAATTCGCCACATTTGCCAGGAATCCGATTTGCTATTTTTAGTCAATCAGTTGAGTTAGTTAGTTAATGTAACTGCTAGGAAGTTTGAATTTCGACCTAATGAGGGGGAAATAGAATGAGGTCTTTGTAATGATAAAAGAGGGAGAAAAGACATTGTAAGGGTTCGAATTTTTGGAGAGCTAGAGGAGGTCTGCAAGCTGTGCATTATTCCAGACTTGTTCACTGCTAAGTACTGCAAACTCTCATATTGCATTTTTGATGAAACTATGAATATATGACTCCTTATTCCACTTCTGATATGTGTTGGCTTCATTTTAAACTTATACAGTTTCTTGATTGACAAATTCATTTCTGGTTTTAGGTATAATTTCCAGTGGTGCTTGTCTTTTATTGTATGAACTTCATTGCAATCTTTTGTTGGATTCCTAAGATATATATGCATCTTCATGGATATATGTATATGAATTAGTTTTTACTTATCTGTTGAATGTATTCCCTTATACTCTTGAAGTTTCTAACCAAAACCTACAAAACAAAACCCTAAAAACCTAGTTTGGATTGATTTTATTTTTGAGATTGTGTTGGCTTGTTACCCTAGCCTTAGTAACAATTTCTGACACAAACATCTTTGGCGCCGTTGCCGGGGACGAAGCTGAAGCATATCTTCTCTGGGATACTCATCATTTTTCTGGTTTAAGAGGTGGACTTAAACCAGCACTTTGAAGGCTATATTTTCACCAGGTTTGACAGAGTGGCTGCTAGAAGAATTAGAAGGTTTCAGTCATGCCTAGCTTTATACAGCCTTGATTAATTTGAGCCACTGTCACCCCTTTCTCTTTCTGAGAAGAAGAAACAAAATCTCTCTTGACAAATTGATTGGCGACTCCACTTTTTCAAGATGCAGAGACCAATGTCCATGGAAGCTATTATGGCTCGAAGGTTTGCCCCTTTAAATTTTTCTGATATTCCAGGTTTTCCAAATCCAGTATCTACTATGGATGTTTGGGGAGATTGTCTGCCACGGTTTAGAGAAAGCAAAGAGGATAATCCTTCAGATCACCTCATCAAATTTCATCAATGTATGGTCCAGTTAAATATCCAGCATGAAGATGTGCTCATGAAAATGTTCATGTATTCACTTGAAAAAGATGCACGAGATTGGTATTTTTGTTTTCCTGCTGCTAGCATCTCCTCACTGAAAGAATTCCACACATGCTTTCGGAAACGTTGTAAGTATTTGTACTTAGCTGAACTCTTTTTAAAAGATTGTTGTGAGCAGGTTGATGTTTGTCATACAATTCCTGATTTAAAAAATCATGATGATGAGTACAGTCAAGAGTTCAAAACATGTCAGGAAAAAGTTGAAGTTTCAGAATTTGTTGAAGATGAGAAGGTAACATTTTTAGATACTGCTGTCAAGGAAGAATGCTATAATCATTGTGATAACCAGGTTGTTGTTTTAGGACAGTTTGAGGATTGTCCAAGTGATGATATCAGTAAAGATGGTTTGAAACATTCTCATAACAATTTCAACAACCTTAATAGCAGTTTGAATGACAACCCTTTTGAAGATAAATCTTTAGTTCAACAAACTTTTGAAAATCAGTGTTGTGTTAAAGATCAGCTTTGTATTGAAGAAAAAGATGAACCTTTAGCATCATCACTAGAAATTCTTCAGATTACTCCTTGCTATGATGAAGAGATTAGGTTTCCAAGTCAAGAAATTTGTGATGAATTAGATCATATTCCTCTTGATTTTGATACTAAATTTGATGAAGGTCAGGCTGGTCACAATTTTTCAGAAGTGGTTTTTATTCATGGTTATGATAAATCTGCTGTTCAAAATCATTATGAAGATGGTCTAATTTTTAATAAATATGATGATGAAATTGAAAAGAAAGACCCAGAAATCTGTGAGGAGTGTAATATGTTACAATCTGATCAGCAGATTCAAGTATGCATTCAATCTATTATTCTCGAACAGCAAAAGCCCATGCATGATAGTCATTTATTGGAAGACAGTGTGGAAAAGGAGGTTCAAAGTGTTGACATTATTGCTGATACTATTCAAAAATTTCCGAAGCAAATTCAGGCTGACCCTGATGTCTTTTATCGCCAATGCCTGATTGATATTCATGGAACAAAATATTCTCATGGACAGCTTGTCTTTTTCATAGAGCAGGAAGAGGTAACTTGTGGAAGTTTTTATGATCCAGTAGCAGATTATTTAGAGTCAATACCAGGTTATAAATCTGTTATTTCAGAGAAACTATTTGATGAAGGTGGGTATAAGTTGTTAAATCTCTGCTCTTCATGTTTTCCAATATTTCTGATTATATATATATTTGGAGTTGGAAACAAGTTTTGGTGGGTTGATCAAATTTTTTCTTGGTTACATTGGAAATGGGATTTCTATTTGATTCAGTAGTTGGAAGGTTCCTCAGAGAAAGAGATTTGACTTTCATTGTCTATACCGGTGTGAGTGAGATTGAATAAAGACTCCATAGCCCAATGGAAGACTGAAGGCACTAGTCTACAGGTTCTTGAAGCCTCACAGGGAGGACTTCATCCCGCAGCTGGAGCCAGATGTTAAGTCAGTAAATTTTCCTCCATTTTTGAGTTTTTTCTCTCTAATTTTGGTTTGTTTTTTGAGTCTACCTTAGTTAATTTTTGGTTTTCAGTTTTGGTTTTTGTTTTCTTAAGAACTATATGGTTGATTGAATAAAGTTTTAACCCAGTCTTTTCAGATTTCATTTGATTTTGGTGACTTTTTATATTGAAAAGTGGGTCAATGAGAGTTATATATTCAAAAGGAGAATCATTAATGACTTTAGAGAGTAGTTGAACTAATGTCCTAAACCAAATAGCTGCCAGAATCTCCGAAAAATTAGCAGAAATTGAAAAAACTGCTAAATTTTGGCATAGCAGTTATTCCTGTAGCGCTGGGCAAAATTTTAACACAGAGCGCGCTACAGGAATATCGTGGCCTGAATTTTTTGTCAATTTTCAAATGGATTTCAATCAGGATGCAGTATGTGAATGACTAATCATTTATTGTGAAGTGTTTACTGCGTGTTGGTTAAAGAATTATCATAAAAACAGGTGCTTCTGCATTGTGAGGGAAGCGTGGTCATCGTGAACACAAAGGCAACGATTTTGAGCATCTGTAGCAGCGCATAAAACAATGGCCCCTTTAGCTAAAATGCATAGGCCAGCTGTGGATGATTTGAATATGGCTTGCAGTACTCCAAGAGCTTCAGTTAACAAAATATAATTCATGTAGAAGTATGAACTTCATTGCAATCTTTTGTTGGATTCCTGAGATATATATGCATCTTCATGGATATATGTATATGAATTAGTTTTTACTTATCTGTTGAATGTATTCCCTTATACTCTTGAAGTTTCTAACCAAAACCTACAAAACAAAACCCTAAAAACCTAGTTTGGATTGATTTTATTTTTGAGATTATGTTGGCTTGTTACCCTAGCCTTAGTAACAATTTCTGACACAAACACAATGAAAGAAGGCGCTAAGCCATTTCAGTAGCAGTTAAGAAGAATTCATCCTACTCTTGAACCTTTAATCCAAAAGGAGTTGAAGAAACTACTAGATGCTAAGATCATCTTCAAAGTCCGGCATTCGGAATGGGTTGCTAATCTAGTTCTCATAAGAAAGAAGTCTGGATAAATAAGACTATGTGTAGACTTCAAAAATTTGAACAAAGCCTCTGATAAAGATAACTATCCCGTTCCTTCAATGGAACAAATTCTGTAGATGGTATCAGGATCATAATTGTTTTCTCTTCTAGATGGTTTCTCCGGTTACAATCAAGTATTGGTGGCTGAAGAAGACCATCTTAAGACTACTTTCCACACTAAGTGGGGAACATTTGCATACAGAAGAATGTCGTTTGGCTTGATAAACGCATGAGCTACTTTCCAACGAGCAATGGACATTGCCTTTCGAGGATTGGGCGGTCATTGTGTTGTAGTCTATCTAGATGATGTGATAGTATTTTCAAAGAAAGAGAAGACCATGTTTTCCATTTAAAACAAATTTTTGACCGATGCAGGAAATATGGTATTTCTCTAAACCCCAAGAAAAGTGTGTTCGCAGTCCTTGAGGGAAAGCTTCTGGGTCACATCATTTCAAAAAAGGGAATTTCGATAGATCAAGAGAGAGTGCAATTTATCAACAAAATTCCCATGCCCCACAAAAAATCAATGCACTCATGTATGGGTACTATCAATTTTGTTCGAAGGTTTGTTCCCGATTTCGCACAAACCGTTAAACCTTTGCAACAAATGGTCAAGCAGAGTGTACAGTTTAAATGGACAGACTTGGAAGAGGATGCATTTAAAGATATTAAAGAAGCCATAGCCAACGCTCCCTCTCTAAGGAGCCCAGATTTTGACAAAGATTTTATTCTATATACCTTTGCTTCGGATGATTCTCTCGCATTTGTGCTCACGCAAAAGGTAGAATCAGGAGATGAATACCCAATTTCGTTTATGAGCACTGGTCTGCAAGGCGCTGAACTGAACTATCCTATTGTAGACAAACAGGCATACGTTGTATTCAAAGCAGTAAAGCAGTTCAGGCCATATATTCTTAAGAACAGGACTAAAGTTGTAGTTCCCCATCCGGTCGTCCGATCTCTTTTCATTCAAAAGGAATTGGGAGAAATAAGGGGTAATTGGGTCACCGCGCTTCAAGAGTATGATTTAGAATTTAAACCAGCCACCATCATTAAAGGTCAAGGCCTATGTAAATTGCTCACTGAACATCCAGTTGATGAAGAGAAAGATTGGGAAAATGAAGCTGAGCTGAATACAGTTGAGGTATGCCCTATTTTTACAGCTCCTAAATCCTAGTATAGAGACTTAGTGCATTGCTTACAACAAGGGTACTTACCAGAGCATTGGAGCTCTAAGCAAAGAAGGGCACTCCGTTTGAAGTCAGCATCTTATCAAATCATTGATGGAGTACTTTTTAGAAAGAATTATGATGGAATTTTTCTTAGATGTCTAGAAAGGGAAGATGCTGATAAAGTAGTCAAGGAATTGCACGATGACCCTGCTAGAGGTCATTATTCCGGAGACACCACAGCTCACAAAATACTGAGGGCTGGATATTTTTGGCCCACCTTGTTTAAATATTCTCATGCCTATGCACAGAATTGTGATGTGTGCTAGAGGAGCGTTGGGAAATTACCCGAAGAAGCAGGACCGTTGCAGCTAGTTATTATCTAGGAACCTTTCGAACAATGGGGCATAGATGTCATTGGAGAGATAAAACCGAATTTCTCTCTACAGCACTGGTATATTCTAATTGCCACGAACTATTTTACGAGATGGATAGAGGTTGTTCCACTGCACAAAATTAATGAGGATGCAGTTATCAACTTCTTAAAGGAGAACATCATAACCAGGTTTGGGGTTCCAATTTCCCTGGTCTTTGATAATGCAACTTATTTTTCATCTTTTAAGATAAATGAATTTGTTTATGAAAGAGGAATTAAATTACATTATTCAGCCAATTACTACCCCTAAGGAAACGGATTAGATGAATCTTCGAACAAAAACGTTATCCGAATCCCTAAGAAAACCGTGATTGAAAATCCGAGAAGTTGGCATACTGCTCTCCCAAATGCTTTATGGGCAGATAGGGTCACCCCAAAGAATGCTTTAGGGGTTTCCCCATATACCCTAGTCTACGGTAGAGAAGCCATCCTCCCTCCTAACCTCTTACTCCCATCTTTGCAATTAGCTCAAGCCTCCCGAGGTTCCAGTAGTCAGGTTTTACAATCTAGAATTGACACTCTATTGAAGCTCGAAGAATCTCGGCAGAAAGCCAAAGACCTGTTCCACCAACATTAAGATATAGTCAAGAGATGGTTTGATAAAAGGAATTCTGGCAAAAGAAATTTTGAAGTAGGTGACTTAGTTTTGAAATGGGATCATCCCCACGAAGGTAAAGGAATGCACACAAAGTTTCAACATCTATGGGTTGGCCCTTATCTAATTTCTGAAAATCTTGGTTCATCCACTTATAAGCTGAAAGACCTCCAAGGAGAGGAAGCAACTCTCCCTCTCAATGGCCTTGCCTTTAAGCAGTACTTTGCATAGTCTCATTGAGGCTTTTGTACATAAATAAAGTGTTCTCTTTTCTTTTCCTCGCTTTCTTGTTTATTTTATGAGCAGTTTCAGTAGTTTGGTCGGTTATTTGTCTTTTTACTTTCCATTTGAGTTTTCTCTTTTCTTTACTAATAAAACCCAATTCAACTCCTGGATTAGCGGTAGGACAGAACTCCGAGCAAAACTTGAATTCTTGAAAGACAAAATTTCACTTATAAAGAAGATACAGCTCCGTGACTTTGCATTCACTGATCAGCCTTTGGAAATGTAGAGATCCTATCATGTTTGGTCGAAATAACCCCAGTTAAATGACTGACGATTCAGTATTTCTTTCTCACTATCTTGAGGCTCCATCCACTTTAACATCAATTTCCATCTCAAAGGTTTTTGCTATTTTGGACCCACGGAAAGGAAGCATGCCTCACAGGTGTATGGTATTTAAAATTATCCCATGCTACAAATAAAAGCCAAAAGGGCTTGCATCAAAGAGTCTGATTTCCATGAATTCTCGCCTCAATTAAAGCATGGCTAAGACGAAGCGAAATGTTCAATTTAGAAAGCTGTTCAAATAACTCAACTCAAGCAAGGTTCTTCTCCATCCGTGAAGTTGATAATGAAATAAAAATCTCTTGCTCACACAAAAGGACATTATGGATTGAAGAACCCAAAATCAAAGAATTGAAGTTTCAAGAAAGTTATTTCTGGAAGGCTCAAACAGCAAAAGCTGTCAATCTAAGAAACGTCCAAAAGAGATGCAAATAGCGTGGGAATGAAGAACAAACGAATACGCTTGTGAGATATTGTTACAATCCTGTGGAGTCCTCTTTTAGTTAAAACACCGTAAAGACAGATCCTAAAATAATTAACCCCATACTCCAGCCTTGAGAGAGTTTGCAAGAAGTATAGGCATAAGTCCCCTTTCCCAAATGACCAATATGATAAGAGATCACTGCATTCTTAGAAGTTGAACTATGGGGGCACTTTGTTATGCTTGGGGCTATCAGTTTAAAAGTCATTATGATCATGACAGGATTTTGTTTCAGAGATCTGTGTTCGCCAGCGAATCGCCAAATGTTGTTTCTACAACATCCCCCCCCAAATTTTTGTGAATATTGGGGCCCCTACTTTTATTTTCTGTTTGAAGCTTATTCTGGTTCAATCTTAGCTAGTTTTTCTTTCAACGTTTCTTCCTAAATGATTGATCTTTTCCAAATTTTTCTCTGATCTTTTAGCTAAGGAATTTTTCTGTTATCTTTAAACCAAAGCGCATTTTTAACGTCTAAGTCTGTGCTAACGGTGCAAATCCTAAACCTATCTCCCTCCACCGTTGCACATTTCCTAACCATAACGTTTGCGATGATTAGCGCAAAATTCCAGCTTAAGCTTGGCTGATAGTCGCGTGCATTTTTAAACCTTAAAACCGCCGACAACAATGTTCGTCTTTCCAAAGCCCATCGCATTTTTATCCTTTAAAGCCTCCCTGCCCCGTTGCACACTTTTGGCGCAAGTCCTAATATTAGAACCTCCACCACTGCGCCCATTTTAACCTTAAAATCCCCTCCTTGTTTTCACACCCTTTTGTCGCATCCTTTGGTGCAAGACCTGATGATGGCTTCCCTTCCCGTTGCGCAGATCCTAAACCTAAAATCACCACCAACTCCTGCGTTCCTCTAACCTTGTCGTCGTCGCATCTCTCCGGTGCATGGCTTGATGATAGCTTCCCCATCGTAGGCGTAGACTTTGCACTTAATAATGCCGCCATAAAAATTCCGCGCCATTTGTGATCGCAAGATTTAAGCACAAATTTCCCGCCCAACACGCAAAGATGCCATATAGCTTGCCGCCACCCGCGCAACCAAAATTTTGGGTTTGCAGAAATGTGGGTTTGGTGAAGCCATTTAATACGCCTTGTGCGGCTTCAATGCACTGTTGCGCCGAGCCCTATGCCCAACAAACACCCATTAATTCATCCATGGGAAATCAATGCCCCTACTATATATGCGTAAAACGGAGTTTCGACTGTTTATTGTTTCGAAAGTCGAGTTAGCTTCCAATGTAAGACATTGGACGTGTTTCAAGATCCTTATTCACCTGGGTAAACGCATTGGCTACAACATACAACTTCGAAGGCAATAGGTAGGCATTCTCTCCTCCATTTGCTTGTTCCAAGGAATAACTCCATTTGAGACTTGTCTTTTGACCGTTTAAAAGGTAAAATTTGTTTCATTCACAGTCGTTTAAGTCACCCACGGTGGTTTTGTTTCTACTTGGCCATACACTCTGTATTGGTTTCCCCGCAGACCCTTAAACACTAGGTCTCCTGGCCAATTTCAGTGCAAACCCATAATAGCCTCCCTCTACGTATACAACGCAATCCATTCCCTGCTATTTTGCAACTGTTATTGAAAAAACTTCCTCCAGTCGTATCCAAAAAAAGTTTCAAGCCGAGCCGCCTTCCTCATGAATGCTTTTGAGAGCCAATTTGGCAATATCGTATCCTCTCGGTTCTATGTACACATTACCAACAAGAAATAACGCCCCGTAGCGCATAATGCAGACGCCGCACATGGCTACAATATTGCATTCGTCTTATGCGTGAAGCGTTAAGTCGAGCCTCTAATGAAATAACCCCGCAATATAAGAAAACAATAATGTGCGGTTGTCTTCACTCTCCCACCACAATAACAATTCCCATGTGATTCCATGTTAGCACCTATGCAACAATTTTAGCTATTACAAGTTATTAATGAATAAAACGATTGGCAACTTTCAGTTTTATGTTGAAAATACTTATTGTTGAATGGTTGCATGTATGTTTTTGTTTCATTTTAAGAGTTGTTTCCATCATTCTAAAAGGATGTTTGAAGTTGAAAAGAGTCATATGTTGTTACTTATTCATTGATTAGTCACTTTGTATGTTGGGTGGTGTCCATGGTGTTAATTGTTTATGAATATGCCAAACTCCTCATTTGTGCTACCTCGTCAACACAGGTTTAATATGCACAGAAAGTCTGCAAGAAAGAAGGCTAAACTTGTGGAGTCAGATTCCGACGTTGAAATCTTGCTAGATACCTCACTTGAGACCATGTTCACTAATACGCGAGCTACTACCAATGTACCTCCAGGAAGCTCTGCCCCGGAGTTTCAGTGGGGTGATTTATATAGGTTCATCAGGGATCAGGATTACCCTCAATCTCCCATAGAAGACACTATGGTATATGCAAACATTAAGAGGTCCTGCCTCCTTAAGGCGGCAACTCGTCCTGATTTATTTCCATGCTTTGAAGTCCTGGACTGGTTGATCCCTCATGTAATGAATGACACCAGGTTCATTAATGACAAGAATGGAATGAATTTGGCATCCTTCGCACCTGAACATATCACAGCTATGTATAAATTTCCTCAGGCAAGAGCTTGGTTGGATAATGATTAGATAGCAGAGCAAACTACGGACCCTCTAGAATCCGCTAGGAAAATGATGATAAGTGACAGGAAAATCAGAAAAGGAACAACAACGAATATGAGAGTAACCTCCTAAAGACCCCCTATAGACTCATTGTTTTGATGCTGAGTCAGGTCTTTGGCATGCCCAATGGCAATATTTTCAAGCTTGGCTGGGTACCAGTAATAGTCAGTGGCCTCTGGGACCATTTTCAATTAGGCTGATATAATTTCAGAAAGCTTGGTCTTCCAGTTAACCATTGCTCAAGGAGGAATGTATTGGAGAAAACTCACTATGGCTTGGGAATACCACAACAGACAGATGACTACCAAAAATCTACTCAATTCTCAAAGCAATGCTATTATAAATGACAACGTTAAGATAATGGAGAAATGTAACCAACCTCGATCCAACGTTTGATGTAGATCCCCGTTGGAGCTTTCAATCCACGCACTTGTAATCTGCAAATTAGTCTTGACAGCCAATATCCAACAAGTACATATAATATATAATTGACATTAACATTATCAATAACAATGGTCCATAATATCATAAGCAAATGTAACCCAATGTATAATAAATGACATTCACACCATGAATGGACGAGAAAATGAGTATTTCTATTAATGAACAAGAAGAAGTACAAAGTGATACGACCTCTTGCCGGCAACCAATCTGAACCAAGATCTAGATCAATCCACTTGTGCCTCCACCACTTCAATCCTCCATGAATGGCAAACTCAAACTAGAAGGAGTTTGGAAGGTGAACATAAATGGTTCACAACTACAAGGATCAATGAGTACAGACTCAAGATAGGGAAAAAATCCACTAGAGTTCCTTTACTATTCTCTTCTTTCTCCCGTCCATAAGCCATATGTGCTCAATATATAGTCCTCTCAAAGGTAGGTGAAAGGACACATCGAGGCGTTACTTGGGTAGATGGAGAGCCAAAGGTCACCCAATGACCGCTTTTTGGGAGTAAAAAGTAATTAATAGTGGTTTTTACCATTTTACATGCTACCCGTGGGATATAAGGATGCAACTCGCGGGTACGCCTGCTATAGTGATGCAACAGGCGGGTAGGAATAAAAATAGGGCAAACTGGTATCATTAAAGGATAAAAATGGATCTGAGTCACTGAAATGGATCCTACATGCCAAAGAATGTTGATGCTCACAAGGTGGAATATTTTTGTGTAACAGATGCCCCCTAATGTGTGAGGTCAGAGACTGAAATGTGCTACGATGGCCGAAATACATTATAAAACTCAGAAGTGGAGTGATGGAGACACAAGTGGAAAGAACAGCTCACTCGTCATAATACAATAGTATCTCTGAATACATGTCAGTATAGTACAACAATCTGATACACTGGCCATGAATAGGTAGTACATAATGGATACATATCATAAATGATCATAACCATGATCCCTCTACAGTAAGATATGGTCTTCTGCTGAAAAGAAGACAATTGTTGCAAACTGGAGGTACAAACCGCTGAAATCTGAGAGGTGATATCTCAGATGTAAAGTCAAAGTCATATGTGGCATACCGAATGCCACAATCGATTGGGGTATTCTAGACAAGTCTTCGACGGTGCAAGTCCCATCAAGTGAATAAAGGAGTTGGGGTCGAACTTGATGAGACATCATCTGATTACCGATCAATGATGTATACCGTTAACAGACGCGAGATGACCCACCAATAATGAAAATGGGCATCAAGGCATAGAGCACAATCATCAAAGTGTGAATAAATGGGTTGAAGTCAAACACTAGGATGAATCCATCGATCAAGGGACATTGATGTATTCCCAAAATTGTCGATGGTGAGAGAACCTGCCACTAATGACTGCAAGCCTCAAGGTACTCAACTGAACTCTAAGCCTCAAGTCCCAGAATAAATGAGTTGAAGTCGACGGAACGAGACTCGCCGGAAGGAGGGAATTAAGGCATCCCCCATCAACCAGCACGAGGTACCAGCAACGTTGAAAGATTTGGAAGATCTCAGGTGAAACGGACTGACTCAATAAGGATGGCCGACATGCAATAGTCAAGATATATGAGGAGTGGCCGACACTAGTTTCAGGACTTCCTTTGAACAAGAGCATGAGCAAATGGATAGACTCAGGCAGCATAGACTTGGCATAAACTGTGCAATGCAGGAGGCATTACAGAGGGCTCCATAATGACTGGAAGCTTAACCAATTGGTGGAGAAAACTGAGAAACAAGTACAACTCCTAAGGCCCAACTATAGTCCCGACTTATAATGTACGGAGTGGAATGAATGCTCTGTTCAAAGGCGACACAACAGCTGCCAACAAGAAATAGTGACCATAATCTCGTCTAGCTTTTTGGAATATTTGATTTTTTTGGTCTTTTTCATATTTGGGAAAAGCTTGAAAAAGAATAAAATTGCTTATAGTACAACAAGTGAGAGAATGAGTATCAAATAGCTAGCAGACTAGTCCCAAGCAGTGGAACATACCTATGCTCAATGCAAGGAAGTGCATGCAGGATGTGGACACTCCGGGGTGTGTTCCCTCAGGGTCAAAGGGTCATCAAATTGTGAAGGGAAAATATATAAGCTCTGCAGGGCTCGACAGGGAAAAGTGCTCAGGCACCAGGCTATCAATTGAGTAAGCGGGAGCCGACACAAGGCTCAAGCAGCAAGCAGGATGATGCAATGCAATCACAACATGATATAACTGAGGGGATTCCTTAAGGGATATGGACAGCATAAGACAAAGTAGAATATGAGTCTTTATCTCAACGTCATGGTGTGACTACAAAGGACTCCCAATCTTAAGGACAAACAATGGCATGGGAAACAAAATGCATAAGGGGTTCTAACTAGGGTACCCATGTTTGGAAAATCCCTACCGCCACATAACAACACTTCTAAAGCAGTGTGAAGGTTATGTGTCAGTTATGAAGCGGGGTCGCACCTAGGGTTTATGAAAAATGGTCAACAGGTCAAATGCATAATGCATGCGAAAATGACATCTAACCTATATGCCAGGTGTGAAATGTACCTGTCGTAGGTGTGAAATGGTTCAAAACAACTCTCGCCAAGGAAATCTGTTGAAAAACACTACTCCATGACATGATATTAGTTCATGACGGCTCAAAATGGCAAAAACTATAGAAAAGTGGTTCCAGAAAATTATAAATAGTAATAAAATTTAATAATTTTCAATTCATTTGCACTATTCACCAATTTGGAGTTTAGTGGGTAGTTTTTACCTGAAACTTCAAACGCCAATCGTGGGAGCTACAAGCGACCATTCAACGAACCGTCTGGAGCATGTTAGTGGTCACTGCCATACCTTTCATTTTAATGCTTTTATTTCAGTTTTGGTCGGTGGATTTTTTAGTTTGGCCAAACCCTAGATGGATTCGGTGCTACCCGTGGGCTATAAGTATGCGGGTCGCAGGTAGGGAACCAAACGCGCAGTCAAAAAACCAACTGCCTGTGTCTACCTACCACTGTCTACAATTTTTCCCATGGGTACGACCGTGAAGAAAGTTTTAATCATGAAACTAACCAAAATTCTCTTGTTTTGCACTCCAAGATGGTTCTAGAGTGGAGGGAGAGAGAGCATGACCAGGTTGATGAGGTCGTGCGCAATAATTTGCAAGCACAACAAGCATTGCAAGCATGTGGCTTATATAAGTACTGGAGTCTATGGGGTTTAAGGGTCCAAAACCTACTACTCCGTCATCTGATAAACTCCCGGGATGTGGATGCTCAACACTTCATCCTCAATGGGCAAACACTGACACTGGAAGTAGAAGATATCTATTTCATTACCGGTTTGTCCCGTAGAGGGGAGGTGGCTAGTCTTCGGTCACAAACCGTGGGTGGTGGGATCACTGTGCAAGACTACATAGTACGGTATTGTCCCGCCAACACACGACCGGTGGGAAGTCAAGTGCCAGTCAATGCCATAACATATCTGAGTCCAAAGATCATTGTGGCTACTCTAGTGCGGATCACGGGATCCAAATCAATGCATCAGGCATCCAAACCGGCGATGTTCTACGCATCACAATGCTTGCAGCCTACTATATTCGACTGGTGTACTACTCTGTTGGTGTCTATGAAGACACAACTGACGGAATGCAAAGAGGGTAAGGCCAAAAACTTTGGGTATGGTAGCATCCTCTATAGTTTCTTCTTTGAGAGGGTTCCGGGACTTAGTCCGAGGGTGGATGTCCCTCCTCACAGTCTCCGTGATCCAGCCCTGACCCATTGGGATGAGATCCTGACACGACAGGGTGGTGGTCGTCTGGCTTCACCATATACTGAAGAGTTCTTCCGCTGGTGGAACCAGCAGGTGATCGCTATAGAGGACTACCCCTATGCGGGGATAGACTTCAGACAAGACCGTGACATGCCGCTCCCACCAAGCGCAGCTTTCGGAGACATTAGTGAGTACTCTTTTGGTTTTGTGTTTATTAAATTTTTATGGATTTTTTTATTATAGTTGAAATGCAAAAAATCTTTTTGGTGGTAGTATCATGTGCTAATGGGTGATTGTTTGCTCGCAGAAAAAGACCCAGTGAGACCCGAGGGATTCCCGAGACATGGTCGTCGGGGTAGAGATGACGTGGCAGCAGATTCTGCAGCAGGGCGCACACTCCAGACGTTGCGGCGCAACATATCGCGAATGGTTGCCTGAGTACCACTGATAGAGGTAGCCCGACTACCTAAGGCTATGCAGTGCCAGGTAGTGGGTGTTCCTGGTGAGTGGGTGCGGCTACTGCAGTGGATGGCCAACGCAGTACAGTACTATTATGAGACACATCCCATCGAGGCGGCAGCTAGACCTCCTCAGAGGGAATAGATATCCCAGGGTCTCATCATTTTGTATCGATATATATATTTTTGAGGGCTACGGGCTCCAGTTTTGTATGACACTACCATTTTTGGACATATTTATATATATATACAACTTTGGTTCTCAGTTTTACTACATGTGCGTATATTACAAATGTATGAATGTCTTTGTAGTTATGTGCTTCATGATGAATGTGACAAATGCCAATCTAATACATAGTTAGCGTATGCATTAGATATATAATTATGACTTCTCAAAATATGAATATATGTAATAGAAAAAAAATGTCTCTCCAAGAGTCGTACCTTAAGGAATATCCGTAGTAATGTAGGGTCTCGTACACGGTACTGCCCATTCAGCTGAGACACAACTAGTTGTGAATCTAGGCGGACTTCTAAAGACTGCATGTCATGTGAAATGGCATCCCGAAGTATCTCAACAACGGCACTATACTCAGCCACATTGTTAGATGTAGGACTGAGACAATCACCTCCTGAGGACACAACTAGGTGGTCAGGTGAGAAGATAACCCACGCAGCAGAAGCAAGCTGTTGCGTATGTCGGCTAGCACCATCCGCGAAACCTAAGAATGTAGGACATCCCGTTGACATCTTTCAATCAAATAGAGGCTAATCAGCAGACCCGATAACCAAAAGGCAATCTAAACTATGTACAGAAAAACTATACAATAGTGTACAAAATTATCAACTCGAACCAAATGTTCAAGCGTAATACCGCTTGAGGTAGAGCCCATTTCTAGGCTCCTTCAAGACAACTCCCTCATAATATTCTAACTCGTAAGCTCCTTTCTCAAGGACACGCCTGACAATGTAAGGACCGTGCCACATGGGATTGAACTTGCCTTCCCCCAGGGGTTCTTTAGCTTGGTCATACAAGAGTACCAAGTCACCTACAGCATATTGCCGGGGACGGACAAACCTATCATATTGAACCTTGACACAACGCTTGTTAACATCAATGGCCACAGTGGCATCTTGATGGTGCTCGTCAAGTTGATCGAGGTGTACTAAACGTTGCTCAATCTCCGTCGTAACAGGGAGGAGCTCTATGGCTAGCTTGAGCGAAGGGATTTCGCATTCAATCAGTAAACGTGACTCCACACCATGAACTAACTGGAACGGTGAGAACCTAGTGGCAGTCTTAACTGCGGTTCGATATGCCCACAAAGAAGGATATAACATGATATGCCAATTGATCTTGCTTTGTTGGATGGTATGTTGGAGAATGGTCTTCAAAGACTTATTTACTGCTTCAACCTGGCCATTCGCTTGAGGATAGTAAGAAAACGAGTGTTCCTGACGAAACCCAAGCTTAAGAGACAAATCCTCCATCATCTTGTTCTGAAAGTGACTGCCATAGTCAGTGACAATCTCTTTCGGGATACTGAACCGAGTGATAATTTGGTTGAACATGAAATGGGATGCAGTAGCACCATCGGCTTTAACAGTAGGCATGGCCTCAGCCCATTTGGAAAAATAATCCACGGCCACGATAATATGGTGATGTCCCCCATTCGAAGCTAGTTTGCAATCCATGAAATCTACCCCCCACTTGGTGAAAAGACCAACAGTGACGACCGGATGGAGGGGCGCTGGATGTGAGTGTATGTTTCGATAAAACACCTGGCAAGGGTGACATCTCTTCACAGCATTAATACAATCTTTAAAGATAGTAGGCCAAAAATAACTAGCTCACATGATACGTTGGCCTGTTGCAAGCCCGGATAAGTGACCGCCACATGCTCCCGCATGGCAATCATTAAGTACCCGTTTTGCTTCTTCCTGAGTCAAGCAACGACGGAGAATGGAATTCTTTCCTCGGTGATACAAAGTGTCACCGACAATAGTATAGTCTTTAGCGTGATGTCTCACACGTCGTCGCTCGTCTCGTGAATAATGCGGAGGAAAATTCAAAGTTTGGAGATATACAATGACATACCCATACCAAGGGTCCTCGGTCAAGATAAGAAATAAGTGTTCATCCACAAAGGAATCTTCATGAATGACATCCTCATCAAGTCGTGGAAGGTCCGACATAAGCTCAACGAACACCAATGATTTCACCAATTTTGCTGAAGCAAAATCGAGATCAAATTCCTGAAGGATCACAATCCATTTATTATACTTACCCCCGATAAGGCATCATGATAGCACGAACTGAAATGGATTGATGTGAGCTACAACGGTGGTTGTTCGAAGCAAAATGTAATGCCGTAACCGCTGGACTGCGTGAACAGTCGCAAGTGCCAGCTTTTCTATGTGGGTGTACCTTAGCTCAACATCTACTAAATTTCAACTGAGATAATAGATAGCATGCTCGACGAGCACATCATCTACCTGAACCAAGACCATGCCAATAGTCTCTTGATATGCGGCCACATAAAGAATGAAATCTCGTGTAAAGTCTGGTGGACTAAGCACAGGGGTAGATACCAAAGCTTTCTTAAGGGCGTCGAAAGACTGTTGGGCTCGCTCATCCCAAATAAAAGGTGTGTCTTTCTTCAATAAGCGTGCGAAACCTTTAGTAATACTAGCATAGTTACCTATAAACCGACGCAGAAAAGTAGATCTCCCTTGGAGGCTCTGAAGTTGTAATAGATTATGCAGAGGAGGCAATTGAAGTATTGCCTCAACTTTGAGAGGATTGACTCTAATACCCTCTCGCGAAACTATGAATCCTAGAAGGCCACCAGTCCTAACAGCGAAGATGCATTTGTTTGGATTCAATCAAATTTTGTAATGGATACATCGTTCGATAATCATACGGAGGTGCTTGGGGTGGTCCATTCTCTTGCGAGAATGGCTAGCAAGATCATCCAAGAAAACATCCATAATCATCTTAAGATCGTGAAAGGCATAGGTCATGGCTCGCTGAAAAGTAACTCCGGCGTTTTTGAGGCCGAAGGGAATTTTCCGGTACGCAAATGTTCCCCATGGACAAATAAATGTCGTCTTATGTTGGTCCACAGGTTTGATTTGAATCTGATTATAACCCGAGAATCCGTCCATGAATGAAAAAATCTCACTCCCCGCACAAGCATCCAATATTTGATCAATGAATGGTGCGGAGAAGTTGTCTTTCGGACATGCACGGTTCAAATCTCTGAAATCAGTGCATACACAGATCATTCCCTGCTTCTTATCCACATGAACGAGGTTTGACACCCATTCGGTAAGGGGAACGGGGTAGATAAAACCAGCTTTGAGTAGTTTCTCCACCTCTGCCTTAATAGCAGCTGCCTTCCTAGGGTTCACAGCACGTAAGCATTGTCGAACCGGTTTAGCATCAGGATACGTTCTAATCTCGTGTTCAACAATGCGGGGGTCTATTCCTGGAATCTCCTCATATGACCAGGTGAAAGCTTCCCGGAGTTCAGTAAACAAGTCAGTGTAAATAGAAATCTCTTCAGGAGTGCAATCGGCACCGATGTAAACGTTCTCTATCTTTCAGGGAATGCGAGAGATGTTGATCGAAATGGTTGGGGAAATATGGGCCATATTCCCCTCCAAAAAAAACATCATACGACTCCAAAAGAGCCATAGGGTGACCAACCATCTCAGCTAGAGTCATCCTAAACTCCTCCTGCTCAACGAGCTCGAGGTTGGGAAGGAAATAAGAGAGATGGTGCATATCTTCCCAAGGCCTCTCACTACCACACATGGCCTCAAGGATAGCTTCATCAGATGGTAAAGTATCATCAACGCAATCGTGGGAACAAGATGAGTTGGTTGCCCAAACTGGCAGCGTAACGTGATCTTATTCAACTGTCTAGGAGGAAGAGAGATCCGGATATGCAGTGGTTTATTGGATATGATCATAAGCGAGCTCCGCTACAGATAAAGGCATAGACATCCCAACATGCGCAATGTCTCCAGACGTGGAATTCGTGGATGGTAAAATCCATGGATCATTTGAATAGGAGGTCTGGAATAACATATTATTCGAAGGAGGAGATGCATTGTCGGTAATGGTTCCAATAAAATTCATAGGTGCAGAAAGATTATAAGTTCCCATCAATGAGGGGTACATTCCAACACCTATGTTCCCAGTCGCTGGCTGAGAATCAGAAACTTGCGGAACTACAGATCCCATGGATGATGTGGAAGGAATGCCAACATAATCCAGCTGATCGATCGTCACAATCTTGCCTTCATGGGGAAAGCAAATAACTCTAAACACAGTAGATGCGACAGCCTTCATAGCGTACATCCAGTTCCAACCCAGTAAAAGGTTGTAGTCGATGGGTGCATCAACAACTTCGACTTCAATAGGCACAAACTTACCGCCCAAGGAGACAACAAGGGAAGGGATAATTCCATGTAGCGTAAAAGACCTACCATCGAATGCAGTGAGTGTAGTTTTAGACATGAGTAGAGGAGGAGAGCCAAGAGCTTTCCAACAAGCTAACGACATTACTGACGCGAAAGCACCTTCATCAACCATAGTACGTTTGATGAAGCTTTTAAGGAAAACCACCTAGATTTGAAAATCCACGTGGTAAGGTAAGCGAGGCTGGACATCAGTAGTATCAAACTTGATAACACTAGGACTTCCCCCATCCTGAACTCCTAACGCACTCAAAAGGGCATGCTTCTGAGAAGGACAGGCTTGCAAAACCTCAAGAACCGACATGGCACACGGAGTTTGGCCCAAATCTTCTACAATGGAGTAGTAATGGGTGGCTCGAGCATTAGGGTTATGCGTGGAGCGCTTGAGAACACCTTTCGGTATCCGTGGCATAATAGAGGGCTTCTCGATATGCAAGGAATTATCAGGAGGAGGGGGAGTCTCATTCCCCAAATTCGGTTGTGGTGCACCATAATCGCATTGACGAGTAGCAACACAAACCTCCGACTGAACCATATTCACACATCCATAACCACTAGTATTGGAAGAAGATGTGGTCGTTTCATTAGTACCAAAACCAGTGGTGGGAGCATGCAAAGCCATGTTTTGATGATGAGGAAGGGGATCCTTCAACACAGCTGGGCTTTGTGCCAAGTGCTTCTATGCTTCTTCAATTCAAGGACATAAATGAGTAAGATGATCCTCCCCACAAAGCTTGCAAGGGAATTTCACATTACGCCTAGGCTTACGATCCTCGCCAGCATTACTGCCTTCCCGAGGAGGGTTGGCATTCTCTTTACGAGGATTATTACGATTGCTATTGTTATTACTTCCATTGTTTCCACCCCTACGATTATTTATCCCCTTTTTCTTACCACCAGGTTGCTGGTTACCCGACGGTTTCGTTGATTGCACATTGTGTACATCAAACGACGGAGTGGAAGTGGACAAGGTGTGAACCTGTCCAGGAGCAGACTAGTTTAGTGACAAATTTTGCATTTGATTAGCTACCAAGTCTACAGGGCGAGTGCATGTGGACCCCACAATGCCATCGGCATGTGGTCCAGGAACTGACGTAGGCTCATGTCTTGTTCTCGGAGCATCAGGAATAATGTCATACAAAATGCCAAACTGAGAATAAAGTAGATATAACTGCTGGACTTTCAAGATAGATTATTCCTCAGTCACAATGTCAGACATCAAAACATCCTTAGCAATGTATGGGAGTAAAGACTTAAGGAACCATTCCAACAGGAACTCTGGAGGAATGTTGGCTTTCACTAATCTCTTGCGCCGACACCACTCTTGAACGTGGTCAAAAATATGTGTGGCCTTATTCTGATGGAAGGTGGACAACAACTCAGTACCAGTGTCATAACAAACCGACAACTGGAAATGGTCTAAGAAAATAAAAGCAATCTCGTTGAATCCCCTATAGGTGCTCCCAGGCAACTCTACATACCACTTCGCGGCTGCCCCCGTGAGGGTGCATTGAAATAGTCGTAATCTAATGGAATCGTGATTCAAAGAGTTGGAGGAGCACCAAAGGTGAAACGTCATGACATGATCTCCCGGGTCCTCACCACCTTTCCCCTCAAACTTCAGAATGTCCGAAGGGATCTTGGTAGGGACCGGGGGCAAAGTAGGGTCGTGACACACTGGATCATTCGTGAGCTTCGAAAGATCCAGGAGATTCAAGCATGCAAGGAACGGGAGCTACGGCTGGAAAGCTGGATTATAAACTCCCATAAAAGGTTGGTTAAACGGAATTGTGTTATAAGATGGACCAAAAGCTTGACCATGAGGATTAAACTGTTGATAAGAAGGACCTGACGGACCATAAGCTTTCCCATGGCCATAAGGTTGATAACCTCCCCCTGCCGGACCTATTTGAGAGTAAGTAGGTATATGCATGTTTTGAGCACCATATTGGGGTGGTGGGTGATATTGGTGGCCAGCACCGACTGTGTTGTAGTAAGGGTTGCCACCATGAGTATGGGGCATGTATGTACTATTCATAGCGGGAACCATGTTGTAATGATCGTAATGGTATGGTATGTTCCCACCCCCAACATTAGGATTAGCTTGAGCAGTTGGGTGGTGGCCAAAAGCATGAGAAGTGTTCCTAGCCCCAACATTAGTGTGATTAGTAGCAGGGTTGATGGTGTGATGTCCATGTGGATAGGAAATATTCCCACCCCCTACATTAGAATTACTAGTGGCGGCAGTGGACGCAAAAGTATGCAGTATGTATCCACCCCCGTGGTTGGGAGGAACGGTATCATGTGCAAAAGTAGTCCTAGGTTGATGAGTAGCGGCACGTGTACTAGGTTCTGGATAGCGATTTGTATTCCGAACAGCATTCCGGCTAGGTTGGGTATTCCTAGGAGGTGGTCATGTTCCAACATTAGCATGGTTAGGAATCTGACTAGTCCCCATACTATGTGAGTGGGTGGACAACGTAGTGCCCCCAGCGAGGGTAGTGCCCCTAGTGGGTATAGTATGGCTAACACTTTGACTAGTGCCAGTGTGAGTACCAACCGTGGTGGAAGGTTCGACAGTACTATGACTAGGCATACCAAAAGAGAGTGCGGTGGGGTTGATCGTAGGGCCAATGTCATCATGAGTCTCAGGCCTCCCGTATCTATAATTGCGTGGAAACGAAGGAACGAACGGCTCATCTTGTTCTTCCTCCTCGAGTAAGTCGGGCATTCTGTAAAGATAATTGTCCAGATGCGAAGGATCAAATGGATCCCGATCAAGTGGATTAGGCCAAACAAAACCAAGTTGAGTCTCAGGTGGATCACCTCCCAAATCCTCACGAGGAGTATGGGGATCGGAAGTATGTTCAACTCTACCCGAAGGAGTAGAAGGGTCTTTCCCAATATCGGGATGTGCAGCCATGTAGTCTTCAATGTAAGTCACGTAAGAATCTGAAGACTCAGAGGGAGCCCTCCGGCGTCCTCTAGCAATACGGCGTGTAACCTCAAGTGTCTTTAAACCAGCCAATCGACGGGACTGGCAGAGAGTAGGGATCTGCGCCACGTTATCTCCGGAGAGAGTCACAACGTCCCCTAAAGGCCAACTATCGAACAAAAATAGTAAATCAAAAGCACACACCTAGAGAAACTACAGCTAAGAGCAGACAAACAGAGTGGCTAAATGATCTCCCGACACTAGAGCCGGTATGTCTCGCCTAGGAGAGGCTTGAGACTCCCAAACTATAGCCGGAGGTAACATAATCAGTTATAGAGACAAACAGGCTTCACTGTGTTGACAGGGTCAAGTCCACTGCACGAACACAACTATGTTGTCCAATCCCTATTTGACTCAGGACACAAACAGCATAACCACTGCAAGTACCATGTGCGATACCTAGGTAAGGCAACTATGTTCACTGCAATATAACCAATGCTCAGGGGGATAGTCATAGGTGGGACCCGTCGTATGGGCAGGGTAGCTAAGCCCGAAGCACAAGAGGACAAACCTCCGGTACCCCCAGATACGAACAAATCTTGGATATATCTCCCACGTTCAGCCGTTATCAGAGGGATATCTCCTCAACCAACCTCCTGTGACCTCGTGCTTAACTCTGGATTGAGTAGAGCTTCCTGAGAACACCGATCTATACCATGGATTCCTCCACTACCTGGTCAAACACCTAATGTTTTGTCTAGTAGTCTTGGATTGTTAACTCACAATGATCTATTCCAAGACTCTAAACCTATGCTAGTTGGTGTACCCTATAAATAAAATCGGTCTAATCAATTTTATGATTAAGCGTTAATTTTAGTGGCTGTGATTACTCAAGGGATATGATCGTGAAACTAGTGATGTGTAGACTCAATAGTATGCAACATCGTCCAATCCTAGACTCATCTATCCAATAAAACAATGTCACTAATATGCAAAATCAACCAACAATTCCGAAATAAAGATGCAATCTTTTATCTTTTCGATGCACAGGCAGAACCTAAAATGAAGGAAACAAGCACTCAATGCAAGATGTAGACATGGAAAAAAAATATTTTTGTATTTTCGCTTATAAACTAGAAGGAAAATGCAAAAAACTAAATGAATATTTCTGTATTTTTTCAATATAAATGGAATGAATAAATGCAAGCAAAATCCTACTATTCAGTCACTGAAGTGCCGAGAAGATCACTAAGACAACCCGGCAGATCCTAAACAAAAAGACTCAGCCAAAGGAATGAGCTCAAAAGGAAGAAACCAAGAGGATAAAACCAAAGATTGGTAAAAAACCAAGAAGGCTCAACCAAGAGAAACGAAGAGATCTGGTCACAACCAAGGCATGAAACAGTCAAGAAAGAGGCCAACAAAGACTCAGGAACCAACCAAACTCACCCAGCAACAACCAATAGTCATAAACCAACAAAAGCTAGAGTTACACGCTATTATCGAAGGAAATCCTGCGGGTACCCGCGAGCAGTAGAGTAAACTGAGGCGGGTAGATGCGAGCAAAACTAAGCTAGCTTGCGGGTGAGGAAAGGAAAATGGGCAAATAAAGAATCCAGGGCTCAGAAAAAGAAAGTTTTCTACGGTGTATCTTAACGGCCAATCAATGACATAGAGCTTCGATAAACAGCAACTCTAATTATGGACTAATGCTCAAAAAATTTCCCAAACATGGATGTTTTCCCCAGCGGAGTCGCCATTTCTGTATTGGAGAAAAATCACTATGGCTTGGGAATACCACAACAGACAGATGACTACCATAAATCTACTCAGTTCTCAAAGCAATGCTATTATAAATGACAATGTTAAGATAATGGAGAAATGTAACCAACCTCGATCCAATGTTTGATATAGATCCCCGTTGGAGCTTTCAATCCATACACTTGTAATCTACAAATTAGTCTTGACAGCCAACATGCAACAAGTACATATAATATATAATTGACATTAACATTATCAATAACAATGGTCCATAATATCATAAGCAAATGTAACCCAATGTATAATAAATGGCATTCACCATGAATGGACAAGAATATGAGTATTTCTATTAATGAACAAGAAGAAGTACAAAGTGATACGACCTCTTGCCGGCAACCAATCTGAACCAAGATCTAGATCAATCCACTTGTGCCTCCACCACTTCAATCCTCCATGAATGGCAAACTCAAACTAGATAGAGTTTGGAAGGTGAACATAAATGGTTCACAACTACAAGGATCAATGAGTGCAAACTCAAGATAGAGAAAAAATCCACTAGAGTTCCTTTACTATTCTCTTCTTTCTCCCGTCCATAAGCCATATGTGCTCAATATATAGTCCTCTCAAAGGTAGGTGAAAGGACACATCGAGGCGTTACTTGGGCAGATGGAGAGCCAAAGGTCACCCAATGACTGCTTTTGGGGAGTAAAAAGTAATTAATAGTGGTTTTTACCATTTTACATGCTACCCGTGGGTACGCCTACTATAGTGATGCAACAAGAGGGTAGGAATAAAAATAGGGAAAACTGGTATCACTGAAGGATAAAAATGGATCTGAGTCACTGAAATGGATCCTACAGGCCAAAGAATGCTGATGCTCACAGAGTGGAAGATTTCTGTGTAACAAGGAATGACTCAGAAGAAGGTAGACTTTTTCATGTCCTCTTATTTAATAGATTGCCTGTTGAGCAAGCATACCTTCCCAGACTTGGGTTGTGCATGGAATAGAAAAGAAACTCCTCTCTTTATGGCTTACCAACTCACATGGGCAAGTAGATATGCAAACCACTACAAGCAGGTTTGTGAGAAGTTTATCATGCCTCTATACCAGCTTATTTTTGTAGAAGAGCCAAACTGCCTGTCAGAGAATTCCATGCCCATTATTGAAGCATTTCACTATTATTACCACGCCCAAGAAGGAACCTGCATCCGTATGAGTGGAGTATCCATAGCTCCCTTTTTGCTTCCCAGATATGCTACAGATTTTGTGATACACAGGGAAGCCTTAAGGAAACTCTTTGTCGGTGGAATCAGTAGAATCCTCACCGAAAGGAAGAAAGGGATTTACCCACCAATGTCGTTCACTATCGGCGCATACAGCCTCCCAAGGGAAAAAGAGGGAGAAAACTATGTTCAAGACTTGGAAATATTTCATTTTGGTACAAATTTTTTCAAGAGGCATGACCCTTGTGGCAGAACTAAGCTAGCCCGCGGGTGAGGAAAGGCAAATGGGAAAATAAAGAGTCCAAGGGCTCAGAAAAAGCAAGTTTTCTACAGTGTATCTTAATGGCCAATCAGCGACACAAAGCTTTGATAAACAGCAACTCTAATTATGGACTAATGCTCAAAAAATTTCCCAAACATGGATGTTTTCCCCAGCGGAGTCGCCATTTTTGTATTGGAGAAAACTCACTATGGCTTGGGAATACCACAACAGACAGATGACTACCATAAATCTACTCAATTCTCAAAGCAATGCTATTATAAATGACAATGTCAAGATAATGGATAAATGTAACCAACCTTGATCCAACGTTTGATGTAGATCCCCACTGGAGCTTTCAATCCACGCACTTGTAATCTACAAATTAGTCTTGACAGCCAATATCCAACAAGTACATATAATATATAATTGACATTAACATTATCAATAACAATGGTCCATAATATCATAAGCAAATGTAACCCAATGTATAATAAATGACATTCACACCATGAATGGACGAGAATATGAGTATTTCTATTAATAAACAAAAAGAAGTACAAAGTGATACGACCTCTTGCCGGCAACCAATCTGAACCAAGATCTAGATCAATCCACTTGTTCCTCCACCACTTCAATCCTCCATGAATGGCAAACTCAAACTAGAAGGAGTTTGGAAGGTGAACATAAATGGTTCACAACTACAAGGATCAATGAGTGCAGACTCAAGATAGGGAAAAAATCCACTAGAGTTCCTTTACTATTCTCTTCTTTCTCCCGTCCATAAGCCATATGTGCTCAATATATAGTCCTCTCAAAGGTAGGTGAAAGGACACATTGAGGCGTTACTTGGGCAGATGGAGAGCCAAAGGTCACCCAATGACCGTTTTTGGGGAGTAAAAAGTAATTAATAGTGGTTTTTACCATTTTACATGCTACCCGCGAGTACGCCTACTATAGTGATGTAACAGGAGGGTAGGAATAAAAATAGGGCAAACTGGTATCACTGAAGGATAAAAATGGATCTGAGTCACTGAAATGGATCCTACAGGCCAAAGAATGCTTATGCTCACAGGGTGGAATATTTCTGTGTAACAAGGAATGACTCAGAAGAAGGCAGACTTTTTCATGTCCTCTTATTTAATAGATTGCCTGTTGAGCAAGCATACCTTCCCGTACTTGGGTTGTACATGGAATAGAAAAGAAACTCCTCTCTTTATGGATTACCAACTCACATGGGCAAGTAGATATGCAAACCACTACAAGCAGGTTTGTGAGAAGTTTATCATGCCTCTATACCAGCTTATTTTTGTAAAAGAGCCAAACTGCCTGTCAGAGAATGCCATGCCCATTATTGAATCATTTCGTGATTATTACCACGCCCAAGAAGGCACCTACATCCGTATGAGTGGAGGATCCATAGCTCCCTTTTTGCTTCCCAAATATGCTACAAATTTTGTGATACACATGGAAGCCTTAAGGAAACTCTTCAGCGTCGATGGAATCAGTAGAATCCTCACCGAAAGGAAGAAAGGGATATACCCACCAATGTCGTTCACTATCGGCGCATACAGCCTCCCGAGGGAAAAAGAGGGAGAAAACTATGTTTAAGACTTGGAAATATTTCATTTTGGTACAAATTTTTTCAAGAGGCATGACCCTTGTGGCAGAGTTGCTAGACATGTTATTGATGTCAAAACTACCTTTGACTACACCCATCTTATCGACCTGAATGAAGAGTTCTTTCGTAGTGCCAGGAACTTAACAGAATTAGGAAAGCACTACAAGAAGAAAGGCGGAAAGAGTTCTACTCCCAATCCTGTTGGTCTAATACAACTAGAACAAGAGGCAGCAACATCCCAATCAGGAGGTTCAAAAGACATAGAACCAGAAGGAGGAGAGAGAATCCTACATGAGCAGGTTATCAAAAAACACCAAGATGAAGAGGCAGCAAGGCTTCAAAATGAGCAGGCTGCCAAATTACAACAAGAGGAGGCAGCAAGGATTCAACAAGAGCAGGCTATTAAGTTGCAGCAATAAGAAGAAGCTTCCAAAATCCAAAAAGAGCTGGAGGAAAAATCCTTAGACAAGAAGAAGAAATAACCTTGCTGGAGGAAGCAAGCAGGATAAAAGCAGTGCTGGCCGAAAGGTGAGAGAAAGAGGAAGCTGCTAGAATCCAAAAGGAGTAGGAAGCAAAAGCCCTGAGAGAAGAGGAAGATAGGATCCTCCAGGAACAAGCTACTAAATTGCAAGAAGAGCAGGAAGAAAATCTCTTGGTGGATGAAGCAAATAGGTTGCAAGCATAGCTAGCAGAAAGGCAAGAAAAGGAAGAAGCTGAGAAAAATCCAGAACAAAACCCTCCCATCCCACAGAACATGGACTTGGATCCGCCAAAGTTAGACCAACCAGGGATTGCTCATGAAGGGATTGTTTCTACTGAATAATTAGCACTGACCCCATACAATCCCAGAAAGCAGCGCCAGGTGGCCAACCTGGATTCCGTGTATTTTCACGAACAGAAGAAGGATATCATTGGCAAAACATTAAGGAAAATAGAGATTGGGAAGGACTTATATGAACTTAGAGTATCGGAGACTACACTTGTCCAAGGGACCAACGTTGACCCTGCATTCACAGCAGATTGCTCTGTAGCTGCAGCACAGGAAACTAAAGCCAATGTCGATCGTCTGCTTGAAGATAAGAAGAATTACAGAGAGCTATGCTTTAAGATAAAAGCTGACAGAAAGAAAGAAGTGTTGGAGAGCAATGAGTTAAAAAGGAAGTATAACAAGTTGGCAGAAGAGAAGTTGGAAATAGCTTCGAAAGCCCTACAGCTTGAAAATGAGAAGAATTCATTAGAAATGCAACTTGAAATTTCAGAAGATGAGCAAAGAAACTTGAAAGTTCACATATCGGAGTTGGAAAGATTGACAGAAGAAAAGGTTGGGTTTTTAGAACAACTCAAGGAAGCTAATGAGAAGAAAGAGGACCTGGCCACATTCTACAGCCGAGCTCGTGGCCTGCAGAGGAAAACTCATCAACTATAGTGCTGATCTCAGAAGAAGTCTATGGCTTGAAAGAGATGATAACAAAGATGACATCTCTTGAGGTTGAGGCTCTTAGAATAAAGGACAAATATGCACAGCATGTGTTGGAACTCAAGCAACAATTTGAATGGAGAATAGGAAATTCTGGTTTTCCCTTAAACCTACGAGCTACATCAGATGAGGAATTTGACATGGACACTAGAGTTCTCGAGTTTTGTCGAGATTGTGGTGATAGATTAAGTGTTGAGATCCGAAAGACTATAAAAAAATGCCATGTTGTCTACTTGAAGATCAAAGAGGCTCACGAGAAGTGTCACATGCCTCTGCCCCAAGGTAATTATGAATTTCCTGAAAGAGAACAGCGCCTGGCAGAATTGCAAAAGAATTTGGACGCAGAGCTGGATTATCTAAAAAAGGTTGAGGCTATAACCCAAGAATTCATCCACCAGTTTATTGAGCAAAGCTAGCAGAAAGGAAAGAAAAAGAAGAAGCTGAGAAAACTCCAGAAAAAAAACCCGCCCAGCCCACAAAACATGGACTTGGATCCACCAAAGTTAGACCAACCATGGATTGCTCATGAAGGGATTGTTTCTACTTAAGAATTAGCATTGACCCCATACAATCCCAGAAAGCAGCGCCAGGTGGCCAACCTAGATTCCATGTATTTTCACGAACGGAAGAAGGCTATCATTGGCAGAACATTAAGGAAAATAGAGATTGGGCAGGACTTATATGAACTCAGAGTATCGGAGACTACAGTTGTCCAAGGGACCAACGTTGACCCTGCATTCACAGCAGATTGCTCTGTAGCTGCAGCACAGGAAACTAAAGCCAATGTCGATTGTCTGCTTGAAGATAAGAAGAATTACAGAGAGCTATGCTTTAAGATAAAAGCTAACAGAAAGAAAGAAGTGTTGGAGAGCAATGAGTTAAAAAGGAAGTATAACGAGCTTGTAGAAGAGAAGTTGGAAATAGCTTCGAAAGCCCTACAGCTTGAAAATGAGAAGAATTCATTAGAAATGCAACTTGCAATTTCAGAAGATGAGCAAAGAAACTTGAAAGTTCACATATCGGAGTTGGAAAGATTGAAAGAAGAAAAGGTTGGGTTGTTAGAACAACTCAAGGAAGCTAATGAGAAGAAAGAGGACCTGGCCACATTCTACAGCCAAGCTTGTGGCCTGCAGAGGAAAATTCGTCAACTGTAGTGCTGATCTCAGAAGAAGTCTACGGATTGAAAGAGATGATAACAAAGATGACATCTATTGAGGTTGAGGCTCTTAGAATAAAGGACAAATATGCACAGCATGTGTTGGAACTCAAGCAACAATTTGAATGGAGAATAGGAAAGTCTGGTTTTCCCTTAAACCTACGAGCTACATCAGATGGGGAATTCGACATGGACACTAGAGTTCTCGAGTTTTGCCAAGATTGTGGTGATAGATTAAGTGTTGAGATCCAAAAGACTATCAAAAAATGCCACATTGTCTACTCGAAGATCAAAGAGGCTCACGAGAAGTGTCACATGCCTCTGCCCCAAGGTAATTATGAATTTCCTGAAAGAGAACAGCGCCTGGCAGAGTTGCAAAAGAATTTGGACGCAGAACTGGATTATCTAAAAAAGGTTGAGGCTATAACCCAAGAAGACATCCACTAGTTTATTGAGCAACCTGATGTTCATATCTTTTTTTCTAGAAATTACTGCACAGAAGGCTACAGCGGGAATCAAATCAGATTTGCGCAAGCACAAGATAGCACGAAATGTAACCATCTCATCAAGAGGAAGCACTGTAGTAAGAGAAATCAGTCAGTGGACCAGTTACATTGAGGAACAGGACAAAGAAACAAAAGCAAATGAGCATGCTGAAGAAGACAAAGCAACAAAAGAAGAGCGTCCAAATGAAGCAGTCGACCCATCTCGGACTTAATTGTCTTACTATAAAAGATGTCAATAGACAGTTGTCTTTTATTTTGTCTTATATGTAAAAGAATTCCACGAACTATCTCATTTTTGGAATAAAGTACTAAATGACAAATTAAATATTCCTAGGATTAGGGTACACCTGGCAGCTCAAGGAGCTTTTGTAAAGTTATATATAGTTGAATATAAGATAGAGAACAGGGGGGACTTTTGGCAGGTGAAAGAATTTTCTTCCTTGTACGTGAACTACTTTACTACATGCTCTAAGAAATCAATTTTGCCTAATGAAAGCCTGGGGGAAGGCATTTTTTCCTGGAGAATGAGTCAAATGTGTGTTGTATTATTCATGTATCATATGCATATTGATGTGAGATCATTCCTTGCTATCATGAATTGCTTCTATGTGATGAATGCTCTTATATTTTCCTGTGCAAAGATGTTCTTTCCTTAAATGAGTAATGGAATGTATTGATTGAATTAAAGCTATTTTTAATATCTTTTATCTTCTGCTGGAATTGCATATTTATGATTAAATGGCTATCTGTATGATCTTCAGATGTTTCTTTCAGCGTATTACTCATCTTTAATGTTTTCTCCTTGCAAGGATAGGTTAGATTTGCTTATACAGTTTTAGATTAATTTAGGTTAATTACCTGCATTCAGCTTAGGGAACTTGCATATCATCTTTAAAATAAAATACATAAACGGTGGATTGGGCTGCAACAGGTGTAAATAAAAAGAATCTTTAAATCTTACGGTAGCCGGAACCGTTAACCGGACGGATTCCCCACACCAAATAGTGAACAATCTAATTGGGACTGTTTACCAAGGAGAATCCCTTGTTGATTGATGCTACGATTTTTGAGGCATCAACACTTTGATATCCCTTTATTTGAAGGCCAGATCGATGCTGATCCCGTAGATAAATGGTTGAATCTACTAGAAGGGTATTTCTTTGTCCACAATTTTTCCGACAGCGAAAATATCATCTTTGCGCTCCTCAAGGCCATCCCCCATGTCAAAAATTGGTGGAAAACTTATTGTGGTTAAAACTCATTAGACGAGTCTAGATTGTTTCAATATTCCAATCCCACTTGGGCCTCTTTTATAGATGTCGTCAAGAAACAATATTACCCTGTTGGAAACTATGATGACCAGTACACAAAATGGGCCATTCTGCACCAAGATAGGGACCAAACGGTGTCAGAGTACACCAACAAATTTCATACCTTGCACACAAATCTAGGTATCAAGGACTCCGAGCGACACCTAGTACTGAAACATCGCAGTGGCCTACACCGGTACATAAGAACAGAGATGGATTTCCTGGAAATCTCTTCACTCGGATCCGCCTATCGATATGCTGTCAAAATTGAGCAAAAATTTAAGCAAGAGAAAAAGCGCAACTTCGGACCTGCACAGAAGCAGGGCAAGGGACACTCTGGCTTGTAGAACACGGGGAAGGAAAGGACAACCAGTCCCAACCACAAGCAAAGAAGGATAACTAAAAGACAAAGAAGGACACCGAGAAGTGGTGCGAGTTCGAAAAAATCCCCTGGAAAAACACTGATTCGCGCCTAACCCTTCGCGTGCTGGACTCGATATTTGACGACCCTTTTTATAATCCTTGAATAGATCTTTCCATTGAGATATTATGCGCCCCAAATGGATATCGTATGTAAAAGTTACGACCCCAGGAAGTTGATGTACTAACTTACCCAAACGGGGCCCACATGACTTTTGGCGCTTCATCTCCTAGGGTTAGGTTTTTGGATGTTTGGGATTCCTTCCCTCATGCTTACGATAAATAGGCCCTTTCGACCTCTCTTTGTATTCATCTTGGCATGAATGAGCATAGCGGCCACATCTCTTCCCAGAGATAGCTACCACCATTCTAGCTGTTGTATTTACAATATGTTCTATTTTCGCTATTTAATAGAATATGTGTTTACTGTATCAATGTGTTCTTTACAATATATCTGTGTATGTGAATATATATATGCTATCTTATTTTGTTCATGCATAAATCCGAATCAGTGGTATCAAAGAAATCTGCTCTTTGATTTTTTCTCGTTGCATGTCCCCGACGAGGTCAGGATATAGAGAGTTGGGTTTCGAACTAGTTTCACTTGGGGAAGACTACTCTCGCATCCCCAAATGGCCTCCGATGGAGGAAGAAAAGAGAGATGACAGAGCGGGAGATCTTCTCAAGTTGTTTCTCGAGGAAGCCCTCGGGAGACAGAGGAACGAAGTGATGGATAATTTCGCCCAAATCCTTTAATGCATGCCGACGACGACAGATACACCATCAACGAGCAGCCATTTCGAAGATGCGACTCCCTCCAAGGTACAAGTTAACTTTGATATCCCTTTATTTTAAGGGCAGATCAATGCTGATGCTGTAGATAAATAGTTGAATCTACTAGAAGGGTATTTCTATGTCCACAATTTTTCCGACAGAGAAAAGATCGTCTTTGCGCTCCTCAAGGCCATCCCCCATGTCAAAAATTGGTGGAAAAATTATTGTGAGCAAAACTGATCAGATGAGTCTGGATTGTTTCAATATTCCAATCCCACTTGGGCCTCTTTTATAGATGTCGTCAAGGAACAATATTACCCTGTTGGAAACTATGATGACCAGTACACAAAATGGGCCATTCTTTACCAAGAGAGGGACCAAACGGTGTCGGAGTACACCAACAAATTTCACACCTTCCGCACAAAGTTAGCTATCAAGGACTCCGAGCGACACCTAGTACTGAAATATCGTAGTGGCCTACACTGGTGCTTACGAACATAGATGGATTTCCTGGAAATATCTTCACTTGGATCCGCCTATCGATATGCTGTCAAAATTGAGAAGAAATTTTCGTAAAAGAACAAGCATGACTTCGGACCTGCGTAGAAGCAAGGCAAGGGAAACTCTGGCTCAGAGAACATAGGGAAGGGAAAGGACAACCAGTCCCAACCACAAGCAAAGAAGAGTAATGAAAAGACAAAGAAGGACATCGGGAAGTGCTGCAAGTTCCACAAAATCCCCTGGCACAACACTGATTCATGCCTACCCCTTTCTCATGTCGGACTCGAGATTTTTCAATCCTTTTTGTAATCCTTGAATAGATCTTTCCATCGAGCTATTGGGTGCCCCAAATGGATACCGTATGCAAAAGTTACGACCCCGAGAAGTTGATGTACTAACTTACCCAAACGAGGCACACATGACTTTTGGCACTTCATCTCCTTGGGTTAGGTTTTTGGATGTTTGGGATTCCTTCCCTCATGCTTACGTTAAATAGGCCCTTTCGACCTCTCTTTGTATTCATCTTGGCACAAATGAGCATAGAGGCCACATCTCTTCCCAGAGATAGCTACCACCAATCTGGTTGTTGTATTTATAGTCTGTTCTATTTCCGCTATTTAATAGAATATATGTTTACTGTATCACTTTGTTCTTTGCAATATATCTATGTATGTGAATATATATATGCTATCTTATTTTGTTCCTGCATAAATCTAGATCAGTGGTATCAGAGCAATCTGCTCTTTGATAGATTCTCGATGCATGTCCCCGACGAGGTCAGGATATAGAGAGTTGGGTTTCGAACTAGTTTCACTTGGGGAAGAGCATTCTCGCCGCACCAAAAGGCCTCCCATGGTGGAATAAAAGAGAGACGACAGAGTGGAGATCCTATCAAGTTGTTGCTCGAGGAAGCCCTCGCGCGACAAAGGAATGATATGATGGGTAATTTCGCCAAAATCCTTCAATGCAAATCGACGGCGACAAATACACCTTCAACGAGCATCCATTTCGGAGATGCGACTCCCTTCAAAGTACAAGTTAACTTTGATATCCCTTTATTTAAAGGCTAGATCGATGTTGATGCCGTAGATAAATGGTTGAATCTACTAGAAGGGTATTTCTCTGTCCATAATTTTTTCGACAGGGAAAAGATAGTCTTTGCGCTCCTCAAGGCCGTCCCCCATGTCAAACATTGGTGGGAAACTTATCGTGAGCAAACCTCATCAAACAAGTCTATATTGTTTCAATATTCCAATCCCACTTGGGCCTCTTTTATAGAAGCCGTCAAGGATCAATACTACCCTGTTGGAAACTATGATGACCAGTACACAAAATTGGGCATTCTGCACCAAGAGAGGGACAAAACAGTGTTGGAAGACACCAACAAATTTCATACCTTGTGCACAAAGCTAGGTATCAAGGACTCCGAGAGACACCTAGTACTAAAATATCGCAGTGGCCTACACCAGTACATATGAACAGAGATGGATTTCCTGGAAATATCTTCACTCGAATCTGCCTATCGATATGTTGTTTAAAATTGAACAGAAATTTCAACAAAAGAACAAGAGTGACTTTGGACCTGCGCAGAAGCAGGGCAAGGGAAACTCTGGCTCGCAGAACACGGGGCAGGGAAAGGACAACTAGTCCCAACCACAAGCGAAGAAGGGTAACGAAAAAGACAAAGAAGGACAACAGGAAGTGTTGCGAGTTCCACAAAATCCCCTGGCACAACACTGATTCGCTCCTACCCCTTTTGCATGCCGGACTCAAGAATTTCTGACCCTTTTTGTAATTCTTGAATAGATCTTTCCATCAATCTATTGTGCGCCCCAAATGGATATCTTATGCAAAAGTTACGACCCCGGGAAGTTGATGTACTAACTTACCCAAACGGGGCCCACATTACTTTTGGCGCTTCATCTCCTAGGGTTAGGTTTTTGGATGTTTGAGATTCCATCCCTCATGCTTATGATAAATAGGCCATTTCGGCCTCTCTTTGTATTCATCTTGGCACAAATGAGCATAGCGACCATATCTCTTCCCAGAGATAGCTACCACCATTCTAGTTGTTGTATTTACAGTCTGTTCTATTTCCGCTATTTAATAGAATATGTGTCTACTGTATCACTGAGTTCTTTGCAATATATCTGTGTATGTAAATATATATAAGCTATCTTATTTCATTCTTGCATAAATCCGGATCAGTGGTATCAGAGCAATCTTCTCTTTGACTGTTTCTCGGTGCATGTCCCCGACGAGGTTAAGATATAGAGATTTGGGTCTCAAACTAGTTTCACTTGGGGAAGACCACTCTCACCGCCCCAAACAGCCTCCCATGGCAGAAGAAAAGAGAGACAACAAAGTAGGAGATCCTGTCAAGTTGTTGCTTGAGGAATCCCTCGCGCGACAGAGGAACGAGATGATGGATAATTTCGCCCAAATCCTTCAACGCATGCCGACGGCGACAGAGACACCTTCAATGAGCAGCAGTTTCGGAGATGCGACTCCCTTCAAGGTACAAGTTAACTTTGATATCCCTTTATTTGAAGTCCAGATCGATGCTGATGCCATAGATAAATGGTTGAATCTACTAGAAGGGTATTTCTCTGTCCACAATTTTTTTGATAGGAAAAATATCCTCTTTGCACTCCTCAAGGTCGTCCCCCATGTCAAAAATTGGTGGGAAACTTATTGTGCGCAAAACTCATCAGATGAGTCTGGATTGTTTCAATAATCCAATCCCACTTGGGCCTCTTTTATAGATGTCGTCAAGGAACAATAGTACCCTGTTGGAAACTATGATGACCAGTACACAAAATGGGCCATTCTTTACCAAGAGAGGGACCAAACGGTGTCGGAGTACACCAACAAATTTCACACCTTACGCACAAAGTTAGCTATCAAGGACTCCGAGCGACACCTAGTACTGAAATATCGTAGTGGCCTACACTAGTACATACGAACAGAGATGGATTTCCTGGAAATCTCTTCACTTGGATCCGCCTATCGATATGCTGTCAAAATTGAGCAGAAATTTAAGAAAAAGAACAAGCGTGACTTCGGACCTGCACAAAAGCAGGTCAAGGGAAACTCTGGCTCGCAGAACATGGGGCAGGCAAAGGATAACCAGTCCTAACCACAAGCGAAGAAGGGTAACGAAAATACAAAGACGGACACCGGGAAGTGGTGCGATTTCCACAAAAGCCCCTGGCAGAACACTAAATTCGTGCCTACCCCTTTCGCATGTCAAACTCAAGATTTTTCGACCCTTTTTGTAATCCTTGAATAGATCTTTCCATCGAGATATTGTGCGCCCCAAATGGATATCGTATGTAAAAGTTACGACCCCGGGAAGTTGATGTACTAACTTACCCAAACGGGCCCACATGACTTTTGGCGCTTCATCTCGTAGGGTTAGGGTTTTGGATGTTTCGGATTCCTTCCCTCATGCTTATGATAAATAGGCCCTTTCGGCCTCTCTTTGTATTCATCTTGGCATGAATGAGCATAGCGGCCACATCTCTTCCCAGAGATAGCTACCACCATTCTAGCTGTTATCTTTACAGTCTGTTCTACTTACTCTATTTAATAGAATATGTGTTTATTGTATCACTATGTTCTTTACAATATATCTGTGTATGTGAATATATATATGCTATCTTATTTCGTTCTTGCATAAATCCGGATCAGTGATATCAGATCAATCTTCTCTTTGATTGTTTCTCGGTGCATGTCCCCGACGAGGTCAGGATATAGAGAGTTGGGTCTCGAACTAGTTTCACTTGGGGAAGACAACTCTCGCCACCCTAAACGGCCTCCAATAGTGGAAGAAAAGAGAGATGATGGAGCAGTAGATCCTATCAAGTTGTTTCTCGAGGAAGCCCTCGGGAGACAGAGGAACAAGATGATGGATAATTTCTCCCAAATCCTTCAACGCATGCCGACGGCGATAGATACACCTTCAATGAGCATCTGTTTCGGAGATGCGACTCGCTCCAAGGTACAAGTTAACTTTGATATCCCTTTATTTGAAGGCTAGATTGATGTTGATGCCATAGATAAATGGTTGAATCTACTAGAAGGGTATTTCTATGTCCACAATTTTTTCGACAGGGAAAAGATCGTCTTTGCGCTCCTTAAGGCCGTCCCCCATATAAAAAATTGGTGGGAAACTTATTGTGAGCAAAATGCATCAGACGAGTCTGGATTGTTTCAATATTCCAATCACACTTGGGCCTCTTTTATAGATGTCGTCAAGGAACAATATAACCATGTTAGAAATTATGATGACCAATACACAAAATGGGCCATTCTGCACCAAGAGAGGGACCAAACGGTGTCAGAATACACCAACAAATTTCATACCTTGCGCAACAAGCTAGGTATCAAGGACTCCGAGCGACACCTCGTACTGAAATATCGCAATGGCCTACATCGGTACATACGAACAAAGATGGATTTATTGGAAATCTCTTCACTCGAATCTTCCTATCGATATGCTGTAAAAATTGAGAAGAAATTTCAGCAAAAGAACAAGCGTGACTTCGGACATGCGCAGAAGCAGGGCAAGGGAAACTCTATCTAGCAGAACACATGGCAGAGAAAGGACAACCAATCCCAACCACAAGCGAATAAGGGTAACGAAAAGACAAAGAAGGACACCGGGAAGTGTTGCGAGTTCCACAAAATCCCCTGGCACAACACTGATTCGTGCCTACCCCTTTCGTGTGTCGGACTCAAGATTTTCCAACCCTTTTTGTAATCCTTGAGTAGATATTTCCATCGAGCTATTGTGCGCCACAAATGGATATCGTATGCAAAAGTTACGACCCCGGGAAGTTGATGTACTAACTTACCCAAACGGGGTCCATGTGACTTTTGGCGCTTCATCTCCTAGGGATAGGTTTTTGGATGTTTGGGATTCCTTCCCTCATGCTTATGATAAATAGGCCCATTCAGCCTCTCTTTGTATTCATCTTGGCACGAATGAGCATAGCAGCCTAATCTCTTCCCAGAGATAGCTACCACCATTCTAGCTGTTGTATTTACAGTATGTTCTATTTCAGCCATTTAATAGAATATGTGTTTACTGTATCACTGTGTTCTTTGAAATATATCTGTGTATGTGAATATATATATGCTATCTTATTTCGTCCCTACATAAATTCAGATCAGTGGTATCATATCAATCTGCTCTTTGATTGTTTCTCGGTTCATGTCCCCGACGAGGTCAAGATATAGAGAGTTGGGTCTCGAACTAGTTTCACTTGGGGAAGACCACTCTCACCGCCCCGAATGACCTCCCATGGCGGAAGAAAAGAGAGACGACAGAGCAAGAGATCCTATCAAGTTGTTGCTCAAGGAATCCCTCGCACAACAGAGGAACGAGATGATGGATAATTTCGTCCAAATCCTTCTATGCATGTTGACAAGGACAGATACACCTTCAATGAGCAGTCATTTCGAAGATGCGACTCCCTTTAAGGTAAACGTTAACTTTGATATCCTTTTATTTGAAGGCCAGATCGATGTTGATGTTGTAGATAAATGGTTGAATCTACTAGAAGGGTATTTCTCTGTCCACAATTTTTTCGACAGGGAAAAGATCGTCTTTTCCCTCCTCAAGGTCGTCCCCCGTGTCTAAAATTGGTGGGAAACTTATTGTGAACAAAACTCATCAGATGAGTCTGGATTGTTTCAATATTCCAATCCCTCTTGGGCCTCTTTTATAGATGTTGTCAAGGAACAATATTACCCTATTGTAAACTATGATGATCAGTACAAAAAATGGTCCGTCCCCCACACTAGTACATGTGCACATTTTTCCCATGGAAAATCATTGCTATTGCAACACTTTTCCATTTCTATAGCGACAAAAAGGACTCCTTGTTTTCGTGGCACTAATTTTGTCACTGTAGCAACACTTTCCTGTTATACCTCTATATTTCACGGTGTCGCATCCCCATCACAACACATTTCGACGACACTTCTCCTACTGTTTTGAACCTTCCAGAAGAGACAGATGATGAGTCAACCTTGAAGGTAAATCCACCCTGCCAAGTTTTGACCCACCTTGGACTTTATTTCCATACACTACCGCGCCCTTACAGCTTGACAAAACGCGGCACAGTGCCGCGCTCTGTATCATTTGCAAAGCGCGGCACCCTTTTAATAGGTTTTTGCCCTTGACTTGTGGGATCTTGGATTTTTCGAAGATGATGGAAGATTGGGTTCCTTGATTCGATCCCAACTCACCTCCTTCGATTAGAAACCCTGATCCACTTATCCCTCCTTAGATCCACCTATCTCTCTTGTTGGTTAACCTCACCATTCACTATAAAAGAGAGGCATGCCATTGGGAAGAGGGAGGACTCTTGAGAGCACCAAACTTATGGTCTTGCAGCATTGTGGAGATAGCTAAGAGGAGAAGACACTTGGAGTTGGAGGTTTGGCTTGAACATCAAGCACCCTTTGTAAGTAATCTTCAAGTTGTAATGGAATAACTTGTCTTGTTTCCCCAAATCATTTGTGTTAATATTGTTTTAATGATATGATTTGCATCTCTCATAGATTTAGATCCTAACTTATGTTTTCAGATTGTCTATGGCGACTCCGCTAGGTTTGATTATTGCTTGATTGGTTCAAATTCACAGTCATTTATCTTTGAATTATCAGTCTTTTGTTGCACTTCAAACCAGCTTGAATTTTGGTCTTTTTTGACCCTTATTCACCCCTCCTCGCAGTATTTATCTCCCTGTTTAATTACTGAGTAATTACTGAGTCCCCTGGGTTAGCAACAACCCTGAAAACTTGATTTTTTCTTTACCAGTTGCGTTTTTTTTTCCCTCTTGCCACAGTGCCGCGCCCTCTGAACCACTTCCAGCGCGACATTTACACAGTGCCGCGTCCTAGGCATTCATACCAGCGCGACAGTTACACAGTGCCGCGCTTCAGGTAGTCTATAGCCCGCGGTAGTGTCTGCAAGTAGGTAAATTTTTTTTAATTTTTGCTTGGTTTCCTGAGTTTCTCCCTGCCTCAGATAGTCTTTACTGTTGCCTGTTAGCATCCTGGTTAATTTCCAGTCTGTTTGGTCTGCTTATTACATGGTTTGTGAGCTTGATTGATTGATTGAATTAAGTGGCACTTTTGACATATTGGTCATTTTTTCAATTTGATTGCATTTGACTTGGCTTTTCCCCACAACCAACTCAACACCACTGTCTTCTGTTACTGAACACTGTAGTTTTACAGTCATATTGTCATTATCATTTTCAGTAAATTAAAAAGATCATTGGTTGAGAGCAAATTTGTTGATTAATTTGAAAAAGTCTAGTGGCATTTTGCATAGAGAAATGAACCATTAATTTTGCCATAAAAATTCTCATCATAGAAGCATTGTAGATTGTAAAATCAGTGCATTGAAAAGCGTGTTTACTTTAGTTTGGCTTGGTTTATAAATCGAAAAGAAAAGAAAAATATTTTACTTTGATTGCTTGTGAAAGTTGTTATGCATATTGGATCGAAGAACCTCTATCTTTACCTTAGCTAGATTTCATTGAAGACAAAGGCTTGTTTATGATTCATTCTCATTTGCATGGTTTGAGTCGTCATAACACCATCAAGTCTCACGTCCACTACCCGATTGAGTAAAGACAGCCACTAAAATTAATCACCCTAATTAAACCAACTTTAACCTCACTTGAGGAAATCAAAAGAATTTGGTAGTTAGGTAGGACACCGGGGATAGGCATCAAAATAATTCCCCCTTGTCATTTTCATCTGAGACATAGTCGTTGTCTTTAGGGAACTAAAATCCTCTAGTACTTATTGACACGGTCACAACTAGTTTGTGGAGGGGCCTCCTGACTGTTTCTAACTGTTCAGGGGTTAAACGGCCGCGAGATTGAGAACCGGACGGACTCTGTGGAATACCGCACTCCACTTAGCCCTAAGGCAACATCGATCGCTGTCTTCTTCGGAAGGCTGAAGTGCCCAAAACCTTTTCCGACGTGTCATGAACGAGGTGGCTTAGTATCTATTCTACTAGGGCTCTTTTACCCAGGATCCCTTTCGGTAGAGGGATATCCTTCTTATATCGGTCTCTCATGTTGTATTGTTCGACTTGGATTTCATCACCTTGCGAAGGATACAGCCTGTTGAGGTCTCCAGCTCTTAGTTAGGAGTTTGCTTGGCGTCTCATCTTTGTAGAGGGTCATTTTTTCTTTGTAGGGACTGCTTGTTGGCATTCTGGCCATTTTTGTTGATCAGCTCGCTTATTGAGACACCGGTCTCAGTATAGATTTTAGAGCTTGCTTTTTTGGCCTGTGAGCCTTGCTTTTTCTAGCTCCTCTTTTGCACACTCGGCTGCATTAGAGTTTTTTGAGTTCTTTGTTTACAGTACTGCCCCCGATTTTCATTTTCCTGTCATCATGTCAGATCAACAAAGAAGATCACGAAGACAACAGGGCCTAAGCCCTCCACCACCACCACCGCCACGGACTTCTGGTCCGCCTGCATCACGCATTCCTGCTCCTCCTGGCCGCGGTGCTGGTCGAGGCAACATCCCACCGCCGATACGTACAACATCTTCAGTTACGCCTGTAACTGCCACACACAGCACAGTCTCAGAATCCATTGCAGCTTCTATGACCACTAGCATGTCTGAGGCTTCCACTGTCACCTCACCCACTGTCATCCCAGATTTATCTGTAACAGTGGGCACAGTTACAGCAGCTGAACCTAGCACGACCCAGAGTACTAGACCAGAGGTCATCCTTCTACCGGAGGCCAACACTTCCCGTCCATCAGACACTCTCCACGATGATATAGACGGATCTATTGGCACCACGAAAGGATCCGACCAGGACATACCTGGCCTAATTTCAGTCCCAAGCGGCTACGTTGAGATTGTTGAAGATACTCGTCTACCTGACACACCTTTTGAACCCGATTATGGCTTCATTACTTCCCAGACGGAACTTCCGCCTGTTATTACTACGTCACCCAGTGTTCATCCTCAGGAGACAAGTTCTTCTAGCAACGTACCTCGCACTTTTCATCTACCCAACATCCCACCGGGACACGAAATTATGGCTTCCATTCAGTCTAGTATGGTTATCCTAGCGAACTCTCCGTTAGCATCGGCACAATTTAGACGCAACACAGAGCAAATGCTTTCGACAGCGTCTAGATACCCCCCTGTTTCTCGTCCTTCTGACTATAGGGATCCCAACGTTCCGTCTAGCACAGAATTTCATCATTCCTTTGCAGACGGCTCAGGACCTTCGGACTTTACTACACCTAGGTTCCTGCCGAATCCCCAAAATCTTTTTCAGGATATGAACTCGGATCCAGTTCTCGATGGTTCTCCTATTATTGAACACGTGATGGACGACGCTGATACTCCTGGGCTAAATTCCCCACATTTGCTGTCATCACCAATGTTTGGTGCACATTCTATGAGGGATAACCCAGTTTTTTCTCCGTCCTCACCTGTCCAATACGGACGACCGCCTCCGCTAATCGGTACTTTTGGCGCCGTTGGCCAATCCATGCTATCATATTTAGCTAGCGGCGGAAGAACACCTAGTCATACTGCTGGATCTTCCGTTTCGACAGGAGGATCACCTTCAGCCACCATTTATACTATTTCAGGAGGTGGACAACCGACTGCAATGGTCCCTAACTCCAACTTACAAACCCTCCCTGGTGGGCCATCAACCCAACCAGCTGGGGGGCAACCTTTTGTTGGGAACCCCATTACTAGTCAACAACCTCCAACTGGTGGGCCATCAACCCAACCAGTCGGAGGACAACCTTTTGCTGGGAACCCAATTCCCAGTCTACAGCCTCCTCAAATAGGGCCATCCAACCTAACTGCTGGCGGACAACCTATTGGCTCGTTCCAACAAGGTTCCCAACCAGCAGTTTCTACTCAGTTTGGTATGTACAATCCACCTGGCAGTGGGCAACCTTATTCCGGTGTTCCCACCGGGCCTTACTCTCAACCACCCCTGTCAGGTATGCTTCCTTCTTGGGATCATCAAATCCCACAGAGTGGGGGGTACTCACTTTTCGGAAACTGGAACCAAGCTGGGGGGCAATCTCAGATTTCCCCCAACTTGAATTCTGGCTTCCCTTACCCTTCGGCTGCCACAACTCCTTGGAACCCGTCACTTCAATTTCCACTCGTTCCTCAAGCAGGAACGAGCATTCCATGGACACCACAGTCGCAGCCACTCCCCAACCCTGCTATGGGAAATTCTCCACTTACACAGTATGGTGGCAACATCCCTGGAACACAACAATTCCAAGGAACTTTTTCCCAACAAGGAATAGCAACCAATCCTGGGCATCAACAGCCTCAGGGTACTATACCCACTCAGCAGAACACTTACCAACCAGTTGCTTACAATCAACCGGTTAACCAGATGGCTTATTATCCGCAGAACTTTCAGCAGTATCCCGTGGGAAACACATATGGGTATAACACACAGCAGCATGCTATGCAAGGCCCTCCAGGGTTCCCTGCACCACATGGTTATTACTCATACCCGCAGACCAACCGTCAACTTCCCTTCTTGGCCACACTTGATCTACCTGATTTGTCGAGGCTTATTAACGATCCTATTTGGCATGAACCTCACTGGCCACCTATCCCAGCCAAACTACCATCGGACATTCCCAAGTTCGATGCTAAGCCCGGGGAAGACCCCAAGAACCACGTGATGACCTTCCATCTTTGGTGTTCATCAAACTCCTTGATGGATGATTCCATCCGACTTCGGCTCTTCCAACGTACGCTTACCAGAACGGCAGCAAAATGGTACATCGAGCTGCCACAACACTCTTTTCGTGATTTTAACACTTTGGCTATGCAGTTTCTGACACATTTCCAGCTTCCCATCCGATATGAGACTGGAACAGAACTGCTAACTTCACTGCGTCAAACCACCTCTACACACATCTCGGATCACATCCATGAGTGGCGAAGACGCCGTAGGCTAATAAAGGCACCTATTCCAGATCAGCTACTTGCTGATTGGTTTACAAAATCCTTTTTGCCTCCCATAGCCAGAGATATTGCTATGCGCGGACCTGTTACGGAAGAACAAGCCATCTCGGCAGCACAATACATGGATTTAGTATATACTCAATCCGGTACTTTACACGAACTTCTTCCACATGCTTCCCGCATTCACACTGATCCTACAAAGCCTACTACTGAACCACCCATTGATGGTATCGTTGGTTCAGTTAAAGCTCAGCCTGCTACCAACTCGACGGGGCAACAAGCTTCTGCTTCCCCCGCTTTTACCCAGGCCGCTTCAAAAGCTTCCACTTCTCCTGCTGTCTCCTCCGAAGTGAATGCAGTCCAATCTACATCACAACCCTCCGGAGGAAAGAAGAAAAATAATCGTGGTAAACCCAAGAAGAACCAGCAGGAGAACCCCAAACCACAACCTACCCAGAATGATCAAAAACCACGTCGGAAAGCTAAGTTTCCCTGCTTGATTTGTCAAGATGATCATTATACGCGTGACTGTCCCTACAAGGACGAGGTCCATAAGTTCGTTAAAGGATCCTCTAGAACGGCAGTACTAACTGACCCTTTCCCCCAACAGCAACAGCAAATGGTTGCCCAAGAATCCCCACAAGGGGGCAAACCGACCAATCCTTCCCGTGGAGAGACGTCCACAAACCGCGAGATCCTAATGACAAGTAATGAGGAGATTAATATCACCACTCGTTCAAAGACGTATGACAATCCTCCAAGTTCAACCAAACAATCGGAGACAGCCAAAGGCAAGTCTCCTGTTGAAGATCCGATTCCTATTCCCCCCCCTAATGGTCACCTCCATATCGAGAGACCACTTATGGACACAGTGCTACGCCCACCTAAGGGCACCATACGAAAGGCGACATTCAATCCGAATGCGCGAGCTGCCCAAAACTACAACATTGTTGAAGATTTGGCTCAAGCACCTTGCGCTATGTCAACTCTCGAGGTTCTCCAACACTGCCCCACGCAGCGTAGAACCCTACTTTCAGCACTAGGGGCATTGGACCCAGATACTTCAAACTCCATCATGTTTAACTTGGAGCACGCTAAACCTAGGCTTTCTCACCAGTTAGCCTTCCAGGTGCATACGAAAATCCGTGGAAATGTTATCCACCGCACAGTGTTAGATGAGGGTGCTTCCACGTCGATTATGTCTTTGAACTGCTGGAGAGCTCTCGGCTCGCCTGAGGTCACAACTTCTCCCACTACTCTTAGAGCGTTTGATGGACATGGTTTTCAACCATACGGACTCATCCCCTCAATCGGTGTTGAACTGGGGGGCAAAACAGTATCCGTACACATCGAAGTCGTAGATGCACCTTTGGATTACAACCTCCTACTTGGTCGAAACTGGTTCTATGCCATGACTGCCATAGCATCTACAGTCTTCCGGATTGTACAATTTCCTCATGAAGGGAAAATTGTCACTATTGATCAATTGGATTACTGTATCCCAGACCCCCATCCGAACTCCGCCAATACCGTTCCGTTATTGGATCAACCTCGGTACCGGTTCCAAGACATAGGTGTTGGTCTCATGAAGGATTCATCCCTCATTGGAGTTTTTCCAGAGCTGGGAACCCATCTTCAACCAGTCAACATGATTTCGTCACATGTCACCCCGTCTGATGATTCATGGGTGATCCCGAGTCCTACTCAGATCCAAGGCTATGGCAATTCCATGCCTTTGAACAGAAACCTTGCATCTTATGACGCGATCCAATCAGCCACAGATTGGGTCGACTGTTCTACTGATCACACAGTGGCACAGCTCTCGACTGAAACTCATACACGCCCACCATTGTTTGATCCTCTCAACTTGATTTTTCCTACTGACGAATCAATCATAGAGGTTATGTGCGGTAATGAGCCACCATGGGAAGATTTTCATCATCGATCTTCATTCCCCACCATTCAGTCACTCGAGCCCGATACCAAATCCAGTGCTTCACTTGGGATGGTTCAAACCAAGTTCCCCACTTCCCTCGACGAAGTATTTTCTGAAGGAAACTTGGCCAATCTCATGGCAACCACTCCCATTGATATTTCAGTAAAGCCTGGTATCGTGGAAAACGTACACATTGGCAAAACATGTACTCCTCTTGAGACGGAGTTCTATAATGCCTACTTTAAAACTTTCCGCGATGTTTTCGCTTGGAGTTATGAAGAGATGCCAGGAATCGACCCGTCGATTGTAGTTCACGAAATTCCAACTTTCCCTGGCGCCCGACCTGTTCGGCAAAAGCTTCGACCCGTTCATCCTCGTAAGGCAGCCACCATTAAAGCAGAAGTTGAAAAACTTTTGCGTGCTGGTTTTATCTATCCTGTCCCATTGACAGAATGGGTATCCAACATCGTCCCTGTAGCCAAGAAACAGGGAACGATCAGAGTCTGTGTTGATTACCGTGATTTGAACAAAGCTTGTCCCAAAGACAACTACCCAACTCCGTTTATCGACCAGATCATCGATAACTGTGCCGGAAGTGTTATCTTCTCATTTATGGATGGCTTTTCTGGCTATAATCAGATCGATATCCTCCCAGCCGACCAGCACAAAACGGCCTTTATCTGCCCTTGGGGGATCTTTGCATATCGGAAGTTACCTTTTGGCCTCAAAAATTCCGGGGCAACTTTCCAACGGGCGATGTCCTACGCATTCCATGACATCAAACATATCGTAGAGCCATATCTCGATGACCTTCCAGCTCATTCTCGAACTCGGGAAGAACATCCAGATCACTTGAGTGCCATTTTCGAAAGGTGCCGGCGCTACAATATACGTTTGAACCCGCATAAGTGCGTCTTCTGTGTGGAAGCCGAAAAACTGTTGGGCTTCATAGTCTCCAAAGACGGGATACGTCTAGATCCCGCAAAGGTAGCAGCTATCATAGCCCTGCCTTCACCTACCAATATTCCAGAACTTCAATGTTTGCAAGGGCATGCAAACTTTCTACGCCGTTTTATTTGTAATCTGTCTGAGATAACAAAAGGCTACATGCGGCTTCTCAAGAAGAATGTTCCCTTCATATGGGATGATGAAGCCCAACGCTCCTTTGACAATTTAAAGGCAGCCTTAACTAAAGATCCTGTGATTCAACCCCCCAATTACACACAGGACTATATCCTTTATCTCGCAGCCTCGACTTCCACCATTGGTATGGTGTTAGTCCAGGAGGATCACAACGGCATAGAACATGTGGTGTACTACCTCAGCAAGAGTCTTCTCGACTCTGAAACTCGCTACTCACATGTTGAAAAGCTGGCTCTGGCAACAGTGTTTGCTGTCCAGAGAGTCCGTCACTACATCTTACTCCGCCGGACCACCGTCATCGCTGATTTCAATCCGATGTACTATATCCTCACACGACAAGTGCTTGGGGGCAAGTACTCCCGTTGGATTGTCATCCTTCAAGAATTTGACTTGGAATTCGTCAAAGCCAAGTCTAAGAAATCTCTGGTCTTCGCTGAGTTAATTTGTCACTTGCCCCGTGCTACTGAGCAATCCGAGCCCATTGATTCTCTTCCCGACGAATCATTGTTCCTCATTAGCACGTCTGATCCGTGGTATGGGGATATTCTCTTATATCTCCAAACCCAACGCTTCCGTCCCGACCTCAACCGCGATGAACGACGACGTATCAGACACCACGCAAAATACTACCTTATAGTGAACAATACTTTGTATCGGCGTGGTGTCGACACTGTCCTTCGACGCTGTTTGACCTTAGACGAGGCGGAACGCGTTCTCAATGACTGCCATGCTGGAGCATGTGGTGGTCATCTCTCTGGGATGGCTACGGCCCAGAAAATATTGCGAGCGGGATACTTCTGGCCTTCGATTTTCAAAGACTGCATTGAAACAGTCAAAAAGTGTCCGCCATGTCAATTCTTTCATAGCAAAGCACGCTCGCATCCTGCTCCACTCCATCCTGTTATTGCCGTCGGCCCCTTCTCCAAATGGGGGATTGATTTTATGCACTGTAAGCCCACTTCAGCCGGGGGGCATAGCTATGTCATAGTAGCTGTGGACTATTTTACAAAATGGGCTGAAGCGATGCCTACGTATGCTGAAGACGGCAAAACAGCAGCGCAGTTCATATTCAATCATATCATAGCTAGATTCGGTGTCCCGCAGTCTATTGTGACCGACCATGGTTCCCATTTTAGGAATCATATGATCGAAGAACTAAGTGCCAAACTGGGTTTTCGCCACGAAAACTCAACTCCGTATTACCCACAAGCCAATGGCCAAGTTGAAGCCATCAATAAGGTCCTGAAACGAATGATTCAACGCATTGTGGGTACCCAAAAATCCAATTGGCACTCAGCTCTGTTCTCAGCACTGTGGGCATACCGAACTTCAGTGAAAAGTGCTACTGGGTTTACACCATTTCAATTGGTGTACGGCCTGGAAGCCATCCTTCCGATTGAATGTGAAATTCCATCACTCAAGATAGCCATAGAGCTACTTCCACACACTACTTCCGAAGAAGAACGGTTTCTATACCTAGCCAAGCTAGATGAAACCCGCCGCGACGCCGCTTTGGCTAATGAAGCTCACAAAAAACGCGTCAAAGCTCAATATGACAAATCCGTTCAACCTCGGATCTTTAATGAGGGTGACCTTGTACTTACATATGATCAGATGCATGACAAACTTGGAAAAGGCAAGCTTGAATCTATGTGGTACGGCCCCTTCATCATAAAACGTGTCTTAGAAAAAGGAGCCTATGAACTAGTCGACTGTGATGGTACGCCATTGGCACGGCCCCGCAACGGGCTATACCTCAAGCGTTTCTACGCATGAGGTTACCCCACGCGGGTTACTTCTTGTACATAATGTACTTAGTTTGCTTTTTGCTTTATTTTTAGTGTGCGCGTGGATCTTATGTATCTACTCTTACTTTGACTCGTGCTTTTATGCGCAGATGTCTACCTACTTTGGATTCGCTGACGGTGCAAGCCGACATACCCGGAATATCGCTTCCGCAGCATGGGTAATTTATTCCCCCACTGGCGAGTTGTTTTCTTCAGGAGCCATTTATTTAGGTCCCGCAACCAACAATATCGCAGAGTACCATGCAGTCATTGGTCTCTTGACAGAGGTTGCTTCACTCGGGATTAACTCCTTATCGGTCTTTTTAGACTCCCAACTCGTGGTCTCTCATCTAAACCGTGTTTACACAGTTCGCGACCCTACATTGCTTCGGTTATTTCGAAGAGTACGTCTCTTGGAACGGTCATTTGATTTTATCATATATCAACATATACCGAGAGAATTCAATTATATTGCCGATTCATTGGCCAATTACGTTTTGGACTGGCATCTTGCCCATACATAAACACATCATAAAAAATTAAAATGCACAAGTCATTGTAAATATTTAGATCATAAATAGGTCCGTATCACTGTATATAAAAGTGTTTCTTCCAAAATACATAAAAGTTTGTGTCAAAGACAAAATTGGGGATCAAATCCCATATACAAAAAATTGGCCCTCAAAGCCTACATATCGTGTACATGCCGCAAAAAGATCTAAAGACCATCTATGGAGACCTAGGAGACCTATCACGTCCCTCATCGGACTCCTCCCGCCGCTGGTGGTAACACATCACAGCTCGAACCACCTTGCGAAGAAGTCGACTGATACGACCAGGTACACCTACAGTATGACGCTGGAGGGGGTAAGGGACATCATCCATCCGCATAGCAGGGATCCCATGGGTCAATCCCTGCAGGTTCCTCTCAATATCCCGCACACCTCCTGCCTCATCTTCATCTTCTTCTTCGACAGGATCAGCTTGACGATCTACACCGCCACGACGTAGCGGTGAATATCCAGCTGGTCGTTGTGGTCCACGATCTGCAACATGCATACGAATATACATTAGAAGTCTTTTACACATTCTAAAAAAGCATTAAAAATTAAATATTCAAAAAGAAAAAATACATATCCATGAAGGTCATACCAGAGTCGTCCCAGTCATCATCTTCCGGCAAAGCCAAGTCAATATCCTCGCGGAAATCTACCCCTGAATAGGGATAGTCGTCGATCATGATTATCTGCTCCTCTAGCCAAGAGAAGAAGTCCTCTCCAAAAGCTAGCCGCTGAGGCCCTCCAAGGCGCCCGGCATAGTCACTCCATCGAGCCATCCATGGCTCAGTAGGTGGGCGAGGATGCATAGATATCTGCGGACGCAGTAATGGCACCCTTGCCAGGAAGAAAGTGACCAAGATACTCCCATAGCCAAACTGGGTATTTTTCCCAGTTCTACATTTGTGCACCTGTTCCTTCATATGGGACAGCACTGCATCACACCAGTTGAAGACCGTTCCTCCCATGCACTCTGCTGCGAGATTTACCTGTGTGCGGGTTGCCTGATGTGGGCTCACGCTTCCTGCTGCACGTGTAATAGTGAATAGCAAAGTTTTGAAAGGAAGATTTGTGACCTCTTTTATGGCCACTTTCCCACTCTTCTTACTCGAACCCACCTGACAATATCGAGCAATTAAATCATCCGTGCTTGAGTCTGAAGCACTGTACCCGGTAAGATTCGGCCGGGCCCCTCTTTTCGAGAGGCCCGTGAGGAAGTAGATGTCTTCAAGTTGAATTTCAAGCACGTGCTCTCCTACTCGGAAAGCTTCGATATCAGGATCCCACAATTGAATGAGGTGAGTAAGTAGTTTGGGTTGTTGGCGGATCCCTTTAGTCTTGAAAAACTTTAGCAAACCACATTCTCTCAATGCGGTCACGGTGGGTAAGTGATTTTCGGCCCTAAAATCATCCGTTTCATGCTCCCTCTCTTTCCAACTCACCATTTTGCCTCAAACAAGTTGCAAATCCCTGCAAAAAGGTAAACAAAGTAATTAATGACTATTTAACAACTTGATTCTAGCAAAAATTTGAGGAAAAATTGATTTTTTGAATTCAATTTTCGCACGTGCCGCGCCTGGAGGACACCATGCCGCGCGGCAGTTCACAGTGCCGCGCCTCCTTTTGGAGTTACAGCACGGCACTGTTGAACAGTGCCGCGTTTCACGATGGGGGCCCCACGCGGCAGTACGGCAGGCGATTCTTGCCAAAAGGGCTTGCCAAAAAATAAATTTTTCCCTTGTGAAAGTGAAAATTTCTTGCATGAAATGAAAGAGGAGTTCAAGCACTCTTACCTGGCACAGACGGCGGTCGAAATGGTCTCCCAGAACTCTCGGTATCGATCCTTGAAATTTTGCTCCAAAATGGGTAAAAATGTCTCCTTTGGGTAAAAATCACAAATGAATAGTAATTTCTATTTTTACCATGTTTTATATAGCATTTTTCCACATTTTTTAATTAATTAATTACTATTTCAAAATTAATAAACCCTTATTCATATTACTAATGCCCGATTTTTGAGCATTTATTGACAGGATCTGCGGTAAAAATGGGATACAGTCATACTGGTATTTGTTCGTAGTTTGACCTTCATATTGAGCCCACTTTATCTTTTTCGTGCTCTGGATTTAAACCTTGAAAAAGATTCCAAGCGCTTTCACACCTGTGTCGTGCTTGTCAAACGCAAGTAAACGGTGTCGAGTACGGTCAGCTTTACTCATGCTCGTTAAACGATGAGGAAAGTATTATCCTGGTTGTATTTTATTCTTTTTTCGGGCCAGAATAATTAATTTTTACGAAAAAGACCATAGGAGTCCATAGTTAAGCTCTTTTCAGACTCCTTAAAATTGAAAAGATTGCCAAGTGATCTTGACTCTTTCACACTTGTAAAAGTATTTGAAAGGTCGTCTATTCGGTGATAGGTTACCCCTTTTTCGGCCCGTCTAGACTATTTACGAGAAAGGTATACCTCAGTCAATCTCGACTGGGAGAGTTCTCTCGGGAATCGTTTTACACTTTTTCGGGAAAACATAAGTTAGGATCTAAATCTATGAGAGATGCAAATCATATCATTAAAACAATATTAACACAAATGATTTGGGGAAACAAGACAAGTTATTCCATTACAACTTGAAGATTACTTACAAAGGGTGCTTGATGTTCAAGCCAAACCTCCAACTCCAAGTGTCTTCTCCTCTTAGCTATCTCCACAATGCTGCAAGACCATAAGTTTGGTGCTCTCAAGAGTCCTCCCTCTTCCCAATGGCATGCCTCTCTTTTATAGTGAATGGTGAGGTTAACCAACAAGAGAGATAGGTGGATCTAAGGAGGGATAAGTGGATCAGGGTTTCTAATCGAAGGAGGTGAGTTGGGATCGAATCAAGGAACCCAATCTTCCATCATCTTCGAAAAATCCAAGATCCCACAAGTCAAGGGCAAAAACCTATTAAAAGGGTGCCGCGCTTTGCAAATGATACAGAGCGCGGCACTGTGCCGCGTTTTGTCAAGCTGTAAGGGCGCGGTAGTGTATGGAAATAAAGTCCAAGGTGGGTCAAAACTTGGCAGGGTGGATTTACCTTCAAGGTTGACTCATCATCTGTCTCTTCTGGAAGGTTCAAAACAGTAGGAGAAGTGTCGTCGAAATGTGTTGTGATGGGGATGCGACACCGTGAAATATAGAGGTATAACATTTCCAACGTTCGTGGCTATAACACCGAACGTTTGTGGCCATGGCAACGAATGTTTATATTTAAAAAAAAAGTAAATGAAGCGATCTACGTCTCTCTAGCCACGAACGTTCATGGCTATAGCATCGATAGTTTGTGGCTAGAGCGACGAATGGCCATATTTAAAAGAAATAAGTGAACTGATCTCTGGCTCTCTAGCAACGAAAGTTCATGGCTATAGCACCGAAAGTTCGTGGCTATAGCACCGAAAGTGCGTGGCTATAGCGATGGATGTTCATATTTAAAAGAAATAAGTGAATTGATCTCTGTCTCTCTAGCAACAAAATTTTGTGGCTATAGCACCGAAATTGCATGGCTATAGCATCGAAATTGCGTGGCTATAGCGACAGATGTTCATATTTAAAAAAAATAAGTAAAGCGATCTCCATCTCTCTAGAAACGAACATTCGTGGCTATAGCACCGAAAGTTCATGGCTATAGAGACGGATTCACATATTTAAAAAAAATATGTCTGTCGCTATAGAAATAACAAGCCCCGGCAAGTTTCGACGAACTTGCTATACTAGTGACAAAAAATTTCGTCACTAGTATAGCAAGTTCGTCGAAACTTGCTAGCGCTTGTTGTCTCTATAGCGACAGACATGTCTATTTAAAAAATAATAATAATAAATAAATTTGGAGGTGATTGCATATGAGGGCATCAATTAGATAATATTGATTGGATTTTGAATTGTTTCATATAAAGATCAATATGAAGAAACTAGGAGCAGAAAACCCAAAGGACTGACAACTTTCGAGAAATATGTGGCATCATGAAAGTTTTTTTTTGCAAATTTAATAGTAAAGGATGTGCCTTGTTTGCAAGGCCCAAAACTAGACTAATTGTATGCACTTGACAACAGTATACACACTCTAATGTAAAGAGACTTGAAAACCATATTACATTTCTATTTCTTGGTTTGCTTTAGGATTCTATTTCTATGCTGAAAAAAGATTGATAAGAAGATTTCCCACATCTCTATAGTTTTGATGTGCTAAAAATTTAGGAGGGCCAGTATTGTAGCAAATATCTTGAAATTGATTATTGATGTCTAATGTGGGCCTACAGAGGAAATTTTAAGAAAGTGCTTTTCATTCTCCATCTTATTAGTATCACCTTCTAGTATAAAATCCAACCAAATAATCTGTACTGACCTTGGGAAAACTAGTACTGCCACTTGTATACATTATAACTGCAACATCAGCAGCTACCGGCAAATCTAGATCAACAGGTCTCTCCCGACCCATACTCTCAACTCTGAACATAGATGACATTGTCCAGCTGTTGCTCCTCAAATCGCCTTTCAAACTGATCACATTGATACAGATCGCGTTCCTGACATATAGGTGACTTAGTGGCAGATCCATGAAAGCTGGATGTAATGATAAAACTATTACATGTAATGATAAAAAACTGGGGATTTATCCACCTTTATGCATTTCCTAATCTCTACATAACATTAAAGAGATATTAAACATGAAAGTCCTATTACTAGAAAAATTGACTTATTTGTTCCATCCTTGGCAATTGCCAATTTCACTCGCTTAGCAATATTAGGTAATGTTTGGGTGTGCTCTTTGACCATGCGATTTATACATGATTCTAACTCTTGCATGGCACCTTCTTTTTGAATGTTGAGTTTGGTTTCCTCTAATCTATCTTGATTGCATCTTACAACTCTTTGGTAATGAATATTATGCTCTGTTTCATTTCATGGTTGTGTTATCTGTTAGAGTTTGTTGATGGTCCATTAAAATCGCTCGTTACCCCTACCTCGTCCTCTCGGTTTCCTTCCTCTATTTTCACTACTATTACTTGTATTCCCAAAGTTGAAGATACTCATTCGAATTCTTTCCGCTTCCTGTTCCCGTGCCATCTTTACCTGTAAAACAAGAAAAAGAAGAAAGCATTCCACTTAGATGGTCATTCCAACTTGATGCTATCTAAATTAAGCTAAGAAGCTCACAATTTCCATGGTAGAGAAATAAAAGCAGGCTAGGCAATGTATACTAACATTTGAATCTTCTAAATCTAACTGGTTTTGAAGCTGTCTAGCTAGTTCTGCATCTTGAGAGACATCATTACTTCAACTTGAAGTCACCTTCATTTTTCCCTTTTGGAGCTCCCATTCATCCAGGGTTAAAAGGGCAGTTGCTTCTTGGTTTCCTCTAAACTTTCCAGATATACCATGCTTGAATTCCCCATGTTCCCTACCTTTATCACTCATTTTCTTTAGAAGCTTTTGCGAGGCAGCCTGATTTTGAATTGGTACTGCTTCAGCACCCAAATTCATTTTGCAAATTATTGAATCAGGTTGCCCTCCTTCAAGAATCTCATCTGATTGAAACAGACACACTTTGGGATATAAAAGAAAGCTGACTAATTACATCATATTTCAATGTAAGATTAAAGGAATGTGTAAATTCAAATATAAAGATAATTTGTATCTTACTTTTTTCTCAACTCAACCTGCATATTGTTAGTTTTAACTTGAGTAGATTTTATTTCTGTTTCATAAAACTTTGGTTTTTTATTCCCTGTGAGTAAGTTTATTTCTGTATCAGAACAAATAGAATCCTTTTCGAGTGATTTTGCACCTAACTGTGAACTCTCTACTGGTTTGTTATGGGATGCTTTTGGCTGCTACACTTCATATCCTATTCACTCGTTCCGTGGTTATATTCCCATTCTTCAAAGGGCCTGCATTATCCTTCATTTGATATGTGCTTGTATCAAGTAGTTTTCCACCAGCCTTCACAGTGGCAGCACTCCGCATCATAACATTTGTGCTGGTGTTCTTGTTGGTCAACTTTGACACTATTGGCTTATCTCTTTGTGATATCACCCCGCGAGAACCATCTGGATCACACAACTGTCATGCCTTAAACAGAGTATTAGATAACCAAGAATTTTCAATATTTATTGTCAAACAAATTCTCATCCCAATGACTTTGACTCTAACGAATATGGATTCAACTTAGATCTTGAGAGTAGTAAGATCTGATTATAAGAAAAGTGTAGAGATTTGTATTGACTGTTTTATTTCAAACAATTTAACACCACATGAAGGTCAGAAAACTAATGTTTTACGATCTAAACATTAATCAAATCACCAAATAATGCAAATTAAATAATCAGACAATTGCAACTTGAAACATGCACTTGAAGCATGAAACTATTTGGAAGCTAGTTGCAAAATTAGCAAAAGAGGAACTAAATATCTATTGTTAATAAAATATTAAAATCTTATCATATTGAAATATAACAGGCTTTAAAGAAGACATAAAGGAAACAAGGTACTTACATGACTTGTGAACTTGCAATTCTGCCTTATGACTACTTCGAACTGGAGTTGTTTCAATGTTCAGCCTTTCAAAAGGTGGTGGACCGGATAAGCCTGGAACTTGAGATGAATTCAATGAAGAACAAGAAAATACTGAATAGTTACGCTCTATTTCCCATTCCTCGTAAAGATATTGCACAAAACCCCCCAATACATTTAAGGATCGACTTTCTAGCAATAATATTCCACTCTTCACTGAAGCAATTCCCTCAAAACAAACCTAGATTCAGAGCATATAGAGTGTTGATCAATGATATATATGCTTCAGCAACTGTAAAATATTTTTCAAAGTAAAGAAAAACCACAAGAGCAAAGCAACATTGATATTTGTTAATTCTTACCGGTGGTTGGCCATTAGCTAAGTAACTCATAGCTAGTCATCAATCTTGTGAATAACCATGCCATGATCAGTTCAATTACTTAGAACATGACCATGGGCTCATTAATTTGAGAGGATGACTGAAATGATAGATCAGATAAAGGCAACAATGACATGTCTTTAGCTATAAGTTCATATTGCGTAATGCTCACACGGTGCTGGAAGGTTGTTCTAGCATTGTATTGTAATCTGCTATATTTCAAGTCTTTGTAAATAAAAGAAGAATCATACATTCAACATTCATCGGGGCGACAATATTTTAAAGCCCCTTTTATCAACCATAGAATCGTCCATTCATAATTTTTTAACATATTTACACAAGTGGCTGTTGTACTTAGATGTTTTATCAATTGTTGATCAGTCTTCAAATATTTTAAGTGCTTGTTGATAACTTGATGAGGCCAAGCTCAGTGGATTAGTTCAATCAGTTCGAACAGACTGTTTCAAGGGAGAGTTTGCGATAAGGTCTCCAGTTCTAATCTGGCTGAGGTTTGGGTCCTGCCGGGTTGAGCCACCCTCCATCTGGATATTTGGGGAAGAGGGGGATTCCACAAGGTTTTCCTTTAAAAAAACTTGATGAGGCCAAAAATGTTTTTCTTGATCTATCTTTCCTTTGTCCTGGTGATGCTAGTTTCCATCTATCTGGTAAAGGTGAAGGTTTGACCCTGTCCTTAGAAATGGTCATTATAGTACCTGCAAATTAACAAATATGCCAATTACTAACAATATTTAAATCCAACATAAAAAAATTGTTAATAGCAAACCAAAAATGACAAGTTACGTTGGAAAATTTCACAAACAGACTGACCATGAAATAGCAAAAACAATAAGAGGAATACTAACCATCATTTAATACGGAAATTATAAGTATCATGAATGGTGGGAAGTCAAACATCCATATCAACGCTAAAGCATAAAACCTAGCTGCTCACAATATACAAGTGTCAAGAGCATTAATGCATGCATTCAGTCTTGCAATAAGGCACAATGTTTACACGACAAAAGGGTATGTGTAGCCTAAACATTACTGTATAGACTATATAGCATATCTGAGTACTTCGGAATCTCTTTTGCTGAATTCCCAATAAGAATATCATATATGAAATAGTAGTACAATCAACAAACACTTTCTAAATAATTACTTCAAAATTGAAAATGAATATTGATGATCTAATGGCAAATTTAACAATTTGGCACTAGTAGCATTTGACAGTTGCTTTGCATGCTCATATGTCTGCATCCTTTCACAAAGAGCAATGCGAAATCATGAAAATTACCTATATTGTTAGAAGCTAGAGTTTAGGAACCTTGAAGATTGGGAATTAATGCTTAACCCTTAACTAGAAGAATATGGATGACCAACCAAATACTTTACCAGGAATTCAGACATACAGAATTATACTCGTAAACTGACACACTTTGTGGTATTTCTTTATTTCAGAAAGCCATTCCTCATCTATTTTTTCTAACAAATTGCAGAAAAACTAGATGAAGTGCTTGGACTGAACTGCAGACGCAAGCACCTGCTTAAGCAGACCTTATCTAAGCTAACCATAAATTTAACAATACTTATGTCTGCATTCGAATCGATGTCATGGTAGATGGAAACATACTCATTTAAACTGTATTTAAGAAGCAATTGGAAAGCATATCATAGCTACACTAATCAAAGATTAAGGGCATCTTTTCTAGGAATTATAAACTAGTTGTCGTTCATTACCACAAATATATACTTTCATTGCAATCAAAGTTTTGTATATTCTATCAAAAAAAATTAGGAATACAAGCAATAGTAGACCTTGACCCAAGCTCGCTCATCATCATCACACCCATGACACCCAATTAATCTTGTAAAACTCAAAACCAGAAAAGATGCAATCTTGTATAAATATTTGCTAACTTTAACTTCCTCAATTCACTAGCTTTCAGTCAAATGACAAATACTCAGACTAACAATTACTGAGTTATTGTCTATAGAAGGGCTAATGCCTTGCCTATTGATACATATCTTACATCCAAGCAGTGGTGATAGCTGATATGATAGTTTCTATGTATCCAGGCAGCCAATTTCAGTTGGTATGAAGATGCAGCAGTACTTGATGAATTATCTAGCTCAATAACACATTTTTTGGACACGCAGGCATGTATAGTGCACACAGGTATGTGAGCATCAAGGATGGTACATTCTTGTGTATGTGCATGTCCTTGTGGGTATAACTAGCATAGATCCATGTTAACCCAGGATCTATTCAAACATCTTGACACCTAATATATGTGGGTTTAACATGGATCTATGCTAGTGCATGTATGTGTGCAAGTGCTAAGTCACCTGCTTCCTGTTCAAGTTCAAATTCAGGGACAATGAAATTTGAAAAGTCCACCACTGCAAATAAATATTATAACACCATTAATTTCAGCAAAGAAAATAAAGCAAATTTTGTTATAACTTCATATATTCAAACAAAACCCATATAAATATTTTTTAACTTCAAATTTGACATAAATATATGTCAAATTAATTATCAATACTGAAAAAATGCAATATATATATATATAGTCTCAACTTGGACTTCTCAATTGAAACTTTATACTCTAATTTTCATTGGAGTTGGGATACAATCTCTCACACCCAAAATCCTCAAATATCGGTTGCTCATTTAAATGTAATTTCCTAATCCCTTTCCACTTTCTTGATTATGGTAACATAGCATGCAACAACTATTGCAATATAATACAAGCATTCCCCAAAGGGAAATGAAAAAAGGGATTCAAATTAAACATTTGAAAGGAGCATAGAAAACAAAACAGAAAACCATCATGAAAAAAGGTGAGAGGTCTCTCATTTCAACTTTGGTTAAACTCCATGTTCATTTTCTACAGTTTTACTTGTTATTAGACATCTGAGTCCTTGTAAGATGGACATAAGCCGCTAGACTACCTTCTTTTAAGTTTTATCCTAAGCGATGCTCTAGACTCTAGGAATTCTACAAAAATGCACTCAAGAAGGGGAACAATGAAAGAGGTTCTGATGAATTTCAAAAGTGGGATTGGGAACTGTGTGATGGAAAATAGCAGAAATGTAGGAGAAACAACTCTAGTAACTCTGATGTGCCAATTAAACCACTACAGGAAAACAACTCTCCATTATACAACTAGGTTAAAACTTAAAATACAAAGGGAAGAATAAAAGTACTCAACATAGCACAGACCCCTTCAATCTATTTCATGCCCAGGAGCAACCTTTCAGCCATGTTTTCCAGAGATATTTAGTGATATCTCTATGGTTGTTCCAAGTTCCAACTTATGCTGAGAATGTCCATTAGACATTAATCACAGGTCTGAAAATGAGGACAAAATGTTAAGGAAATTTCCATACAACTCAAGGATTAACTGCATGTAATTGACTACTTGAATTGACAAATGTTGTATCCCTATGGAAGCGATTGTAAACTATAACTAATCCACAAACTTGCATTTAATAATCATAGGATAATTGTAATAATTTTCACTATCTTCCTTATTGTCAAACCTGTGAGTCTAATGCCCCTTGGAAAATCAAACTATTAATGAGCTTGACTTGCAAACACTTCGTAATCACTTCGGGAGCCTAACAAGCCAGGTTTGACCCAGGAGTCTGGGCCAACTTGCAGGCACTTTGTAATCACTCAGGAAGGCCAACAAGCTGGGTTTGACATAGGACTCTAGGTCAAACCCAGGAAATTTGGTAACTATGCTCTGAATTAATGTCTTGACAAGGCTCCAAACTTGATTCTTCATCCAAGGGTGAAATTCTATCATCCATGTTCTTGTCCAAATCAGCTTTTCAAATTTGCTCCTACATTACTCCTTTTCTAAAGTCAAACTTATAAATATATCAAACATCATTTCACGCAAACAATTTATTTAATTATTTTTCAATAATTTCTGCATTCCAATCATTGCATAAGGCGTTGCCTCAAAGTAGTTTTTGCGTATCTTAGCCATATCCTTTCACATAAATTTTATTATGTGGTAGATAATGTTTTAGTTCACCATTTTGCCTTAGTTTCACTTTGATGTGTATGGCCTTGAGACACGTGTTAAAAAGATGTTGTCCCACCACTATGACAAAATGATTAGGGGCAATATGGTTATCATTTTTACCTTAGTTTCATTTGATGTGCTTGGCCTTGAGACTCATATTAAAAAGATTGCTATCCCACCATTGTGACAAAATATTTAGTGGCTATATGATATCAGAGGCATTGTGAACCTTCGACACTGAAAGGCTTCAGGTTCAACACTCACAGGGTATTTTCTATTAAAACCTCTTCAAGCTAGAGCTCAAGTTATTTAGATAGGTCTATATAGCTCAATTTAGATAGCAAAAACTGGTTCATTCTAGCTCAATCTAAATTGCAACTTGTTGTGATCTAAATTGATCTAACAAGCTAACAAATATGGGCCAAGATTGAAATTTAGTTAAATGAAGAGGACTGTATGACAGGATAAGGGTTCTACTTCTAATATACCCATCCATGACTTGCTTTAAGATCAAATTAGAATAGATAGTTATTTTCCTGTGTGCCTCTTAACATAAGCCTAATAACACAACCAAGTAATATGGAGGCGGTCTACCATCAGAAGGAACAGCTATCTTATACTGTCTGTGTTTACCAAATGCCATAATTACTTTTAAATACCACATAAGTTATTTGGGAATGTACAGCCAGTTTCTTGTGGATAATTAGTTTTCCTGTGGATAATTAGTTAATATCTCTCGCCACGTCAAAGAGCTCATTGGCCTCAATGAGACCTGCTTCATAGATAAATGATACAGATTCCATGTTTCCTCTAAATGGTCATTGGAGAATTCCACAAGGTATTCCTTCATTTATTTTCAATTCTATTACTATTTCCTCCACCTCTTATACATTAACATAACTATGCAAGGCATTATCAAACTGGAAAATGTTTCTTTCAGTAATTAACATGAAACACAATGAATTTTTCACATGTTTAGGTGTTGTGGCTAGAATTTACCACCTAACAAAATTCTTAACATTTTATTATTTCCTATGTATGACTTGATGAGTTTTACCATGAAATATACGAAAATTAATAGGTGGCATTTCTGTTGAATGTATTGGAAAGCTAAATGTAAAAGACATTGCTATTATAAAAATACCACAAGTTAGGAAAGCAAGGTTTGATTTGTCTTCACCCCTAGCAAGGCATATCTCCTGCACCAAGGACTTTATGGTCTGCTTTGAGCATATTGAATTTTATCATATCGTTTGAGGTCATAACACTAAAGCCGATGGGATGGCCAATGAAGCAGTGAATCTTGGAAAAGGATTGTTAACGCAAAATGGGAATGGTCCATTGCCTTGCTTCATACCTTCATTTCAATGATTTATAACATGAATCACTATCGGTTTAAGCTGATGGAGGACAACTGGCACATGGGGAAATTTGAGGCAGAAGTTTTACCATCTCCAACATGCCTCGAACACCTTGTATGCTTGCATTCAATCAGTTGCAAGGGGGGATTTACAGTGGATGCAACGGATTGTAATGGCGATGCTAGGATAATTTATAGTATGACAGTTTGGAAATCGCATTGTTTGCTTTGTGGAAAGAACCTGTGCCTTGGTGTTGCAATCTCTAGCGTATCGGAAGGAGACTATTCATCTCTGGGAATATGGTAGAGTAACTGAGGTCCCAAATGCGCCTATATTTGGGAGCCTCTACTTCAATTCAAGACTTGTCTCTGTGTGATATGAGTCTACCGGGACCAAGGGTTCTTACTTCTGTGGCCTTTTTTTATACAATTGGAGCCTGACGGTCTAAGGGCAGTGAACCGAGGAAAATTCAAGGAAAGGTTTACCTCAGCGTGTCAGTCTAGGGCTTCGTGGTGTGGTTTGTGTCTATAGGGATAAATGTCTCTTCCTTCTGTGGCTTATGCTGATCTTTTTGAAGTCTATTTGATAGAGGATTGTGGAGCATTATAGTGCAAGATTGTCTTAACAGATAGGCTCAGTGTTATATCTACTCGGACTGATGATGGATCATAGGCATTCAAGAAAATGTGCAAAGTGTGAAGTTATGGATATGAGGAAGCTTTTGAGGTTGTTGGTTAAGCAAATAAATGCCCTTCAGGAAGCTATACTTCATTTGAATCGGAGCATTAGAAGTCATATGGATGTTGAGCAAGCTCGATTTGAGGCCCTACTTGAAGCTCAAGGAGGACGAGTGGATAAAGTTGTTTTCTGATGTGGATATGCACTATAATATGATTCCTGGTTTCACCAGGAGCTCTCAGTCAATGGTGGATAAGCTTTCAAACTCTATTTGTTCAGTTAAAGAGGAATTGATAGTGTAATAGGAAGTAGATGGATGTGAAGAAGAATGGGACAGCAAGTTGATGCTGGAGTCAAAGAACAATCTAGAAGCAATGATGGAAGAATCCCATAGTGGGCATGGTCTCAAATAAGTATCTCAGGTTTTTTAAATGTATTGTCAATTTCTCTTTCTGTGGTCAATTTGTTAGAATCTATAAATATTGGGGTCATAGGATACATTCGAGAATCGATATATAGTAAGCAAAGCCAATTATTAGGGGTCTATTTTGAATAGAAATTGGCAATTTTGTTATGCAATTTTTTGAATTTTTGGACAATCTATAGTCTTCAATGTTAACCGGTTTGGCCATAGCCTTTTTATATTTAAGAAATTATACCTATTTCTGTTAAAAAAAAATGTAAATCCAAAGTGTTACAAACATCGGCCGAGAAATCATGATTTTTTCTACTCACCAGTTTTTTCTCAAAATATAGCCTAAAAAATCGAGCAGATTTTTCGTGAGATATTGCATATTTTTTCCCAATTTATTCCGAGATATTGTCTTTTTCTCCCGATTTTTTCTAAAGGTGATTTTGACTTCATGAAGGGTGAGTGTGAGGAGCCTATTATGAAATTCACCTTTGCAAAGCATTCTTACAGCACTAATTAATTCATTTCAAAGCAATCTTATAGCACTAATTAATTCATTTCAGTGCATTCATATGACACTAATTATAAAAGGTGAACCCTAGAAGGTGAAGAAGATCAAACAAGGAGACATAATCTTGAGAAATCAAAGGGAGGACAGAGTTAATCCCACTCATCAAATGAATCAGTAGTGCAAATGTCAACATTGAGTGTCTTTCGAATAATGTCCTCTACTGAGTGCCTTGGGTTGATAGGACCCTAGGGAGTAATTCCAGGTGGCATCAAAATGCCCTTGTTTATGGTTGAGGTAGAGACTGAAGAAGTGGATATGCACCAAAATCTTCTTATACATTACACTAAGTAAGAGTCTATTTGGACTCTGGACCCTCTCGATTGGAGACTACTCTATATGGCCAAGGTAAGGGCCCCAAATTTCAGACCCATATAAAATAGCACGTTTAGTGAGTGCATCAAAGAATCTCATATTGGATGATATGTCCTATAAATGAAGTTGAAAGCATTGTCTCTCATGCATGGCCAAGGAAGGATACCTCTTACTGTTTACATACCTATGATTAGGATGTAAGTTTCTGATTGAAAGTGGGCCCTGTGAATTGCACCCTAGAGTAATTATATGAGGTAGTTATCTCAATCAGTTGCCTGCTAAAGGAAATATGGAACATAGAAAGGCCTTCTCTAGTTGTATTAAGGATCGTGATTTTGGTTGTATTAAGGATCGTGATTTTGGTCTTCCCAAGATTGACTACCACTTGTTTTAGATGGAAAATTTGATGTGAAGCATCAAGTTGCCTCTGTAACCCCTCTAGTGTGGAAGCCAACAATACCACATCACTTACAAATAAAGGGAGTGAACTCAAGATCTAGTGAACTAGGAAACCATCCTCAGCCTAAGTAGAATCCCCAGTAACTTGTTAAATCTCATCAATGTAGACCACAAAGAGGGTGGAGGGGAGAGGAGACCCCTATTTGGCACCAGTAGTACTCCTGATACTCACAAAAATACATTAGACACGCAGAAACAGTCCACCACTGCCTCATACAACTACATTACAACAGAAATAACAAGGTCAAGTACTCAAAAGGCACGAACCCACTAAATTGAATAAGTGTCTAGGAACGATGTTAAGGGCCATGTAAAAGTTTATGAAGTGGAAATAGACATTCGAGGACCTTTGTCTAGCTTCTTCAATAATAGCACATAGAGTGAATATGTGATCCACTGTTTGGTAGTGTCTCCTTAACCCATCTTGTCTCTACCTTTCTGACCATTCCTCTCGAATCAGTGAAGAAGGTAAAGATCAGTATTTTTGTTATAAAGTTTAGTGAAAGTATGAACAATCATGATGGTTTTATAAATAGTGGGATCCAAAACATCCACATATTTGTGGATAAGGTGACTTTTATGGTGGGACCAAGAGTGGGGAACACCAATAAAACAACCTCATTGAAAAAAATAGCCAAGGGGAAAAGCAAGGATCCCATGCCATAATTGAGGAATTGTGACTGAAGGTCGTTGAGGTTAGTAGACTTAATAGTGTAAAGTCTATAGATTGTTCTCTGGATAAGGCTAGGTGTGAAAAAATGGAAAGAGGGAAGGGGAGAGGATACATGAAAAGGGGGATGATCCAGAACATCAAAGGGAGAGGAGGCATGTGTCCAACAAGTGTGAGGATCAATATCAAATGATGATTGTTTCTAAGGAAGGAGGGTGCACCAAAAGGTCTTAGGATATTAAAGGAGAGAAAGGACATCCCTTCTCCTAACATCTAAGAACATGTGTCTCTTTCATCTAAGAAGGAAACAATTGTAGTATACCTCATATAGTCTAGAATAGCTAGTATAGGCCAAATATAGGTCACAGGCTGAGTAATAAATACTAAATAGTAATACAATTTATACACTAAAATATGCGTGTTTGATATACTTTTGTTGCACCAACAAGAGATCATTCACCAAATTTGGAACAACACCCACTATTGCTGCCTTGAGGACCCCATTCTGCTTCCCACCAAAATCAGAGAGATGCATATTAAGGATGGTAAAGTGAGCAATTAGGCTCAAAGAACCATATTAGTCAAAGGACAGCAGGGAACACTACAATAAGATTCATAATTTAGTAGGTCATCTATGTAATATTTTCTCCTGAGATTTCAAATGCGCTGCAACACGAGGCAATGAATTATCAAAACAAGCTGGATTACAATGCAAGCTCTGCTTATGCTAGAACTGCAGAATTTTCACATAATGCTTTAGTATATCCAGAAGGCTCCTTGGAGCCATATGATTAGCAAAAACTGATTGACAGTGAGCAGAATAGCCATATTTCTGGACTAGGTATTATGCCACCTTGTTCTCCACCATTGGGTTGGGATAATTCATTACTACATTCTATACCTTGAGAGGGTTTACATATTGGATGTGGTTACAATTGAGTGTTGAAATTTCATTTGCACTTGGAAATTAATGCAAATCTAATAATTCACCTTCTTACAAGAAGGTTCTTTTGATCTTAACCCTAGAATTTTCAACCTTTAGGACTGCTGTAAATTAATGTGTAAAATAGCAATGGAACAATCACAATAATTCACTTCTAGTAACCCCAAAATTCACGGCAGTTCAAGGAGAAAAAATACCAAACATTCGAATGAGTTTCCATCCCTCTAGGGCAACTTCACATGCATAGACTGGCGGATAACAGATGGTGTGTCATCTTTTAGGAATGCCAACAAGACTGGAACCATCTGAGACACGTGTTCCAAATTATTCAAACCAATCTCTTCTATGATCCTACATCAGCATCCAAACTATAAGTATGGCAAGAAGTAAAATATTGCAAACATAAAATAACAACAGAGATCAGCTGTGAACTGCATCTAATTAACAAGCTTTTCACCAATCCAAGTTTGGTGACCTTGTCAATGGCTTCCAAAATGAGCCCAATCTGAAGATTAAATATAAATGGGAAATAAATGATGCTACTATTAGGGTATGCTCAGAAATGCACTTAGGACTGCTTGGAAGTTGAAAACTTTACTTTCAAAACCATTATCTGAAACTACAACAAACCCCTTCATAGATTTCTTCATCATTGGCTGGAAATACTCAGAACAATCCAGGTCTGTTGTTTTCTTCTATTCATTCCCTTAAGTATGCCCAGACTTGAAAATTAGGGCTATTCTTTCCTATAGGAATACTCAGAACTGCTATAGTAAGGTGGAAAATACCCCTAGAACTCATAGTATTTCATCAATCAAGATGTTATTTGGCATCCCAACAAAAAAATGTGAAGAAGTTCTTATGTGGACACCCAATGCAAATAGGGGGGGGTAACAGAGAAGCAATATATTGAGAAAGGAAGTGATGTACAGAGTCTTTTCAACGAATTTATTGATGATAAAGAAGAGTCAAAATACAACTCTAGAGCATTTTTTTAAGGAAAATTCCACTATTTAAGGGGTCAGAATTAATACTAGTGGCATACCCTTTATGGGAAGCACCTACGTTGAGTGTTGTGAGAGTTTTACCCTGGTTAGTGTTTAGATATTTAGGAAGAGAAATCAATTTTTATGATCTTTATTATTACAAAATTTATCATAAAAAGTGGTAGCACTAAGAAGAGGTTCTAATGTTGAGAAGAATATTGGAATACCATAGATTTCCCACATCTCACATGTGTGCATTCTACAAGAAATTTAGAGTATTGATGTCAAAAGGAACTCAACCTATAGGAAATTTAGAGTATTGATGTGCATTCTATAGGAAATTTAGAGTATTGATGTCAAAAGGAACACAACCTACAGGAGATTTAGATTTTTGATGTGCATTCTACAGGAAATTTTGTAGCAAATATGGAACTCAACCTCTGTTATAAACTTATTATTGTTGTAGACAGTCCTCTTGGGGTCACAAATTGATTGTGAATGACTTTGGCAGCTTGTACAATCAATTGGGAACTACCCAGAGATGAAACTCAACCCTTCTTGAACCACAAAGTCACTTGATAAGGGCATTTTCCCTTCCTTGGATTCCACCCTCCTCTAGACAGTGCACTGTCACTCTTCTTTACCTGATGAATGTGTTATGGTGTCTATATTCTGCAGCTCATCCTCCAAGCCCATGCTCTATTTCATCACTCATACTCTCTCTCAAGGTGTGCCCCCTCTTTCCTTTACCCAGCTCTACAAGAACAACTCCATACCTTCTCCACAAGTGCACCCTTCACCTAGTAAGATTGGAACCACCAAAAAAATGAATACCAATGGGTATTTCTCCTCTGCTCCCATCGATAGACAATTAGGGCGGAGGGTCCAAACCCTTGAGAAACAAATTGGACAACAACGCTTCATCAGACAATCGATGATGGTATTCGAACTCCAAAGCTACTTCGACATAGGTTGAATATACAATGTAAAGCTAGCTCCTCCGATGTTGACCCCCCTCCCTATCAATACTATACAGAAGCATTGATTTGTTTCCCTCCTCCTCCTCTACCCTACTCCTCCCATATCAATGGTCGCCTCACATGGGTTGTTGCAGGTCGTCTTTGGAAAGCGCATGTTGGGGAATGTCCCAAAATTCAAACTCTTTCGAAATATATCCCTAAATTAAAGTATTTAGTTTTCCCTCCTCTAAACCCATTGCTTCATAGTGTGGTTGAGAGTGTAGAGAACCTTGAGTCATCTAGACTCTTGGAAATGCAAAGATGGCCATAGTGAACTAAAAACATTAACGAGTTGAATAGTACCTATATTAATATATTTAACACCATAAGAAAACCAAGATAATGTCTATTATATAACAAAAAAATCTAAAACCTAAAATTATTAAATTATATAATCAAATAAAAGAAAATATAATAAAGAAACCTAGATTATTATTATTTTTAAAAAACATAAACCTTGAAAATAAAAGTTAGGCAGCTAAAACCTATAAAAATAACAAAAAGGTGAGATGGGCCAATAACTTGTATTTTTTAATCAACCTTTGTTTAGACATCAAGAAACATCCCCATTATAGGATCATATCTCGTTGGCATTATGAATATTCCATTTGGAAGGTCTATGTGGGGGTTTATGACCCTACAAATAGATCATACGCCCCATGTAGGAATGTTATAGCGTATTCCTAGGTGGTTTATGACCCCACAAATAGATCATAAGCCCCATATATGAATGTTATAGTGATATTCCCAAGCATTTTAGCAATGAACCATGACATAGGCATTGAGAACCATTTTTAGTGTCAGAAAGAGGAAAATGTCTTTCATAACCCACTCGTAGGTTAATGATTCCCTATGGAGGGTATGCATGGTGGTTTGAGGCCTTGCACATGGACCATGAGCTTAGATAAAAAAAATTATGACCTATGACACTTATTTAACCTTATATCATAACATGGGCCTTGAAAACCATCCCGGGTGTGCCCTTCCTCAAAATGGTGAACATATCTCGCATGTAATCTAAGATTCCCTATGTAGTCCTTATGTTATAATATAGGCATCCATGCATGGGCCATGAGCCCCAAGGCAATTAGTATGGCCTTCTACCCTAAATTTAGGCCTTCATCCGTGGCCCAAGCCATAGAAATCATCCTTTGTGTTACAGATATTTAATTAGAGATCATATCTAGTTTATAGGCCAAATGCAAATGTTATGGCCTAAAGCTATGTCTTTTGACCTTGGTCATTGCCTAAGTCACAAGAACTATCCATGGTTACCAAAATTCATAAAAAGAGGCACTATATATTTCTCACATGCCAAAATTCCCTTTGTAGGGCCTTGTGGTGGCCTAAGGCCTACACATAATTCATGAGCCCCAAGGAAAAATGTTTTGGCCCAACAACTTGACTTTTTGCATCAAACCATGGTTTAGGGACTGGGAGCCATACTTGGTGTGTTAAAGCTCAAAATTGCCAACTCATATTACTCATTGACTAAATATTCCCTATGTAGTACATAAGGGCTTTATGGTGGTCTAGGGCATCACACATGACCCATGATCCCCTTACCCTTACACCTTATGTTTTGACTTGATAATATGGCCCAAGCAATGATAAGCATTCTTGGTCTCTTAGAGCCCGAAATGGCCATATCTTGTCTATAAGCCAAAGATTCCCCACATAGGGATGACATTATGGATTAGGGCCCATAAATGGGCTTATGGCCTAGGAATTTATATGTTTACCCCAAAACATGGATTGGACCATGAGAGCGATCCTTAGTGTGCCAAACTTGAAATGAACATGAAATTCCTCTTAAATGACAAAGATTCCCTTTACAGGGCTTGTGTGGTGGACATAGGCATATTAGTGTCTCCTTGAATCCTATAATACTTATGCAACTTGAACTCTTCCGGAAATTGGAGTTGACTAGGGAAATAAATGCTTCCATGACCATTGGGATATTTTGGAGTGAAAAATATAGATAAGGTCCTTATGAATACCCCCCATGCTTCTAGTTGTTTGGTCGAATCATGATTGACCAAATTAGTGACTCGGTCTAGGCTCTCGTAGACTTGGAATCACATTAGTTTCATAAGTGAAATGCGTGAATGCCCAGTCAAAATCACCTAAGGAAAAAAGTACATCACACACATTAAATAATCCAAGTAAATTATTTATAAGCAAACGAGAAATTCCATAATAACAAGGTTTAAGGAAAATAGTGTCAAATGCTTATGCAGATAATGGTAAAATAATGGTTCATTATAGAGGACCATCAACAATTGTCTATTTGTCACATTGAAACGACACTAGAAACAATTACATCTTTGTCAAGGTGGTTTCTTTGCATGTAGGTTAATAAGAAGCAAGATCAAGTTGAGAAAGCCTTAGCTATGTTCTACCCTAGGTGCATAAATATGTATGCAAGAAATGAATACCCATTGAACACAATGGAATTTTATGGCATATGTGAAGAAGTGTGGAAAAAACTATGGCATGGATCAAGATGTAAAGTTTTATTAATGGAGTTTTTACATCTAAATGACGAGTGTCTTGTCCAAGTGGACAATGAAAATAAGATTAGAATGCAGCTACGGTATTTGGGTAAACATTGTTAAATCATTAAATTACAATTTCTTCAAGGTGAAGGTTGTGGTCACCAAAACTAATGCGGGTCTATTAGAATGCATGTCCTAATCTATTGGAAGCTCATAAACTAATCAATGCCTCGTAATAGTTTTCCTTGATTATTTTGTGATTCGAAAAGGAAGAGAAATTAGCACCTTTTAACTATCACCAAGACCATGGGAACTCATAAAACATGCTTCTAGTTTGATAGGAGAGGTCAAATTAATAGAAGCAGTTGGATGAGCTATTATAGTACTGTTATCATGAGTTGTTATGAGAACCTCATCAATTGCATCCAAGCCATCCGATTGAACATGCAGGGAATCAACCTGAGAGATAAAGTTGTTATGCCAAACAAGGCTTTATGTAGGAATTCATTATTTGAAAATGAAGAATTCCCCCTCTCCAAAAGAGGCTTTAGGCTATAGTAATATAGGGGTTAGGCAAGGCTTCCCCCTCTCCCCTACCCTTTTTGATATATGCATTGATAAGTTACAAGGTTGTCAAATAGAGGCATGTTGCATTGGCACGATGTTAGCAAGAATTACTATCATCCTCCTTTATGTTGATGATATTCGAGGTTGAAAAACACGGAAATGAAAAAATGGATGTCTTTTGTTAGTTGCATGCCCAAACCATAGGTACATTTGCAAGGTTTTTTGTGATCCCTCCTACTATGAAGATAACGGCGCAAAGAAAAATGGGTTTATGATTGCAACTTTTCACATTGAACGAAGCAAATAGATGTCCAGAATATAGCTTTCGATTGAAAAATAAATAAATAACAGTTTTCTTGAAAATTAATTGGTTTTAACAAAAGGGTTTCCAATGTAAATGCGATCTTTGTACCATTAAAATCCTAATGAATTTGTCCAACAAACCAAAATTTGAATGCGATCCTCTTCTTACCTTGGGAATTGACACTGTCGTGGAAGGGTTATGCACTCCATCCATGGCTGCAAAAGGTCACAGGTTCGAATCGTCGATCTCAAACAATGTCTATGTTTTGCTGCATGTGCTAGTATTTCCAATTTCACATTCGAGTAATCAATAAATGATTAAGTGAATACATAGATTTTTATTTAATGTTAGTTTATCATTAATCATGACTTATGAACTACTCATTGAGAAGCATATGAATAGTGACATTTTACTCATTGATAACATTACCTATTTAAGCGTAGTAGCAAAATAGAAAGCCCACTTTATTACAATGGGTTACAACATTGAAAACTAACTAACCTACCTATTATACCTTGGCAATTGACTCAAGACAATAACTTTCCTTTCAAGGTTCCATGGGTTAAATAACTAGAATTAGTTAGAATTATAGGTATCAATTGACTTTTTTATCACTATAGTTTCTTAGTAGTGTGATGATGATCATGATGAAGATGATGATGATGACATAGACTATGATGATGGTGATGACGATGATGATGATGACGATGATGAAGAGGTTTATGATGATGATGATGACGAAGATGATGATGAATATGATGATGGTGGTGGTGGTGGTGGTGAAGATGATGATCATGATGAAGATGATGATGACAATGGAGATTGTGATGATGGTGATGACGATATTGATGATGATAATGATGGTTTAAACATAACTAAATAGTAGTAAACATAATACATTATGCAAAAAGATGTTCTCACATACCTCCTAGATTACAACATTGCTACAATGCCATTCATATTCTTCTTCATCTAACTCAGCATTTGTATCATCGTCTGGTTCAGAATTGCTATCGTTGAAAAGATCGCTCATAGAGAGATCATGATCAATGTCATTTTTGGTTAGATATTCATCATCAATATCATCAATGTCAATTTCATTGTCTGCTACATGATTTGGATGATCAACGTCTTGATCGGATTCTTCATCTGACAAAAAAAACGTTTTCTTTTTCGGCTTTTCGTGGCTATAGCCACGGATGGAATTTTCATGGCTATAACCACGAAAAGTCCATTCGTGGCTATAGTGACGATCGTCGAGGAAATTTTCAATTTTTTCCAAAAATTTAAACTGTTTTTCCACGAAAACATCCATTTTAACTGTTTCGTGGCAAACTTTCGTGGGACTTTTGAGCCATATGTAGTAGTGCCATGTCAAAAATTGGTGGGAAACGTATTGTGAGAAAAACTCATTAGACGAGTCTGGATTGTTTCAATATTCCAATCTCACTTGGGCCTCTTTTATAGATGTCGTCAAGGAACAATATTACCCTGTTGGAAACTATGACGACCAGTACAAAAAATGGGCCATTCTACACCAAGAGAGGGACCAAATAATTTCGGAGTACACCAACAAATTTCATACCTTGCGCACAAAGCTAGGTATCAAGGACTTTGAGCGACACCTAGTACTCAAATATAGCAGTGGCCTACACCGGTACACACAAACATAGATGGATTTCCTGGAAATCTCTTCACTCGAATCCGCCTATCGATATGCTGTACAAATTGAGCAGAAATTTCAGCAAAAGAACAAGCGTGACTTCGGACCTGCGCAAAAGCAGGGCAAGGGAAACTCTGGCTTGCAGAACACGGGGCAGGGAAAGGACAACTAGTCCCAACCACAAGCGAAGAAGGGTAACGAAAAGATAAAGAAGGACACTGGGAAGTGGTGCGAGTTCCACAAAATCCCCTAGCACAACACTGATTTGCGCCTACCCCTTTCGCGTGCCGGACTCGAGATTTGCCGACCCTTTTTGTAATCCTTGAATAGATCTTTCCATCGAGCTATTGCACGCCCCAAATGGATATCATATGCAAAAGTTACGACCCCGGGAAGTTGATGTACTAACTTACCCAAACGGGGCCCACATGACTTTTGGCGCTTCATCTCCTAGGGTTAGGTTTTTGGATGTTTGGGATTCCTTCCCTCATGCTTATGATAAATAGGCACTTTTGGCCTCTCTTTGTATTCATCTTGGCACGAATGAGCATAGTGGCCACATCTCTTACCAGAGATAGCTACCACCATTCTAGCTGTTGTATTTACAGTTTGTTCTATTTCTGTTATTTAATGGAATATGTGTTTATTGTATCACTATGTTCTTTGCAATATATCTGTGTATGTGAATATATATATATGATATCTTATTTCGTTCTTGCATAAATCCGGATAATTGGGGAATTCCAAGAGGCCCCATTTATTGTAATATGATGTATACACTCTGTATTTGATGCTCATATGAACCTCAGGTCGAATATCCAAGTGAAACTATGTGTAAATGCCAAACTATGTATGAATGGTGCCATTTTCCCACATATCTTGTTGTAAGAGTTGAAGTTGTTTGGTATCGAATTGTTTTAGTCAATATATGTGGTTTTAATTGATTTTTGGAGATCCATTAATGTACTAATGAAGTCTCATATACCTTATGCAGGTCCTTGGGATATTTATATCAAGTTTCATAGCAAGTTATAGTGTTTTTCTCACATTTTCCCCTATGTAATGACATGTTTACAAATATATGTTTTATGGAAGTTGCAGTAGCCTTTAGGAATTGATTAATAATGCATTTGGGTTCCCATTGAATTCAGATAACTAATCCATGTCTCTGTTCTGAAATTTGGGAGGGTCGTACTGCATTTGGGAAGCCATTAGTGACCCCTACCCTAGGGGGTTTGAACATCGAAACTACTAGTAAATTTCCTATTTTTCTCCTGAATTATTAAAAAGGGACACTACAAAATAACTAGAATTATGTCTTGTTTTAATAATAGGTACATCCACAGAGACAGAACACCAAGGACATCGCTCACACACAAAGATCATAGATCAGTACACCATTGTTTTGACGTGGTTAAAACCCCTTAGAGGGAAATAGTCCACGGCCCCGGCCAAATAGCTTCTACGGAGCAATTTATTATGCAGAATAAAAATATTACATGAGATTCTCTCAACAATGGATCATTCGGAAAGTGACCCTCCATGCTCTTTGAATAGAGATCGTGGACCAATCGAGTATTAAGCCACGGATCAAGTGTCGTTAAGATCAAGAGAAGTTGAACCGTCAAATCACTTTATATCGTGACCGTTGGATTGCATATATACAAATGTTATCGAAAAATCCACTCGAGTGGACGCGAGCCAGATCTCCCTAGCTCAAAGTGAGTCTAGAACAAATAGAACAGACTACTAATGCATTTCCTAGATCTACTTAAGGATCAAGTACTAGATGTCTTACCTTTTCACTACACAATCCTTTCTCCTGAATGTTGATCCACGTCCCACGGTTGTCAAATCCAAGCTGCAGGACCTGTCAAGACAAGAAACAAGAGAAACTAGTAAAAGACATCTATACAATAAGAGATCTAAGCAAATAGTTAAGCAGGTAAACTATTCAATATCATTACACACACGAACAACATTGGTGGAAATCATTTGTATTACTGCAAATAGAGGAGTACATGATAGAGATATAGAACCACAACCAAGGCTTAACGATGTATCCCTTCTCTGACAAAGCCCATTGCCATATCCTTCCAAGGAAGTATGAGTTCTCCAATAGGTGAGTGGAGATGTTCTGAAAGTGATTTCACCAGCATGTAGATACCATAGTCTTCCTCTCCTTGGGATGGGAGTGAGCTTCATTTATATAGGACTAAATGGATAGGGTATGGATAGGATAGGTTGAGAGATGGTAGGAGAGGCTTAAGGGATCTCCCCAAAGGTCTAGGAACCGAGTGCCAACTCTTCCAAGAGGTCGCGGATAGGGTCCCAAGTCAGCAAGCTTCGAGATGGACCTCGAAGAAGCTATTTTTTCCACTTAACTGACTTCGTCGCACCCTGCAATGGAGCAAGGTGCGATGTCGCATGTTGCTAGTGTGCAACCTGCGACGACCCTTCAAAACTGAGCACAACTGGGTACAAATCCTCCCAGGATGATTATTTAGTCCAATTATCTTCAGGGGTGTATACACTGAATCACATGATGAGTAGATTTTGGGTGTAACAGAATGCCCCCCAAAGCATGAAGTTGTTGAAGATAGACAGGTGAAGTGCTTTGATAGAAGTAATGGCAATAGACCCGTCAGACGAAGGACACTGCTGCAGTACAACTGACTCTGAACTGACAATCTCATATGAAGTACAACATGGTTGTCGACCAATACATTGCATATCCATGGTAGTAATGACCGATTGAACACAATCATGGCTACTAGACACAAGCATAGATCCATGATGAGATGATAACATAGCCACGACCAATACAAAAGTGGATCCATGTGATATAACTCAATACAAACTCCATCGCAACCTGGGTAAAACATGACTCCCCAGGGTCTTCAAGCTGAACCCGCAATGATACGAATCTATCCATGTGATTACAAATGTCTTGACGTCGAACATGGTAGAAACCACTTGATTACCGGCCATTGATGTAAACCGTTAACAAGTGCGAGGGAGATCACCATTGATGTCAATGATTCCCAAGGTAGAACAGTACATATCATCAAGCGTGAATAAATGAGTTGAAGTCGAACGCGAGATGAAATCTTCCAATCAAGATTCAATGATGAAAACTCATGATGAAAGCGAGGTAACCTACCATTGAGGCATGCAGGGCCAAGGTACTTGACTGGTTTCTAGATTCGATCCTCGGATGATGAGTTGAAGTCGACAAGGATGAATCCGTTGAAGGAGGGCCATGATGAATCCCCCATCAATCGACACGAAACACGACAAAAGATGTGTAGAGTGGATCGGATAGTACAGCAACATGTGAGACTGACACAAAGTAAATCGATATGGTGACGGGTGTATTGACTGCAGATGATAAACGATAGACGTGTTCTTGAACATGGGCATGGAATGACTCGGCAGTATTGACACAATGAGTACGACGCAAACTTCCAATGCAATCGATTATGGGAGCTTTCTTTGAACGAATAAAAGGAGTAACAGGACTCAGAGAGTAAACAGTGACTCATAGACAAATAGATGACCCAGGTACTGTATGCAAATGCACATGAGTGCCATGTTCAAGAACGACTACATACTGCCACTAATAAGGTATGTAATGCAAACTTTCATTTTTCCCCATCATGAATGATGAGTGCCTCATGTGTTTTTGAAGAGCTTGATGAGGGTAACCAGATGCTCGGTATAGCTCACCTCATAGATGAGTCCAATCCCAAATATTTTCTGAACCTAGGATAGGAGGGGTTCGTCCCATGATGGGTCCTTCATTGTGAAAATTTTAACGAGTCCATAGAAGGTAAACTCGGTCGTCATTTCATGTTTAGAAAGTCTAAAAAGAACTAAAGAAGACTCCAACAGTCCTTTTTCGTAAAGTTAGCCTCATCGCCCGAAGAAGGGTAAAACAACGCGGGAGAGGACTCTTCCAGTCATGATTGGCTAGAGTATTCCTTTTTCGTAATTAGTACCTCCTGGTTCGAAAAAGGGGTAAACTATCACCAGGAAGACGACCATTCAAATACTTTTACAAGCGTGAAAGCATCAAGTTCGCTTGGCAATCTTTTCCTATTTAGGGAGTCTGAAAAGAGCTTAAAAGGACTCCATGAACAACTTTGTCATGGTTGATAACCGAGTATAACAAATGAAAAAGCAAACTCGGCACAGTTCCTTTTCCGTAAATAATCTAGCGAGGCCGGATAAAATGATAAACCTATACTCGTTAGACATTTTTAACTCAAATTTTTAACGAGCATGAGAATGGTATCAAAAGCATTCGGAATCTTTTTCATGTTTGAACCAGAGCATGAAAAAGTAAACACTAAGCTCAAACCACTTTTCATGTTTTAACCAGAGCACGAAAAAAGTGAAAAGTAAGCTCAAATGCCATCTTACTGTTTTTAACGAGCTCGAAGATAGGTTGTAAGAATGCTCATGATGTCTGCTTCATTTTTTAACGAGCTTGTAAAAGAAAATGAACTATGCTTGGGATAATTTTCATGGTTTAATGAGCTCGAAACCTAAAAAAGGAAAGTATGCTTGAAAATGTTCCCAATGGTGAACTTTTCCCCAACATGGAATCCAGAGGTTGGTGTGTGCCCCCAGCATGATTGCTGGAAGTAAGTGGCTTAGCTCCAACGTGGTGTGGAGAGGCAATCGAGTTGACTTCAATGTAACTTTTAGAGGTTGAAGACATTCCCCCAAGCTTCATTTCATTCACCTAAGGCATAGGCGGGTGAAAAGAAGGTTCAGGTACTAAGTCTACGAGGAGACTCAATGCAAAGGGAAAGGATACGTTTCATTTTTTAACGAACTTGACACGGGAATAGAACTCTACTTAGTGAAGCTGGTCTCATTTTTAAGCAAGCTTGAAAGCAAAGGTGAACTATGCTTGGAGGGTTTATTCCATTTTTTAACGAGCTTGGAATCAAAGACTAATCTGTGCTCAAACTACTGGTTTCATTTTTTTAACGAGCTTGAAGCCAAAGGTAAACTCTGCTCAAAGTTAAGGCCCATTAACGGGTTCCTTCCCAACATGATGCCCAGAGGTTGGTAAATGCCCCCAGCATGATTGCTGGCGGCTTAACATGGTGGTGTTCCCTCAACATGATTGATGACGGTACGACATGTGGCATCGTACCCCCCATCCTCAGGGGGAAGAAAACACTAAAACATGTGGAACATTCAAGGAAGTCTGATGACTAGGAGTCATATGATGAGTGGGTGTCACGAAGGAAAGTTGATCAATGGTAACAATATTCCCATGATGAGGAAAATACATCACTCGAAAGAGTGTGGACACTATAGCTTTCATAGCGTAGACATAATCACGTCCAAGGAGCATATTGAAATCTAAGGGACCTTGGACAACCATGACATCAATATAAACAGTTTTACCTCCCAAAGTGATAGGTAACTGAGGAAGGATCCCTAAAGGTCCAATAGGCCTTCTATTGAAAGCCAAAATCTGGTCAGTTACTGGCACAAGTTGAGGGGAACCTATAGCTTTCCAAGCAGTTGAGGATAAAATACTAACAGAAGCTCCTTCATCAACTATCGTACGAAATATTTCTTTATCGGAAACTCCTACAGATATTTGAAAAGGAATACTCGAAGGAAGATGAGATTCTGTTAGACCATTCCAATCAAAGGAAATGACCTCAGTACTTGGGGGGGGTCTTGTAGGAATGGACAGGGTCTCCCCTTGCCTAGGACATTCTGAACTGACTAGGAAAACATCAGCGGTTTCCAATTCACTCTCACTTGGAAGATAAAAATGAGACGAAGATTGTGTCATGGTGATTGCTTCACTCCGAACTTTCTCCAATGAAAGAGCAGGATCGAGTGGAGATGACAACGACTCGATCTCTTCACTCTCGGAAGGGAGAGTGGGATCAATTACAGATGAAACTGAATTGATCACTTGGTCAACCAACGGGGGTTCAACGGACAACTTACTATCACTTGTTGGAAGCACCTGTTGAGAACTAGTAATATCTTCCAACCACCGTGAAGCTTCATCCATGCTTGGACAAAGGAAAGTACGGTGCATACCCTTGCATATCAAACAGGGATACAGAACTTTACCCTTTCGACCCTTCAACAATGGGTCACTGGTTGAGGGAGTATCATCAACATGATGGTCAGAGGTTGACGATACAAGTGGTTTGGGGTTTTTAGACCACACTTCTGACACACGAGAAAGACCGGGACAATTCTTGAGAAGGTGATCACCCTTGCAAAGTTTGCAAGGGAACTTTGGCTTACGAGGTGTTCTCATAGAATGAGTGCCATCAGAGGCAGATGGTTGAAGCTTGGTATCTTTCTTATCTTTCTTCTTCTTAATCTTCCTTTTCTTCTTCTTCTTCTCACCCGCCTTCATACTAACATCAGAGTTTTCAGTAGGAGAAGAAGAAGAGACGGAAGCTGATTCAAATTTCGACAAAGAAGGAGAATGGTCACCATGAGACTGATGCTCGTGTGATGAAGGACCTAGGTTGGACACAATTGGTACACTTGGTGTAACTGGATTGGAGAATAACCATATCGATAATCCTATTTTCAATCTAGGAAGACTCAACGTAGCCATAAAGGGAATAACAAATGGCATACCCTGGAATGGGGTGCCTTGGTTAGTAGTCCCAAAAGAATCTTCCATATCTAAACTTCCTAATAGTTTCTAAAGTACCACACAAATCAAACACTACTCAAGTCTAAAAGCAACAAGCAAACTGTGTGAATAGGAGTGGATTCAAAGTCTGGAACCTCACGGGATTATCAAGGCATCACAACTCGTGATATACCGCAGGGTCCAACAATATGATGCGACAAGGAGGATTGGGACTGTACCCTTTCCTGCATACCCGATTACCTGGATGGTACGTGCGTAGTAGATCCCCGAGTGTTGTTCTCAGTGTATTGCTTGGCCAAGACGGCCAAATGGTTAACTCAGTTGGTTTCAGGAATGCTATTGGTGTCTCCCGATATACGCAAGGTATGTGGGAACTCAAATCTGTTGTGATGTTGTCTAATGCACAACCGTTCGGCAAGAGACCTTCCAATATACTATCGAGTACGTGATACACCCTTCGATATACGCCAAGTACGGGTTATGGTACTTGGTGGGTATGTGAAGGAGATCGATATACCGATAAGTACGTGGAAGACTACAATACCCCCGGGATATAGTGCTAGAAAATAACGACAGTTGCCACGCTTAACGACGCCGGAACATGTCTCTAACTTACACACAGTTACTAAATGCTAGCGTTAATTTTATCTTGTACGGTTAGGTGGATGCATGAGGTGAGTACATAAATGTAAACATAATGCAATCCTCAACTACATGATAATGCACATTTTCCTTTCCTTTTCAATGAAAACTACTGAAGGTAAAGAGAGATTTTTCTTTCTTTCAAACCAAAAATACTTAAGTAGTAGTGAAAAGAAGAACTCCTTCCTAGAGTGCAATAGCTCTAACTTTCTGCAATAATCAGCTAAAAAGCATAGAGAAAATGAAAGATGCAACTAATCTTAATAATGTATAAGACAAAATAATGAAGCACTTTCAATTTTCAAATGCATGTATCAAAAATGGAATTTGATAACTAAATGTTTTTGATATCTATATACAGAAAGTGAGAGAATATCTACAGCACTCTTTAATCATTCAGAAATTCCCAAAGAAAAACGACAAGCACCCAACACAACTCAAAGGCACTCAAGAAAGGCTCAAAATCTACCAAATGCAATAATTAAAATTCATTTCCTATCTTTTTACACTTGAAAAAGACACATCTAAGCTACGAAAAGAAGGATTCCACAAACGTTTCCAATCAAATGCAAGACAAAGAAAAGCACTTAACAATCTTATCTAACTCAAATGCATGCAAATCTGAAACAAGCCTTTCTTCTTCTTATGATGGTAAGACCAACAATATCAAATGATCAAAATAAAGTAAGAAGAATATTTACGTTTTCCAAATTTGTGAATATAGAAAAAGAAATACAAAATCAAGCTTCTCGTTGAACTAAAGTGGAGACAAGGAAACAATCTTTCCCCAAAAATGATTGAATAGCTCAGCATGTAAAGGAAACAAGATGCATAACCCAAGCAAAAGAGGCTCAAAAAGACATGGATATCCCACACTCTTCAAGTCCTTAGAACAAGCCAATCATGCCAAACCAAAAATGATCTCAAAACCTTGAGATGGGTCAAAACAACTGAAGGATGCACGATTCATGGCCCCCCATGAGGGGGAATTTGTTTTCAAAAATAGAACCCATTTCGCTTAAAAACACAAGCAAAACACTAGTTTTGACTCAAAGGGCCAAACATGAATCCAAATCTCAAAAAAGACCCAAAAAACAATACAAATAAGCCAAACAAAACACTGCTAGACAAAAGGGTCTCTACCTGGAAGGTATAGTGCAGAGGAGTCTATACACAAACCAAAAATCAAATCAGAAATGGAGAAGGGATGCCTATAAGGTATTTTTGGCAAATCGACGCACTCTGTGCTTGTGCACAGTGCGACATCGCAGTTCACCAATGCGAGAAGTGCAATGATGTCGCATTATACCAATGGAAGGGTTACGACGAGAAGCCAATAGACAAAGAATAGAGATCAAAAAAGACACAGTGTCACTCTGAGTGCACTAACCAATTGCGACAGGCGAGATCTAAGTTCAAAAATGAACCAATTCTCCAGACAATGAACCATGGAATGGTTTGGGAATGAGTCGTATAAACTCAGAGGAAGCAAACTAGAGTCTTCAATATGAAGATCCAACAGTGAAATCAACTTCAAGAAGGAAATGGCAAAAATAAAAAGGCTTGTGTCAAGCAATCAACTGAAAATGACTCTCAGATTGACAACTACTAACCAGATTCTATACTTCCCCAGTATGGTCGCTAGATTTGTTATCAGACAATCCACTCTAGCAAACGCGATCCGGATCTCCCTAGCTCAAAGTGAGTCTAGAACAAATAGACTAGTCTACTAATGCATTTCCTAGATCTACTTAAGGATTGAGTACTAGATGTCTTACCTTTTCACTACGCAATCCTTTCTCCTGAATGTTGATCCATGTCCCACGGTCGTCAGATCCAAGCTGCAAGACCTGTCAAGACAACAAACAAGAGAAACCAGTAAAAGACATCTATACAATAAGAGATCTAAGCAAACAGTTAATCAGGTAAACTACTCAATATCATTACACACACGAACAACATTGGTGGAAAGCATTTGTATTACTGCAAATAGAGGAGTACATGATAGAGATATAGAACCACAACCAAGGCTTAACATTGTAGCCCTTCTCCGACAAAGCCCATTTCCATATCCTTCCAAGGAAGTATGAGTTCTCCAATAGGTGAATGGAGATGTTCTAAAAGTGATTTCCCCAACATGTAGATACCATAGTCTTCCTCTCCTTGGGATGGGAGTGAGCTTCATTTATATAGGACTAAATGGATAGGGTATGGATAGGATAGGTTGAGAGATGGTAGGATAGGCTTAAGGGATATCCCCAAAGGTCTAGGAACTGAGTGCAAACTCTTCCAAGAGGTCAGGGATAGGGTCCCAAGTCAGCAAGCTTCGAGATGGACCTCGAAGAAGCTATTTTTTCCACTTAACTGACTTCATCGCACCCTGTAATGGAGCAAGGTGCGACGTTGCATGTTGCTAGTGTGCAACCTGGGACGACCCTTCAAAACTGAGCACAAATGGGTACAAATCCTCCCATGATGATTATTTAGTCCAAGTATATTCAGGGGTGTATACACTGAATCTCATGATGAGTAGATTTTGGGTGTAACAACAAATGCATACCTAACGGATACATTAGACCAAGTTGAACTTAACTAACTCCTAAGTGTCAAAAATATCCTAACATCCCCCCTTAAGAACAATTTGGGATAGGATTGAAGGATTTACAAAGGTGACACAAAATTAGAAGAAGGAAGGAAGCACTAAATCCTATCCCCCCTTAATGACAACTTCCTGTACTCCTAGCATAGTTTGAAGTTTGGAAAACTTCGCTTCTGTAAGAGACTTGGTGAAAATGTCTGCAACTTGATCATTTGTTTGACAATATCGCACTTTAAGAACATGATCCTGGAGGAGATTTATAATTAAGTGCATGTGAAGTGTGTGTGAAGTTCAATGTGTTTGTTGCAATGATGTTGGACTGGATCTTTGGCTAACTGAATGGCACTCTGATTGTCACACCATAGTGTGGTCGGATGCTGCTACTGGAACCCAAACTCTGAAAGGATCTGTCGAAGCCACATGGCTTCCTGACTAGCACGAACAGCTGCATGGTAATCGGCTTCGGTTGAAGAAAGAGCAAGTGCAGTTTGTTTCTTAGAAGCCCAAGAAACAGGTCCTGAACCCAGAGTGAAGACATATCCTGCAGTGGACTTTCGATCATCAAGGTCACCATCCCAATCAGAATCAGTGTAGCCAACTAAAGAAAGAGCCCCCCCGAACTATAATGTATCCCGAACTGAACTGTACCTCGAACATACAGAAGGATTCTTTTTGTTGCTTTCCAATGACTTTCAGGAGGGCGTTGCATATATCGGGCAACAAGACCAATAGCAAAGGAAAGGTCAGGACGTGTATGAGTTAAGTACAAGAGGCTACCAACAAGCTAACGGTACAAAGTAGAATCTACTTCAGGTGTTGAACATGTTGATGTATTTGTAACTTCGGAAGATATTCACTTGTATATTGTATGTATTAGATTTGTACTTTATTGTATCCCCAACAGAGATGTATTATTCCACCAATTGGAAGTGTCGTCATTTGTATTTGCAAGTGTCGCAAGTTATATTGTAACTGTCGCAAGTTATATTGTAAGTGTCGTAACTTATATTTGATGGTTTATTAGACCACCTTAGTGGGGTCGGCCCTGTATGAGTTAAGTGGAAGGGTTATTAGACTCCCTTAGGGAGTCGTCCCAGTTAGGGTAAAAGGAAAGTAAATGTAAAGTATAAATAGGGTGGTTGCACCACTCTATTTTCTCATTCACTCACTCATCCTACTCGCATAGTTGAGAGAGAGGAGTGCGCACAACTGGAGGAGAAGTAGTTGTTGAAGACATCTATCTTTTGGGGTTTGATCTTTGTGGTCCTTGTATTGGTGCTTATTCTATCTCTGAGAAAGTTGCGGGGTTTTTCACCTTCTTGGTTTTCCCCGAGGAAAATCTGTGTCTCTTGTGCCTATGATTGGTATGTTGTGCATGTTATTCTCTTAGTAGGATCCTAGATAATATTTGAATGAAATTATCGAAATTCTAACATGGTATCAGAGCTGAACTAAGAAGAAGGCACTATGCAGCTACGGCAGCTAGGGATTCTTGATTTTTGGGTTTCTCTCCACATATCATCAAAGGTGGGAGGCTAGGCTGACTCTCCTAAGGAATGCGCATCTTTCTGTTGAGACGGAATTTGACTCTGAGCATTTTCAGTTTTTGGCATGTCACTACTACGAGAAATTAGGGCTTTTGACAGAAGTGGAATGTTGGAGTTCTCTCAGCATAGGATTGATCTCCTCAACAAAATCGAAGTTTAGAGACCAAGATTGAACTTTTTAGTTGGACAGAACCCCGGGCTTTATCAAATCCTAGTTCGGGTTTTTGACCAGAAAACCAGATTTTGACAGAAGCTGCAGATCCGAAATTCGCAGGTCAATTTTGAGGGGTCAATTTTTGGAGTTTTCAAAATCTGAGCACACCAGCTTGCTTGCCTCAGTCAATTGCATCTCCCTGTCCAGATAGAAGTTTGAAATTCCAAGTTTGGATTTTTAGGGTTTCTCTGACAAACCCTAGCCAGCTCCAGATCTAGATTCAGCAAATCAAATGGTAAGACCTAAATCTTTTATTTCCATTTGAGTTTCTCATTAAGATGTCTCACCACACCAAGCTTGAGGATAAGCTTGAAGGGACTGATAACTTCCGAGCATGGAAGTATAGGATTGGGTTAATCCTAGAGAAGAATGAATTAGACACCTGCATAAGTGAAGAGGTTCCAGTTGCAGAGGGAGATGAGGCTAAGGCCTTACATAAGAAGAACTTGGTCAAGGACAAGAGAATCATTTCAGATTCCATCAAATACCATCTCATACCACATGTGTATTCCCTAAAGACACCCAAGGAGATGTTTGATTCCTTGACCAAGTTGTTTGAAGGAAATAATATAAATCGGAAGATGACATTGCGGAACTAATTGAAGAGTGTAAATATCCAGAATGGAGAGACCATCCAATCCTACTTTACTAAGGTCTCTCAAATCAAAGAACAACTTGAAGCTGTGGATGAAGTGGTGGAGAATGGAGAAATTGTTATGACCGCTTTGAATGGCCTACCTAGGTCACGGGACTCTTTCATCCAAGGAATCTGTGCAAGAAGGAAATTGATTTATTTCTGTAGATTGTGGGAGGAATGCTCACAAGAAGAAGCTAGACTTGTGGCTCGAAAAGAAAATATGGCAAGTGAAGACCAAGCTCTCACAGCACACACTAAGAAAAGTAAGTTCAAAAGGGAGAAAACTCATCACAGGAGAACTTCTCACCATCATCAAAGAGAGAATAATAAGGAATATCTCTCCCACATTAGGTGCTTCTCATGTGATGATAAGGGACACTATGCCCGAGATTGTCCCAAGAATAGAAAAGGTTTCAACAACAACAACAACAAGAGATATCATGCTCATGCTGCAGAGGATGATGAACCTCCCAAAAAGAAGAATAGGGAAGAAAGTGAAGACTCTTCAAGTGATGAAGAGTATGTTCTAATCTCTGCTCTCACAGGTACTATTACAAATGGGTGTAATGATTGGCTTATTGATAGTGGGGCTTCCAAACACATGACAGGTTTTAAGGAATATTTCATGGACCTATCTGAACATGAGTCACCTCATAAGGTGAAACTTGGGGTGACTATCAATACCCTATAAAAGGAAGTGGTGAAGACTCTTACAATTTAGCCTCTAGGAAGTCTTTGAAGATGAAGGAAGTTCTATATGTACCTGGACTCAAGAAGAATCTTCTCTCCATATCATCTTTGGATGCAAAGGGGATGAGAGTTGCATTTGTGGATGGCCAAGTACTCATGTGGACAAAAGGTGAGACCATAGATGATGTAGTAGTGATTGGATAGCAAGAGGGAGGATTGTACAAATTGAAGGGACAACCTGAACAAGCCATGGTACATGAATCCATGGAGCCAAGTGAACTTTGACACAGAAGGCTTGCACATGTGCACTATAGAGCACTACCAATTGCAAGCAAAGCAGTAGAAGGTCTTCTTGAAATCCAGTCAAAGCATGAAGGTGTTTGCAAAGGATGTGCAAAAGGAAAGAACACAAAGAAGGCATTTCCAAGAAGTGAAAGCAAGGCAAAAGGAATCTTGGAAATTATCCACTCCGATGTATGCGGTCCAGTGTCATCCAGTTCTTTGAGTGGGTATGTATATTATATTTCTTTCATTGATGATTTATCTAGGAAGACTTGGATTTATTTCTCGAAGAACAAAGATGAAGTATTCAGCAAATTCAAGGAATTCAAAGCCTTGATAGAAAACCACACTGAAAAGAAGATCAAGACTTTTAGATCTGACAATGGTGGAGAATTCACTTCAGGAGACTTCAAGAAGTTATGCAGTGATTCAAGGATTAAGAGGGAGTTGACCACTCCTTACAATCCACAACAAAATGGAGTTGCAGAAAGGAAGAATAGAACTATAATAGAAGCAGCACGGACAATGCTTCATGACCAAGATCTTCCTATGCATCTATGGGCAGAAGTAGAAAGGACAGTTGTATATGTACAGAACAGAACACCACACAAGATACTTGACAACAAGACACTAGAAGAAGCTTTCTCCGGTGAGAAACCAGAAGTTAGTCATCTCAGGATATTTGGATGTCCAGTATACACACATGTTCCAAGAGAAAAGAGGACACACCTATATCCTTCAAGAAAGAAGGGTATATTCGTGGGTTACAGTGAAAATTCGAAAGCATACAGAATCTACTTTCCAGGGTTCAAGAAGATTGATATCTATAGGGATGTGACTTTTGATGAAGGCTCAGCATACATCAAATCCAGGAAGCCACCTGTTTAAGACAATGAAGAACCAAGAGAACCTAGAATACATGACACCACCATGAACGAAGCAATTCCAGAAGAATATCGTGATATGGAAGATCCACAAGAACCTGTAGATCCACCCTGTGAGAAGAACTCTCACAAGAGGAAACCAGCTTAGGAAAGAGAGCTCATCCAAGATGCAGAAAGGTATGGTGTTCCAAAGGAGGAACACAGAGAAAGAAAAAGGACAAGATCACACACCATCTATGTAGCCTTATTAGGTGACATAATGAACAAAGAACCTTCCAGTTACGAAGAAGCAGCAGAAAAGAAAGAATGGAAGGAAGCCATGGTCGAGGAATACCAGTAGATCATGAAGAATGATGTTTGGGATGTGGTCCCAAGACCATAAGGGAAGTATGTTGTGACTTCCAAGTGGATCTATAAGATCAAGCATGCTACAGATGGCAGCATAGAGAAATACAAGGCAAGGTTTGTGGCTCATGGCTTCTCCCAGAAAGAAGGGATAGATTATGAAGAGACATTTGCACCTTATATATCCAGATACACTTCCATCATAACAGTACTTTCTCTGGCTACAGTAATGAAGCGGAAGATACACCAGATGGATGTTAAGATAGCTTTCTTGAATGGTGTAGTCGAAGAGGAAGTGTATGTGGAGCAGCCACTTGGTTTTGAAACACATGACCAGATTGAAGAAAACCTTGTACGGTTTGAAACAAGCACCCAGGACTTGGTACGGCAGGATTGACAACTTCCTGTCGAATTTGGGCTTTACCAAGTGTTATGTAGAATTTTGTCCTACGGATAAGCCAAAGTTCTCTTAACTTTAAAGCAGGCTTTAAACTAATCTTTAAAGCAAGAAACAAGTCAAAACAAATGCTACCTTGAATCCCTAGATCTAACAAACATCTCAAGATTAAAATGCTAGAAAGAGTAGAAGAAGTTTAACTAACCTTCTATCCAGACGCTTGTTTTTGGTATTTGCTCCAGTCTCCAAGCCCTCACAAATGAACCTGTCAAAATGGAACCAAGACACAAGAATGCACTATTCTCTAGCAACCTGAAACATGAGTTAGAATCTAAATCTTATGAAAGATACAAATCATGTCATTAAAACAAGATTAACACAAATGATTTGGGAAAACAAGACAAGTTATTCCGTTACAACTTGAAGAATACTTACAAAAGGTGCTTGATGTACAAGCCAATCCTCCAGCTCCAAGTGTCTTCTCCTCTAGCTATCTCCACAATGCTGCAAGACCATAAGTTTGGTACTCTCAAGAGTCCTCCCCTTTCCCAATGGAATGCCTCTCTTTTATAGTGAATGGTGAGGTTAACCAACAAGAGAGATGGGTGGATCTAAGGAGAGATAAGTGGATCAGGGTTTCTAATCGAAGGAGATGAGTTGAGATCGAATCAGGGACCTCAATCTTCCATTATCTTTGAAAATCCAAAATCCCACAAGCCAAGGGAAAAAGGCTATTAAAAGAGTACCGCGTTCTGCAAAGACTGCAGAACGCGGCACTGCCGCGTCTTGGGGAAATAGCATAGCACGGTAGTGTCTAGTACCGCGTTTTGATAAACTAGCAAGGCGCGGTAGTGTGTGTGGATAAAGTCTAAGGTGGGTCAAAACTTGTCAGGGTAGATTCACCTTCAAGGTTGACTCACCATCTGTCTCTTCTGGATGGTTTAAAACAGTAGGGAAAGTGTCGTCAACTCGTTTTGTGATGGAGATGCGACACTGTGAAACATAGAGGTATAACAGATGCCCCCTAAAGTGTGAGGTCAGAAGGGACTGATGGCCGAAAGACTTTACGAATATAATGTGCAGAGATAGCATCGAGGAGAGTGACACTGAGCTGAAATAGAAACAAAGTGTTAGATATACCACCGAGGCGGGCATTCCCATGCTCGGAAACGGATGACTCAAAGCATGGCTGCCGACCAATACATTGCAGATCCATGAGTACTGAGATAATGTAAACTGCGGACAGATCATGGCTACTATGAACAATCGTAGATCCATGAGACAATAATGACACAGTCACGACCAATACAATAAGTGCATCTGTGTGACAATACAAGGGACATCTCCATCGCAGCCTGGACGCAGTCGAGATACAGCGATGCGCCCAGGGTCTTCTACCCGATCGCAAAAAATACGAATATAACCATGTGATTACAAGGTGTTGAAGTCGAACATGGTAGAAACCATTTGATTACCGGTCAATGATGTGGACCGTTAACAAATGCGAGGGGGATCACCAATGGTGACGATGATTCCCAAGGTATCAATAGTACATCTCAACGAAATGCGAATGAATGAGTTGATGTCGAGCATCCGAGAGATTGCTTGATCAGAGGTCGATGATGTGAACCTACTGTCAAACACGAGGAAACCTGCCATTGAGGCATGCAGGTACCAAGGTACTAATGGTTGATCTCTAAGTCTAATTCCTGGATAGTGATTTGGTGTCGACAGGAATAGACTCGTCGAAGGTGGGCCATGATGATTCCCACATCATCGACACGAAATCGGCACAGATGATAAGATGATGAAGCAATGGAGTATGTACTGACACAGCGAAGGCCTGACACAATGAATGACTCGAAACAATGCAACCCTTTGAACATATAACGGCATGTAACAGGACTTGGCAGCAGGGATTATTGATAAATAGAGGATAGACACCGGATGAGTGGACTCGTGGCCAGGGAGACGACTCGTGATGATGACCATAACTCAGTGAAAGATGGATACCCAAATATAGACAAGAGACGGACACATGCCATGTTCAAAGGTAACGACTGACAAGCTACCATAGATAAACTTGACTTATTCCCCCATATTTCCCCGACATGATGGACGAGTACCTCTTTCTTGTTTTGCGAGCTTGAAGAGGATAACAGATGCTCGGTGTAGCTCATCTCATGGATGAGTCCAATCTCACATGTTTTACGAACCTGAGAAAGGAGGGGTTCGTCCCAAAGTGGGTCCTTCGATGTTAACATTTTAATGAGTCCAAGGAAGGAAAACTCGGTAGTTTTTCATATTTAGAGAGCCTGAAAAACTTTAAAGGAAGCTCCATAATGTACTTTTTCGTAATTTTAAATTATTCTGGTTCGAAAAAAGAATAAAATACAACCAGGATAATACTTTCCTCATCGTTTAACGAGCGTGAGTGAAGCTGACCGTACTCGACACCATTTACTTGAGTTTGACAAGCACGACACGGGTGTAAAAGCGCTTGGAATCTTTTTCAAGTTTTAAATCCAGAGCACGAAAAAGATAAAGTAGGCTCATAATGAAGGTCAAATTATGAATAAACACCAGTGTGAATGTATCGCATTTTTACCGAGGATCCTGTCAATAAATGCTCAAAAACTGGACATTAGCAATGTGAACAAGGGTTTATTTCAACTATTTAAAATAGTAATTAATTAATTAATTAAAAAAAAAATGTGAAAAAATGCTATATAAGGAATGGTAAAAAATAGAAATTACTATTCATTTGTGTTTTTTACCCAAAGGAGACATTTTCACCCATTTAGGAGCAAGATTTCAAGGATCCATACCGGGAGTTCTGGGACACCATTTCGACTGCCGTCTGCGCCAGGTAGGAGTGCTTGAGCCCCTCTTTCATTTTATGTAAGAATTTTTCGCTTTCACCAGGAAAAATTTGATTTTTTAGCGAGCCCTTTTGAGCAAGAATCGCCCTTCACACTACCGCGTGGGGGCCCTATCGAAAAACGCGGTACTGTCTATCAGTACCGCGCTGTATCCCCAAACCGAGGCGCGGTAGTGTGGACTGCCGCGCGGTAGGATATCCCTCAGACGCTGTACAGGCAAATTTTTAGTTTAAAAAATCAAATTTTCTCCAATTTTCTGCTGGAACTAAGTTGCTAAATAATTACTAATTGCATTGTTTGACCTTTTGCAGGGATTTGCAACTTATTCGGAGCAAAATGGTAAGCTGGAAGGAAAGAGAGCACGAAGCGGATGATTTTGCAGCCGAAAATGACTTACCAACCGTGACCGCATTGCGAGAATGTGGTTTGCTAAAATTCTTCAAAACCAAAGGGATTCGCCAGCAACCCAAGCTCCTTACTCATCTTATCCAATTGTGGGACCCTGACATTCGAGCTTTCCGAGTGGGAGAGCATGTGCTTGAAATCCAACTCGAGGATATTTATTTCCTCACGGGCCTCTCGAAAAGAGGGGCCCGGGTGAACTTTACCGGATACTCAGCTTCAGAATCAAGCACAGATGACTTGATTGCTCGGTATTGCCAGGCGGGTTCGAGTAAGAAAAGTGGGAAGGTGGCCATAAAGGAGGTCATAAATCTTCCTGTAAAAACCATACTATTCACTATCACGCGTGCAGCGGGAAGCGTGAGTCCACATCAGGCATCCCGCACACAAGTGAATCTCGCAGTAGAGTGCATGGGAGGAACAGTTTTCAACTGGTGTGAGGCAGTGTTGTCCAATCTGAAAGAACAAGTGCACAAGTGTAGGACTGGGAAAAATACCCAGTTTGGCTATGGGAGCATCCTGGTCACTTTCTTTTTGGCGAGGGTGCCACTACTGCGTCCACAGATATCTATGCGCCCTCGTCCACCTACCGAGCCATGGATGGCTCGATGGAGTGATTATGCTGGACGCCTCGGGGGACCTCAGCGGCTAGCCTTTGGCGAGGACTTCTTCTCTTGGCTAGAGGAGCAGATAGTTATGATTGATGACTATCCCTACTCAGGGGTAGATTTCCGTGAGGACATCGACTTGGCATTACCGGAGGATGATGACTTGGATGACTCTGGTATGACCTTCATGGATATGTATTTTTTCCTTTTTGAATATTTAATTTTTATTGCTTTTTTAGAATGTGTAAAAGACGCCTAATGTATATTCGCATGCATGTTGCAGACCGTGGACCACAGAGGCCAGCTGGATACTCTCCACTACGTCGTGGTGGTGTCGATCGTCAAGCTGTTCCTGACGAAGAGGAAGATGAAGACGAGGCAGGAGGCGTTCGGGACATTGAGAGGAACCTGCAGGGATTGACTCATGGTATCCCTGCTATGCGGATGGATGACGTCCCTTACCACCTCCAGCAGCATACTGTGGGTGTACCTGGTCGTATCAGTCGACTTCTTCGCAGGGTGGTTCGAGCTATAGTGTGTTACCACCAGCAGCGGGAGGAGTCCGATGAGGGACATGATAGATCTCCTAGGTCTCCATAGATGGTCCTTTGATCTTTTTGCGGCATGTACACGATATGTAGGCTTTGAGGGCCAATTTTTGTATATGGTCTTTGATCCCCAATTTTGTCTTTGACACAAACTTTATGTATTTTTGAAAAAACACTCTTATATACAGTGATATGGACCTATTTATGATCTAAATATTTACAATGACTTGTGCATTTTATTTTTTATTTTTTTTTTTATGATGTTTTTATGTATGGGCAAGATGCCAATCCAAAATGTAATTGGCCAATGAATCAGCAATACAATTGAATTCTCTCGGTATGTGTTGATATGTGATAAAATTAAATGACAGTTCCAAGAGGCGTACTCTTCGAAATAAACGAAGTAATGTGGGATCGCGAACTGTGTAAACACGGTTTAAATGAGAAACCACGAGTTGGGAGTCTAAAAAGACTGATAAGGAGTCAATCCTGAGTGAAGCAACCTCTGTCAAGAGACCAATGACTGCATGGTACTCCGCGATATTGTTGGTTGCAGGACCTAAGCAATTGGCTCCTGAAGATATCAACTCGCCAGTGGGGGAATAGATCACCCATGCTGCGGAAGCGAGATTCCGGGTATGTCGGCTTGCACCGTCGGCGAATCCAAAGTAGGCAGACATCTGCGCATAAAGTCACGAGTCAAAGTAAGAGTGGATACATGAGGTCCACGCGCACACTAAAAAGAAAGCAAAAAGCAAACTAAGTACATTTTGTACAACAAGTAACTCGCGTAGGGTAACCTCACGCGTAGAAACGTTTGAGGTATAACCCGTTGCGGGGCCGTGCCAATGGCGTACCATCACAATCGATTAGTTCATAGGCTCCTTTTTCTAAGACACGTTTTACAATGAAGGGGCCGTACCACATAGATTCAAGTTTACCTTTTCCAAGCTTATCATGCATCTGATCATATGTGAGCACGAGGTCACCCTCATTGAAGATCTGAGGTTGAACGGATTTGTCGTATTGAGCTTTGACGCGTTTTTTGTGAGCTTCATTAGCCAAAGCAGCGTCGCGGCGGGTTTCATCTAGCTTGGCTAGGTATAGAAACCGTTCCTCTTCGGAAGTAGTGTGTGGAAGTAGCTCTATGGCTATCTTGAGTGATGGAATTTCACATTCAATCGGGAAAATGGCTTCTAGGCCGTACACCAGTTGAAATGGTGTAAACCCAGTAGCACTTTTCACTGAGGTCCGGTAGACCCATAGTGCTGAGAATAGAGCTGAGTGCCAATTAGATTTCTGGGTACCCACAATGCGCTGAATCATTCGTTTCGGGACTTTATTAATGGCTTCAACTTGGCCATTAGCTTGTGGGTAATACGGGGTTGAGTTTTCGTGGAGAAAACCCTGTTTGGCACTTAGTTCTTCGATCATATGGTTCCTGAAATGGGAACCATGATCGGTCACAATAGACTGTGGGACACCGAATCTAGCTATGATATGATTGAATATGAACTGCGCTGCTGTTTTGCCGGCTTCAGCATATGTAGGCATCGCTTCAGCCCATTTTGTAAAATAGTCGACAGCTACTATGACATAGCTATGCCCCCCGGCTGAAGTGGGATTACAATGCATAAAATCGATGCCCCATTTGGAAAAGGGTCCGACGGCAATGACAGGATGGAGTGGAGCAGGATGCAAGCGTGCTTTGCCATGAAAAAATTGACATGGCGGACACTTCTTGACTGTTTCAATGCAGTCTTTGAAAATTGAGGGCCAGAAGTATCCTGCTCGTAGTATTTTCTGGGCCGTAGCCATCCCAGAGAGATGACCACCACATGCTCCAGCGTGGCAGTCGTTGAGAACGCGTTCCGCTTCATCTAAGGTCAAACAGTGTCAAAGGACAGTGTCGACACCACGTCGATATAGAGTATCATTCACTATAAGGTAGTATTTTGCGTGATGTCTGATACGTCGCCGTTCATCACGGGTGAGATCGGGACGGAAGCGTTGGGTTTGGAGATATAAGAGAATATCCCCATACCACGGATCAGACGTGCTAATGAGGAACAATGATTCATCGGGAAGAGAATCAATGGGCTCGGATTGCTCAGTAGCACGGGGCAGGTTACAAATTAACTCAGCGAAGACCAGAGATTTCTTAGACTTGGCTTTGACAAATTCCAAGTCAAACTCTTGAAGGATGAAAATCCAACGGGAGTACTTGCCCCCAAGCACTTGTCGTGTGAGGATATAGTACATTGGATTGAAATCGGCGATGACGGTGGTCCGGCGGAGTAAGATATAGTGACGGAATCTCTGGACAGCAAATACTGTTGCCAGAGCCAGCTTTTCAACATGTGAGTAGCGAGTTTTAGAGTCAAGAAGACTCTTGCTGAGATAGTACACCACATGTTCTATGCCGTTGTGGTCTTCCTGGACTAACACCATACCAATGGTGGAAATCGAGGCTGCGAGATAAAGGATGTAGTCCTGTGTGTAATTGGGGGGTTGAATCACAGGATCTTTGGTTAAGGCTGCCTTTAAATTGTCAAAGGAGTGTTGGGCTTCGTCATCCCATACGAAGGGAACATTCTTCTTGAGAAGCCGCATGTAGCCTTTTGTTATCTCGGACAGATTGCAGATAAAACGGCGTAGAAAGTTTGCATGCCCTTGCAGACATTGAAGTTCTGGAATATTGGTAGGTGAAGGCAGGGCTATAATAGCTGCTACCTTTGCGGGATCTAGACGTATCCCGTCTTTGGAGACTATGAAGCCCAACAGTTTTCCGGCTTCTACACAGAAGACGCACTTATGCGGGTTCAAACGTATATTGTAGTGCCGGCACCTTTCGAAAATGGCACTCAAGTGGTCTGGATGGTCTTCCCGAGTCTGAGAATGAGCGGGAAGGTCATCGAGATATGGCTCTACGATATGTTTGATGTCATGGAATGCGTAGGACATCGCCCGTTGGAAAGTTGCCCCGGCATTTTTTAGGCCAAAAGGTAACTTTCGATATGCAAAGATCCCCCGAGGGCAAATAAAGGCCGTTTTGTGCTGGTCGGCTGGGAGGATATCGATCTGATTATAGCCAGAGAAGCCATCCATAAATGAAAAGATAACACTTCCGGCATAGTTATCGATGATCTAGTCGATAAACGGAGTTGGGTAGTTGTCCTTGGGACAAGCCTTGTTCAAATCACGGTAATCAACACAGACTCTAATCGTTCCCTGTTTCTTGGCTACTGGAACGATGTTGGATACCCATTCTGTCAATGGGATAGGATAGATAAAACCAGCACGCAAAAGTTTTTCAACTTCTGCTTTAATGGCGGCTGCCTTACGAGGATGAACGGGTCGAAGCTTTTGCCGAACAGGTCGGGCACCAGGGAAAGTTGGAATTTCGTGGACCACAATCGAGGGGTCAATTCCTGGCATTTCTTCATAACTCCAAGCAAAAACATCGCGGAAAGTTTTAAAGTAGGCACTATAGAACTCTGTTTCGAGGGGAGTACATGTTTTGCCAATGTGTACGTTTTCCACGATACCAGGCTTCACTGAAATATCGATGGGAGTGGTTGCCATAAGATTGGCCAAGTTGCCTTCGGAAAATACCTCGTCGAGGGAAGTGGGGAACTTGGTTTGAACCATCCCAAGTGAAACGCTGGATTTGGTATCAGGCTCAAGTGACTGAATGGTGGGGAATGAAGATCGATGACGAAAATCTCCCCATGGTGGCTCATCACCGCACATAACCTCCATGATTGATTCGTCAGTAGGAAAAATCAAGTTGAGAGGATCAAAAAATGGTGGGTGTGGATGGGTTTCAGCCGAGAGCTGTGCCACGGTGTGATCGGTAGAACAGTCGACCCAATCTGTGGCTGTTTGGATCGCGTCATATGCTGCAAGGTTTCTGTTCAAAGGCATGGAATTGCCATAGCCTTGGATTTGAGTAGGACTCGGAATCACCCATGAATCATCGGAAGGGGTGACATGCGATGAAATCATGTTGACTGGTTGAAGATGGGTTCCCAGCTCCTGAAAAACTCCAATGAGGGAAGAATCCTTCATGAGACCAACACCTATGTCTTGGAACCGGTACCGAGGTTGATCCAATAACGGGACGGTATTGGCGGAGTTCGGATGGGGGTCTGGGATACAGTAATCTAGTTGATCAATAGTGACAATTTTCCCTTCATGAGTAAATTGTACAATCCGAAAGACTGTAGATGCTATGGCGGTCATGGCGTAGAACCAGTTCCGACCAAGTAGGAGATTGTAATCCAAAGGTGCATCTATGACTTCGATGTGTACGGATACTGTTTTGCCCCCCAGTTCAACACCGATTGAGGGAATGATTCCATATGGTTGAAAACCATGTCCATCAAACGCCCTAAGAGTAGTGGGAGAAGTTGTGACCTCGGGTGAGCCTAAGGCTCTCCAGCAGTTCAAAGACATAATCGACGTGGAAGCACCCTCATCTAACACAGTGCGGTGGATGACATTCCCACGGATTTTTGTATGTACCTGGAAGGCTAACTGGTGAGAAATCCTAGGTTTAGCGTGCTCCAAGTTAAACATGATGGAGTTTGAAGTATCTGGGTCCAGTGCCCCCAGTGCTAAAAGTAGGGTTCTGCGCTGCGTGGGGCAGTGTTGGAGAACCTCGAGAGTCGACATAGCGTAAGGTGCTTGAGCCAAATCCTCAACAATGTTGTAGTTTTGGGCAGCTCGCGCATTCGGATTAAATGTCGCCTTTCGTATGGTGCCCTTGGGTGGGTGTAGCACTGTGTCCATGAGTGGTCTCTCGATATGGAGATGACCGTTAAGGGGGGGAATAGGAATCGGATCTTCAACAGGAGATTTGCCTTTGGCTATCTCCGATTGTTTGTTTGAACTTGGAGGGTTGTCATAAGTCTTTGAACGAGTGGTGATATTAATCTCCTCATTACTTGTCATTAGGATTTCGCGGTTTGTGGACGTCTCTCCACGGGAAGGATTGGTCGGGTTGCCCCCTTGTGGGGATTCTTGGGCAACCATTTGCTGTTGTTGTTGGGGGAAAGGGTCAGTTAGCACTGCCGGACGAGAGGATCCTTTAATGAACTTGTTGACCTCGTCTTTGTAGGGACAGTCACGCGTATAATGATCATCTTGACAAATCAAGCAGGGAAACTTAGCTTTCCGACGTGGTTTCTGGTCATTCTGGGTAGGTTGTGGCTTGGGGTTCTCCTGCTGGTTCTTTTTGGTTTTGCCACGATTGTTTTTCTTCTTTCCTCCGGATGGTTGTGACGTATATTGAACTGCATTCACTTCGGAGGAGACAGCAGGAGAGGTGGAAGCTTTTGAAGCGGCCTGGGTAAAAGCGGGGGAAGCAGAAGCTTGTTGTCCCGTCGAGTTGGTAGCAGGCTGAGCCTTGACTGAACCAACAATACCATCAATGGGTGGTTCAGTGGTAGGATTTGTTGGATCAGTGTGAACGCGAGAGGCATGTGGAAGAAGTTCATGTAAAGTACCGGATTGAGTATATACCAAATCCATGTATTGTGCTGCCGAGATGGCTTGTTCTTCTGTAACCGATCCGCGCATAGCAATATCTCTGGCTATGGGAGGCAAAAAGGATTTTGTAAACCAATCAGCAAGTAGCTGATCCAGAATAGGTGCCTTTATTAGCCTACGGCGTCTTCACCACTCGTGGATGTGATCCGAAATATGTGTAGAAGTGGTTTGACGCAGTGAAGTTAGCAGTTCTGTTCCAGTCTCATACCGGATGGGGAGCTGGAAATGTGTCAGAAACTGCATAGCCAAAGTGTTGAAATCACGAAAAGAGTGTTGTGGCAGCTCGATATACCATTTTGCTGTCGTTCCGGTGAGCGTGCGTTGGAAGAGCCGAAGTCGGATGGAATCATCCATCAAGGAGTTGGATGAACACCAAAGATGGAAGGTCATCACGTGGTTCTTGGGGTCTTCCTCGGGCTTGGCATCGAACTTAGGAATGTCCGATGGTAGTTTGGCTGGAATAGGTGGCCAGTGAGGTTCATGCCATATAGGATCGTTGATAAGCCTCGACAAATCAGGTAGATCAAGTGTGGCCAAAAAAGGAAGTTGACGGTTGGTCTGCGGGAACGAGTAATAACCATGTGCTGCCAAGAACCCTGGAGGGCCCTGTATAGCATACTGCTGTGTGTTATACCCATATGAGTTTCCCACGGGATACTGCTGGAAATTCTGTGGATGATAAGCCATCTGGTTAACCAGTTGATTGTAAACCGGTTGGTGAGTGTTCTGCTGAGTGGGTATAGTACCTTGGGGTTGCTGAAACCCAGGAAAAGTTGCTGCTCCTTGTTGGGGAAACGTTCCTTGGAATTGTTGTGTTCCATGGATGTTACCACTATATTGTGTAAGTGGAGGGTTTCCAATAGCAGGGTTGGGGGGTGGTTGCGACGGTGGTGTCCATGGAAGGATCGTTTCGCCTTGGGGAACGAGTGGAAATTGCAGTGATGGGTTCCATGGAGTTGTAGCAGCTGAAGGGTAAGGGAAGCCAGAATTCAAGTTGGGGGGAATCTGAGATTTCCCTCCAACTTGGTTCCAGTTTCCAAAAAGTGAGTACACCCCACTCTGTGGGATTTGAGTATCCCAAGAAGGAAGTATGCCTGACAGGGGTTGTTGAGAGTAAGGGCCGGTTGGAACACCGGAATAAGGTTTCCCACTGCCAGGTGGATTGTACATACCGAACTGAGTAGACGCTGCTGGTTGGGAAGCTTGTTGGATCGAGCCAATAGGTTGTCCGCCAGCAGTTAGGTTGGATGGCCCTATATGAGGAGGCTGTTGATTGGGAACTGGGTTCCCAGCAAAAGGTTGTCCTCCAACTGGTTGGGTTGATGGCCCACCAGTTGGAGTTTGTTGACTCGGAACAGGGTTCCCAACAAAAGGTTGTCCATCAACTGGTTGGGTTGATGGCCCACCAGGGGGAATTTGGTAGTTAGAGTTGGGGACCACTGTAGTCGGTTGTCCACCTCCTGAGATAGTGTAAATGGTGGCTAAGGGTGATCCTTCGGTCCAACCGGAAGATCCAGCAGTGTGACTAAGCGTTCTTCCGCCGCTGGTCAAATATGATAACGTGGATTGGCCAACGGCACCAAAAGTACCTATTTGCGGAGGGGGTCGTCCATATCGAACAGGTGAGGACGGGGAAAAAACTGGGTTATCCCTCATAGAATGTGCACCGAATATGGGTGATGACAGCAAATGCGGGGAATTTAGCCCAGGGGTATTAGCGTCGTCCATGACATGTTCAATGGTAGGAGGACCCTCGAAAACTGGGTCCGAGTTCATGTCCTGGAAAAGGTTTTGGGGATCCGGCAGGAACCTAGGTATGGTAACATCCGAAGGTCCTGCGCCGTCTACAAAGGAGTGTCGAAACTCCGTGCTAGACGGGATGTTGGGATCCCTATAGTCAGAAGGACGAGTATCAGGGGGATATCTAGAGACTGACGAGAGCATGTGCTCTGTGCTGCGTCTAAACCGTGCCGATGCTAATGGAGAGTTTGCTAGGCTAACCATACTAGACTGGATGGAAGCCATGATTTCATGTCCCGGAGGGAGGTTGGGTAGAGTAATAGTACGAGGTACGTTACTAGAAGAACTCGTTTCCTGCGGGTGAACACTGGGTGACGTAGTGATAACAGGCAGACGATCCGCCTGGGAAGTGATGAAACCATAATCAGGTTCAAAGGGTGTGTCAGGAAGTCGAGTATCTTCAACGATTTCAACGTACCCGCCTGGGACTGAAATCAAGCCAGGTATGTCCTGGTCGGACCCTTCTATGGTGCCAACAGATTCGTCTGTATCATTGTGAAAGGTGTCTGATGGACGGGAAGTGCTGACATCGGGTAGAAGGATGACTTCTGGTCTAGTACTCTAGGTTGTACTAGGTTCAGTTGTGGTAACTGTGTCCACTGTGATAGATAAATCTGGAATGACAGTGGGTGAAGTGACAGTGGAGGTCTCAGATAGGCTAATGGTTGCAGAAACTGCAATAGATTCTGAGACTGTGATGTGAGTGGCAGTTACGGGTGGAACTGAAGCCGTTGTACGTATCGATGGTGGAATGTTCCCTTGACTAGCACCGCGGCCAGGAGGAGCAGGAATGCGTGATGCAGGCGGACCAGTAGTCCGTGGCGGTGGTGGTGGTGTAGGGATTTGGCCCTGTTGTCTTCGTGATCTTCGTGGTAGATCTGACATGATGACAGGAAAATGAAAATCGGGGGCAGTAACGTAAACAAAGAACTCAAAAACTCTAATGCAACCGAGTGTGCAGAAGAGGAGCTAGAAAAAGCAAGGCTCACAGGCCAAAAAAGCAAGCTCTAAAATCTATACTGAGACCGGTGTCTCAATAAGCGAGTTGATCAACAAAAATGGCCAGAATGCCAACAATCAGTCCCTATGAAGAAAAAATGACCCTCTACAAAGATGAGATAGCAAGCAAACTCCTAACTAAGAGCTGGAGACCTCAACAGGCTGTATCCTTCGCAAGGTGATGAAATCCAAGTCGAACAATACAACATGAGAGACCGATATAAGAAGGATATCCCTCTACCGAAAGGGATCCTGGGTAAAAGAGACCTAGTAGAATAGATACTAAGCTACCTCGTTCATGACACATCGGAAAAGGTTTTGGGAACTTCAGCCTTCCGAAGAAGACAGCGATCGATGTTGCCTTAGGGCTAAGTGGAGTGCGGTATTCCACAGAGTCCGTCTGGTTCTCAATCTCGCGGCCGTTTAACCCCTAAAAGTTGGAAACAGTCAGGAGGCCCCTCCATAAACTAGCTGTGACCGTGTCAATAAGTACTAGAGGATTTTAGTTCCCTAAAGACAACGACTATGTCTCAGATGAAAGCGACAAGGGGGAATTATTTTGATGCCTATCCCCGGTGTCTTACCTAACTACCAAATTCTTTTGATTTCCTCAAGTGAGGTTAAAGTTGGTTTAATTAGGGTGATTAATTTTAGTGGCTATCTTACTCAATTGGGTAGTGGACGTGTTATGACGACTCAAACCATGCAAATGAGAATGAATCACAGATAAGCCTTTGTCTTCGATGAAATCTAGCTAGGGTAAAGATATAGGTTCTTCGATCAAATATGCATGAGATTTTTCACAAGCAAACATCAAAGCAAGAGATTTTTCCTTTTCGATTTATAAACAAAGCCAAACTTAAGTAAACACTCTTTTCAATGCACTGATTCTACAATCTACAATGCTTCTACAATGAGAATTTCTGTGGTAAAATCAACGGTTCATTTCCCTATGCAAAATACCACTAGACTTTTTCAATTTAAACAACAAAATTGCTCTCAACTAATGATCTTTTTAATTTACTGAAAATGATAATGATAATATGACTGTAAAAACTACAGTATTCAGTAACAGAGAACAGTGGTGTTGAGTTGGTTGTGGTGAAAAAATCAAGTCAATGCAATCAGACTGGAAAAATGAGCCATATGTCAAAAGTGCCACTAATTCAATCAACAATCAAGCTCACAAACTGGGTAATAAACACACCATGCAGACTGGAAATTGACCAGGGTACTAACAGGCAACAGTAAACATTATCTAAGGCAGAGAGAGACTCTGGAAACCAAGCAAAGATAAAAAAAAATTAAAAGCTTGCAGACACTACCGCGGGTGATGGTCGGACTGGAGCGCGGCACTGTGACAGTACCGCTCTGGTATTAAGGAATAGAACGCGGTACTACCGCGCTGGAGGCAGTTCAGAGGGCGCGGTACTGTGGCAAGGAAAGGAAAAAGCGCAACTTGAGAAAATGAAATAAAGTTTTCAGGGTTGTTGCCAACCCAGGGGACTCAGTGATCAAACAGGGAGATAAATACTGCGAGGAGGAGTGAATAAAGGTCAAAAAGGACCAAGATTCAAACTGGTTTGAAGTGCAACAAAAACTCACAATGCAAAGATAAATGACTATGAATTGAATCAATCAAGCAGTAATCAAACCCAGCGGAGTCGCCATTCTTGTTATGTAGAATTTTGTCCTACGGATAAGCCAAAGTTCTCTTAACTTTAAAGCAGGCTTTAAACTAATCTTTAAAGCAAGAAACAAGTCAAAACAAATGCTACCTTGAATCCCTAGATCTAACAAACATCTCAAGATTAAAATGCTAGAAAGAGTAGAAGAAGTTTAACTAACCTTCTATCCAGACGCTTGTTTTTGGTATTTGCTCCAGTCTCCAAGCCCTCACAAATGAACCTGTCAAAATGGAACCAAGACATAAGAATGCACTATTCTCTAGCAACCTGAAACATGAGTTAGAATCTAAATCTTATGAAAGATACAAATCATGTCATTAAAACAAGATTAACACAAATGATTTGGGAAAACAAGACAAGTTATTCCGTTACAACTTGAAGAATACTTACAAAAGGTGCTTGATGTCCAAGCCAATCCTCCAGCTCCAAGTGTCTTCTCCTCTAGCTATCTCCACAATGCTGCAAGACCATAAGTTTGGTACTCTCAAGAGTCCTCCCCTTTCCCAATGGAATGCCTCTCTTTTATAGTGAATGGTGAGGTTAACCAACAAGAGAGATGGGTGGATCTAAGGAGAGATAAGTGGATCAAGGTTTCTAATCGAAGGAGATGAGTTGAGATCGAATCAGGGACCTCAATCTTCCATTATCTTCGAAAATCCAAAATCCCACAAGCCAAGGGAAAAAGGCTATTAAAAGAGTACCGCGTTCTGCAAAGACTGCAGAACGTGGCACTGCCGCGTCTTGGGGAAAGAGCATAGCGCGGTAGTGTCTAGTACCGCGTTTTGATAAACTAGCAAGGCGCGGTAGTGTGTGTGGATAAAGTCTAAGGTGGGTCAAAACTTGTCAGGGTAGATTCACCTTCAAGGTTGACTCACCATCTGTCTCTTCTGGATGGTTTAAAACAGTAGGGAAAGTGTCGTCAACTCGTTTTGTGATGGAGATGCGACACTGTGAAACATAGAGGTATAACACCAAGAGTAAAGCGGATTCCAACCTTTAATACAAGGTTGAGGAAGGAAATCCAGTGATACTCCTACTGTATGTAGATGACATGTTTGTGACAGGTGAGATTGGGTTGATTGTTGATACGAAGAGGAAGCTTGATGTTGAGTTAGAGATGAAGGACTTGGGTATGATGCATTACTTCCTAGGCATGGAGGTGTGGCAAAGTGCAAATGGAATCTTCCTTGGACAAGGGAAGTATGCAGTAGATATCCTGAAGCGGTTCGGGATGATGGACTGCAAGTCCATGGCCACACCTATGACATCGAACCTAAAGCTATTGTGTGATGCTTCATCAGATGATTGGGTCCTTGATGTACATGAGGAACACGAGACCAAATATTTGCTTTACGGTGAACACCTTGAGCCAGTTCCTGACGGATCCTAGACATGTTCACCTGATTGTTGTAAAGCATATTCTGAGGTACCTGAAGGGTATGGTTGATTATGGGATCAAGTATGATGTGAATCAAAAGGTTAACCTTGAGGGTTATGCTGATTCAGATTGGGCACGTAGTGCTGCAGATAGGAAGAGCACTTCAGGGTGCTGCATCAGTATGGGATCCGGGGTGATCTCTTGGTTTAGCAGGAAGCAATCCTGGGTAGCACTAAGTACAGCCGAAGCAGAGTATGTCGCAGCTTGTTCGACCAGTTGTGAGGCATTATGGCTTAGGAAGCTATTGTCTGATTTATTTGATCTCCAGTTGGATGCTACTTGTATCTTCTGTGACAACCAGAGTTGTGTGAAGTTGTATGAGAACCCAGTGTTCCATGACAAGTCGAAGCATATTGAGATCAAGTATCACTATATCAGGGATATGGTGCATAGAGGAGCAGTGAAGCTCCTTTATGTTGCAACGAACGAGCATATAGCAGATGTGTTGACCAAGCCACTAGCCAGGGTGAAGTTCGAGTACTTCAGAGAGAGGTTTGGTGTTCTTCGGATCGAAGATACTTCCAAGAGGAAGTGATGGGACACATATGCAGGAGCCTTTCCAAGCATGGTGGAAGGTGGGTCCTCCCTTGGATATAGATGTAAGTGTTGTGTGTTGAGCATTCAGGTGATGCTCTATATGATGATGATATGTATGATCATGTGCATCTGGGTGATGCACCGTGTATGATGATGAGCATTCAGGTGAAGCTCCGAGGTCGTGGCCGTGGATATCTTGTCAGGTTGTGCCTATGGCATATAATAGCTCCCTGGGAAATCTACAAATACTCTTTCGAGGTTTTTCCAATGGCATATAATAGCTCCCTGGGAGATCTTGCAGGTTGTGCTTTACACGTAATCATCCCTAGGATGCTCTTTCGAGGTTCTGTTTATGGCATATAATAGCGCCGTAGGAGATCTTCCAGGTTGTGCTTTGCACGTAATCAATCCTGGGATTCTCTTTCGAGGTTTTTCCTGCTTGCATATAATAGCACCCTGGGAGATCTTACAGGTTGTGCATCGCACGTAATCAATCCTGGGATGCTCTTTCAAGGTTTTGCAAGATGCACATAATCAACCCTGAGATTCCACCGGATGGCCCGCTCGCAAAGATGATGAATACCTACATGGAGGCTAGGCCTACATCCAGCATGACAAAGGTTTGGTTCTATAGAACTTCCTATGACGAGAAGAATTGAGAGATAGCACCAGTGATCGAGATGACGAGTACAACAGCAGTTATGATGATGCTCCAGTGATCCAGTGATGATGATCCAGCTCCAATATTGAAGACTTGTGCTTATATGTTTTGATGACATGTGTCAAGAGAATACCTTCCTAGTTAAGAGGGAGTGTTGATGTATTTGTAACTTCGGAAGATATTCACTTGTATATTGTATGTATTACATTTGTACTTTATTGTGATCCCCAACGGAGATGTATTATTCCTCCGATTGGAAGGGTCGTCATTTGTATTTGCAAGTGTCACAGTTATATTGTAAGTGTCTTAACTTATATTTGATGGGTTATTAGACCACCTTAGTGGGGTCGGCCCTGTATGAGTTAAGTGGAAGGGTTATTAGACTCCCTTAGGGATTCGACTCAATTAGGGTAAAATGCAAGTAAAAGTAAAATATAAATAGAGTGGTTGCGCCACTCTATTTGCTCATTCACTCACTCATCCAACTCGCATAGTTGAGAGAGAGGAGTGCACACAAGTGGAGGAGGAGTAGCTGTTAAAGACATATATCTTTTGGGGTTTTATATTTGTGATCCTTGTATTGGTGCTTATTCTATCTCTGAGACAGTTGCGGGTTTTTTCACCTTCTTGGTTTTCCCCGAGGAAACTATGTGTCTCTTGTGTCTATGATTGTTATGTTGTGCATGGTATTCTCTTAGTAGGATTTTAGATAATATTTGAATGAAATTATCGAAATTCTAACAGAACAAGTGGTAGAAAGTTTGGCTCCAGACTGGAAAGGAGAGGGAGATGGTTTACAATCTTCCATGTCAAAGTGGCGAAGAAGATCACATGCATACTTAGACTGGGAAAGGGAGATACCTTTCTGGGTTCGCAAGACTTGGAGGCCAAGAAAACAGTGCAAGTGTCCAAGTCTGTCATTTCAAACTGTTGCTTAAGACTTAACTTCACATGATGGATAATTTTGGGGTCACTACCAGTAAGGATTAGGTCATCAACATAAAGGACTAGGATTATGAGATGGTCATTGACTTTCTTGGTGTAGACATTTGAATCAAAATGGCATCTAGAAAAACCAGTATCTAAAAGAAATGTGTCCATTTTAGCATACCAGGACCAAGGGGCTTACTTATGGCCATAGAGAGATTTATCGAGGCAGCAAACAAGACTTGAGTCAGACTAAATGTAACCAGGAGGTTGTTCCATGTAGATTTCTTCTTGCAAATTCCCATGCAAGAAGGAAGATTTAACATCCATCTGATGAACTTCCCAATGAAAAGATGCGGCAAGGGCAAGAACAAGGTGGATGGAATTCATTTTAGATACTGGTGCAAAGGTTTCGGTGTAGTCTATGCCTTCAACTTGAGAGAATCCTTTAGCAACTAGTCTTGCCTTATGTTTGTCAATACTGCCATCTAGTTCATATTTGGTTCTGTAAACCCACTTACATCTGACAAGTTTTCTGCCTTTGGGAAGAGGAACAAGATCCCAAGTGTTATTTGTCATTAAGGAGTTGTATTCTTCATCCATTGCTGCATCCCAATATGGATGGCCAGAAGCTTCTTTAAATGTCTCTGGATCACAGTTTTCTAAAACTTGAGCCAGAAGTAATGAGGCAAACTGAAACTGGGAGCGAGTACGACGCCGATCTGTAGGACCACCTACAGCTTCTCTAGTAGAACAGACCCATTTAGGAAGCTGTGAAGCTGGTGCTGGAGGAGGTTGAGCAGGAAGAGGAGGATTTTCATCCTCGCTATCATAATCATCTGAAGAAGTAACCGGAATAGGATAAATATCAAGAGAAGAAGAAGAAGAAGAAGAAGAAGAAGATGGCACAAGCGCTGAATTAGGCTCCCAGGTCAATATATGTTCATCAAATTTGACTTATCTTCTTATAATTATATCATTAGAATGTGGCAGAAGAATCCTATATCCTTTGACATGTTCAGAATAACCAACAAATATGCACTTTTCACTTTTAGGTTGTAATGCTTTTCGTTTTTCATCCGGAATATGAGCCCATGCTTCACTACCAAATACACGAAAATGACTGACATTTGGTTTATTTTTACTCCATGCTTCTTCCGGTGTAATCCCTTGTAAAGCTTTAGTGGGAGTGCGATTAATTATGTAATTTGCACAATTTATAGCTTCAGACCAATATGGAAGACTTAGTCCTTTAGCTTGGAGCATACAATTAGCCATTTCTTTTAGAGTGTGGTTTTTCCTTTCAGCTACACCATTTTGTTGTGGTGTAAATGGAACAATATGTTGTTGTTGGATTCCTTTTTCAGTGAAAAAATTAGTGAACTCGTTGTTAACAAATTCTCCACCATTATCAAATCTTAACTTAAGAATTTGATGACCAGATTGTTTCTCAACAAGGGCCTTGTAGGCCAAGAACATGTCAAAAACTTCGCTCTTAAGTTTTAAGAAATAAACCCAAGTGCGTATGGAGTAATCATCAATGAAAGTCAAGAATTATTTGAAACTAGAGAAGGAAGCAAAAGGTAGAGGACCACACAAGTCATTGTGCACAAGCTGCAAAGGAGCCGAGGCATGCCAAGAGGCACGTTTGTCAAAACTGTCCTGATGATGTTTTCCGAGTACACAACCGAAACAAACACCATCCTTGCAAGAGACCATAGGAAGATCTGTCACCATATTTTCTTTACATAGTTGGGCAATGAGCGATAATTTAAGTGACCAAATCACTCATGCCAAAGCTTGCTCAGTTCATCACTATGAGCAACAAAAACTGATGGAAGTGAAGATGACCCAAAGTTGTCAAACTTGTACGACTTGGTAATATCATCAACTGTTCCAGTAGCTAATACATGTTGTGGATCCTTTAAATTTCTAATTACAACTTGGTGAGGTGAAAACTCTACGGTTTTACCTTCACCAGAATGAGTGATCTGGTATACTGATAAAAGATTACATGAAAGAGTATGAACACATAATACATCATTAAACTGTCCATTGTCTAGATGAATAGTACCAGACCCTTCAACACTAAGTGATCTATTGTCACCAACAAATATTTTTTTGGTGTTACAATTATTTAAATCAGAAAATATGGTTTTATCCTTAGCCATATGATAAGATACTCCAGAATCTAAAAACCATTCATTTGAAGAAGAACGAGAAGATGTTGTAAGTGCAAAACCAGAGGATGAAAGTGCTTGTCCTAGAGATGAAGTTGAAGAAGAATCAAGCTAAATGTGGTGCTTCTTCATTGCTGCTTCCAGAGCTTACATCCTCTTAAAACACTATGACTCTTCATGCCCATCGCGATTACAAAAGTTGCAATGTCTTTGTGTCTTCTTTCCTTGAAATTTGGCAGCTTTATCTTGTTGAGGATAATTTTGAGGCTGAGAAGATTTAGGACCCTTGTTATTTGGATTGTGCTTATTTGGATATTGCTTCTTCGGATTCTTCGGATTCTTGTAATTCTTCGGACCAAGCGGCTACTGAGCTACTAAAGCACTTTTTGAAGTACTGGCAGTATTAATTAGTCCAATATGTAAGAGTTTTTCATGTTCTCTTATTAAAGAATCACAAAAAACATCAAAAGAGGGAGCTTCTCTAGTGGAATGAAAGGTTGAGACAAACACAGAATATGCAGGCCCCAACTTGGCAACAATGACGTAAATAAGGCCATAATCTGCCTTTATGACTTTACATGCAACCAACAAGACTCTAAGGGTCTTAAATTTTGTTATAAAATCTTCCATCCAAGAAAAATTATTAGGATCTAATGTAAGCAACTCATTCTCAAGTTGATGAGATCTAATCTCATTTTTAATACCAAAAACAGTATTTAGCTTTTGCCAAGCATCATCCGGTACATGAATGCCTTGAAGATGAAACTGCAGATCAAGAGAAACTGACAAACCAATTAAACCACGAGCTGAATCATTTCTATTTTCCCATTTTTCTAGTTTATCAGTATCAGAGAGAGGAGTTTCCATGCCAAGGGTAAGTCTATATAACACTTTGTTTATGAGAATATCTTCCATCCGAGACTTCCATACAAAATAGTTAGTACTGGTAAGAAGCATATCATTTGAAATTTTCATTCTAAAATAAATATGACTTCAAATATAAAAACTAGATGGAACAAATAATAGAGCTCGAAAAAATAAGCGGTTTAAAAAAAAACGGCACTGCAATCAACTTCTAGATGAAAAAGTTATGCCCTTTTCAAAACAAATTGAAAGAGCAGCCAAAGAACCACGTGGTGTGTGGAGGTAAGTGCTCAGCAATAAAAAAATCCCCTTTAGTTCTAACTTAAATCCTAAGCTCACTTTAAAAAAAAATATGTGTCTTACTTCTGTAAATAAGTGAATGTCATTTTTACATAAAGTTGCTTAAAAAGGAGAAAAAACAACTTAAAAATAAAAGGAAACTTTTGTTTTTGTTTATTTTAAAGTTGCTTTATAAAATAAAAAGGAAAAAAAAAACTTAAAAGGAAAGAAAGTAACTTATGTGAGCTTTTAAGTAACTTTCCTTTTTTTTAATATATGAAATCAATGGAACAAATACTAACAGGATTTGAACTTAAGACCTCTTTAATAAGTAACTTTAAACCAAGTGAGCTAGAGTAAAAATATAGAAAATATTGTAAAGGAGGAAGGTTTTTTTTTTGTTTACTCGTCTTGCCTTATTGTGCGTGTTTACCCCGCAGACCTCTGTTTCAACCTGCAAAACAACTTCACACACCAGAAACAAAAAAACAAGACAAAAAAAACTGAAGGGTTTCCCACTCTCTGTTAGTTTTCTGATAGTCCTTCCTGGTAAGCGGAATGCCTTTCCTGTTGTTTGTGGTCGGCCGAGACCGCCAGCATGTGTAGACAAGAAGCTATCACTTCCAAAAAAAATAAAAATAGAACAAATTGAAATGAAACAGAGACAGAGAAAAAAAAATGCGGAAAACAAAACAGTATACCTCAGATCTGTGAAAAAGGCCGCAGTTAGGGAAAACGGAAGCCTTTTCGTACAAAACGAAGGGCGATCCCTACTAGAACCAACGCTCTAAATACAATGGAGAGCTTAAAACATTCCAAAAACGGACGGAAATAGAAGATCTTGGCAGGATATCCCACATGCACCCACACCGGCTTCAGATCTAAATCGCAATAAAACGGAGACGGCCCTCAACAGTACTCTGATACCATGTTTGAATAACAAGTACATCCACATAGACCGAACACCAAGGACTCCGCTCACACACCAAGATCATAGATCAGTACACCAGTGTTTTGACGTGGTTAAAACCCTCTAGAGGGAAACAGTCCATGACCCCGGCCAAATAGCTTCTACGGAGCAATTTATTATGCAAAAGAAAAATATTACATGAGCTTCTCTCAACAATGGATCATTCGGCAAGTGACCCTCCATGCTCTTTAAATAGAGATCATGGACCAATCGGGTGTTAAGCCACGGATTAAGTGTCGTTAAGATCGAGAGAAGTTGAATCGTCGGATCACTTTATATCGTGACCATTGGATTACATATATACAAATGCATACCTAACGAATATATTAGACCAAGTTGAACTTACCTAACTCCTAAGTGTCAAAAATATCCTAACATGTCTCATGTCCTTCCTAAGTACCCATAAAGTCAGGAAAATTTATGAACTACCTTCATGATATATAGTGATCCCTTTTCCTCCCTCAAGGAGGACGATTGGTTGTGATCCTTCTTTTGTTTCTTTTCAAGTTCCCGGTCCTCACTCTTATCCAAGTTTTTACCCACATTTTGATTCTGACTTTTCCCTACCATCCATTCCATGAACATACCAAAGAATTCACCCATATAGCATACAATAGCTCACTCAACCAATGTGCTAACCTCGAGGGTGCAGTTTGTCTATGACATTTTGGGGCCATGAGTTTCGACAGTTTACTGACAATGAAGGGTTGTTAGAGCTTGCCTCAAAAGGCATTATTAATTTATTTATAAATTAGGGTATGTTATAAGTCCATGTTTCATTAATATTATTGCATTAATCAACATAACTTATCAAGTCCCAGAAAGATAATACCCCTTCTTAAACCTTGCGTGTTTTTATATTAATGCACTCCATCCTAGGGTTTTCATACTTCTCAGTGATGTTGATTTAGTCTTTGCACTAGCACATGTGTATTGCACCCAAAGCAGAAGGGGAATCTCAACATAATTTTTAAGGGCAAAATTTTGCCAATTGGCTATTTTTGGGGTTTTTTTTTCAAAAAATAAATTCGTTATTTGGTCAGTTTTACTCTCTAATATCACCTATATTTACATAAAATATGTTTTTATTGTAATATTCGCCAAAATTTACAATTTTATATTAAACTATATCTTTCATATTTAATCTTCTCCTACCTATCTATATATATGATTTTTTCAATCCAAAATAATTGCCTAGAATACTATACTTAGGTATACTATTATAATCCTTAAAAAATGCCCTGAATGGGATAAACCTCGACTCTTTTGATAGCTCACTGAATTATGACCAAATGATAGAGGGTCTAAATATAGGGAAACTTCACTTTAATTCTCATACCTCCAACCGACATATCCACTAGGGTGTGGTCTCCTTATCATTCATCCATTGTCCGATCCTTAAACATATTGAATCCCTAATATGCCTTCAGGGGGCATGAACCTTTCCCTCAAACTAGTATGAAGGGATTACTTCGGGAATGTTGTGTTCCCTAACATGAAAGTGCTTATATGTGATGCACATGCAGATGTGGTAAAATATCAATCTTGTATTTTGTGTTGATACTTGATTAAGCTACATCCTCAATTTACTTAGTAGTGAGGACATTAACATATATTATATCCAAACAACTTATTATGTGAATGATTCAACCCTTCTAAACTCTTAATTCACATAACCATTTCAAATGTTTAATAAATCCAGAAGTGATCTCTCCATAAATAAAAACATAGTGTATCCCCTCCTTGCTGAAATCAATTCTTATTTTTAATTCATTGAATTTGCTTGATACTTGTGAGTTATTAACTCAAGTTAGTGTTGATTTAAGAGCATAAAACCAATCCCCATATTCTCAATAATTTCATTTTACTAATTGATATTCACAATATCATAGAAACATAATATGATTTATTCAAGCACTACACATAAATATTCATTTCATTTGCAATTATGTAATATAATATTATTTATTCAAATACCACGTGTAAATATTTCCTCTTAGCGCAAGTGGTACTATTTGTTTTCCGTCTAAATATGAATTTCTTCTCTCTACTATTAAATGTATTAATACCAAATATCTTAATGTAATGACTAATTAACCAAGATATGATTATTTCATTTTACAATTTATGCAATGGAACAATGATAATGCAATAATGGTGTTTCATTTTATTTTATTTCATTTTGCAATTATGTAATGCAGCAATGACAAGGTAGTAATGACCCGGCAATAATGACCAAGTAACGCAAATAATAACTCAAATGATAATGCACTAATGATACCAAGCAACGCAGCAATAACACAAATGTAATTGTGACATGTAAATGTAATGCAAATGCAATTGTAAAATTTAATGCAACAACACAAATGTAATTGTGAAATGTAAATGTAATGCAAATGCAATTGTAAAATTTAATGCAACAATAATGTAGTGATACCAAATGTAACGGATCATATCACAAACAAAATGTATTTATAATTTATATGTAATAGATACCAAATGTAACGGATCATATATAAAGTAAATGTATAGCAAATGTCATTGTTGGAGATGGTGACAAGCAACAACGATTGTTGATACATAGACTTAAGAAAGTGTATCGGAAAAAGATATGAGGAAGGCAGCATGGTGTTTGTTCATTTGAGGCCTATGAAGATCCCCTTTAAATTTGGTGGGGTCCAAACTAGATCGAAATGTGTCTATCCATTCATGATCATTAAACGTATTGGACTTATTTTTTATTAGATTGAGTTTCCATCATATAGAAAGGATGCATAATGCAGGTCATATTTCTATCTTTAGACATTACATTCTATATCGCTCTCATGTTTTAAAGTTGGAGGGATTGCAACTTTTGGAGGAAGAAGTTGCTCAGGTTGAGCCATATTGCATATTGGATTAGAGAACTTGATGGTCGTGTAGATATATCATGGAATACGTTAAAGTCCAATGGGACCAATGTAGTCTAGAGTCGGCTATTTGGGAGGACCCATACACTATGCATCACATGTTTCCTTATCTATTTTAGTAGATTTATTGACTTGTGCATGTGATATTTTGTTTGGTGCTTAATCATTTATATTGATATTCAGTATAATATTTAATTGCTTTATCATGGCATGTAGTGATAGATGACACATAGTATATGGCATCATGTTATTTTATGGTGATATTCACTAAGGTATTTAATTGCTTCATCATGGTATTTAGTGACCAATGATACACAATTTATGATATGTTGTTACTCCATGTTAATATTCAATCGAGCATTTTATTTTATAAAATGTTGTTAATTCTTTATGATATTTCATGACATATTAGTTTAGTAGGATGCTTGATGATATCATGGATTGTTATTTCAAGTTAATTGATATCTAGTAGAATGTTTAATAAATTTGTTGGTATTTCATGATAAGTAAAACATAGTTTATGAGGCATATTATTCCATGATGATGGATTATGATACATCCTATTTAAAAATGTTAGCTTGTGAGGTGACAATATCCATGATCACATACGATAACCAATTATAGTGATGTATTATCCATAATGGTTTCCATGATATCTTATTATATAAATGAGATTACTACTAATCATTGTTCATTTGTGGTGAGTGAAAGTTTGTTTCAGGTGATCCACTCAAAGAGCTTTGGGAGGGTAATCATTATAGGATTTTGTGGGGGTCCATAACCACAAATGAGAATGGCTACAACAAACACCTTATTGGATGGGAGACAAAGTCAACAATTACATATATGCCAATAGTTCTTAAATCTACTACCAAAAGTCTATGGCTCGAGGTATTTTCGTTGGAGGAATGCATATGGAGAAGGAATTCTAATGCGTGGGGTTGGTATCTTAAGGGTGCATCAAGAGGGAGTACATCCCAACCTTTCATATGTCTATGGTATAATATGTTAGAAAATAAAACACATAATAAGAAAGAACACACATTGAAGAATAAGTTTTTTTTACCCTAGAAACCCAAAACTGAGAAAACAACAATAATAGATCTATTACCCTTGACCACTCCGACCAAGGCATGGCCAATCGGACCATCACTAACGACTCTAGTAGGCACCTTCTAATAGAGTTACTCAATCCTTTAAATAGGTTCTATCACATGCAATACCATGGTAAAATACCATGGGTTACCCAATACCCTGGCCCTCCTAAACCCAACTTTGACTCTTTAACTAATCAAAATTAACGTGAAATCCCCCCTTTAAATTTGACTTTGGGTAAATACCAACACTCTCTCAAAGTTTTAACCAGGTATACAACATCCCCCTCTTTAGTCTACCTAAACCTCATTTACCATTCCTTCTAAGTTCCACAACTATTTTCAGTCACCAACCCATGTCACCAATCAAGTTCAGCTTATTTATGATATGTGTGAACTATCTTCAACCCATCATGGTAGTTTCGACACTCATACATCAACACCATAGAAACAAAACCCTATTTGAACTATTAATGGATCGAGAAAAATTGTTCACCTACTCCTTGAGTCATTCATACTGTTTCTCATAGAATTACCACTCCACATGACTCGAACCTCGAAACGTTGCCTTCCTCCACTCTAGTGTCCACTTTTTCTCTATACTGCTTCATTGCTTGATTCCATAGTAGCATAATTCGGCCGTATTGGACCTTTCTGTACGGAAATTCCAAATAAATTCGAATTCGTCGAATATTCGGTGTAGGTGTAATACAGATACGGATTATTAGTGGAGAATTAAATTTTGAAAACCAATTTAAAGAAACAAATAAAAAACTTAATTATTTAAACACTATAAAACAAAAATACAATTCAATTTCATGCTTACTCATTAAAATAACTATAAATAAGTAGTTGTCGTCTCTCACACTTCCATATCCGAGGTTGATGAGATTTTATAGTTTTTTTTTTTAAATATATGTTAAATTTTATTATATAAATGTCTATGTATATTAATGATATATTTGATTAAAAATATTATATATAAGCAAGCTACTTCCGTATTTTATTCGTACTAGATATTTTCATTACGTATTTTTTCCGTATCGAATCATATTCGTACTCGAATTATGCTACAATGCTTGATTCCTTCACCATCTTTTGACTTTAAATAGCCTTTGTTATGGGAACAATTTCCAGCAAGTCGAAAACTGTTTCCGGGTGGTATTCGCAATGGAAGCTCAAATTCACCTTTCCAAACATCATGCCATTCTACCTCGCAGACTAATGAGTTGCTCAAATCCAATACCAAATCATCTCCAGTAGACCTATCATGTGGTTTTTTAGGATTGATACTGAGGTCAAAATCAACATGTCTTTGTGCTCTCCTACTAAGTAGTAGGCTAAATTTCCTTCTTGAGGAGTGGATTTACAACATAATTTTCTAGCCTTATTGGCGAACACCTCTCTCCCACCATCTTTTCGATTCTAATCCAAACTTCCCCAGGAATTATCGTTCATGTTTCTCAAATTCAATCAAAGTCGACTCTCCCACAACGTGACATTTCTCTATTGAAATTAATCTCTTGCAACGAGCCAATCTACATCTTTGACCTCCAAACTAAACCCCAAGGAAAGCAACATGGTCTTATACAGGAGCATTCCAAATCCTTCATCAATTTTTCATGCCCATTGGCCTCGACTCTCTTCTTCAGCAGACTTTGATGAATTATAGCCTCAAATACACCATTGGCACAATCTCAAACAAATAATAGTGTTTACCGAATGCATCAATGACTAGACTCATCCAAGGCATAACCCACCAGCGACAGAGATCTTAGATTCTCACGCAAGCAAAGTAGACCTTTCTGATGGCTTCTTTCAAGTCATTCCACACGCCTCAAGTATCATAATAGACAAACATAGCTACTTCCCAAAACTCTTTTCAACTCTCACACGGATTCGAACCCTAGGAATTCACTTATTTCTCCTCTTCTTTCGTAAACACGAGCTTCATCTCCTTGTAAATATTATTGGTCGCTCACTCATGTCTTTATACTAGCATAGATCCATCTTAACTTTGACTCTATCAAGCGCCAAGAAGGATCAAATCCCTTTAGGTGCAAACCCATTTTAGGGTCCTAAATTTGATGAAAGGTTTGACTCCATTATAATTTCCATTATAATTGTCTAGGCACCAACTACTCCACTTTAGAATCATGTTGTAAATGTTAACACATAAATCCTACAAATCTACAAAAATTGCATTAATTAATTAATTATGAAGTAAATAGTTATTTACCCAAATATAATGTTCTAAGTGCCAACTATTTCATGTTGTAAACTATAACACATAAATCCTACAAATAAGCAAAAGTTTCATTCATTAACTAATTGTGAATATATGTCTCTCTTGTAAATCAAATCAAGGCAAGACTAACTAATACACAAAGATTTAGTTGTCTTGTAACTATTTACAAAATGATGTATTTAAAATGTGAGGATGTGTGAATGGAAATTGTAATTGTAATTATATGTATATTTTTCACCTTAGAAAACATGTATCATGATATTCAACAATTCGATGTTTATTTATATAAATGTAGTTTACTATCTAGCCAATTTAAATTTGAGTTGACATGTGCTTGGTTTATAATTTTTGTTTATATTTAGTTTTTGGAGCTGGCATGTGCCACGTCGGTGTGACAGGCGTGATACATCTCATCGACTTTGGGTTGTAGAAAGCGCCTCTCGAAGTAATGAATGCCGATCCACATGGAAATTCTTACAAGATTCATGCCAAAAACTTGAAGGCATTATTCACTAGTGGTTTCAACTTTTAAGTTTGAGATCCACATTTAAATATGACAGATCCACCACATTTGTACTTGATCTCAGTAGAGCCACACATTTACTCACAAGATCTACGCATTTAGCAACAAATACATCATTGCCCATCACGATGGCTCATCCTTCTCTTAACATTTTTCTTTGCAATTATAGTCTAAGTCAACCTAAGATTTGCTAATATTGCAAACTCTTCTATGGCCCAAGAACCCTTGCCACTCTTGTGAGGAGTCTAAGCTTACCAAGCTCTAGTACCAGTTGTTAGGAATAGGATTGTGGAGGAATAAAAATCAAAATGAATGCATAAATAAAACACAAAAGAATATAATACAATAGAGACACCAATATATGTGGTTCACCTGATATGGGCTACATCCATGGATAAACAACCAGTCATTTATTTATTCCATCCAACAAAATGAAGGGATAAAACCTTCATCACATCCACTGCAATCTCCTCTTCACACTCTCATGGTCTCATCTCTCAGTGGTAATTCTCTATCCCTGTACACAACCATAATACGATGCCCTCATAAAAAGGAGGGTTTCCTTCTAAGTAAAAAAGACACCAACATAACTTATACTGTCAAATATGTGCCCTAATGATGAATGGTCCATATTGATTATGAAATTAAAATATTTTACAAGTCACTTTTTCAAAAAAATATCTTCAGGGGTATTTCCCTCGAACCCCCACCGAGGGGGCTCCAAATATGTCGTCATCCTCCTAGACCCCATGGATATACTAGTGGGGGGCGAATCCCCCCTACATCCCCCTATTAAGAACTAGGATCCAAATGCAGTTGAAACAAGAACTGTAAATTAGGAAGATAATTAGGCTCTGGAACCAATAATCTCCCACTTGGAGGTTGATCACATCAACTCCCTGACTACTACACTTGTTGGACTTGCTCCAGCATTGAACTTGGAAAGTTTCCCATGTTCACTATCATGCTTGAAGACCAAGTAAAACTCATCAAGAACTAAATTTCTCCTTGGTTACTACCTTCGATAAATATCTACAAGATTCTGGCTAGTGTGTATCGTTTTTAGCTTCAATTGTTCATCTTCCAAAACTAATAGTATGAAATGGTACATGAGTTGTATATGTTTAATATTAGAATGGAAGGTTGAGTTCTTTGCAAGATGGATGGCACTCTATCTATCATTGTACAAATTTATATTCTCCCACTTCTTTCACAATTCCTCCATAAACCTCTATAGAAAAATTATTTGCTTATTGGCATCTGTAGAGGAAACATACTATGATTTTGTTGTTGAAAATGAAACAAGCTTTTGTAGTTTTAAAATCCAGCTTATTGTTGTTCGCTTACAATAAATCATACCATGTGGTGCTCCTCATATTATCTATATAACTTTCCATATCTGAATTAACATATCCTTGTGGAATAATGTTTGAAACTCCAAAAAACATAATGCATGAGTAGTAATACCTCTCAAATACCTTAGAATCCACTTTATTTCCTTCCAATTCTCTTTACCCAGGTTGTTCTTATACCTGCTCATAAATCCCACTACATGTGCAGTATCCAGCCTTGTGTACACCATCACATACATCAATCTGCCAATTGTCGATGAGTATGGAATATCTGACATGTACTCTATGCTCATGTGTATTGGGGCACATCTCCATAGTCAACTTGAAATGTCTGGCCAAAGGTGTACTAATTAGTTTTTCATCTTGCATTCTAAATATTTCCAACATCTTATCTATGCAATCACCTTAGACAATGCTAATTTGTGATTTTCCCTATCTATTGTTATTCTCATACCAAGAATTTTCTTTGCAACACGCAAATCCTTCATTACAAATGAATTAGCTAATTTTCTTTTGAGCACATTTATGTCCTACATGTTAGACCCTAGAACAAGCATGAAGTCATCTACATACAATAACAAGATAATATAGATGCCATTATCTACTCTCTTAAAATAAACACGATGGTTAGAATGGCATCTACTATACTCTTGTTTTTTCATAAACCTATAAAATTTCAATAACCACTGCCTTAGAGCTTGCTTTAGGACATACAATATTTTCTTCAACCTACATATTAATTTCTCCTTCCCTTTGACCTCATACCCTTGTGGTATTTTCATATAAATCTCTTCATCCGAATCCCCATGGAGAAAAATTTTCTTTACATCTAACTGTTCAAGATGAAAATATTATACTCCCACTAGACTTAAAATAGTTTTACTTGAAGTCATTTTAATAACATGAGAAAACGTTTCACCAAAATATATGCCTTTATTATGTTGAAATCCCTTTATAACAAATCTTGTCTTCTACATCTTATCCCCTCGATCTTTTTCCTTCAACCTGTAAATCCATTTATTATGTAATTATTCTCTTTTATTTGCAGACAACTAAAGCAAGTCCCAAGCCTGGTTATGTACGAAGGATTCCATCTCATCTTTCATTCATTTTTCCCACTTCTTTTTGGTTTCTACCTACATTGCTTCTTCATATATTTATGGTTCATTAGAAGCAGTCAACATTAAATAATACAATAAAGGAGAGTATCGTTCAAAAGGTCTACTTAACCTAGTAGATATTCTAACAACACTTGCAAGAGTTTGAGTTACTTGTTGTTAAACATTTTGATTTTCTGGCACCTTTGGAATTTCATTTCTGTGATTTCATCAAACACTATGTATTTCGATACCAATTGTTAACAATAAAACAAATAATAAGAAATCACACACAATGAAGAATATTTTTTTTACAATAGAAACCCAAAGCTAGGAAAACCAACAATAGATCTATTACCCTTTATGCTCCAGCAAAGGCAATGGAAATCCAACCATCACTGACCACTCTTAAGAACCTTACAATTGAGTTATTCAAACCTTTCAACATGCTCTATCACATGCAATACAATGTGAAAATACTTACTCAAAAATATGGGCCCATAAACCATCAACGATAAACCCATCTTTGACTCTTTAACCGAGTCAAGATTAACCTAACATAATAATCCCAATGTTGGGATTGGTGTACCGGTAACAAGATGCCAGTTCATTCCAATGAGGCCCAAATTCCAATTAATTCCAACGAGGTTGCACATTTATGCAAAGTTATGAGGGTGGCTAATCCATAGAAAATTCCCTGGGAAATTTCGATGCCTGTTGTATGACCCACATATGTGTTACAGTAGAAGTCCCATTCCATGGTGAGTGGGACCATAGAGAGTATTATCGAGGATAATTATGGTGGCATATGGTATGATTCTCAAGGTGAGGGTGAATAAGGAAGGAGGGAGTTTCATAAATGTGTATTTTTATTTTTATTCCTTTATTTGACTTGATTGATGCTTAAGGGTGTAATGACATTGATGCATAATTGTATCATTGATTTCATATTAGACACCTAGGAAATTAATCAAGAGCATGTCGTAACTTAGGGATTCATAATTGTATTAGTGTAGGTCAGGTATTAATGTGTGATCGTCACACGTATAAATATCTCATCTTCACAATAATACTAGCTACCTATACCTATTATCTACATAACTAATTGAGTAAGTCTTTGTATTTGTAGATGTGGGGTTATAAATTCGGGACAAAGTTTCCCAAAGGGGGGGAGTCTGCAACACTCAAACTTTAGACATTAGTATTAGTATAAATAGCATATGGTAGTAGTGAAAAGGTCAATTAATATGTAAAGATAAAAAGTATTATGTACATTCTAATTTAATTTAGATGCATGGATGACAAGTGTGTCAGTCATGCAAAAATGAATAAATTGAGTAAAATATGAAAATTAAGTAATAAAAGGAGGCAAGACCAAGAGGTGTGGGCTCTAGTCTTGTTGGTGGATTTTGGGGTTTGTTGCTTGTTTGTGATGTTTTTCTATTGCTTGTGAGTGTACCTATTGAGAGGGAGGATAAGGAGGAGGAAATTTTTGTATAAAGGTTTGATCCGGATTTTATGAGCAGAACGAAATGAATACAGATTATTATCAGATGCTTAACACAAAATAACAGAGATACAGTAAAACTGGTTTTCTATTCAATAAGGAAATAAGCTAGAACTGTAAAATGCAGCGGAAAACAAGCTTGCTGGAATGGTGGCGGCTTATCTCTGAGAAGAGATGTGACGGCTGCTCTCATTTCGCAAGAAGATGGTTACAATGAGGCTCTCAAGGCCTTTTACAATAAACAGGAATGTCAAAAACCCTAGACATCCAAAAACCTAACCCTAGGAGATGAAGCGCCAAAAGTCATGTGGGCCCCGTTTGGGTAAGTTAGTACATCAACTTCCCGGGGTCGTAACTTTTGCATACGATCACTGTTTGGGGCGCTCGGTAGCCCGTTGGAAAGGTCTATCCGATATTTAAAACTTTCGACTGGGCCCCAAATTTCCAAAAAAGGTCGTTTAGGGCCTCAAAATGGCCCCGGAAGTTCAGGACCCGAAAAACTGCTAAAAATAGTACAATGCCAAAATTGCCATAAAACTGTTTTGAGCCAGTTGGAAAGGTGGGTGGCCACCAATATCCACCTGGATCAAGGTTAATAGAGAAAAGAGTAAGGTCTCACCTAGTTTAACATAGGGTTAATTGTTGAGGGTTTATGGAATTCAATTTTTGTTGGCGGTTGGTTGGGTGGAGAGTTGTCCCCCCAACTATATTTTTTTTTGATAAAGAATATGGTCACTAACAAAAGGAAAGGTATACACAAAAATTGGTTAAGTTGGTCATTGATCAAGTAAGTATAGATTCTTCTCTTTGGGTATAGATTTAAATTCTACTAGTTATCTGAGTTATATTAGAGTTTTTAACTAATTTCATAAGGATAATAAATCTAATTGTTAATAAACCACCTTATAGATTAATCCTTTTTTATTAAAGGAATTGGGTATTTAATTAGGTTTTTATCTGCACATGAAAAAGGGTTCATTACAGATCATCAATGAAAAAGTGTCCTCAGACACACAAATGTTATTAATAAGGATGAAATTAATTACATCACATATGTGATGGATAAGAACATAAATCTACCTAAAGTGAAATACAAAATGGGTTTAAATAACCTGAGATTAATAGCTAAAATACCGTTACCAAAAACTGACCCAGGACACCTCACATAATCACACGAGTGTGTAGGTGTCATTTTACAATAATGTTTACTAAAACATTTATTAAGCTAAATCCCTAAACCTAACATTTTGGATCATAGTTTCTAACAATTCCCCCATTGATCCAAAATTTCTTTAGAACAAATACCAAGTTTGTTTTTGAACTTAGTGAATTTAATCCATCCAAGAGATTTGGTGAAGATATCCATAGTTTGATCTTCTGATGGAATATACTTTGGCTTAACAATTTCCTTGATGACAAGAGTTCGAATGTAATGATACTTGGTATCAACATGTTTTGTCTTCAAATGAAAATTTGTATTTTTGGATAACTTGATGGTTCGCTGACTGTTGATGAATAATGAAGTAGATTCCTTTTGAACAACTTTAAGATCCTATAAAATTCTTCATATATGAACTATTTCACAAGATGCTTCCCAAGATGAGATATATTATGCTTCCGTTGTCGAATTTGCAATTATGTCCTGCTTTTTCAACTCCATGCCACGACAAATTATCTCATACTCATTAAATATGCTAAAGTAGATGCCCTATCATCAACATCTCTAGCAAAATCTGCATTTGAGTAGCCAACAAGTCTATTTTTTCTTTTCTTTTAAACTCAAGTCCAAAATGTTTTGTTCCTTGAAGATACCTTAATACCCTTTTCACCGCATTCCAATGAATTTCTTTAGGTATCTACATATACCTGGAAATGATACTAACTGAAAAATATAAGTCTGGTCAAGTATTAGTCAGGTAGATCAAACTTCCAATTAATTGTTGATACCCAATACTGTTGACAAGTTCACGCCTTCAAACTTAGAGAGTTTTAAGTTTTAATCCATGGGGGTGATGGCTAGCTTGCATTCCTCAATTCCAAGCTTATTCAATAATTCAAAAAAATACTTCGTTGTGAAATAAGTATGCTTCTTTCTCTTTGAATAACTTCAATTCCAAGATAGTAATGAAGTAAACCTAAGTCTTTCGTTTCAAAAACTGTTTGAAGTTCTTGCTTCATCTAAGAAATATGATAATCATTATTAACTGTTATCAGCAAATCATCAACATACATATCCAAAATTATTAAGTTATTTCTTGGATTCGAACATAAAAAATATCATATGACTCACTGCAGAGAAAACCAACTTTTTGTAAATAGGCATCCATTTTAGCATACCAAGCTTTGGGAGCTTGTTTTAACCCATACAATGCCTTAAATAATTTACAAACCTTCCTTTATTTTCCCGAAATCTCATAACCAAGAGGTTGAGTCATATATACATCCTCCTGCAAATAACCATTTAGAAATGTGCTCTTTACATCCATTGATGCACTTTCCATCCAGTATGTGTAGCAAAAGCTTGCACAACCCTAGTAGTATTCCACTTAGTTGTTGGAGCGAAGGTTCTTCATAATCAATCCCTTCTTTCTTAGAAAACCCCTTTGCCACCAATCTTTCCTTGTACTTATCAACTTCACCTTTCCTTGTATTTAATTATATAAACCCACTTACAACCAATGGGTTTAACGTCCTTTGGACACTCAACAATCTTCCAAGTCTGATATTTTATTACTCCATCATATTCACTTTGCATCACTTCCCTCCATTCATCATGTTTAACTACCTCTGCATAAGTGGATGGCTCAATAATAGATAGAGCAACATTTTGTGAACCCAAATTCCATTAATTCATTTCATAAATCCTTGTACATGTTTTATGTTTCCCATCAGACTTAACTTCCTAAAGCAACTTAGTTTCCCACTTAGGTTTCTTGTGTGCAAATTGAGACCTTGATGAAGTACCTTCCATAGAATTGTTATCAATGTTAACAATAGTTGAATATTCTAAGTTAACTTGTGAATAATTTGTTGAATCCTCATATTCAACCTATTTATTTGAAGTCCAACTAATCATCCCTTGATTCATTTAAGTGTTGCATTCATTGTTGTTCCTTAGTTACTTTTTTCTCTAAGTGTCTAAGTTGTTTTTCAATTTCTTTTGCACTTAGACTTTCTATTTCATCAAAAACAACATCTTTATTGACAATAAATTTTCCATCTGATAAAAGTCTATACTCCTTTTTATTTTCAGAGTACACAATTAAATGCATTCCATACTTCTAGAATCTAACTTTGTTCACTTTTCTTTTGGAACAAGGGAATAACAAACTGAACCGAAAACTCTGAGATGTTTAATCATAGGTCTGAATCCATACCATGCCTCATAATGAGTAATTCGATCCAAATATGAATAAGGGGGACGGTTTAATAAATAAACGGTTGTATGTACTACCTCGGCCCAATAACTTGATCTTAATCTTTTGAAGAACAACATTTCTCTTGCCATACCCAATAATGTTTGATTCATTCGTTCTGTTACTCCATTTTGTTGTGGAGTATAGAAGTTAGTCAGTTGTATCCTAATTCCTTTTTCCTGGCAATATGTTAAGAATTCATTTGATGTGAATTCGCCACCATTATCAGTTCTCAAAGTGGTAATTTTTTCCTTAGTTGCAGTTTCAATCAAATTGTGGAAAGACTAAAACTTTGCAAAATCCTCTAATTTTTGCTTCAAAAAATACACCCAAACTATCCTACTAAATTCATCAATAAAAAATAAAAAATACTTACATCTGCCAAGTCAAGTGTCCAAAGGCCCACACATATCATTGTGTACAAGTTGCAATCTCCTAGTCACTCTCCAAGTGCTTTTTGAAAATGATAACCTTCTCTATTTTCCAAAAATACAAGTTTGACATCTTTCATTTTCCTTCTTAAAATTGCATAACACCTTTACCATTCCTTGCTTTTAAATTTTAAAAAGACTATCAACATTCAAGTGACCAAAACGGATGTGCCACAATATGATGGGAGTAATAATGGACTCAACTGATCCTGGAAATTCCTTCATTCTTGGAAAGACTATGACTTTCATTCTAAGAAATTTTCCATCCTCATAACCCATCATCACTATTTTGTATGCATCTTTAATTGAGTTAATTTTAAGTATCCCATCTTCCATCACAATTTGATGTCCTAACTGGCGAATCAAAACCAAAGACAACAAATGTTTCTTAAATGTGGGAACAAACCAAACATTAGAGACCATTCTTTCCCCAATTCTTGGTAAAAACACCTTTATTGAACCTTTTCTCTGTGGTATGTGAGATGTGTCATCTACTAAAAAGATTGAATTCAAATGACTATCCTAATAATTCCAAAATAAATATTTCTTATCTGTCATATGTTGAGTGGCACCTATATCCACAATCCATGCATCCTCAAAATCACTTCTGAATGAGTAAGTTGTTGAACTAAGGTTGTTGCTTTTGGTTTCTAAAGTGTTGTAAAAACATATTGGCAATTCTCACTATCATCTATATTTACATATTGTTCCAATAAATAATCTTTCTTCCTTACAATCTTGTCATAAGAAACCCTGCAATCAAAGGCATAATGTCCAATTTTATTGCATCAAAAACAAGTTACCTGTTTCTTGCCTCTACCTCTTCCATTGAATTATGAATGTTGATTTCCTTCATATTTTGAGTTGTTCCTATTCCAAGTCATATCAACTCTACCTCGGTCTCTTCCTCTACCACGACGTTGACCACAACCATACTAAAAAGAATTGCGTTGATTTTCATTCCCTTTCTGATCATTACCTCTAGTAGGACAAACACGTTTTCTTGTGGATTGTTTGCTTGTGCTAGCAACCAATACATCCTCTCCTGATTGATTTGAATTACTGAAATTTTTATCATGGTTTGCTAGTAACTCATTGAGTCTGTCAAAATTTATGTTGTCCAATTTATCTATGATTTGTAAAGTACCCAAAAATTGCTTGTATGATTCTAGGAGTCCTGTTATCAAAATAGTGTTATGTAGAATTTTGTCCTACGGATAAGCCAAAACTCTCTTAACTTTAAAGCAGACTTTAAACTAACTCTAAAGCAAGAAACAAGTCAAAACAAATGCTACCTTGAAATTCCTGAATTAACTTTTACAGCAAGATTAAATGTATTTAGAAACAATGAGAGATGAGACACACCTTTCAACTGACGTTTGTCCCGCTTCTAGCTCTTGATCCAAAGCTCCGGCGTAGAACCTGTTAAGATCAACCAAAGAACAAACATGCAAACTTCCAAATACCTTGAATGTAAAGGTTAGATCCAAATCCAGATTAGATACATTTCATGTTAAAGACTTGCAAAATACACATGAAATGGGAAAGACAAGACAAGTTATCTTATTACAACTTGAAGAATGCTTACATAGGTTGCTTGATGTCCAAGCCAATCCTTCAGCTCCAAGTGCCTTCTCCTCTAGCTATCTCCACAATGCTGCAAGATCATAAGTTTGGTACTTCAAGAGTCCTCTCCTTTCCCCATGGAATGCCTCTCTTTTATAGTGTATGGTAGGGTTAACCAACAAGAGAGATGGGTGGATCTAGGGAGAGATAAGTGGATCAGGGTTTCTAAACACAGAGAATGAGTTGCGATCGAATCAGGGACCCCAATCTTCCATTATCTTCGAAAATCCAAAATCCCACAAGCCATGGAAAAAAGGCTAATAAAAGAGTACCGCACCCTGTGGTCTTAGCACAATGCGGTACTACCCGCGTTCTGGGGAAAAAACATAGCGCGGTAGTGTGGAGTACCGCGTGCATATAAATGAGCAAGGCGCGGTAGTGTAGGTAAATAAAGTCTCAGCTGGGTCAGAACTTGTCAGGGTAGATTTACCTTCAAGGTTCATTCATCTTCTAGGTGGTTCAAACAGCAAGGGAAGTGTCGTCAACTGCAGGGGAAGTGTCGTCAACTCTGTTTGTGGTGGAGGTGCGACACTGTGAAATATAGAGGTATAACAGATGCCCCCTAAAGTGTGAGGTCAGAAGGGACTGATGGCCGAAAGACTTTACGAATATAATGTGCAGAGATAGCATCGAGGAGAGCGACACTGAGCTGAAACAGAAACAAAGTGTTAGATATACCACCGAGGCGGGCATTCCCATGCTCGGAAACAAGTGACTCAAAGCATGGCTGCTGACCAATACATTGCAGATCCATGAGTACTGAGATTATATAGACTGTGGACGGACCATGGCTACTATGAACAAGCGTAGATCCATGAGACAATAATGACACAGCCACGACCAATACAATAAGTGGATCTGTGTGACAATACAAAGGACATCTCCATCGCAACCTGGACACAATCAAGATGCTGAGGTGCGCCCAGGGTCTTCTACCCGATCGCAAAAGATACGAATCTAGCCATGTGATTACAAGGTGTTGAAGTCGAACATGGTAGAAACCATTTGATTACCGGTCAATGATGTGAACCGTTAACAAATGCGAGGGAAATCACCAATGATGAGGATGATCCCCAAGGTATCTGAAGTACATCTCAACGAAATGCGAATAGATGAGTTGATGTCGAGCATTCGAGAGATCGTTCGATCAGAGGTCAATGATGTGAACCTACTGTCAAACACGAGGAAACCTGTCATTGAGGCATGCAGGTACCAAGGTACTAATGGTTGATCTCTAAGTCCAATTCCCGGATAGTGATTTGGTGTCGACGGGAATAAACTCGTCGAAGGAGGGCCATAATGATTCCCACATCATCGACACGAAATCGGCACGAACGATAAGATGATGAAACAATGGGGTATGTACTGACACAGCGGAGGCCTGACACAATGAACGACTCTGAACAATGCAACCCTTTGAACATGTAACGGCATGTAACAGGACTTGGAAGCAGGGATTATTGACAACAAAGGATAGACACCGGATGAGTAGACTCGTGGCCAGGGAGACGACTCATGATGATGACCATAACTCAGTAAAAAATGGATCCCCAATATAGACAAGAGACGGACACATGCCATGTTCAAAGGTAACGACTGACAAGCTGCCATAAATAAACTTGACTCATTTCCCCATATTCCCCCGACATGATAGACGAGTACCTCTTTGTTGTTTTGCGAGCTTGAAGAGGATAACAGATGCTCGGTGTAGCTCATCTCATGGATGAGTCCAATCTCACATGTTTTATGAACCTGAGAAAGGAGGGGTTCGTCCCAAAGTGGGTCCTTCGATGTTAAAATTTTAACGAGTCCAAGGAAGGAAAACTCGGTAGTTTTTCGCATTTAGAGAGCCTGAAAAACTTAAAGGAAGCTCCATAATGTACTTTTTCGTAAATTTAGTCCCTCGGTCCCGAAAAGTGTAAAACAATTCCCGAGAGAACTCTCCCAGCCGTGATTGACTGAGGTATACCTTTCTCGTAAATAGTCTAAACGGGATGAAAAAAGGGGTAACCTATCGCCGAATAGACGACCTTTCAAATACTTTTACAAGTGTGAAAGAGTCAAGATCACTTGGAAATCTTTTCAATTTTAGGGAGTCTGAAAAGAGCTTAACTATGGACTCCTATGGTCTTTTTCATAATTTTTAATTATCCTGGTCCGAAAAAAGAATAAAACACAACTAGGATAATACTTTCCTCATCGTTTAATGAGCATGAGTAAAGCTGACCGTACTCGACACCATTTACTTGAGTTTGACAAGCACGACACAGGTGTAAAAGCGCTTGAAATCTTTTTCAAGTTTTAAATCCAGAGCACGAAAAAGATAAAGTGAGCTCAAAACGAAGGTCAAATCATGAATAAACACCAGTGTGAATATATTGCCTTTTTACCGGGGATCCTATCAATAAATGCTCAAAAAATCGGACATTAGCGATGTGAAAGAGGTTTCATTTTAACCATTTCAAAATAATAATTAAAAAATACACAAAAATGCTATATAAAGAATGGTTAAAAATAGAAATTACCATTTCATTTGTGTTTTTACCCAAAGAGGAGATTTTTACCCATTTGAGGAGCAAAACTTCAAGGATCCATATCGGGAGTTCCAGGACACCATTTCGACAACCGTCTGCGCCAAGTAAGAACTCTTGAGCTCCTCTTTCATTTCATATAGGAATTATTTGCTTTCATTGGGAAAAAATCGATTTTTGGGCAAGCCCTATTGGGCAAAAATCGCCCTTCACAGTACCGCGTGGGGGCTCTATCGAAAAACGCGGTACTGTCTAACAGTACCGCGCAGTAGCCCCAAACTGAGGCGCGGCACTATGCAGTACCGCGCGGCATAGTTTCCCCCAGACGCGGTGAAGGCGATTTTTGTGGTTAAGAAATCAAATTTTCTCCAATTTTCTGCTGGAACTAAGTTGCTAAATAGTTACTAACTGCTTTCCCTGACCTTTTGCAGGAGTTTGCATCTTGTTCGAAGCAAAATGGTAAGCTGGAAAGAAAGAGAGCACGAAGCGGATGATTTTGCAGCTGAAAATGACTTACCAACCGTGACCGCATTGCGAGAATGTGGTTTGTTGAAGTTCTTTAAGACCAAGGGGATTCATCAGCAACCCAAGCTTCTCACTCATCTCATCCAATTATGGGACCCTGACATTCGAGCTTTCCGGGTGGGAGAGCATGTTCTCAAAATTCAACTCGAGGATATTTATTTCCTCACGGGCCTCTCGAAAAGAGGGGCCCGGGTGAACTTTACTGGATACTTAGCCTCGGAATCGAGTACAGATGACTTGATTGCTCGGTATTGCCATCAGGGTTCAAGTAAGAAAAGTGGGAAGGTGGCCATAAAGGAGGTTATAGAACTTCCTGTAAAAACCGTACTGTTCACTATCACGCGTGCAGCAGGAAGTGTGAGTCTGCATCAAGCATCTCGCACACAAGTGAATCTCGCAGCAGAGTGTATGGGAGGAACAGTATTTAACTGGTGTGAGGCGGTGTTGTCCAATCTGAAAGAACAAGTGCACAAGTGTAGGGTTGGAAAGAATTCCCAATTTGGCTATGGGAGCATCCTGGTTACTTTCTTTTTGGCGAGGGTGCCACTATTGCGCCCGCAGATATCTATGCCCCCTCGTCCACCTACCGAGCCATGGATGGCTCGATGGAGTGATTATGCTGGACGTCTCGGGGGACCTCAGCACTTAGCCTTTGGCGAAGATTTCTTTTCCTGGCTCGAGGAGCAGATAGTTATGATTGATGACTATCCCTACTCCAGGGTAGATTTTCGTGAGGACATCGACTTGGCACTGCCAGAGGATGATGATTAGGACAACTCTGGTATGACCTTCATGGATATGTATTTTTTCCTTTTTGAATATTTAATTTTTATTGCTTTTTTAGAATGTGTAAAAGACGTCTAATGTATGTTTGCATGCATGTTGTAGACCGTGGGCCACAGAGACCAGCTGGGTACTCTCCACTACGTCGTGGTGGTGTTGATCGTCAAGCTGTTCCTGACGAGGAGGAAGATGAAGACGAGGCAGGAGGCATTCGGGATATCGAGAGGAACTTGCAGGGATTGACTCATGGTATCCCTGCTATGAGGATGGATGACGTCCCTTACCACCTCCAGCGGCATACTGTAGGTGTGCCTGGTTGTATCAGTCGACTTCTTCGTAAGGTGGTTCGAGCTGTAGTATGTTACCACCAACAGCAGGAGGAGTCGGATGAGGGACATGATAGGTCTCCTAGATCTCCATAGATGGTCTCTTGATCTTTTTGCGGCATGTACACGATATGTAGGCTTTGAGAGCCAAATTTTGTATATGGGATTTGGTCCCAAATTTTGTCTTTGACACAAACTTTATGTATTTTGGAAAAAACACTCTTATATACAGTGATATGGACCTATTTATGATATAAATATTTACAATTACTTGTGTATTTTGTTTTTAATGATGTGTTTATGTGTGGGAAAGATGCCAATCCAAAATGTAATTAGCCAATGAATCAGCTATACAATTGAATTCTCTCAGTATGTGTTGATATGTAATGAAATTAAATGATCGTTCCAAGAGGCGTACTCTCCGAAATAAGCGAAGTAGTATAGGATCGCGAACTGTGTAAACACGGTTTAGATGAGAAACCACGAGTTGGGAGTCTAAAAAGACTGATAGGGAGTCAATTCTGAGTGAAGCAACCTCCTTCAAGAGACCAATGACTGCATGGTACTCCGTGATATTGTTGGTTGCAGGACCTAAACAATTGGCTCCTGAGGAAATCAACTCGCCAGTGGGGGAATAGATTACCCATGCTGCGGAAGCGAGATTCCGGGTATGTCGGCTTGCACCGTCGGCGAATCCAAAGTAGGCAGACATTTGCGCATAAAGTCACGAGTCAAAGTAAGAGTGGATACATGAGGTCCACGCGCACACCAAAAAGAAAGCAAAAGCAAACTAAGTACATTATGTACAACAAGTAACCCGCGTAGGGTAACCTCATGCGTAGAAACGTTTGAGGTATAGCCCGTTGCGGGGCCGTGCCAATGGCGTACCATCACAATCGATTAGTTCATAGGCTCCTTTTTCTAAGACACGTTTTACAATAAAGGGGCCGTACCACATAGATTCAAGTTTACCTTTTCCAAGCTTATCATGCATTTGATCATATGTAAGTACGAGGTCACCCTCATTGAAGATCCGAGGTTGAACGGATTTGTCATATTGAGCTTTGACGCGTTTTTTGTGAGCTTCATTAGCCAAAGCAGCGTCGCGGCGGGTTTCATCTAGCTTAGCTAGGTATAGAAACCGTTCCTCTTCGGAAGTAGTGTGTGGAAGTAGCTCTATGGCTATCTTGAGTGATGGAATTTCACATTCAATCGGCAGAATGGCTTCTAGGCCATACACCAGTTGGAATGGTGTAAACCCAGTAGCACTTTTCACTGAGGTTCGGTATGCCCACAGTGCTAAGAACAGAGCTGAGTGCCAATTGGATTTCTGGGTACCCACAATACGCTGAATCATTCGTTTCAGGACTTTGTTAATGGCTTCAACTTGGCCATTAGCTTGTGGGTAATACGGGGTTGAGTTTTCATGGAGAAAACCCAGTTTGGCACTTAGTTCTTCGATCATATGGTTCCTGAAGTGGGAACCATGATCAGTCACAATGGACTGTGGGACACCGAATCTAGCTATAATATGATTGAATATGAACTGCGCTGCTGTTTTGTCGTCCTCAGCATACGTAGGCATCGCTTCAGCCCATTTTGTAAAATAGTCGACAGCTACTATGACATAGCTATGCCCCCCGGCTGAAGTGGGCTTACAGTGCATGAAATCGATGCCCCATTTGGAAAAGGGGCCGACGGCAATAACAGGATGGAGTGGAGCAGGATGCGAGCGTGTTTTTCTATGAAAGAATTGACATGGCAGACACTTCTTGACTGTTTCAATGCAGTCTTTGAAAATTGAGGGCCAGAAGTATCCTGCTCGCAGTATTTTCTGGGCCGTAGCCATCCCAGAGAGATGACCACCACATGCTCCAGCGTGGCAGTCATTGACAACGCGTTCCGCCTCATCTAAGGTCAAACAGCGTCGAAGGACGGTGTCGACACCACACCGATAAAGAGTATCGTTGACTATGAGGTAGTATTTTGCGTGATGTTGGATGCGTCGCCGTTCGTCGCGAGTGAGGTCGAGACGGAAGCGTTGGGTTTGGAGATATAAAAGAATATCCTCGTACCACGGATCAGACGTGCTAATGAGGAACAATGATTCGTCAGGACGAGAATCAATGGGCTCGGGTTGCTCAGTAGCATGGGGCAAGTTACAAATTAATTCCGCGAAGACCAAAGACTTCTTGGACTTAGCCTTGACAAACTCCAAGTCAAACTCCTGAAGGATGACAATCCACCGAGAGTATTTGCCCCCAAGCACTTGACGTGTGAGGATGTAATACATTGGGTTGAAGTCGGCTGTAACAGTGGTCCGGCGGAGTAAGATGTAGTGGCGGAATCTCTGGACAGCAAATACTGTTGCCAGAGCCAGTTTTTCAACATGTGAATAGCGGGTTTCGGAGTCAAGAAGACTCTTACTGAGATAGTATACCACATGTTCTATGCCGTTTTGGTCTTCCTGGACTAGCACCATACCGATGGTGGAAATCGAGGCTAGGAGATAAAGGATGTAGTCCCGTGTGTAATTGGGGGGTTGAATCACAGGATCTTTGGTTAAGGCTGCCTTTAGATTGTCAAAGGAGCATTGGGCTTCGTCATCCCAAATGAAGGAAACATTCTTCTTGAGAAGTCGCATGTAGCCTTTTGTTATCTCGGACATATTGCAGATGAAACGGCATAGAAAGTTTGCATGCCCTTGCAAACATTGAAGTTCTGGAATATTGGTGGGTGAAGGCAGGGCTACGATAGCTGCTACCTTTGCGGGATCTAAACGTATCCCGTCTTTGGAGACTATGAAGCCTAACAGTTTTCCGGATTCTACACAGAAGACGCACTTATGCGGGTTCAAACGTATATTGTAGCGAAGGCATCTTTCAAAAATGGCGCTTAAGTGGCTTGGATGGTCTTCTCGGGTTCGAGAGTGAGCGGGGAGATCATCAAGATATGGCTCTACAATATGTTTGATGTCATGAAATGCGTAGGACATCGCCCGTTGGAAAGTTGCCCCGGCATTTTTCAGGCCAAAAGGTAACTTTCGATATGCAAAGATCCCCCAAGGGCAGATAAAGGTCGTTTTGTGCTGGTCGGCTGGGAGGATATCGATCTGATTATAGCCAGAGAAGCCATCCATAAATGAAAAGATGACACTCCCGACACAGTTATCGATGATCTGGTCGATAAACAGAGTTGGGTAGTTGTCCTTTGGACAAGCCTTGTTCAAATCACGGTAATCAACACAGACCCTAATCATTCCCTGTTTCTTGGCTACGGGAACGATGTTGGATACCCATTCTGTCAATGGGACAGGATAGATAAAACCAGCACACAAAAGTTTTTCAACTTCTGCTTTAATGGCGGCTGCCTTACGAGGATGGACAGGTCGAAGCTTTTTCCGAACAGGTCGGGCGCCCGGGAAAGTAGGAATTTTGTGGACCACGATCAAGGGGTCTATCCCTGGCATTTCTTCATAACTCCAAGCAAAAACATCGCGAAAAGTTTTGAAGTAGGCACTATAGAACTCCGTTTCGAGGGGAGTACATTTTTTGCCGATGTGTATATTTTCCACGATACCAGGCTTCACTGAAATATTGATGGGAGTGGTTGCCATAAGATTGGCCAAGTTTCCTTCTAAAAATACCTCGTCGAGGGAAGTGGGGAACTTGGTTTGAACCATCCTAAGTGAAGTGCTGGGTTTTGTATCAGGTTCAAGTGGCTGAATAGTGGGGAATGAAGATCGATGATGAAAATCTCCCCATGGTGGCTCGTCACTGCACACAACCTCCATAATTGATTCGTCAGTGGGAAAAATCAAATTGAGAGGATCGAAAAGTGGTGGGTATGGATGAGTTTCAGCCGAGAGCTATGCCACGGTGTGATCAGTAGAACAGTCGACCCAATCGGTGGCTGATTGGATCACGTTATATGATTCGAGGTTTCTGTTCAGAGGCATAGAGTTGTCGTAGTCTTCAATCTGAGAGGGACTCGAAATCACCCATGAATCGTTGGACGGGGTGATACTCGATGAAATCATGCTAATTGGTTGAACATGGGTTCCCAGCTCTGGAAAAACTCCAATGAGGGATGAATCCTTCATGAGACCAACACCAACGTCTTGGAACCAGTACCGAGGTTGATCCAATAACGGGACAGTGTTGGTGGAGTTTGGATGGGAGTCTGGGATACAGTAATCCAATTGATCAATAGTGACAATTTTCCCTTCATGAGGAAATTGCACAATCCGGAAGACTGTAGATGCTATGGCGGTCATGGCATAAAACCAGTTCCGTCCAAGGAGGAGATTGTAATCCAATGGTGCATCTACGACTTCAACGTGTACGGATACTGTTTTTCCCCCCAGTTCAACACCAATTGAGGGAATGAGTCCCTAATGTTGAAAACCGTGTCCATCAAACGCCCTGAGAGTAGTAGGAGAAGTGGTGACCTCGGGTGAGCCCAAGGCTCTCCAACAGTTCAAAGACATGATCGACGTGGAAGCACCTTCGTCTAATACTGTGCAATGGATGGTATTTCCACGGATTTTTGTATGTACCTGGAAAGCTAACTGATGAGAAATCCTAGGTTTGGCATGCTCCAAGTTAAACATGATGGAGTTTGAAGTATCTGGGTCCATTGCCCCCAGTGCTGAAAGTAGGGTTCTACGCTGCGTGGGCCAGTGTTGGAGAACCTCGAGAGTCGACATGGCGCAAGGTGCTTGAGCCAAATCCTCAACAATGTTGTAGTTTTGGGCAGCTCGCGCATTCGGATTAAATGTCGCCTTTCGTATGGTGCCCTTAGGTGGGCGTAGCACTGTGTCCATCAGCGGTCTCTCGATATGGAGATGACCGTTAGGGGGGGGAATAGGAATCGGATCTTCAACAGGAGATTTGCCTTTGGCTATCTCCGATTGTTTGTTTGAACTTGGAGGGTTGTCATACGTCTTTGAACGGGTGGTGATATGAACCTCTTCATTACTAGTCATCAAGATTTCGCGGTTTGTGGACGTCTCTCCGCGGGTGGGATTGGTCGGGTTGCCCCCTTGTGGGGATTCTTGGGCAACCATTTGCTGTTGTTGTTGGGGGAAAGGGTCAGTTAACACTGCCGGGCGAGAGGATCCTTTAACGAACTTGTTGACCTCGTCCTTGTAGGGACAGTCACGCGTGTAATGATCATCTTGACAAATCAAGCATGGAAACTTAGCTTTTCGACGTGGTTTCTGATCATTCTGGGTGGGTTGTGGCTTGGGGTTCTCCTGCTGGTTCTTTTTGGTTTTGCCACGATTGTTCTTCTTCTTTCCCCCGGATGGTTGTGACGTAGATTGCACTGCGTTCACTTCGGAGGAAATGGCAGGAGAAATGGAAGCCTTTGAGGCAGCCTGGTTTAAAACGGGGGAAGCGGAAGCTTGTTGCCCCGTCGAGTTGGTAGCAGGCTGAGCCTTGACTGAACCGACGATACCATCAATGGGGGGTTCAGTGGTAGGCTTTGTTGGATCAGTGTGAATGCGGGAGGTGTGTGGAAGAAGTTCATGTAAAGTACCGGATTGAGTATATACCAAATCCATGTACTGTGCTGCCGAGATGGCTTGTTCTTCTGTAACCGGTCCGCGCATAGCGATATCTCTGGCTATGGGAGGCAAAAAGGATTTTGTAAACCAATCAGTAAGTAGCTGATCCGAAATAGGTGCCTTTATTAGCCTACGGCGTCGTCGCCACTCATGGATGTGATCCGAAATGTGTGTAGAAGTGGTTTGACGCAGTGAAGTTAACAGTTCTGTTCCAGTCTCATACCGGATGGGGAGCTGGAAATGAGTTAGAAACTGCATAGCCAAAGTGTTGAAATCACGAAAAGAGTGTTGTGGCAGCTCGATGTACCATTTTGATGCCGTTCCGGTGAGCGAACGTTGGAAGAGTCAAAGTCGGATGGAATCATCCATCAAGGAGTTGGATGAACACCAAAGATGGAAGGTCATCACGTGGTTCTTGGGGTCTTCCCCGGGCTTAGCATCGAACTTGGGAATGTCCGATGGTAGTTTGGCTGGAATAGGTGTCCAATGAGGTTCATGCCATATAGGATCGTTAATAAGCCTCGACAAATCAGGTAAGTCAAGTGTGGCCAAAAAGGGAAGTTGACGGTTGGTTTGCGGGTATGAGTAATAACCATGTGGTGCAGAGAACCCTGGAGGGCCCTGCATAGCATACTGCTGCATGTGATACCCATATGTGTTTCCCGTGGGATACTGCTGGAAGTTCTGTGGATAGTAAGCCATCTGGTTAACCAGTTGATTGTGGGCAACCGGTTGGTAAGTGTTCTGCTGAGTGGGTATGGTACCCTGGGGTTGTTGATACCCAGGAATGGTTGTTGTTCCTTGTTGGGGAAAAGTTCCTTGGAATTGTTGTGTTCCAGGGATGTTACCACTATACTATGTAAGTGGAGGGTTTCCCATAGCAGGGTTGGGGGGTGGCTGCGATGGTGGTGTCCATGGAAGGCTCGTTCCTGCTTGAGGAGCGAGTGGGAATTGAAGTGATGGGTTCCATGGAGTTGTAGCAGCTGAAGGGTAAGGAAAGCCAGAATTCAAGTTGGGGGAAATCTGAGATTGCCCCCCAGCTTGGTTCTAGTTTCCAAAAAGTGAGTACCCCCCACTCTGTGGGATTTGCGGATCCCAAGAAGGAAGCATGCCTGACGGGGGAGGTTGAGAATGAGGTCCGGTTGGAATACCGGGATAAGGTTGCCCGCTGCCAGGTGTGCTGTACATACCGTACTGAGCAGATGCTGCTGGTTGGGATAGTTGTTGGATAGAACCAATAGGTTGTCCGCCAGCGGATGGGTTGGATGGCCCTATGAGAGGAGGCTGTTGAGTAGGAACAGGGTTCCCAACAAAAGGTTGTCCTCCAACTGGTTGGGTTGATGACCCTATGGGAGGAGGTTGTTGACCAACAATGGGGTTCCCAAAAAAAGGTTGTCCTCCAACTGTTTGGGTTGATGGCCCACCAGGGAGGGTTTGTATGTTGGAGTTAGGGGCCATTGCAGTCGGTTGTCCACCTCCTGAAATAGTGTAAATGGTGGCTGAAGGTGATCCTCCAGTCGAAATGGAAGATCCAGCAGTATGACTAGGTGTTCTTCCGTCGCTAGCCAAATATGATAGCGTGGATTGGCCAACGACACCAAAAGTACCGATTTGTGGAGGAGGTCGTCTGTATCTGACAGGCGAGGACGGAGAAAAAACTGGGTTATCCCTCATAGAATGTGCGCCAAAAATGGGTGATGGCAGCAAATGTGGGGAATTTAGCCCAGGGGTATTGGCGTCGTACATAACGTGTTCAATGATAGGAGGACCATCGAGAACTGGGTCCGAGTTTATATCCTGAAAAAGATTTTGGGGATCCGACGGGAACCTAGGTATAGTAAAGTCCGAAGGTCCTGAGCCGTCTACAAAGGAGTGACGAAACTCTGTGCTAGACGGGACATTGGGAACCCTATAGTCAGAAGGACGAGAAACAGAGGGATATCTAGACGCTGTCGAAAGCATTTGCTCTGTGCTGCGTCTAAACTATGCCGATGCTAACGGAGAGTTCGCTAGACTAACCATACTAGACTGGATGGAAGCCATGATTTCGTGTCCCGGTGGGAGGTTGGGTAGATTTATAGTACGAGGTACGTTGCTGGAAGAACTTGTCTCCTGAGGATGAACACTGGGTGACGTAGTGATAACAGGCGAAAGTTCTGCCTGGGAAGTAATGAAGCCATAATCAGGTTCAAAAGGTGTGTCAGGGAGTCGAGTATCTTCAACGATTTCAATGTATCTACCTGGGACTGAAATCAAGTCGGGTATGTCCTGGTCGGATCCTTCGGTGGTACCAACAAATCCGTCTGTGTCATCGTGAAAAGTGTCTGATGGACGGGAAGTGTTGACATCCGGTAGAAGGATGACCTCTGGTCTAGTACTCTGGGTTGTGCTAGGTTCAGCTGCTGTAACCGTGTCCACTGTGATAGATAAATCTGGAATAACAGTGGGTGAAGTGACAGTGGAAGTCTCAGATATGCTAGTGGTTGCAGAAGCTGCAATAGATTCTGAGACTATGCTGTGTGTGGCAGTTACGGGCGGAATTGAAGATGTTGTACATATCGGCGGTGGGATGTTGCCTTGACCAACACCGCGGCCAGGAGGAGCAGGAATGCGTGATGCAGGCGGACCAGAAGTCCATGGCGGTGGTGGTGGTGGAGGGCTTTGGCCCTGTATTCTTCGTGATCTTCGTGGTTGTTCTGACATGATGACAGGAAAATGAAAATCGGGGCCAGTGTCGTAAACAAAGAACTCAAAAACTCTAATGCAGCCGAGTGTGCAGAAGAGGAGCTAGAAAAAGCAAGGCTCACAGGCCAAAAAAGCAAGCTCTAAAATCTATACTGAGACCGGTGTCTCAATAAGCGAGCTGATCAACAAAAATGGCCAGAATGCCAACAAGCAGTCCCTACAAAGAAAAATGACCCTCTATGAAGATGAGATACCAAGCAAACTCCTAACTAAGAGCTGGAGACCTCAACAAGCTGTATCCTTCGCAAGGTGATGAAATCCAAGTCGAACAATACAACATGAGAGACCGATATAAGAAGGATATCCCTCTACCGAAAGGGATCCTGGGTAAAAGAGCGCTAGTAGAATAGATACTAAGCTACCTCGTTCATGACACGTCGGAAAAGGTTTTGGGCACTTCAGCCTTCCGAAGAAGACAGCGATCGATGTTGCCTTAGGGCTAAGTGGAGTGCGGTATTCCACAGAGTCCGTCCGGTTCTCAATCTCGCGGCCGTTTAACCCCTGAAAGTTAGAAACAGTCAGGAGGCCCCTCCACAAACTAGTTGTGACCGTGTCAATAAATACTAGAGGATTTTAGTTCCCTAAAGACAACGACTATGTCTCAGATGAAAATGACAAGGGGGAATTATTTTGATGCCTATCCCCGGTGTCCTACCTAACTACCAAATTCTTTTGATTTCCTCAAGTGAGGTTAATGTTGGTTTAATTAGGGTGATTAATTTTAGTGGCTGTCTTACTCAATCAGGTAGTGGACGTGAAACTTGATGGTGTTATGACGACTCAAACCATGCAAATGAGAATGAATCAAAAATAAGCCTTTGTCTTCGATGAAATCTAGCTAAGGGAAAGATAGAGTTTCTTCGATCAAATATGCATGAAATTTTTCACAAGCAATCCAAAACCAAAGTAAAAGATTTTTCTTTTCTTTTTGTAAACAAAGCCAAACTGGAATAAACACTCCTTTTAATGCACTGATCCTACAATCTACAATGCTTCAACTATGAGAATTTTTGTGGCAAAATCAATGGTTCATTTCCTAATGCAAAATAATGCTACTAGACATTTCCAATTCAAACAACAAAATTGCTCCCAAATGATAATATTTTAATTACTGAAAATGATAAAAATAATGTGACTGTAAAAGCTACAGGATTCAATAACAGAGAACAGTGGTGTTGAGTTGGTTGTGGTGGAAAAAATCAAGCCAATGCAATCAAACTGGAAAAATGACCCAATGTGTCAAAAATGCCACTAATTCAAATAAATCAAGCTCACAACAGGGAAATAATCAGATCACACAGACTGTAAAATTACCAGGATGCTAATAGGCAACAGCAAAGACTACCTAAGGCAGAGAGAGACTCAGAAAACCAAGCAAGTATAAAAAATTTAAAAATTTGCAGACACTACCGCGGGTTCGGGTCTGACTGGAGCGTGGCACAGTGAGAGTACCGCTCTGGTACCAAGGCAGAGAACGCGGGGTACTATCGCGCTGGAAGCAGTTCAGGAGGCGCGATACTATGGCAAGGTAGAGAAAAACCGCAACTTGAGAAAAGAAAATGAAGTTTTCAGGTTTGTTGCTAACCCAGGGGACTCAGTGATCAAACAGGGAGAAAAATACAGCGAGGAGGGGTGAATAAAGGTCAAAAAAGACCAAGATTCAAACTGGTGTGAAGTGCAATAAAACAAATCACAATCAGCAGATAGATGACAGTGAACTGAATCAATCAAACAGAAATCATCCCCAGCGGAGTCACCATTCTTGTTATGTAGAATTTTGTCCTACGGATAAGCCAAAACTCTCTTAACTTTAAAGCAGACTTTAAACTAACTCTAAAGCAAGAAACAAGTCAAAACAAATGCTACCTTGAAATTCTTGAATTAACTTTTACAGCAAGATTAAATGTATTTAGAAACAATGAGAGATGAGACACACCTTTCAACTAACCTTTGTCCCGCTTCTAGCTCTTGATCCAAAGCTCCGACGTAGAACCTGTTAAGATCAACCAAAGAACAAACATGCAAACTTCCAAATACCTTGAATGTAAAGGTTAGATCCAAATCCAGATTAGATACATTTCATGTTAAAGACTTGCACAATACACATGAAATGGGAAAGACAAGACAAGTTATCTTATTACAACTTGAAGAATGCTTACATAGGTTGCTTGATGTCCAAGCCAATCCTTCAGCTCCAAGTGCCTTCTCCTCTAGCTATCTCCACAATGCTGCAAGATCATAAGTTTGGTACTTCAAGAGTCCTCTCCTTTCCCCATGGAATGCATCCCTTTTATAGTGTATGGTAGGGTTAACCAACAAGAGAGATGGGTGGATCTAGGGAGAGATAAGTGGATCAGGGTTTCTAAACACAGAGAATGAGTTGAGATCGAATCAGGGACCCCGATCTTCCATTATCTTCGAAAATCCAAAATCCCACAAGCCATGGAAAAAAGGCTAATAAAAGAGTACCGCGCCCTGTGGTCTTAGCACAATGCGGTACTACCGCGTTCTGGGGAAAAAACATAGCGCGGTAGTGTGGAGTACCGCGTGCATATAAATGAGCAAGGCGCGATAGTGTAGGTAAATAAAGTCTCAGCTAGGTCAGAACTTGTCAGGGTAGATTTACCTTCAAGGTTCATTCATCTTCTGGGTGGTTCAAACAGCAGGGGAAGTGTCGTCAACTGCAGGGGAAGTGTCGTCAACTCTGTTTGTGGTGGAGGTGCGACACTGTGAAATATAGAGGTATAACAAATAGTAACCATTAAACCATCTTTGATTTTACCAAAACCTTCTTTAGTAATCTCTTGTATGATATTTTTAAGTCTAAAAATATATTCCATAACATCACCTCCCCGAGTCTATTTCTGTTAAAATAAATTTAACTAAAGATCAATTTTCTTGTCCTCTAACTATGAATCAAACAAGTTTATAAGTGTTTTGGAGGCTATCCAAGAATCAACAGAATTTTCTACATGCACAAAAACATAATCTAAAACTGTGCTTTGGATGAGCGTTGAATCTTTCTCATATTTCAATTCCCACTTTGCTAAAATCTCAATAAAAGAATGATTAATAAGGAGGAAAATAATTACATCACAAGTGCGAGGGATAAGCACCAAAATCTACCTCACGTGAAATAAAAAATGGGTTTAAAAAACCCAAGACTAATAACTAAAATACCGTTACAAAAAACTGACTAAGGACACCTCACATAATCACATGAGGGTGTAGGAGTGTGTGGGTTTCCTTTTTCAATAATGTTTACTAAAACATTTATTAAGCTAAAGTCCTAAACCTAACATTTTGGATCATAGATTCTAACAATCCCCCCTTTGATCCAAAATTTATTTAGAACAGATACCAAGTTCATTTCTAAACTTAGTGAATTTAATCCTTCCAAGATATTTGGTGAAGATATCCACAGTTTTCTTTTCTAATGGACTATACTTTAGCTTTATGATTTCCTTGATGAGAAGAGTTCAAATGTAATGATACTTAGTATCAGCATGTTTTGTCTTCGAATGAAAAAATGGATTTGTGGATAACTTGATGGTTGATTGACTGTCGATGAATAATGAAGTAGCTTCCTTTTGAACAACTTTAAGATCCTGTAAAATTATTCATATCCAAACTATTTCACAAGATGCTTCCCAAGCTAAGAAATATTCTACTTCTACTGTAGAATTTGCAATTGTGACATGCTTTTTATGTTGATGTATATGTAACTTCGGAATGTATTTCATCTATGTATTTCATATATATATTTATTGTACCCTTATAAGAGATGTGTTATTCCTCTATAAGGAAGTGTCGTCATGTGGATTGACAAGTGTCGCAAGTGTGTGTACTTGCTGATGGGTTATTAGACCACCATGTGTGGGGTCGGCCCTGAAATATATATTATATTGTGGATATATCTAGATAGACAAGTCGGCCCCATAGTGTAACTGGGCAAACAGGTTAGTATAAATAGAGATCGGGAGATCTCTATTTTGATCATTTAGAAAGTCACACTTCTCTCACTCAGAAAGTGGTGCACTAGTGAGGAGGAGGATCATCTGCTACTAGGAGACTATCTCAGTGTATTTTGGTTGTACTTTGGTTGAGCCATTGCTCTCTCTATCTCTGAGGAAGTTGTGGGGTTTTTCACCTTAGGGTTTTCCCCACATAAACTCTGTGTCTCTTGTCTCTCATGCTTTTGATTCTTGTGATGCTTGTCATGCTTATTGTGATTGTTATGCATTGATATACTGTATATGTTATTCTCTCAGTGAAGATCCTAGAGTATTGTGAATTAATGCCCAAAATTTAACATGGTATCAGAGCTAACCTGAGAAGAAGACATTTTGCAGTGACAGAAACTTGAGTTTCTTGTTTATTGGGTTTCTCTCCACAGATTTTGGAAAAGCAGTATAGTAGATTGACTCTACTCATCAAGGAGAATCCATCTGTCGAATCAAAATTCAATTCTGAGCATTTTCAGATTTGGCCCTAAAAATTAGGGTTTCCACAAAAATAGGAATTTCTGAAATCTGAAGACATAGCTGGAAGCTCCTTGCAAAAATGGAAGTTTAGAGCTTTAGATCGAGATTTTTGGCTGGGTAGATCTCCGGGAAACTCAAACCCTAATTCAGGGCTCTCCCCAGTGAACCTGGGAGTACAAAAAGTCAAATCTGAAGGGTAAGACTTTGTTGATCTCAAATTCTGAATGCACCAGGCTGATCAGCTCATCAAGGCGCATCTTTCTATCCTTTCAGAAAGTTGAAATTCATATTTTGAATTTTTAGGGTTTTTTCGACAAACCCTAATCCGGGACCAGATCCAGTTTTCAACATTTCAAGTGGTAATACCTAAATCTTTTCTATTTCCATTTGAAGTACTCTTTAAAATGTCTCACCACACCAAGCTTGAGGATAAGCTTGAAGGGGCTGATAACTTCCGAGCTTGGAAGTATAGGATTGGGTTAATCCTGGAAGAGAATGAGTTGGACTCATATATAAAAGAAGACATCCCCATCCCAGAGTATGAAGAGGATAAAGTATTGCATAAGAAGAACTTGGTCAAGGAAAAGAGAATCATTGATGATTCTATCAAAGACCATCTCATACCCCATGTGTCTTCTCTAAAGACACCCAAAGAGATGTTTGACTCTTTGACCAAGCTATTTGAAGGGAAGAACATAAATCGGAAGATGACCTTGCGGAACCAATTTAAAGGAGTAAAGTTTCAGAATGGAGAAACCATTCAATCTTATTTTTCAAGGGTCTCCCAGATCAAGGAACAACTAGAAGTAGTGGATGAAATGGTGGAGAATGGTGAAGTTGCCATGACCACTCTGAATGGCTTACCTGGGTCATGGGACTCCTTCATTCAAGGAATCTGTGCAAGAAAGAAGTTGATTTCCTTCAATAGACTACGGGAAGAATGCTCACAAGAAGAAGCAAGGCTTGTGGCACGAGAAGAAAAGATGGGGAATGAAGATCAAGCTCTCACAGCTCACGCCAAGAAAGGGAAGTCCAAGAGAGAGCCATCTCACTCCAAGAAATATTCACATCACTTCAAAGAAAGAAGAATATGCTTCACCTGTAATGAGAAAGGACATATTGCCATAAATTGTCCCAATAATAAGAAGGACAAAAACAACTTCAACAAGAAGAAGAAGGGCATCAAAAGAAGGTTTCATGCTCATGCTGCCGAGGATGATGAACCACCCAAGAAGAAGGCTAGGGCAGAAAGTGATGATAGTAATGATGACTCATCAAGTGAAGAAGAGTATGTTCTGATCTCTGCTCTCACAGGTACTATCTCCCATGGTTGTAATGATTGGTTGATTGACAGTGGGGCTTCCAAACACATGACTGGGTTTAAGGAATCTTTTGTGAACCTATCTGAACATGAATCACCCCATAAGGTGAAACTTGGGGATGATTATCAATACCCAATCAAAGGAAGTGGTGAAGCCTCCTACAACCTAGATTCTGGAAAATCTTTGAAGATGAAAGAAGTCCTTTATGTACCTGGGCTCAAGAAGAACTTACTCTCCATCTCTGCATTGGATGCAAAAGGTATGAGGGTTGCATTTGTTGATGGCCAAGTCCTAATGTGGCCAAAGGGAAAGACCATAGATGATGCAGTAGTGATTGGAGAGCAAGAGGGAGGTTTGTATAAATTGAAGGGACAACCTGAACATGCCATGGTGCATGAATCCATGGAGCCAAGTGAACTTTGGCATAGAAGACTTGCTCATATGCACTATAGGGCACTTCCAATTGCAAGTAAGGCTGCAGAGGGTCTTCCTGAAATCAAGACCAAACATGAAGGTGTTTGCAAAGGATGTGCAAAAGGTAAAAACATTAAGAAGGCTTTCCCAAGCAGTGAAAGAAAGGCAAAGGATATCCTGGAAATCATCCACTCAGATGTATGTGGTCCTATGTCATCCAATTCTCTAAGTGGGTATGTTTACTATGTCTCATTTATTGATGACTTCTCCAGGAAGACTTGGGTATACTTCTTGAAGAACAAAGATGAGGTGTTTGATAAGTTTAAGGAATTCAAAACCTTGATGGAGAATCAAACTAACAAGAAGATCAAAACATTCAGATCCGACAATGGTGGAGAATTCACCTCAGGTGACTTCAAGAAGCTTTGCAGTGATTCAGGGATTAAGAGGGAGTTGACTGCTCCTTACAATCCACAATAGAATGGAGTTGCAAAAAGGAAGAATAGAACAATCATGGAAGAAGCAAGAGCAATGCTACATGACTAGGATCTACCTATGCATCTATGGGCAGAAGCAGCTAGAACAACTGTATATGTGCAAAACAGAACACCCCACAAGATATTGGACAACAAGACACCAGAAGAGGTCTTTTCTGGTAAGAAACCTGAAGTCGGCCATCTCAGAATATTTAGTTGTCCAGTATTCACTCATGTCCCAAAGGAAAAGAGGACCAAACTAGATCCTTCAGGAAAGAAGGGTATCTTTGTGGGTTACAGTGAAAGCTCGAAGGCTTACAGAATATACTTTCCAGGGTTCAAGAAGATTGATGTCAGGAGGGATGTGACATTTGATGAAAACTCAGCATTCATCAAATCAAGGAAGGCACCTATCGGAGTTTATAAAGAACCTAAGGAAACTAGATTTCAAGACACTACCATGACTGAAGCAATTCCAGAAGTTGTTCGTGAGTTTGAAGATCCGCAAGAACCTGTAGATCCACCCCGTGATGATAAATCTCACAAGAGGAAACCTGCATGGGCTAGAGAGCTCATTCAAGATGCAGAAAGATTTGGCATTCCAGAAGAAGAACACAGAGCAAAGAAGAGAACCAGATCACATACCAGCTATGTTGCTTCACTCTGTGATATTATGAACAAAGAACCTTCCAATTATGAAGAAGCAGCGAAAAAGAAAGAATGGAAGGACACCATGCTTGAGGAATACCAATCAATAATGAAGAATGATGTTTGGGATGTTGTCCCAAGACCTAAAGAGAAGTCTGTTGTGACTTCCAAATGGATATACAAAATCAAGCATGCTGCAGATGGCAGTGTAGATAAATACAAATCAAGATTCGTAGCTCGTGGCTTCTCTCAGAAAGAGGGAATAGATTATGAAGAAACCTTTGCACCTATAGCCAGGTATACTTCCATCAGAACAGCACTTGCTCTGGCTGCAGCAATGAAATGGAAAATACACCAAATGGATGTCAAGACTGCCTTCTTGAATGGTGTAGTTGAAGAAGAAGTATATGTGGAGCATCCACTCAGTTTCGAAGTACATGACAGGGAGTCATATGTGTGCAGATTGAAGAAAGCCTTGTATGGCTTGAAACAAGCTCCCAGAACTTGGTATGGTAGGATGGACAGTTTCCTATCTAGCTTGGGCTTTACCAAGAGTAAAGCGAATTCCAACCTTTACTACAAGGTTGAAGAAGGGAATCCTGTGATTCTACTCCTGTATGTGGATGACTTATTTGTAACAGGAGATGACAGATTGATTGCAGATACTAGGAGGAACCTTGCTGCTGAGTTCGATATGAAATATTTGGGAATGATGCATTATTTCCTAGGTATGGAGGTGTGGCAGACTGCAGGTGGGATCTTCCTTCGTCAAGGGAAGTACACAGTAGATATCCTGAAAAGATTCGGGATGATGGATTGCAAGGCCATGGCCACACCTATGGCATCGAATCTGAAGCTTCTATGTGATGCTTCATCTGAGCCGGTTGATGTCTCTATGTATCGTCAGATGATTGGGTCCTTGATGTACCTGACGAACACGAGACCGGATATTTGCTTTGCTGTGAACAAATTGAGCCAGTTCCTAACGGATCCGAGGAGTGTTCACCTGGTTGCAGTAAAGCATGTTCTGATGTACCTGAAGGGTACAGTGGATTATGGGCTCAAGTATGAAGCGAATCAAAAGTTTAACCTGCAGGGTTATGTTGATTCAGATTGGGCTGGTAGTGCTACAGATAGGAAGAGCACATCTAGATGCTGCTTCAGTATGGGATCAGGAGTGATCTCTTGGTTTAGCAGGAAGCAGTCCTGTGTAGCACTGAGTACAACTGAGGCAGAGTATGTTACATCATGTTCAGCTAGTTGTGAGGTAGTATGGCTACGGAAGCTACTGTCTGAGTTATTTGATCTCCCATTGGATGCTACTGGTATCTTCTGCGATAACCAGATTTGTGTGAAGCTGTCTGAGAACCCAGTGTTTCATGACAGGTCGAAACACATAGAGATCAAATATCACTATATCAGGGATATGGTGCAGAGAGGAGCCGTGAAGCTCCTGTATGTTGCGACGGACGAGCAGATTGCAGATGTGCTGACAAAGCCACTAGCCAGGGTGAAGTTCGAGTACTTCAGGGAGAGGCTTGGTGTTCTTCAGATCGAGGAAGAAGTGATGGACACATTTGCTGAAGCCATTCCAAGCATGTTGGAAGGAGGATCCTTCACATGGCTGTGGATGTAAACGCTGGATGATGAGCATCAGGATGATGTTCTAGTTTCTGCTTTGTATGATCAGTTGGATCATTTGTATGTATATGTATGTACGCATCATGTTGGATGCTAGATATGATTAGTTGGATCATTTATATGTATGTACGCATCATGTTGGATGTTGGATATGATCAGTTTGATCATTTATATGTATGTACGCATCATGTTGGATGTTGGATATGATCGGTTGGATCATTTGTATGTATTTTGTATATGCATCATGTTGGATGCTTGGACCATGTATCTGTATATGTATCAGGTGGATACATTGTATGATCAGGTAGATCAGGTATATTGATATGTATCAGGTATGATCAGGGAGATCATGTATGTTGATGGATACATTGTGTGGATCATGTATCTATGTATCAGGTGGATACACTGTGTATGATGATATGTATCAGGTAGATACTTGGTGTGCATCAGATGGATGCATTGTATGATCAGGGTGATCGTGGATGACGAGCTTCTCCAGATGACATGCAGCAAGATGTTGCAGTGATGATAATCAGGATGATCATGTGTACATCAAGATGATGTATGGTGAGTATCAGATGATACTTTGTGGTCGTGGATCAGGTTGTGCAGATGAGCATGTCTGGGAGATCCTATAGGTCGGAGTTGCGTACCCATAACAACCTGTGATGCTCTTTCGAGACATTGCTCTGGGAGGACATGTAATTTGTGCTGTGGGAGATCTTCAGGTCGGAGTTGTGTACCCTTAACATCCTAAGATGCTCTCGCGAGGTTTTGTCTTATGGCATTTAATTTGCTCCTGGGAGATCTGGACAGGATGAAAAAGGCCTCAGATGCTTCAGCCAGGTTTTGCCATGACCACATGTAATTTGCTCCTGGGAGATCTGGACAGGATGAAAAAGGCCTCAGATGCTTCAACCAGGTTTTGTGGTGGACCACATGTAATTTGCTCCTGGGAGATCTGGACAAGATGAAAAAGGCCTCAGATGCTTCAGCCAAGTTTTGTGGTGAGATCACATGGAATGTGCTCCTCGGAGATCCGACATGTAGAGCTGTGTGCTCATAACAGCCTGGGATGCTTCAGCTAGGTTTTGTGATGGGTCACATGTAATGTGTTCCTGGGATATCCGACAGGTAGAGCTGTGTGCTCGTAATAGCCTGGGATGCTACAACCAGGTTTTGTGACGCACGTAATAAGTCCTGAGGATCCCATAGTATGGCCAGTGATGATGAAGACCTGCAGGTGATGGGCCTACATCCAGTATGAAAAAGGACTGGCTCTGTAGAACTTCCCATGACGAGTAGAGTCAGAGATTGGTTGAGATAGCAGCAGCAGTGACGATGATGATGACGATGATCCCGAGAAGAAGACTTGTCTAGCAGAACTGTGTCGAGAAATACCATCCTAGTTAAGAGGGAGTGTTGATGTATATGTAACTTCGGAATGTATTTCATATATATATTTATTGTACCCTTATAAGAGATGTGTTATTCCTCTATAAGGAAGTGTCATCATGTGTATTGACAAGTGTCGCAAGTGTGTGTACTTTTCGATGGGTTATTAGACCACCATGTGTGGGGTTGGCCCTGAAATATATATTATATTGTGGATGTATCTAGATAGACAAGTCGGCCCCATAGTGTAACTGGGCAAATAGGTTAGTATAAATAGAGATCGGGAGATCTCTATTTTGATCATTCAGAAAGTCACACTTCTCTCACTTAGAAAGTGGCGCACTAGTGAGGAGGAGGATCATCTACTACTAGGAGACTGTCTCAGTGTATTTTGGTTGTACTTTGGTTGAGCCATTTCTCTCTCTATCTCTGAGGAAGTTGTGGGGTTTTCACCTTAGTGTTTTCCCCACGGAAACTCTGTGTCTCTTGTCTCTCATGCTTTTGATTCTTGTGATGCTTGTCATGCTTATTGTGATTGTTATGCATTGATATACTATATATGTTATTCTCTCAGTGAAGATCCTAGAGTTCTCAAAATTTAACATTTTACAACTCCATGGCATGGAAACTAATCCCATACTCATTAAATAACCTGAGTAGATGCCCTATCATCAACATCTATTGCAAAATATGCATCTGAGTAGCCAACAAGTCTAAATTTTTTGTTTCTTTTAAACTCAATTCCAAAATATTTTGTTCCTTGAAGATACCTTATACCCTTTTCACTGCATTAGAATGACTTCCTTTGGGTTCGTGCATATACCTAGAAAGGATACTGACTGAAAAAGGTAAGTCCGTTGGAGTATTAGTTAGGTAGTTCAAACTTCCAATTAACTGTAGATACATGGTACTGCTGACAAGTCCCCCCCTTCAGTTTTAAGTTTTGCTCCATGGGAATCATGGCAAGATTGCATTCCCCCATTCCAAACTTCTTCAATAATTCAAAAAAATACTTGGTTTGTGAAATAAATATGCTTATTTCTCTTTGAATAACTTCAATTCCAAGATAGTAATGGAGTAAACCCAAGTCTGTCATTTCAAAACCTATTTGAAGTTCTTGCTTCACTTGAGAAATATGTTCATCATTATTACATGTTATCAACAAATCATCAACATACATAACCAAATTATTAAGTTGTTTTCATGGATTCGAACATACAAATTATCATCTGACTCATTGTATATTAAACCAACTTTTTGTAAATAGGCATCCATTTTAACCCATACAATGCCTTAACGAACCTTCATTTATTTTCCTAGAATCTCAAAACTAGGAGGTTGAGTCATATACACATCCTCCTGTAAATCACCAATTAGAAATGCACTATTTACATTCATTTGGTGCACTTTCCATCCATTCGGTGCATCCAAAGCTACCATAACCCTAATAGTATTCCACTTAGCTGTTGGAGCAAAGGTTTCTTCATAACAAATCCCCTCTTTCTAAGAAAACCACTTTTCCACCAATCTTTCCGTGTACTTGTCAACTTCACCATTTTCCCTAAATTTAATTATGTAAACCCACTTACAACCAATGGGTTTAAAATATTTTGGACACTCAACAATATTCCAAGTCTTATTCTTCATTAATATATCATATTCACTTTGGATCACTACCCTCCATTCATCACGTTCAACTACCTCTGCAAATGTGGATGGCTCAATAGCAAAAAGAGCAAAATTTTGTGAACCCAAAATCCATTGATTTATTTTAGAAATCCTTGTACCTATTACTTAACTTCCTAAAGTAACTTATTTTCCCACTTAGGTGTCTTGTGTGCAACCTGAGACGGTGATGAAGGACCTTCCATAGAACCGATATCAATATTAACTAGAGTTGAATCTTCTAATTTAACTTGTGAATAATTTGTTGAATCCTCATCTTCAACCTGTTCATTTGAATTCCAAGTCATTCAAACCATTGATCATCCCTTGATTATTTTAAGTGTGCATTCATTTTTGTTCCTTAGTTACTTTTTTCTCTAAGTGACTAAGTTGTTTTTCAATTTCTTTTTCACTTAGACGCTTTGTTTCATAAAAAAAAGCATCTCTGCTGACAATAAATTTTCCATCTGATAAAAGTCTATACCCTTTTTTTTGTTCAGAGTGCCCAATTAGGATGCATTTCATGCTTCTAGAATCTAACATTGTTCGCTTTTATTATGGAACAAGGGAATAACTAACTAAAACGAAAACTCAAAGATGTTTAATCATGGGTTTAAATCCATAAAATGCTTCATAAGGAGTAATATTATCCAAAGATGAAGAGGGGGACCAATTTCTCAAATAAACTATTTTATGCACTTCCTTGGCCCACTAACTTGAACTTAATCCTTTGAAGAAAAACATTTCTCTTGCCATACCAATAATGTTTGATTGATTCATTATGTTACTCCATTTTGCTGTGGCGTATAGAAGTAGGTCAATTGTCTCTTAATTCCTTTTTCTTGGATATATGTTAAGAATTCATTTGATGTGAATTCACCACCATTATCAATTCTCAAAGTGGAATTTTTTTCCTTAGATGCAGTTTCAACCAAATTCTGAAAAGACTAAAACTTTGCAAAAGGCTTTGATTTCTGCTTCAAAAAATACACCCAAACCATCCTGTTAAATTCGTCAATAAATAATAACAAATACTTGCACCCTCCAAGTGAAGTGTCCAAAGGCCCACAAATATCACTGTGTACAAGTTGTAATCTTCTAGTTTCCCTCCAAGTGCTTTTGGAAAATGCTAACCTTTTCTGTTTTCCAAAAATATTCAAGCTTGACATCTTTCATTCTCCTTCCTAAAAGTGGGTAAACCCTTTACCATTATTTTTTGTTGAATTTGAACAATACTATCGACATTCAAGTGACCAAAACAAACATGCCACAATATGATGGGAGTAATATTGGACTTAATTGATCCTGCAAATTCCTTCATTCTTGGAATAATTGTGCCTTTCATTCTAAGAAGTTTTCCATCCTCATAACGTGTCATCACTATTTTGTATGCATCTTTAATTGAGTTTATCTTAAGTATCCCATCTTCCATCACAATTTGATGTTCTAACTAGCAAATCAAAACTAGAGACAATAAATGTTCCTTAAATGTGGGAACAAACCAAACATTAGAGATCATGTTTTCCCTGATTCCTAGTAAAAACACCTTTTCTGAACCTTTTCCCTTTGGTATGTGAGTAGTGGCATATGTTAAAAAGATTGAATTCAAATGAGAATCCTGATAATTCAAAAATAAATATTTCCTATATGTCATATGTTGAGTGGCATCTATATCTATGATCCATGCATCATCAAAATCACTTTTGAAAGAGTAAGTTGTTTGAACAAAGGTTGATGCTTCTGATTGCTGAAGTGTTATAAAAACATATCCACAATTCTCACTATATTTTATATTTTCATATTGTGGCAATGAAGAATCTTTCTTCATTACAATCTTGTCATAAGAAAATTTGCAATTCGAGGCATAATGTCCAATCTTATTGCATCGAAAACAAGTTACCTTTTTCTTGCCTCTACCTCTTCCATTGAATTGTGAATGTTGATTTCCATCATCTTTTGAGTTTTTATTATTCCAAATCATATCACCTATAGCTCTACCTCTTCCTCAACCTCTTCCTCTTCCACGACCTTGACCATGACCCCGATTTGAATACTAAAAAGAATTGTGCTGATTTTCATTCCTTTTTTTATCATTACCTATGGTAGGATAAACATTTTTTGTTGTGGATTGTTTGCTTATGCTAGAAACCAATACATCCTCTCCTGACTGCTTTGACTTACCGAAAAAAATTTCATGGTTTACTAGTAACTCACAAAGTCTATCAAAATTCATGTTATCCAATTTATCTATGATTTCTAAAGTCTCCAAAAAGTGCTTGTATGATTCTGAAAGTCTTGCTATCAAAATAGTAAACATTAAATTGTCTTCGATTTTACCAAAACCTGCTTTAGTAGTCTCTTGTATGATATTTTTAAGTATAGAAATATATATTCTGTAACATCACCTCCCTGAGTCAATTTTCGTTGAAATAAATTTAGCTAAAGAGCAATTTTCTTGGCCTCTAGCTGTGAATCAAACAAGTCTTTAAGTGTTTTTCTGGATGTCCAAGCATCTGTCATGTCCCCAATTAAACGGTTTTTAGATAAATAATTAAGTTGGCCTACCCAATTCCTAAGGGTTATGTGGAAGAATTAAAATATTGACATTTAACCCCAAGGTCTATAATTTCTCATGAAAATTCAATATCCTAAATTGATGGTGGAAAAATAGGCCAATAAATTATGGAATAAATGTCAAATGCTCTAAAATGAAGTTGCATTAGGTCCTAGTTTCCAGTTGGACTTGGGGGCGCATAAGTGGACATGTAGGGTCCACATGAGAGAATATTCCTCCTTTAAACATGGAGCCATCCCCAAATTCGAGTTGGAAGGGAAGAGGTAACATTCATGAAGGAAGAGGAAGAATCATAGGGCTAAAAATAGGAAATTACAGATTCCATGACAACTATGAAAAGCATTATGACACTTATGACAGATTCTATGACACATATGACACTTATGAAAGATTCTATGACATCTATGACAATGTAAGAGCTAAAAATAGACCAATAGGGCGCATGAGAGGAGTTACACATCTCCAAAGCATCCAAAATATTTCCCAATTCTAATTCATATAAAAGTTGGAGACAAAAGATGAGCCAAGTGTCATGTGGGGCCAATGAAGGGTCATAACTCCCACTAATTGAAATTTCATGAGTAATTAGGAGATAATTTGAGTTCTAAGGAGGTAAATGAGTCAACTAAAGTTATTAAAAGGAGGCTAAGTCGAAATGGAGTAGCTTTTGGTCATTTTTTATTTGCATCTTTGAAATTTGGGAGAGCTTCAAGCTTGTCCTTGCACGATGCATGTTCATCCTGTGAAAATCCTCACAACATATCTAAGAGCTGATGTATACCTCACAAGAAAGGTTAAGCAGGAAAATAGAAGAAGAGTGGACAATGCAATGTAAAAGAGCAGCAGGATTATGATACAGTAGAACTCAGATAGAAGCAGAATAACATCACACTAATTCATTAATCATAATATGAACAATAAATAATACAATGGAGAGGATTCAAATACCTAGGTGGTAGTTCGAATTAGCCTGCATGAACTCATCATCATATCAGTAGTGGAGTGTCATCAATGCACTGGTAGCTGTCAAACTGAGTCAACTGGATGTAACTGAGTCTAACATAATATAACTAGTCTTAACTGGAGTAACTGAAGCTGTCAGTAGTCAGAACATATAAACTAGTCTCTATGGATGTCTAACAGAGTGTATCATTCAATTAACAAGCAACTAATTGAGTGCATTCAGTTAACAAGCAACTCACTGAGTGTGCCACTGGTGGTAGGTGAGATAGGGTGCACTTCACATGTGGTAGGTGAAAAGAGGCGCATCACTAACTAGGAGGGATGGAACTGAACAAAAAGAAGCTCATAGGTCTAGTAGACTAGGGACAAGGTGCCGAGAGACAGGACTATTGATGACCGGGATGCATGCAAAAATACATGCATGACTGAATGAAATGCTGGTAGGACTAGGATGGAGTATAGGAATATCCTGACACATCCTCCCTGCCTTAGAACCAATTTCAAGGGTGCAAGATTCCCATCCAAGTTGGTTGATGGATATTCCATTCATACATTTCAATAGATCTTCATGGAGATGTTTTGGTGCAGTTTCAACCCCCATCTGAGTTCGAGTTCATATTCATTCTTTCTTCTCTTCTCTCATTCTACTATCTTTCTCTCAATGTTAATGTGAAGTGAGATAGCGCACTCTTTGTTGCATACAGATAATGAAAGGTTGTTGTTTCAACCTTATGAAATTGTTAGTGGATGCATAACTCTGTAATGGATATATCATGAGATCCACAACTCTAAATACTAAGCACTTCATGTACTATTTCTCCAAGTAACATTATTATTTGAGCTAGTTTCCTCACTATATTCTCTCAATGTCATGTAAAGTGCAAGGGAACACTTCTTGTTGCATATAGTTAATGGAGGATTTCTATTTCGACCTTATGAACATGTTATTTACTGCATAAATATGTGATATACATATAATGATATCCATATCTCTAAATACCATGTACTTCATGTGATAATTCCAATCAAAATTGAGATTCGAGCCATTTTCCTCATAGCATTTTCATGGTGATTTTGGGATGATGTTGTACCTATGTTATAGCAAATATTTCTGAGATTTTTGTCCATTTTATGAGCTTCATATGAATTTAATTTTATTTCCTAAATAATTTTTTCATACCCCTAAATTGTTACTATAGTTTGTGACCAAATTTGAGGCTCCATTTCTACCATTTTCACCCCAAATTTTATACTCTAGAAGTTGTTGTTCTTTGGGAGACCTACTCGACCCTAAAACCTGATATAATGATGCACATATGTTGTCATTGATGTCCCCTAACAGATACAAGTATCATATTAAGAATTATTGAAGGCCGTATAGTGTTTGGAAGGGAAAATAATGGCAGACCTAGGGGGATTTCCATTAATCCAATTGACTAGTCTTGTCCTGAAACTTATCTCCTTGCAAATTGCAGACCATGGATGGGTATAGTAGGTGTTTGGGTGTTTAATAAATGTATTAATGTGTCCTATATCCTACTAAGTACCTCCATACATAATTTGAAACCATTTGGGATCATTTGGGACAGTTTGAGGTTTCACTAGTCCAAGGTTCAAAAATTGGCCAAATTGTGTAAACTTTCAAATTAGGGGTATTACAATGGTATCATAGCATGGTCCTTGCACCTATGCATTAATATCATCCATTGAAGAAGAATTTGCAGCCATTTCTTACTATTATGATGACTCCTATGAGTACAATGCTTATGAGCAATATGAAGAAGAATGTGAATGGTATGAGGAAGAGGTGCCATCATGCAACACTTCTTACAATTTCATAAGGAATAAAGTTTATTCATATGATTCTATGTCTGATGAAGATGAATGTTTCATACCACCAAAGGCTAATCCTATGAATGAGCTAGAAATATTGAGAGCAACAAGTAAAACCTTGCCTCAACAATATCAAGCATATCTTTCTTTGAAGGGATATATACAAAAGGACATTCCTTTTGAAGACTATGTTGATTGGGTGTTTGTATATAGGACCAAGAATGAATATGTGGAGTTAGTTAAGAAAGGTCTATTCCCTTATTTCAAAATATCTTGGAGAGCGTATCATATATGTTTGAGTGAAAAGGAGGAGACCCATGAGCCACCTAGTTCTGAAATAGGTAAAGCAAAAGAAGCATTACATGAAAAGGGTTGAAAGTCACTCCCAAGTGACTCTGAAAAATATGAAGAAACATCCCATGAGCATGAAGAAGATTCCATTGAAAATACTGAAGATCATTCTCAGACACACTCTACTTTGGACATGAATCAAAGAGCATCTATTGATGGATGCTTGAACTGTGAAGTAGTACCGATCGATGGGTGCTCACACCTCTATGTTGGTGACATATAGATCACTTTTGAAATTTTTGCTGCAAGCCAAAGTTCCATTGACCATGGAGATGAAGACCTTGTATAATTTGAAGAAGAACCAAGATTAACTTCCCCATCACCACTTGAGCTTCATGAAGTTGGTCCAAGCAAGAAGGAAGAAGAGGAGGTTCATTTGCAAGAGCCTCATTTTCTTGCAGGGTCCTTGAAGATGGATGAAAATAAGATTCAAGAGGCCTTGAAAAATATCCATGACACACATGCATTGGTTTAGAAATTTTGTTGGTGTGTGGAGGAGAAATATTCTCTTGAAGACATGGAGAAAATCCAGAAGGCAATGTTGGACACCAAAGGTAATTTGTTGAATTTGCTTTCTGATAGAGATTATTTAATTGAGCTTGTTGGTTTGTATCATGGAATAACCTTGAAGGATGCAGAAGAGAATGAAAATATCTCAAATGAGTTGGAGTCCACCAAAATGCACTCCAAAAATCTATGGTGCATATTGAGCAACTTCAAGAGAGGTTGCAAAGGTCCTTTACAACCTACTACATATTAGACAATCATTCAATGGTTGAAAGACTTTATGTTACAAAGGAGGAACCTAATGTGATGGTGGAAAATGAGGTACATGTTGATATGTAGGTTCTTGAAGAGGTTGCATTCAAACATGAAGGAATCCAAGCACTTGTTCTTGTTCAGAGGGATTATGAGCTGCCTCATGGTGAGAGTTGCAGAACCTTGGAGGAGGAACATGATCTTACAGCAATTGGACCAGGCAATGATGGATAATATACATTCAAAATTTTGATGGGTAAGAGTTTCAAAGAGGTAAGTTTGGTTTACAATTCTTCACCCCCTACTTCTTTTTCAGCCACATCAATTGGGAATGAAAATTGGGTGAAAGGTTTCCTTCTAATGATGCCACATGAGGAGTATGAAACTCTCGTCTCTCCTTTAGATGATGAAATTATTAGAGAAAATTATTATTTACATTTGCAGCATCATCCTTTGTTACCTTATGATGATACATATCTACATGGATGCACCTATAATGTTCACTTGAGTCACTTGAAGACACATGATTTTCCTTGCTCCTTGCTTAGTTCAATTGATGCTGGAGGAACTTCATCCAATACTTGGGTGGAGAGATATGTGATTGGAGCACATTTTTATTGGCAGCAACATCCTTTGTTATTTCTTGATGATACACATATCCATGGATGCATAAATGGTACTTCTGTGAGCCCCTTGAAGGCTCATTGTTTTCTTTTCTCCCTAATTGGTTCAGATTTTAGTGGAGGTTCTTCATTCACTTCTTGGATGAAAGAACACATGGTTGATTATTTTGTTGCATATTACATTCTTTTGGAGAAGCATGGAAATATTGTCTTGTGGGATGATTCCTACTCTTTTGGTGATGAGACATGGGACTTTCACCCTTGTCCTTTGAGCTTCAATGGTATCACTCTTGATTATTGTGTGCATTTGTCACATGAGGACTATCTGGTTGATTGGGGGAGACTTGTTTGCATTCAACCTCACTATGAGTATATGTATTTCATTATGGAGATTCTATCTTGGTCTCGAAACAACCTTGAAGGCGTTCATATTTGATGCAGGGGCCCTCAAAGTTTCAATTGTGCATTGTATATGTTGAACTTCCAGTGTGGTGGTATGATCTTTACATCCTTCCTTTCATTTTTCATAGTGATGAATTTTATTGTTGTTACTGATGCTTGGAAAGATGTGGATGAGCCAATGGGATCCTGGCTTTCTTTGGAATGTTAGTTTTTCACATGTGACACTACCACTCAAATATTTGCAACTAAGGCAATGGGATCTGGGAAAAATTTTCCTGCAATTTTTTGTGGTAGAGCATGCCCATCTTTTGGAATGCAATACAAGCAATGAGATCCTAGTGTTTCTTGGTTTTAGCTCACTTGGAGCAGCAGTTCGATTGTTTGTTTGGGAGAGAAATCCAACCTTCAGTTGTTTGAGTTCATCTTTGTAGAGAAGTGTTCCAGTTTCCTATGTGGGAGACCTTTGAGAGATGGATTCAATCTTCACATGCTTGGTGTTCATGGCATTTCATACTAGAAATTTCACATCATGCATGTATCAAGATCATTTGGGACCCTGGGATCATTTTTGGTCTCATTGGTTTCAATTTTTTGGGGCAACAAGTAGTATGGGAGATTGAGTCACCACTTGAGAAGGTGATTGTAATCAGAGTAGTGCAGCAACAAGCATGGTGGTTCCTCTCTAAAATTTTCGTGGAATCTTGAAGACACAAAGTTGGGAAACCCAGTGGCAACTTCAAAGAATTACACAGTGAGAAAAATGGTTGAAATTTCAAAAAGGGTTTCCAAAATATGAAAGAGTACATGAGTGCCACTACTCAAAGTTTTGGAAAGAAAGCAGGTTCTTCAACATCTATGTTTGAAATTGCTTGATGACAAGCAATATTGGGTGGGGAGGACTGTCATGTCCTCAATTAAATGGTTTTAAAAAAAATAATTAAGTTGGCCTACCCAATTCCTAAGGGTTATGTGGAAGAATCAAAATATTGAAATCTAACCCCAAGGTCTATAGTTTCTCATGAAAATTAAATATCCTAAATTGATGGTGGAAAAATAGGCCAATAAATTATGGAATAAATTTTAAATGCTCCAAAATGAAGTGGCATTAGGTCCTAGTTGGAATTGGGGGCACATAAGTGGATGTGTGGGGTCCACCTAAGAGGATATTCCTCCTTTAAACATGGACCCATCCCCAAACTCGAGTTGGAAGGGAAGATGTAACATTCATGAAGGAAGAGGAAGATTCGTAGGGCTAAAAATAGATAATGACAGATTTTGTGACAACTATGACAATGTAAGAGCTAAAAATAGACCAAGAGGGTGCATGAGAGGAGTTACACATATCCAAAACATACGAAATATTCCCCAATTCTAATTCATGGAGGATTTGGAGACAAAAGATGAGCCAAGTGTTATGTGGGGCCAATGAAGGGTCATAACTCCCACTAATTCAAATTTCATGAGTAATTAGGATATAATTTGAGTTCTAAGGAGGTAAATTAGTTAACTAAAGTTATTAAAGGAGGCCAAGTCGAAATGGAGTAGCTTTGGTCATTTTTTATTTGCATCTTTGCAATTTGGGAGAGCTTCAAGCTTGTCCTTGCACGATGGTTGTTCATCCTCCCTGCCTTAGAACCAATTTAGAGGGAGCAAGATTCCCATCCAATTTGGTTGATGGAGATTCCATTAAGAACTTTCAAAAGATATTCATGGATATGTTTTGGTGCATTTTCAACCCCCATATGAGTTCGAGTTCATGTTCATTCTTTCTTCTCTTCTCTCATTCTACTATTTTTCTCTCAATGTTCATGTAAAGTGAGATCGCACACTCTTTGTTGCATATAGATAATGGAAGGTTGTTGTTTAGACCTTATGAACCTGTTAATGGATGCATAACTCTGTAATGGATAGATCATGAGAGCCACAAATCGAAATACTAAGCACTTCATGTACTATTTCTCTAACATTGATATTTGAGCTAGTTTCCTCACTATATTCTCTCAATGTCATGTAAAGTGCAAGGGCACACTTCTTGTTGCATATAGTTAATGGAGGATTTATATTTAGACCTTACGAACATGTTAGTTGCTGTATAACTCTTTTATAGACATATCATGAGATACATATCTCGAAATACCATGTACTTCATGTGATAATTCCAATCAAAACTGAGATTCGAGCCATTTTCCTCAGCATTTTCATGGTGATTTTGGGATGACGTTGTACCTCTTTTATATCATAGATTTATGAGATTTTTGTCCATTTTATGAGCTTCATATGAATTTAATTTGGTGTCCTAGATAATGTTTGTAGACCCATAAAGTGTTACTATAGTTTGTGACCAAATTCGAGGCTCCTTTTCTACCATTTTCACCCCAAATTTTATAATCTAGAATCTGTTGTTCTTTGGGAGACCTACTCGACCCTAAAACCTAATATAATTCTGCAAATATGTTGTCATTGATGTCCCCTAAAATATACAATTATCATATTAAGAATTAGTGAATTCCGTAGAGTGTTTGGAAGGGAAAATAGTGGCAGACCTAGGGGGATTTCCATTAATCCAATTGACTAGTCTTGTCCCGAAAATTCTCTCCTTGAAAATTGCAGACCATGGATGGGTATAGAAGGTGTTTGGATGTTTGATAAATGTATTAATTTGTCCTATATCCTCCTAATTCCCTCCATACATAATTTTAAACCATTTTGGATAGTTTGGGGTTTCACTAGTCCAAGGTTCGAAAATTGGCCAAATTGTGTAAACTTTCAAATTAGGTATATTACAGCATCAACAGAATTTTCTGTGTGCACAAAAAACATCATCTGAAATGGTGCTTTGGATGAGCACTAAATCCTTATTTATATTTCATATCTCACTTTTATAATTGATTAGTGTCAGTAGGTTTGGTTGGTTGTGAATTGCATATTCCCTTCCATAATTCATTATATATAAGAGCACGTTGAATATGTCGACTCCACACTATATAATTATTTGACCCCTCCAATTTGTCATAATAATTAAATAGACAAACAACTTTAGACATTGTAAAAGTGATGAAGCACAATGAAGCTTTGGCAAATGTGTAATATGTAACATATATATAAGTACCTTATAACTTCAAAAAATGCAATAGAATAAACCTTATAACTCCAAATGATGATGATTGTCAACTTATTTCACCACAAATTCGTTATATCACCAAATAATAATGCACCTCAAATAATAATGTTATGCCCCCTCAAAAAAGTTTTCCAAATATTATGAAATTGTTGCACCACTATGGAAAAACAAAACCACCAAGACAAGAAGAAAACCGTGCATGGAATACTCCACACTCCAAGAAACAATAGACTCGTAGAGGCTTGGCCTTGACCCACTTATAGTTTCGTAAAAATAAACCGGCTTTTACTGTGCTGTAATAAATTCTTCATGTACATATGATACTTTTACAATGTGAGGAAAAATATCTTAACTTCTTTCCTCCTTTCACTTTACAAAAACCAAAAATCAACTCCTTGCCTTATTTGATATAAAACCAAGTTTTATATTGGTTTTTTACAAAAACTCCTTATTACTCCAAAAAAATTAAATATATCAACTTAAAAAAAAAATAGTACGATTCCTTACAACAACAAAAAAATAGACTTAATGCACATGAAATATTAGGGTTTTCTTCAAACATCCATCAACTCTCTTTAAACTTTCAAATATCCTCGGCTCGGATCAGGATGCTCTCCTCGGATATCCTTGAGTCTTGTTTCTTTAACAATTTCTTGTCTTCTATTTTACTGCATGGTCATGGACCTGCTCTGTCTAATTACGACAAAGGCGTATTTTAAGGGAGTGGTTCCCCTCGCCCCTTCGTCGTATGTCGACGACGAATGAGGAGCCGCACCCTGTGATTGTACAGATTAATCCATGAATGTTGTACGGAGGATATGTTCCCTGTCATACCCGAGACCATTTGGCGCTGGAGGTGAAACTATTGGATCCACGGTCCAAATACACACACTTGCTCCTCAACCCCAGTTCTTTTGTCTTGGAGGCCAATAGCCATGGCATCAAATGGGTTTTGTCCTCCACATCATAGGTGAATTTGAGGGAGTATCCCCTTCTTAAATCATTCTCCTCATTCAGCTTCTCGATCAAGTGCCCCTTCACCCTGCATGTTGATGCCTCTCCCACCCACTTCATCTGCTTCCATGGGTTCTCCAATGGATTTGAACCCGCCACCGTAGCTGATGAGGCACCCTCGTAGTTCCCGTATCTGGTTGCACAAAATCCTGAATTGCCCAATATCGCCATCATTCCACTTCCCTCGCTCTGCGGCGGCTTGTAATGAATGCAAAGATCCAGTGCCATGTACGAAGACAACGACAGGATTATGTTGTAAAGCATCCATTGCTTCATATTCATCTGTATCTTCATTTTATGCCTGTAATTACCTTATGGATTCACCATTCTTACCCAGAATTCAACCAAATGTGTTGGCATAGTTTTATTGCTCCTTTGAAATTGTTGGTTTTCCTTTGCAATGCATTAGGTTTTCTCGATTGGTGGGGAGGGGAATAATGGAGTGGTTTAACGAGCTCTTTATTCTTTCATGTCATTTTCAGTAAAACACAAGAATTCAATCAGCTTCACAAAGAATCTCATGATCCACTGACCAATCAAACCCCAAACAAGTGGAAACACTTTATACGCCAGTGGCAGGCGATGAAATTCCGAGTAGATCTATATCCTTAAGGAATTATTTAAGGGCGTGGTTCCTCTTTGGCCTTCGTCGTCTGTCAACGGCCTATTAGGAGTCGCCACCTCTCATCTGTCCACATCATATAAACATATGCCACTTGGGTGATATGCGAGATATGGGATTCGATCTGGTGCCGATCGGATTCTTGTTGTTCGATTAAACCTACCCGCTGCTCATTGTGGTGATAAAACGGTTTATTTTGTAACTTAGTGAGATCCGAACAGTGGACCTGTTCCTCCTACTGTTGTTGCCACATTTGATAGTTTGTCAAGCTATCTTGGGTGAGATGTGGGAAATGGGATTCGACCTACTCCTCAGATTCTTGGACTTCTGAAGGAGAAGACGAAGTCGAAGGTTGCTGAAGGTCGGTGTATGGTGGGAGATAGAGATGTGTGGAGTCATGGAAATGATTTCCATTAGAATTCCGATGGATTTGGTTGGCCAGTCATCTAAGAGGTGATGAATTTGAACACATGGAAACAGCGGTGTGTTGCTGCTACAACCTGATCCCAAAAAATTTCTTAAATGTTTAGGGCCCCTCCTTATGTTTTTTTAGTAGACTTAGAGTTTATCTAATCCTAGAGAAGTTTACTTTCAACACTTAGAAATTCTCTTGAAAATCAAGAAAAGAAGCCAATTTTTTGACTAAGTAAAACTCAGGTTTTTGCACCGACACGGTTGGAGCAACTCGACGAGTTTAGCCGACACAATCGAAGCAAATCGGGGATTTATCCCAAAACAATTCGAGTGTTTTCGCAGTCACACTGAAACACTTAGATTTTTGAAGTTGTGTTTGGTCGAAGCAGATGAGTGAGTCGCGCCGGCCGTTTCGGCAACAAAACCTCAATCATGCCGAAACACATCGGTGGAGAAATGCCAGTTATGCCGATGAAGTCTCGACGAAAAGAAATTGACGAAGAATGGATAAGGCTGCGACATGTTTCACGGTAACTTTGGGAAGGGCACCGAAATGGTCATTGGAGAAACATGAAACCTGTCGATTAAAAGGTTTGTGGCGAGCGTCGATACATGACCACATAAGTTGAAAGCAAAGGCTAGGAGAAACTCACAAAGTAACACCGAGGCTCCCAGAGAAACTCAAGAAATAACTCTGAAACAGTCACAATGTAATGGCGAGAAGATTGTCAATCCATTCCGGAGAAAAGTCACCAAATGAGCCCGACGTCAGTGCACAATTGAGAACGTCGCCAACACGTTTCACTGCAACTGGGAGAATCGAAACGGTCAGCGGTAAACCTTTTTGGCAGCGACGCGGGAAAGAGACATTCCACGCTGAAACGGGGCCCGGTCATTACTGACCTCACCAACTCACACCCCATTCGCATTTATTGCTAGGGGTTTTCAAAAGTTATTTATAGGGAACAATCATTTTTTTATTAACATTTACAAAACTCCGTTTTAGCAATTTTGTCTCCATCAATCGCCAGATGCCAAGAGCCGAACACCATTGAGCTCGACTTCACAGCCACTGCGCATTTGACAAGTAGGTCATGTTGCCCTTCTGCCCATTTCCTTTCAGTACTGTTGCACATCCCTTTGCATGATTTTTATTTTACCCCTGGTTGTACTGTTTTATTTGTTTTATCAAATTCATAGAGGAACCATTGGTTTTTTCCCTTGGATTGGGCATAGTTTGGTTGCCACGCCCGTTTGTGCTTATTGAATAATGGTTTTAACCTCATGTTGCTAGGGTCTCCCTACACAGAAGTTGTTTTTACCATAGACCCTAATTACCAGTCAATGACACCTCTCAGAAGCCCTTTCACTGTTTTAGTCGGCTTAACCGCTTAGGATTCCCACAGTGGCCTCCTTGTTGGGCATAAAACCTACTTAGAAAAACTGAAGTGATAGCCATCATGAAATTTTTCTTTTCCTAGGCATATAGGTTGAGATGGCCGTGCATTTTTCTCAAGTTGCTCATAACTTTTACCCTTGCATAGAACTAGCCCTGAATGTATCCTGTCTTGCATCGTCGAGGCCGTCTTTTTTCCCGGAACCCCACAGTATCCTCCCGCATAGTTTCCCTGTTAGTGACAGATTCATTTGTTATGTCTTACTATCACTGGCTCGAGCCCTAATTTTCCGTTGCCACCACAAAATTATTATAATTTGGGATCGACTCACACATTTTTGAAGCATTTTACATATGTTTTCAATTGTATATTGGTTTTCATATGCTAGTTTATTGTTGAAAAAAGTGAACATTAACAACACATACACCTAACAACATGGAAGTAATTAATGTCTTAGCTCTGTTTCCTGTTAATAATATGAATGATAAATGTTTTATAGATTTCTTGTTGAAGTTTTTCTTACATATTGATTCCAATGTCTCATTAGGATTCCGACATGCCAAAAAAGGGTGCCAAATGAAAGCTTAAGGAAACTGAATCAGAATCTGAAGTGGAAGTAATCAGTAACACCCCAGTAAAAACCATGTTCGAGGACACCAGAGTAGTGACAGGAATTGTCCTTGAATACAAATGGGGAGAACCATACCAAGTTATTAGAGATGGAAATGTACATGAGGAATCCATCGAGGAGCTGATGGTATACCAGAATATCAAGAAGTCCGGAATCCATAAAACGACCACATGCCCAGAGATTTTTCCTTGCTTTGAGGTTATCAGATGGATCCTAGCATACGTAGATATTAATATGAGGATCATATCAAACATAAAAGGAGAAGGGCTTGCGTCCTTCCAAACGGCCTACATAGCTGCAACATATAAATTGTTGTCCCCCAAAGTCTTGATGACTGATGACTGGATCAAAGGGGTAAATATTGATCACTTTGAATATGAAAAAACGATGATGATCCCTGGAAGGTAGTTGAGACAGAAGTCAAGTGGAGAGTATGATGACCAGAGTTTAAGAACTCCGTACAGGATCATAACCTTGATGCTAAGCCGGTTGTTTGGCCGGTCAAATGGAAACATATACAAAATCATATGGATACCCCTGATGTATCACATTGACACACATGGTACCATTTTCAACTAGGCCAATATCATTTTAAAAAGCACGGCATCAACCCTAGCAACATCCCAAGGAGGATTGACACAGGGAAATGCATATTTTTTCATGTCTTCGTATCTCATAGACTACATACTGATCAGATACCCATTCCCTAAATTGGGATGTATCTGGAATCAAGTTGAGTCTCCCATCTATGTGGCCTATCAGATTATGTGGAACTATATATACGCAAGCTATTACAAGATTATCTATGAGGAAATGATTATTCCTCTGTATTGGTTGATTTTCAACAAGGAACCAAACTGCTTATCAGACAACGCAATGGTTGTCATCAATGAGTATGGGGACTATTACTTTTCGCAAGAAGGTACCTATATCAGAATGTATGGAGGTTCCAGAGCTCCCTCCCTAATGCCCAGATATGCAATAGACTTTGTGGTCCACAAAGAGGACATGAGGCAGGTATTCATTAATGGAATTGGCAGTTTCTTACATGACTAGAAGGACTCCTTCCCACCACTGCCTTTTTGTATAGGGGCCTACAAATTTACCAAATTTAAGGGTGTTGAATATTTCGTAAAATATTTGGAAGTGTTCCATATTGGGGAGAAGAGTTTTGCAAGAAATGACAACCACAACAAGGTCGTCGATCATTGTTCGTCAATTAAAATACATTATGAATATACAAATCACTTTGACAAGGATAAGGAAGTGTACAGAAGAGCAAGAAATATGACTGAGGTGAACAAACGCTTTGTTCGGAAAAGCAGCCCCGGTCCCAGTCATGTTGTTACTACTGCAGTAGAAACAGAATGACAACAGAAGCAAAGAGAAGAAGCCATAAGGCTATAAGTGGCAGAAGTAGAACGGAGGCTGAAAGAAGAAACTAAAAAGAAACAAATAGAGGAGGCCAAAAAGTTGCAAAGAATAGAAGAGGGATGACAAAGAAAAGAAGAGGAGGAAAAAATACATGAAGAAAAAAGAGAAGCAATTGAGAGGAAAGAAAGAGAAGATAAGTCCAAGGAAGTTGTGGAAAGAATGGAAACTGAAGGTGGAATCTCAAATATACAACACAGGGACATAGACCCACCTGATGACTAGAGGTCACCTCCCATTTGCAGAGCTGGGGCTCACACCTTTCACCCCTTCAAAGCAGCACACAGTGGCCAAATTGGACACTATTATTTTTTATTCAGGGAAAAAGACCATCACAAGGAGGATAGAGAAGAGATTGAAAATGGGCTCCCATCCTGATGTTGTTACTATCCAGGAAAACAAGATCATGGAGGGTACTCATAAGGACACTAAATTCATAACCTCTATAAGTATAGCAGCTACACAATCAAGTGCAGACAATGTAGACAAGTTGTTGAATGATATCGAGCGCAACAAGGGAAAAATGATGAAATTGAAGGATAACTTGGTAAAGGCGCATGGAGAAGGAATAGAGTTGAAAATAAAGTATGAGGCTATGATCGCTGAAAAGGACAGTTTACTGTCTAACTATCATATTCTGGACATAGAGAAAGAGGCAGTGACTGTACAGTTAGTGATAATGGAGGGTGAAAGAAGCGACTTTGAAGCCCGCATCAGTGAATTGGAAACAAGAGAATCGGCAACAAATCAACAGGCTGAAGATTTGCAAACTCAGATTGGAGATTTGGTCAAAGAAAAGGAGTCCTTATCAGAACAATTAGAATTCGAAAACAATAGGAAACAAGACATGGCTCCGTTCTATGAGAAGGCATGCAAAATCCAGGAGAAAATATGTCACTCACAGGAATTGATCACTGAAGAAATATACAAAATGAAAATAATGATATAAAGGATGAAAGATATTGATGCAGAAGCAATGATGATCAGGCAAATATTAGTGAACACTGCAACTAAGATTAAGAATCAGAGGACGTGGAGAGAAGGGAAAGCAGAATTCCCTGATCACCCGCCTCAAAAGACGACTGCAGACTCTAATTTGGACATAGTTCTTCTTGATTTTTGCAGAAAAGATGGTAGAAGGATAAATAATGAAATCCCTAAGACTATCAAGAAGTGTGTAGGTTTGTACCAGAATATTCATCAAATTCATGAAAAGTGTTAGATTGTTATGCCTCCAACTATGGATGAGCTGCCTAGTAGAGATCAACGTTTGATGGAGTTGCAAAACGCGTTGAGGGATGACCTGGACTACATTAAAAAGCTCGAAATGTTGACAGGAGAATATATCCATCAATACATTGGGCAAGCATCCATCAATGCTTATTTTCTGGAGGACAGCTACAAGGAAGCAGCAGAAGGAGTAAAAAGTGTGGAAATAAAGTTGTCACATCATGAGATTACTTTGAAAGTTTTAGAACCCACGCAATGTAACATTATTTATGAAGAGACTGACATGTGGGCCAAGCATATATCTGATCTGGAAAGGCCAGCTGAAAATTAATATTTTGTAATAATTTTTTGTGCAAACACTAGAGGACGAATTTTGGAAGTCCAAAAGTTAGGTCAGGTGAAACGAACAACCATGTGAGGACAAATCTTTTGTAATATAAATACATAGTGAGAATACTTGTAGAGGTATTTTTGCTGGTGAATGATATTTTGGAGGCATTTTGTAAAAGAACTATTTTTTGCTAATGAAAAAGGACTTGTTCGTTGGGGAAAAGCTTGCACTGATGTTTTCCTGGAACGTGTGATTGCTGGAAAAGAACTATTTCCTTTCTTCTTATATCATGCTGTGAGATCTTCCTGATTCTGTAAAACTATTTCAATGATGATGAATGTTTATTTATTTCATGCAAATGTTTACGTGTAACAGAGTAATAAATCGCTTTAATTGATATCAGAGCTATCTTTGATTATTTCTGATGTAAATGCAAATGTTTCTTTTAATGGTTATCCGTTAAATTTTACCTGAACATTTCAGCTTATTACTCTCACTTTAAATTTGCTCCCTACATGGATAGCATAGTTAGTTTAGGTTAATAATAACCGGGTGATGCTACGACACGGAGATTCTTCTCTGCTCCGGCTCTCCGACTAACGAACAACGCGCTACAGGACTTGCGCTGTGGAAACACCAAGTATACAAGGTAGCTGCGCTGTTTAGGACTGTGTGGTTGGACACTTAGACACTTCCAACATTCGTCAAATCTGTGCAACTACGTAACTTAGGCCTTTATCTATACATATTACTTAGATTGTTCTACATCTAATGTCTTCTACCATGAAATATGCATACATTCAAAAGTATCTACCGCTTGTATATATGAGTTAGAGCAATATTACTTAAACTTTAATCTCGTCATTCACATTCCAGAAACATAGACAATAGCGCAAACATTAAAGAATAAGTGTTCATAAGAAACTACAACATCATAAGCAAACAACACATTCACATAAATCTCATCACACAACACAGGATTTAACGTGGTTCACCCCCAGGATGGGAGCTACATCCACAAGAACTGTTGTTTATAATAAATGGGAAGGGCTCAACAGTTCTAGTCTGCGCACTCAGCTGCAGACTCTTCTCTCTGCAATAGGTCTCTTTGCACACAGCTACAGATCCTGTTCCTCTCTTCGACTCTTATAATACTTAGCTTCGTAGGCTACCAAAACTATCCCAAAAATTACCAACCCTTCCCTTACAAAAATTCCCCTTTTATAGATTGTGCCCTTAGGTCACGTCTTTACATTCATGGTGGGCTAAAGAAAACCCTAAGGTACCCAAAATGGTGCTGTTACCCCGCTAACCAAAATATGTTAGGCTACGATAGAGACTTCATCGTCGTGGCCATCCTTATGTGTTGTCTCTAGCTTCTGGCATCTTCAAACTGCGCGTGGTCACGTCGCTTTCAACCCTTCTGCCGAGCGCATGTCGAAGGGTGGCTTTCATCCCGTTGTTCCTTCTCTAATGGTTTCGTGCACTTGGTTCACTTAGTGTTTCCTTTGCTCGTGTGACCGGTCGCTTTCCTTCTTTGTCACTCCTTACCCGCCTCCTGGGAATCTTGAAGCATATTCCCCAAAATAGATCGTTGGTCGATCTTACCAGAACTTATATTGTTTTCTGTCCAAAATTCTTCCATGTTGGATCTTCACGGAGCTGGCACTTCGCAACACTAGATCTCCGCAGCGCTGTAACTTTTACTTTTCCGACGGTGCCTTGCGCTGTAACTTCGCAGCTCAAAAAATGTCCTGTCCAAAAATGTCTTAACTTGGGCCACGCCCAACAGGCCCTTAACACTTACATGTGGTTCGTCCCCGATCCACTCTCAGTAGGTTCAGTGGGCTTCGCTTCTCCTTGTTGAGCTATCTTCTCAGCGAATTCTTCATAATTTGTGCTTAGCTTCGCAACTGTGTCCTTAGCTTCTTACTCAACTTCTTTGACAGTTTCCAACACTTCTGGCGACAATTCTTCTGTAGCATGTTCTTGCATTGTTGTCTCCGATGCCCACAGTTCCCGCAATTTTTCTTCAATTTCTTGCGAGATGGCAAGAGCTTCTTCCTGTAGGGGTCGTGACCTTGCCGCGTTGTCAACCTCCCTTTCTCTTAAAACTTGGAGTTCCCTCTTTAGTTCCTTGACTTCCACAAATCTTTGTAGTTTCTCTCTCGACGGTAGGGTCTTCATCTCCGTATTTAGAGAATCTAACTCTGCTTGTGTTTGTTGTAAACTATTTTAGACTTGCAACAGCTTAGGGTCCTCTTGTAGCGTAGTCCATACTCTGGTTTCTTCATCCAACAAGTTCTAGAACTTAGATATTTTAGTGGATATATTTTCTGCGGCAACCTTCACTTCTGCTGCTCTAATATCTGTTTGATCTGGCGATGTCTTAAGGAGATTCTGTGCTTCCATGTTGGCAAGCTTTTATTTGTAGTATGTCTCCATTTCGGCCATTTCAGCCTTAAGATCGCTTACCATAGAGCCGATATTAATGATGGTATCTGTGAGTTCTGGCTGCTCATCACACTCTAGTATCTCTGTGCATACCGAAGCAACAGTCTCTATTTTTCGGCGCTGCTCATGTGCACTTTCAAGTTCCTTAGCCTTTTGCGCACTTTCTTCTTGCAACTAATTATAGTTTGCTTCTAAATCCTGGTGTTGGCTCAAAGTCACCATATCTCTATCGTGGATTTCCTCCACAACCTGCAAGTGCAGATTATGTAGACCTTCCAATGGCAACATCACGATATCAATATCCACATGTGGTAGTGTCTTCGCGTCTTCAGTTAATTCATCGCTTGGAAAAATTACACTTAGTGGGTCCATGCGGACGATGCACAGTCGCAGTGCCATGGTTAGAGCTAAGGGTTTTTTATTTTGTTGAGGTGTGGCACCTGATCTTCTTTCTGAATCAGAATCTCGAACCAAGTCTCGCTGGACTTGTTCGATCTTTTCCGCTATGCCCTGCAAGGTGGTGAGATTATGTTGTAGACTAGATTGAATATCCTCATTTTTGTTATCTTTTAGGGCGAGCGCATATTCCAGATGTGCACTGACCCTACTCGTGATGATATCATAATCATCATCATGCAACTATGCTTCCGATGGGAGCTTTGTGGCTTTTTGCTTCTTTTTCTTCCCTTTCTCTAGTACCAAGCTTTATATCTCCTTCCTTTTTCTCCTGGTATAGTCTGAGCTTCGTCGGCTCCTTTGTCTTGCTCATCGTCGGTTTATTCCTTGATATTTGTTGGGGTCAGAGTACTTTAATCTGAGTCTGATTCGATGACCATCGGCCCTTCGACCTTCCATTCGTCTAACCAGTCCTTCATGATCAAATCAACACCAGCTTCATCAAGTTGATAGTTTCCTGGGAACCATTCTGGATTCTTGTTCTGTACCTTTGGTGAGATATAAATAAAATGCATATCAGCTTTAAAATTCAGAGTGTGGATATATTTTTTTGTTACCTCCCTTTAGATTCGCGGTGTGCGAACGATAACATCGCACAATTGTTCATAATATGTGAACAGTAATTCATTTGAGGTGCGTTGTTGGTCCGGCTTTAGACTTGCCCAGAGATTTGCTTATCTGAGTCCTCGATAATCCTGGATGAGAAAGCCGAGGCCGACATAATGCTTTGATTCCTTCCATCCTACAAAGGCGATCAACACCATTAGCCAACTGTAATGAAAGGTTGTGCCATTGACTTGAGTGTCGCGGACATCATCCAAGAACACGTTCAGCAAATACTGAGGCCAGTTAAATTTTACTCTCATGGTTGTCTTCGCAGTGAGGTGAACTACTCCGGATGGCACTTTTGTTGGTCTGGCCTTCCGTAAGACTTTTCCTCCCAGCAGCTGTACTAAAAACCACGTGGCATCGTCTTGTATCTCATCTGTGACGAAACCTCATTTTCCTTTTGTAATGTTGAATTCCTTCTTCATCTGCGCAGCGATCTCTTTGTCCCTGGTTTTGCCCCAAAGAAATTACGAGGGTCGTCACCTCGCTTACTTAGTCTTGTCACCTATGGATCAAGTCTATGTTGAGATCAACATTCCTATCTAGCTAGAGGTAGCCTTGGTGTGTGTGTGATATCAATGTGCGCACAACCGCATTGAGTTCGGGACTCCTGTTGAAGTGCGGAATCCGCAGTAGGTTCAGAAGTCCTGATTCCATGACTTCAGAAAGCAAACTCCGCGCTACCAGCAATGGATTGTTCTTCACGTCCATTTTTCGGCACATGTACCTATCTGGTTGAAGCTAAGGGTATGTTGGCTCGTCGGGATCCTTGAGTTGTTGCAATAAATCATAATCTTCAAACTTGCAATATGGGATCTTGCTTAACAAATTTTCTTCTGGTTTGACATGAGTGGACATTGGTGGGAGCGGTATCTCATATCGGGCGTTTCTGGTAAGGTTTAAGGATGGTGCAGCTGGTGCTTGCGGAGAGATATAGGTTGGTCTTAAGCATATGGGCAGCTCTTTGTCTGCTGGTGGGGCTTCTGATTTCTTAGAGCCTATTACTTTTGGTTTTGTTGTCTCAACTGCAGGTTCCTTTCCCTTGTGTTGTATTGCTGGAGGTTAGCGTGGTGAATGGCGTGAAACTTGGCCTTTTTCTGGAACAGGCTTCTTGGTAGGGGTTCTCATCAACCCCGTAGTCCCATTTTGTTTGAATTCATGCAGCACTTCATCTAGAGTGGACTCTTCAGACATTCACTTACAGTGTGACTCTGAAACTCAAGAAGGTCTATGAATTATCTCTAATACTCAAGCTGGAAAATCGTGGTAACCGAATCACTCTGCAAACTATGGTATTTATAGGAACTCGAAGCCTTGCTCACGTTGCTTAACGGTTATATTAGCATTAAAATCTATGACCGTTCAGAAAATATCACCAAAATCTGTGTACTTTCCTTCCTTAACTACGCCTTCAACGGGCGATTCCTCCTTAAATGCCAAAACGGGTAGTTTCCAAAACACTGTATAACGGTCACTTTTCAGCTCTAACGGGTATATTGGTGTGTTGCGTCGAATTGCATGAACGGGTTGTCACCACTCCTGTCATGGTTAGCTGCGCGGTGTTGTATTTCTTCATACTGAATTTTGCATCCTTCTTGTTTCATTTGAACTGCACAACTATCTTTTGAACTTCGCATCTGCACGCTTTTTCTGCTTATTCTACGCGGCTTGACTTCTCTTCTAGTACTGCACGGTAGATGCATCCTTTCCATCGGACTTCGCGTATCGGACCAAAACTGTGTACAGACTCCGTTCAATTTTTAGTGCCCAATTTCAACTGTACTTGACTCTTAGAAATTCTCTTCTGATCACTGAGGGTTTGACGAAGTAGGACTATCCCGGTAGGGTTTTAGTCTACTTCCATTTATCAGACCTGCTAAGTTGTCTCCGGCTAACGTGGCTAACTAAGCTGCGCCACCGTTAGTAACATGCATAACAATATATGGCCCAAGCTAATGCATTTTAAATTTTCTAGGGAATTTCATGAATTTACTATCATACAGGAGGACAATGTCTCCTACCTGAAAGAATTTGTGTTTGATATGGCGACCATGCCATGATTTTTCTCTGTTCTTCTACACTTGTTGGGGAAATCCTGCAATGAAGCAATCTTCCTCCGATCCAACCAAGTTTAGAAGCCTTTCTTGCAATATCTCCCTGTCTGTCATGTATGTGAATGCATCAATTCTTAAGCTTGGTACAATATAATCCATCGGCATCACAGCTTCCTATCCATAGGCCAACCTGAATGGTGTATGGCCTGTCATTTTCTTACAAGTTGCCCTATATGCCCATAATACAGCTGGTATGCGCAAATCCCAATCGTCTCTGTTCTTGTTACATACTTTGGTCAACGCATTTTCCAGCACTTTGTTAAATGCTTTGACAGTTCCATTGGCTTGTGGATGGTACAGTGTACTCTTCTGATGATATATCTGAAATTATTCATTCAGTGCTTCAATGGTTCTGTTCAGGAAGTGAGTTACTTGATCACTCATTAATATTTTTGGGCATCCAAATCTGGTAAGGATATTCTCAAAGATGAACTGTGCGGCAGTAACTGTGCTATAGTCCTTTACTGGTTTAGCTTCTGCCCATCTGGTGAGATAATCTGTACAGGTGATAATATATATCGAGCCAATTTTCTTCCCTGGTGGGTTAATTGTTCCCACAAAATCAATGGCCCATTTATCAAAGGCTTGTAAATTCAGTTGCGGTCTTAATGGCATTTCATCTCTACGTGATGGCTTTCCAGTTCTTTGGCACACATCATAACTTCGACAATGTTCTTTTGAGTCTTTGTGGAGTGTAGGCCACCATAGTCCTGCTCTTAATATTTTCCGCGCAGTAGCTTTTCCTGTGTAGTGACCTCTAGACACTCCTGAGTGTGCATTAGCTAGTATGAATGCTTTTTCATGTTCTAGCACACATCTGTACAGCACTTCATCCGGTCCTAACTTGTATAGTTGTCCTGCGATGATGGCGAAGTCTGCTGCTTTGACTACTAACTGCTTCTTTTGTTGCGTAGTAAATTCTATAGGTGCCAACCCTGTAGTCAAGAATTCTACAATGTCTTTGTAATAATCATCTGCAATCTGGATGGCAAATAACTGCGCGTCAGGTAGATTGTTTTCAAGATTTGTAGGTTCTTCTCCTGACTCAATTCTTGAAATATGGTCAGGTCCTAGGTTTAGCCTCCCTGGCTTACAAAAATTTCAAAATCGTACTCTTGAAAGAGTAACAACCATCTGCATATTCTTCCCCCTAACACTGGCTTATTGACCAAGTATTTCAGAGCTGAATGGTCAGTGTACATGGAGAAGTGCGCACCTAGCAAATAGTGTCTGAATTTTTGTAGTGTGTAAACCATAGACAGACCTTCTCTTTTTGTGGTTGTATAATTTTTTTCAGCTGAAGACAACTTCCTACTTGAAAATGCAATGGGATGGTCAATGCCTCCGTCACCTGGTTGTGTTATCACAACACTAAGTGCAAAGGATGAAGCATCAACGTGTACATGGAATTGTTTGCTCCAATCCGGAAAGACTAGGATAGGCGCAGTTACCATTTTCTCTTTTAATATCCAATCCTTTCTAAAAGTCATTGGTCCATAAGAACTTTACTTCTTCTTCAGAATTTTCTCCATCGGTGTGGTTATCTGCGCATAACCCTTGATGAAATTTATGTAGTATCCTGTATGTCCCAGTGTAGTGCGAAGTTGCTTTACTGAATTCGGTGCTGGTAGATTCACAATGACTGCGATCTTCACAGGATCAACCATCAGACCTTGCTTGCACACAATGTGTCCCGGTAGAATTCCATAGGGAACACAGAAAACACTTTTCTAAGTTCAACAAGATTTGATGTTGTATACACTTTGCTAACATCATTCTAAGGTTTTCGTAATGGTTCTTCAGTAAACCAAATACTGTCCAATCATCAAAGTATACTTCTAGGAACTTGTGAATAAAATCCTTGAATGTAGCAACAACAACTCTTGAAAATATAGCAAGTGCATTCTTCAAACCAAATGGCATAACTGTGTATTGGAATGATCCCCATTCAGTAGCAAATGTAGTTTTATGTATGTCTGTTGAGTCAATTCTGATCTGATGGTATCCAGCGAATCCATCAGTGAAGGAGTAGGCCTCATTTCCTCCAACATTGTCTAGTACTTCATCTGTGAATGGAGTAGGAAATGGGTCGTGTAGTCAAGAATCATTGAGCTTCCTGAGGTCTACGCAGATTTTGATTTCCCCCTTTGTTTTCTTATCCTGGATAACCATAGGGCTTATCCATTCTGATTCTTCCACTAGCTCAATGATCCCTGCATTAAGCATCTTATCGAGCTCTGTCTTCACTCTTTCCTTGTATATGGGATGCAGTCGATAAGGTCTCTCCTTGATGGGCTTCGCGCCTGGATTGAGAGGTATCTTCATGACTCCCAAGTCTCCCAAAATTCCTTTCATTTCGGAGAACTTTGTTGGAAACAAATCCTCATACTCACGTAGAAGGTCTGCAATCTGCGCGACCATTTCTTCATCCCAGTAATCACCGATAGATGCAAACTTTAGCTCTTCACTTGTGCCAATGTTAACTTTTCTTGTTTTGACAAGGCTTCTCAGATCTGGAATTTCTAATGGAGTTCCTTCTACCTCGCACGCTCCCTCTGATTCAAGTGTATTGATATTGCGGGGATCTTCATCATCACTCTCCTCTTCATCTTCTTTATCTGCGGTGAGGTTATAAAATTCAAGGGCATGTTCTATCTGTCTTTACCATTCCGGTTGCTGATAAACGGGTATATGTATGTATTTGAATATCTTCTCTTTGATAATATGTAGAGCCTCGTTATGCTTGGACAGTCATCTTCGAAGGTGAAAGTTCTTTGGAAGTTCACAGGTTGTTCCTCTGTGAAGCTCTGCGTATGTATACCAGTTCTTTGGGATCTGCTCTAATGTGTGTACAAATAGATGGACCCACTATGCTTGAGGTCTATGTTCCCATGTTTTTGAACAAATCTCTATGTGATCTCTTGGATTCATTTGTCCATTATACTTTACTATTGTTATCGCAACTTTCTCTGTGAATCTGAGTTCCATCATGTGCTTGCACTGTTCCCATGTTTGTAGATTGCCCTTATACACGACCCACCATCTAGCAGGTGTAGCGCGTAGTGCTGAATCTAATGCTGACAGCTTATATTCATCTATAATCATAGTATATTCTTGAAAGAATGCATGAATGCTACTTAAGCCATCACAAGTAGGGATTGGACTTACCTCTGCTCCAAACCAGCGTAGTGATTTTGTGATCTGCGCACATCGCCTGGCAGATACTTCGTCCATTTTGCTTTGCCAATTCTCCAATCCTCCGTCGGAGTATGATATGCAAGAGCTGTCGCATCACCAACTCAACGTTCCATCAACCATAGGATTGATGTAGTCAGCCTAATTTGCAGTCATCTTGTAGATGCGATCAAGGTCTTGTGCTCTGCATTCTTCTTGTATTGGTTCACTGTATCTTGGTCCTTGTGAAGGGTCCAAGGGTGGGATGACCCTAATATCCCGTCCTTCAAAGAGCATATGTTTCTTCTTCAAATTGATAATCGCGAGGTTATCCATTGCCTAGTCTATACCCAGTAATGCAGGATATGGTTTACTGTCGTCGATGATCTCGATAACCTCGAAGTCTGCTGAACTTCTTACTCCATCAATGTCCACAAGTACATTCGAGAGTCTTCCAAAGGGAATAACTTTCTGCTGGTTAGCTAGTCTCAATTGGATAGGTGACCATGATAACCTTGGTTTCCCCATATCTTCCCATGTCTGCTTGGTCAAGACATTCACTTCTGATCCCAAGTCAAGGATGATCTGGTCCATTTCATAGTCTCCAATCTGTGCACTTAGCCTCATTTATCGACCCGTTCTCTTATGGATTTTTATATGGTGAACTACGCTATCAATAATACTCGTGCAACTACGTTGTTCATAGTGGTTTAGTAAGTTTTGTAATTCCACCAAGGAATCTTTGCTTTTCAGTAACTTCATACAACTCCGTATGAACTGCGCAACATAAGTCATTGTTTCTGTGCGGTACATGTGTGTTGCAGGCATATCCTTCAATGTGTTGTTTCACTTCGCAGTTTAATTCTTGGTGTCACAGGCTCTGATTCTTTGAATATATCCCTTGCTTCTATGAAGACTTCTTTGTTTTTGTCCAAATTGAAAGCAGGTGCTTTCCCGGTTGCTTTTCTTATCCAAACCCCTTCAGTAGGTGTTTGTTTAGCTTCATGGTCTTCAGAAGTCGAGGCTTCTGGTTCCTCATCTCCTCCTGTTGTAGCGCCACTTTGTGTCACAATATTAATGTTTGGATCTCTAGTTCTTTTCTCTGTTGCGATCATCTGTATGTTCGGGTTCTGTGCTTCTTGTCTCCTCTATTGCATATTTTCTTGTAGAACTGGGCATGCCTCAATGACATGATCAAACGACTTACAATATTTACATGTAGTACAAGCATTGGTACAGTCTCTGGATAGATGACCATGCTGAGCCCAGTTATAGCATATTATCTGACATCTTCCTCTTCCTTGGCCAGTATTTCTTCCTCTGCCTCGGAATCCACCACGACCTCTATATGCGCCTTGATCATATTGCGCATTATCATTGTGTTGCGATGTTTCTTCTTGAACTTTGTAAACGTCATGCTTTCTTTCCATCATTAGTTCATATGCTCTATAGTTGGAATCATCATGGCCAACTGATTTACAGAATGTGCAGTATAGGTTCTTGGGTGTTCGGACATACTTCTGAATCAAATAACAATCCTCTGGGCGATTTCCTCTACATCAGCAAATTTCACACCATGGCCCTTGTTGCTGATTTAGTGGATTTGGTGCTCCAATATCAATGTAATCTTTGAATATTGGACAATGTTCTTTCGGGTGTCCTTCTCCTTTGCATTTTGTACACCATACTTCTTCTCTGATTTCATTTCCTTTCTTAATGTCTTGTAGTTGTAACGTTAGAGTTGCTATCTGGTTCTGGATCTGAACCATTCCTGCGCTAGTCTCTCCTATGGGTGAGGCTTCTAGCTTCATCGCAATCTCCGAGGCTTCTGTCTGTGAAGCAACCTTCTGTTGCATCAATGGTAGTCTAATGTGTGGCAACAACGCAGCTATGAACCACTCCTGGTGTTGTTGCGGTGCTATGTCAAAGCTTACTTGGTCTAACAATGCTTTAAACTTTTGGTCAAATTCCCATACAGACTCAGTTGTTTTCTGCTTAATCTATTTTAACTCTGTGATACATTGTGATTCAGACTTAGGTTTCTTGAATTCTCTTAACAGGGAAGCCTTGATGTCCAGTAGGGTCTTGTTCTGTCCAACATAATATTTCATAAACCAATTCAAGGCTCTGTCCATGAATGTAGCGACGAGCTGTGCTTGCTTAACAACATCATCCTGGACTTGCTTAACGTTCCACACAGCTTCACATAGAAACCAGTGTTGCTTAGGGTCTTCTAGACCTGTTCCTTTGAATATCGACAGTTTTATATCGTTTTTCATTCTCCTTCTAGGAGGCGCAGTGTTCTGTGCGGTGTTAGGGATATTACTGCGCGGAATGTTCTGAGTACTCATGCCTGCGGTGTTACTACTACTGATGTTATGTGGATTAGCAGTACTGTCAATTGGTGTATTATGTGGAGTGATAGGCTGATAGGTAGCTACTCGAGGTTTTATCTATCTATCAGTCTCAACTTGGAACTCAGTGTCTATGTGAAGTTCATGTTCATTAGGGTTCGTTTCTGCACTAGACTTGTATCTTTTACCATTTCTTAGTGTATGAATGTGTTCTTCTGTATCATTGTCGTTAGCTCTGAACATTCCAGACTCAAAACTTCTAGGTGTATTACTGCATTCTTAAAACACCTTTCTCTGCTAACAACATTTTAATGTATAGGATAAGATTGTTCAAGTACTTACCTCTGAATCCTTTGAAGAAATCTGCCTCTGTTGCGCTGTAGCACTTCAATGTGTCCACAACAAATTCTATCAAGTAGCCTTCTAATATGCTATCCAACCATAAATCTACTACTCTTGATATTGGGCTATCGGCTGCTTTAAGTCTCTGAATGAGATCTAGAGTCCACACCGTAGGTTCTCCCTGATGGCAGGTTTTCTGTTCTTCTAATCTCAACAACCACTCATACAGATCATTGCTGAATGTTGCGAAGAAAATTTCGTAAATGTCAGAATATAGGTATCTCTGCAACCATTCTTCGTCAGAGAAGCGCGGATGTTTGTTCTCCTTTATTGCAAACTCCTTCTCTGTATTGTCTACCCAGTTTTGTATTTTTTGTCCTGTCAGGATGCCAATATTCTGAACACATCACCAGTTCAAGCGCGGCAACGAAACCATTTGTTGGCACGTATACTGTTCTTTAACTTTTCAAGTTAGACCCAGGTTCTGCGCGGTTCATGGAACCAACAAAACCCCTTTTCACCGGCCCTTTCAGCAATAGTCTGCAAGCATAATGAGGTCTCACCCGAGGTGAAGTTATGGGGAGGTTGCGGAATCAATTTTCCACAACCAGGTGATGCGCGGTTCGGACTGGCTTGTGACACGGATATTCTTCTCTGCTCAGGCTCTCCGACTAACGAAAAACGCGCTATAGGACTCGCGCTGCGGAAACACCAAGTAGACAAGGCAGTTGCGCTGTTTAGGACTGCGTGGCTAGACACTTAGACACTTCCAGCATTCGTCAGATCTGTGCAACTACGTAACTTATGCCTTTATCTATACATATTTCTTAGATGGTTCTGCATCTGATGTCTTCTACCATGAAATATGCATACATTCACAAGTATCTACCGCTTGTATATCTGACTTAAAGCAAGATTACTTAGACTTAATCTTATCATTCACATTCCAAAAATATAGACAATAACGCAAACATGAAAGAATAAATGTGCATAAGCAACTACAACATCATAAGCAAACAACACATTCACATAAATCTCATCACACAACACAGAATTTAACGTGGTTCACCCCCAGGATGGGACCTACGTCCACAGGAACTGTTGTTTATAATAAAGGGGAAGGGCTCAATAGTTCCAGTCTGCGCACTCAGCTGTAGACTCTTCTCTCTACAATAGGTCTCTGCGCACACAGCTGCAGAGCCTGTTCCTCTCTTCGACTCTTACAATACTTAGCTTCTCAGGCTACCAAAACTATCCCAAAAATGACCAACCCTTCCCTTACAAAAATGCTTGTTTTATAGATCGTGCCCTTAGGTCACGTCTTTACATTCATGGTGGGCTAAAGAAAACCCTAAGGTACCCAAAATGGTGCAGTTACCCCGCCAACCAAAATCCGTTAGGCTATGATAGCGACTTCATCATCGTGGCCATCCTTCTTCACTGTCTCTGGCTTCTGGTATCTTCTGACTACGCATGGTCACATCTCTTTCAACCCTCTCCCGAGCGCATGCTGACAGGTCGCTTTCATCCCATTGTTCCTTCTCTAACGGTTTCGTGCACCCGGTTCACTTAGTACTACCTTTGCTCGTGCAACCAGTCGCTTTCCTTCTTCTCCACTCCTTACCTGCCTCCTAGGAATCTTGGAGCATCTTCCCCAAAATAGTTCGCCGGTCGATCTTACCGGAACTTATATTGTTTTCCGTCCAAAATTCTGCCATGCTGGATCTTCGCGGAGCTGGCACTTCGCAGCACTGGATCTCCGCAGCGCTGTAACTTTTACTTTGCCGACGATGCGCTGCACTATAACTTCGTAGCTCAAAAACTGTCTTGTCCAAAAATTTCTTAACTTGGGCCGCGCCCAACATTTATTATCAACAACTTTTTGTTTTTTTAGATTTAGATTCGTTGTTTTCGGGTGGGAGTTAGTTACATTTTTAAAAAATGATGTATGTCTTTGTTGTCGTTATCTTCACAAATCAGAATGGCAATCTGGCATCCATCTCTTTGAATGAAATTTGTGTCCATTTTTCGTTTATGTAGACGGAGGTCAAGGCAGTTTTGTGGGTTTGAATTGCTATGCAGGAGGAAGATATATGTGTATTCTGCTTTAGATCATTTTGTAGTGTATATGTTTAGTGATCTTATATTTTTTTATCGCGGTGAACACAAATGTCAAATCCCCACTTCGCAATTATTTTCCTTGAACAATTACACGTATGACCGGGATCGTCCAACCTAGGATGCCCGCCCTCACGTTTTTGAGTGCCAGTTCAAGCATGCCCAAGCGTTACAAGACATTATAATGGCCTAGATTTTCACTATTTTCCCCATCCATCCTATTGTTCCATTATGTCATCCCGGTCCTATTTCGGATGGTATGGATCCTCCCATTGGATCTTCTCATTCTCTGATTTGTTCATTCCAACAGTTTCACTAGATATGTATACCCTGAAAATCACAATTCCTATGCATCCATAGGTACGCTTATGGCACCCGATCAAGTTTTATGGGTGAGGTTGGGGGTCTTATTAAATATGATCCTGCTAAAGTTTGACCCGAAGGAGAGTTGTATGCAGGGAAGAAAGATTGGTAGGAATTCAATAATGTTTTTAATACTCGTTAAATAAGTTGAAGGTCATTAGAGGTGTGGTGAAATATGTTGAGCAATGTATTTGATTACTAAGAGAATTTCTTGTTGACATGAGTGGAACCACTACAATGGGTAATTTAAAGATAGATGAGTATCAATGTCACGCACGTTGTTGCATGGCTGGTTTAGTGTTTAACTTGCATAAATAACATGAAAAAGAAAAGGTAAACATAAATGACAATGGAAATTTATGCATATAATGAAGACTTAATTTGGAGACAGAGATAGAGTTTAATTTGGAGATGGATATAGAGGTTTGAAGACTTACCATGGATATTCAGAAGCAATACCAAGATTTAAGAAGTAAAAAGAGTACAACAAAATTCCTTCAATCGTGTGTAGAGTTAAGGGGAAATACACATCCTCTAACCAAACTCACCATCGAAATTACTAGATTGGGAGGAGGTGCAATTGACCTTTAAATCCATTAACCTTCATGTATCCACAAAACAACATGTGCTTAATTGATGGAGGATTACTTCTTCTAAGCTGTAAATGTTGTTGGGGCTCCTGACATGTTTTCTTGATGTGCGGGCATATGGTTAGCCTTAGGAAAAGCCAACTATTGATGGTAGTATCTCGTTTTTGTAGAAATTCCTTACTTGATGGTTGGAATCTCAATATCACTACAAATTCCTACAACAACAACATGTTGCAACATGTCTAGCAAATATATTGTCTTCGGAGTGTGAGGTTCATAGGAAGAATCAATACAACAATCATCAACATACAATCCAAGCTACATAAATAAATAAGAGAGGAAGAGATAAATGGAACAAATAAATTGTCACAAACAAAGATGTTGACCCAATTGCTACAATACCATCTACATCTAAGGTTCAACAAAATGAACAATGCAGAAGAAGATACGCTGAAAAGAAAGGTGGACTAAAGATACTTTAACGGGCTACAATGCATAATAAACAATAACCTCTTATACATTTTTCAACATCATGGCTATCCACATGCTAGCATTTCTTTCTGCAAATGGATTGATGCCTTGTCTATCATGCATACATGTATTACTTGTATGGAATCAAATCCTGGCATTCTTACTCATCCATCTCTCAATGGACACATTTGCAATCGATGTCACAAAGAAACTAATGGTCGTCAACTCTCCAAATGGAATAATATGGACCCCGGTGACCAACCCATTGTATTATCCATAATTAGTCAAATTGAACAAATGCTCATTGCTCGTGTTAGCCCAATTTTGCAGGCCATGCACGCTTGTGGTGGAAAATACAAGTACGTTGGTCACACTATTAGTCCCCCCAACAAATTGTTCAAATTGCAAATTACTTTCCACACCACCTTTCAGATATTGATATCTTGGTTGTGAGGAGGCATGTAGTGAAAGGTAAATTTTATTCATGTTATGTATCTAAATCACATGTCATTAATGCATTGCTCTCTAAGATACAAAATTACAAATACTACAGTGATGTCCAACTTGACCACAATTCAATTTCATCACTTCCAAAAGCATGCAATGATGTCTCTCCTCTCAACTCCATTCTATTTCTACAGACATTTGCATTCCCTCTTATACAGATTCAAATATACTCAATATGGATACCCACAATCTTACCTATCCAGCGAAAGCAATATCTGCTTTTTCCTTCAGATTTCCTAATGCAAAATGAGAAATGGAAAATAGTAAAGAATTTATTCAAACTACATCCAATGCTCCACCTAATACAATTGACTGACCAGATATTAGCTCATCACGAGTCAATGAGTACAACATAGAGGGTCTATTTGACATGGCATTCCCAACTCTTTTCCCAAATGGTGATGCACTACCCCACCAACCATGTATCAAGAACATTCAACTTGATACCTATGCGATACACGTAATGAGATACCATGACAACATATTTGATAGTCTTCCCCACTTCATATACTACTTGTAGAATTTGTGCTACAAGAGTCAATCAATAGCTAATTTCTCTGTGAAGCATAGCCAAGAGCATAACATGCCAACCACAATTGAAGAGTTGCACACACATCTACAAGAAATTCCTACATCTACAACCTCTCGGAACATGTCACGCGCTTCGAAGTGCACCTGTGTGGGACCATCGCATTTTGAACACTACGCAAGAGTGAGCTAGCAAATATGATCACATAGTTGCAATGCCCTACATTGTTCTTCACTCTCAATGCAACAGACACAAAATGGCCAGACCTTCATGCATTAATTATGCAAGAGGATATCCCTTCTGACCCAACAACCCATCAACAATGGCGTAATGATAACATCATTCATAGGCTCAACATTGTAGTTGCATGCATGCATAAAAGATTTTCATTCTTCCATTAGGAGATGCTTAAAAAAAAACGTACACACAATAGATTACTGGTAAAAGTACACATTATATACTACCTGCACGTGTCTCTACAAAACCTTTACTCGAACCCATGTCCATGGGACTCGGCCTCATATCCCTATCGTCGTTTGCACTCAAAAGCAATTGTTGATCGAGACATCCTTGCTCAAGAAACTTGTTGGATATGTTGCAAAAATTACCCCTTGTCACATGCAATTTGTCATTGTCACTATAATTTCCATAGATTCACTATACTTGCTTTCAACAGATAAACTTGCATTATCTACATACACACAACTTTCTCTCATTTTAGATATACTGAAGTTCTTTTGGGCATTTCATTTCCCCGACTTCTGGGGTATGCTAGTTAAATTTATTGTTGGCAATCATAAAACTGCTGGAACATTCGCCTCACAATATTTTGCTTGATTTACTTACTAATTGAAAATGATTTGATCTTTCTTCGTTTAGGGTTTCAAAATGATAGGTGGACTCTATAGGGTTCACTACATTTTCAAAAATCAATTTCCCAACGAAAAAATTATGTGATTTTTTTCCAAATAATCTTTTTCTTTTCCACACACAATCTTGATTTATCTAAAAAAAAACTTATGATTATAATTTGACTATTCCGATACCTTGAAAAATTCCTCTATCGTTTTTAATGGGAGATGCAAACTTCAACCTTCAACATCATCCAACCAAGTGAGGGCTAAGCACCAAAATCCACTTCAAGTGACCAAAATACAATGAGTCTATAGGTGCCCTTTTACAATAATTTTTACTAAAACATTTATTAAGCTAAAGTCCTAAACCTAACATTTTGGATCATAGTTTCTAACACATGAGAGAAGGATTTGTCTAAAATTGGATGAGACTTGGGAACCTAGACTTGTGGACTATCTTGGAAGCCCAAGAAAGATGAGACTTCTTTCTTATGAATAAGGTACTTTAAAACTTTGGAAAGAGGCATGGGAATATTAATTCTACTCATTTCATATGTAATATTAAATGATGGTAGAATAAGAGGATCCACTTCAATGATGCTTTGACCTCTTGCATGATATGAAGTTTTTGTTATTTAAATTCAACTACCTTGAGGGTTCTTCTCTTCTAAGTTGTAGGATTGGTATATCAATCTCTCTCCTATTATCATTGGGCTACATGGGAGCCTCTTCCCTTTTGTAATTTGGAGCATTGGTCTTGGGTCTCAAATCATAATTTATCTTCTTTTTCCATTATGTTATATGTTACCATTTGGAGTTGGGTAGGAGATAGGTTGAACGAATCATCTTCTTGTTGAAAAACCTCTACCTCCTAAGTGAAATATTCTTCTCCGATCATTAATAGGCCTTCAGATCCAAGCTACACATGTTTGGATTGTTCAGACTCAATGTATTTTGGGTGAAATAGCATATGTAAATACAAATATGCCTCAACAAAATCCTCTTCCATAGGTTCGTAATATTCCTCGCAGTGGGGAGGTGGGGGAACCATCATGTTTTCCTATTCCCCAGGGTATTGTGGTGGATTTACCTCCTCATTTCTATATTTTATTTGAGGTGCAGACTAGGGGTTTTTTATTCATGATGTCTAGTACTCAATGAGATTCATGCGCCCTTCATATTTCTTTCCAAGTACCATGCATCGTTAAAAAGAGTCTCAAGGTTAAAGGACCTCGCTTCCCTCAAATGGAAGGAGAAATAAACATCAAAGTAGGTAGAATATTCCACCATGGAAATATCTTCTAAGGGTATAACATCCTTAGGAATGTAGTGGTATAACTTGCAAAATCTACCAATGAATTTTGGGCTAGATTTTCCATTGTTCGTCTCCAAGGAATCAATATTAGTTAGATAGTACATGTTATCCTTATTCTTTCCCCATTTTTCAAGAATTTATCTATGAATTACCCCCAATAAGTTATGGGGTTATTAGGTATGTTCCTAAACCATTTTCTAGCTTCCCCTTCCAGAGAATGAGCAAACATAAAAATTATCAGTAAAAACCTTGAAGGTTTTGAGGTGTTCCTCTGTAGTTATGCCATTTAAACCATTGAACATAGGCACCACTTTCACATACCATCTAGAAAATCACCTAGATGGTTTGTAGGGGGTAGAACTATAGGTTTAAACCTAGCTCCCGACCAAGGGTTTGGTGGAAATTCTACAATTGTGAAAGTATTTTAACCTATTATTTGAGGCTAGTTAGGATTTTGTACAATGGAATGATGTGTATGATGTATAAAGTGACTTGGAAGGATGGTATAACCACAACTTGAGGTGATGGGGGAGAATTGGAGGATGATGAAATGGGCATGAGAATTTTTCTTTACCCTAAAATATTTTGGTATGAATATGGAGTCTCAAGCCTCCCTAAGTTGTTGAAAGAGATATGACTTTGTGATAGGTCTATTAGTTGGGAACCTTGAAGGGGAGGACAATATTTAGACCAAAAATATGATGAAGGGTGAGATGTGCGGCTTGATTCAAGGAAGTGGTTGAAACTATTGGAAGTAGGAGAAAATGGGATAGTGAAATACAGATGTATAATATCAATTCTTATAGGAAACTCCCTCTTATGTTTCCATACTTGGTTAGGGTCTTCTAAAGGGAGAACCAACCTTCCTTTAGACTAGGACCTTGTAACTATGGATCTAGAATCCAAATTTTCTAAGGTATGGGTTTCCCTATTGGAGGCTCTATGGGGGTGGAGTCACTAGTAAAAGAATAATCCTCAACTTCCTTTTTAAGTAAGGAATTATAGTCTCAAGGTGCCAAAGGATTGATGAACATTTATTTCAACATCATTCTAAAATTATGTATTCACACATATATAATGAATGATATAAATCAAACTATGTTTCCTCTCTTATGGCGATCCGCTTCATATCTAAACTAGGAAGAGAAACTTATGTCATGTACCAGGAATTTATTGAACAAAGTCAATCCCTCACAACAACAACACTTCACTCTATTATTCCCCAAGTTGTACCCCTTCCCCACCTAGTAGATCATAAGATGTCTCTTGCCTCTCTCTTTCTTCGACACTCTCTCAAGTGGGTTGAAACTCTAAAAAATGGTGCAGGGGGGATGACCGCAGCCCGTCCAACCCGCACCTTCCCAGGAATTAGGGTGATTCTCTGAAATCGAACCCCCGGACTTAATTGAAGGCCATCCCGGTCCTTCTCAATGGCGGCCCTTCTCTCCAAACTGGGATTTTCGCAAGCTTACGGCGGTCATAATTGACCTTCCATAGCTTTCTTACGGAACCACCTTCTTTTCGCAGCTTGGGCGGTCTTCCGCAATCTCCTTCCCGAAACATGTCTTTCCGCATTCACCTTTCCGCAACTCCCCTTCCGCAACTTTGCGGATTGCGGATTGCGGGTGCACCTTCCGTGCTTTCTTCGAAGAACTTTCCGCAATGCGGTTTCCGCAATTTCTCACCGTCAACACTCACGCTTCTTCATTCTGTAGAACACCATCTCATTCGTCAATCCTTTGCGAATCCGATCTCGGCCGTTGATCTATGATAAATGCGGAACACTTCACCTGGGTTTGCGGAAATGCTAATTCCCGCGCATGTTCACTTGATCGATTCTTTCCCCACCGTCGATCTTCCTTTCGACTTCGATCTGAGCGATCCAACCTTTGTTATTTGAATCAACTGTGGCTCTGCGATTTTCTTGTGGATTGATCAAAGAATCAATCAATCCAACTCAGTCTTCATTCAAATCTTGATGAGAAACTAAAGATGACAAGAAATTGTCTCTACTATGAATTAATGGTCTGATTACAAAGGATTTGGGTGTTCTTACTGTTCATACAAACACAAAGACAAAGATTTATTCACATAGACATCAGGTTATCCTTCGCACACAGCTCTACCTGATAGAATCTAGGCTTATTCAAATGCGCAGTAACACCATCAACACATAGAACTTGCTGATTTCATTAAGTGAAAGCAAAACATCTATACAATCGTATTTTCCTCTCGTGTGCAGGAAAATATCCCACCAAATCTTCCTCACGCAGAACTCTCTCTTACTCACTGATTCGAAACTTCGAACCCCCTATTGATTCCTACTCTCCCCTCTTTTATCCATTCAAAAATATCCTCCCCCAAAACCAAATGGTTGAATAGCTCAACAAACTCCTAACAAACTCTCCTCCATCACTGAAAGACTCACTATCATTATTCAACTAACTTGCCAACTAGCTTCATCTCCACGCAGGGAGCATCAACTCGCCACTATGCTATACCTTCTCAAAAATTGACACATACTATTCAGTTACACACTTACAAATATTTCAAACTACTTAACAAAATGAATTCCCTCCATGACAGCTCGTCCTCCTGCTAGCCACAACATGTGAACACGCAATCACATTGTTGACTCAACATTGATGCTCCTGTATCAGACTCCCAAGGTTGAAAATTATGAACCCATGTTCAGTAAGTCAGTGACTAAGAAACCCTTTGTCTCTAATTATTCAGCACTCATCCATGTAGAATCTTCTACAGGATGTCCTTCCCATTTGATCAAGTATTCCAAGTAGTCTCTCTGTCTGGTACTCTTTGCCACTATAGTATCCAAGATTGACTCAGCTTCTGATGGTTGGGCCATAGGAATTTGCTTTAGCCACTGAAGATCTTCCACTTCTGGCACTTGTCCTGTATCATCTGTCACATAAGTATACAAGTCTGCAACATTAAAAATAGGTGATATACCAATCCCTGTTAAAATTTCCAGTTCATAGGCATTGGTTGAAATCTTTCTAAGTATTCTGCAAGGTCCAATCTTTTTCATTTTCAACTTGTTATACTCTCCTTTTAGAAATCTCTCTTTCCTTAGATGCACTAAAACCAAATCTCCTACCTCGTAGTTTTTCTCTCTCTTCCTGGAATCTACCCCAGTTTTGTAACCATTGTTACTCTGCTGCAACCTTGCTTTAACTTGCTCTTGTAGTTCACTAATCCTTGTTGCAAACTCTTCTCCATCTGCACTTCTCTTCTCCATTTGGCCTAAATCACGAAGTTCACACACTCCTCTTGGATGCACTCCATACAGAATTTGGAATGGACTCATTCCTGTACTTCAGTTTGGTGAATTATTATATGCAAACTCTGCTTGAGCTAGCACTTTATCCCGTTGCTTTGGATTTTCTCCAATTAGACTTCTCAACATGTTACCCACAGTCCTATTTACCACCCCAGTCTGGCCATCAGACTGTGGATGATATGTTGAATTGAAGTTCAACTTGGTTCCCAACTTCTTCCACAAGGTCCTCTAGAAATGACCTGTGAACTTTACATCTCTGTCAGATACAATGCTCTTAGGTAAACCATGTAGCTTCACAACTTCATTGAAAAAAAAGTTAGCAATGTGTGTGGCATCACTAGTCTTATAACATGGAATGAAATGTGCCATCTTAGTAAATCTATCCACCACCACAAAAATAGATTCATTTCCCTTCTGAGTCTTTGGCAAACCCAAAATGAAATCCATACTCACAGAATCCCAAGGCCTAGTTGGAATAGGCAATGGTGTGTATAAGCCTATGTTTTGGATTCTCCCCTTAGCATGCTGGCTTATCCTGCATCTGCTCACAAATTTCTCAACTTCGGACCTCATCTTTAGCCAAAAATAAAAATGGCTCAATTGTCCAAAGGTTTTATCACTTCCAAAGTGACCTGCCATTCCACCACTATGTTTCTCATGTATCAGGTTCTCCCTCATGGAGCATTTGGGAATACAAAATTTATTGTTTTTAAAGAGTAAACCATCTTGCAACATATACTCCATACATGGCTCTCTGACTACTTCCACGGGATTCCTACAAACTCTGTATACATCCTGAAAATCAATGTCAATCTCATACAAACCTCTTAAGTGCTCAAATCCTAAGACTTGGATCTGATTTTCTTGCACAACCAATTGTCTCCTCCTTAAGGCATCATCTACTCGATTTGATTGTCCACTTATGTGCTTTATCACGAAGGTAAATTTTTGCATGAACTCAAACCACTTGACATGTTTCTGATTCAACTTAGGTTGTTGCATGATGTATTTCAATGCATGATTATGAGAAAACAAAACAAACTCTCTAAGCATCAGATAATGTCTCCAATGCTTATGTGATTGGACAATAGCATAGAATTCCTTGTCATAAGATGAATATTTCTGTTTTGACTCATTCAATTTCTCGCTGAAATATGCTATAGGTATGTCTTCCTGAGTACAACTCCAATTTCTACTCCACTGGCATCACATTTCACTTGGAAAGGACGTTTGAAATCTGATAATTTCAATACTGGTTGTTCAGTAATCTTCTTCTTCAAGAACTGAAAGTTTCTTTCAGCCTCTGTTGTCCATTTAAAAGGTTGTTTATCCTTCTTAATTGTTTCAATGATAGGTGCACAAATACCACTAAAATTCTTTATGAACTTTCTATAAAAACTTTCCAATCCATGGAAACTTCTTACCTCGAATATGCTCTGAGGTGAAGTCCAATCAATGATTGCTTGTACCTTTTTTGGATCCATCTTCAGTCCATCTCTTGAGATAACAAAACCCAAATATACTAGTTCTGATTTCATAAATGTACACTTCTTCACATTCACCAACAAATTTTCCTTTTGTAGTTTCTCCAAGACACATCTCAGATGCTTCAAGTGCTCTTTTTCTGTTTTACTGAAAATCGGAATATCATCAAGGTAAACTATCACAAACTCACCTATGAAATCTCTCAAGACTTCATTCATTAATCTCATGAAAGTGCTTGGTACATTGGACAGTCCGAATGGCATAACCAGCCACTCATACAACCCATCATTTGTCTTAAAGGTTGTTTTCCACCCATCTCCTTCTCGAATCCTTATCTGATGGTATCCACTTTTCAGATCTAACTTTGAAAAGCATGTTGCCCCACTCAGGAAATCCATCATGTCATCCATCCTGGGTAATGGAAATCTGTATCTGATGGTAATCTTGTTAATTGCTCTGGAGTCAGTGCACATCCTCCATTCACCATCCTTCTTTGGGGTAAGTACTGCTGGTACTGCACATGGACTTAGACTTTTATGAAACAACCCCTTGTCTAACAATCCTTGTACTTGCCTTCTAACTTCTTCATTCTCTTGAGGTGTCAATCTGTATGCTTCCTTGTTTGGTAAGCTTGCTCTAGGAATAAAATCAATATGGTGACTTATATCTCTCTTTGGTGGTAACTCATTGGGAAAATCATCTACCACAATGTCACTAAACTCTCTTAGCATCTCCTGAATCTCCTCAGGCAGATCTGTAATATTAGTCTTCATCACTACCACTCTAGGATTACATACCACGGCATAGTTTAGTTCCTTCTCATCAATTTGCTGCAAATACTCTTTCCCTGTCAACATCGAGATCTTAGATGCTTGTTGCTCTGTCGAACTCTCTCCTTGCAAAGGATGAAGAATATGTTTTATCCCATCTTGCACAAAACTATGACAACTCCTCCTACCATCATGCACTACCCTTTTGTCAAATTTCCATGGTCTCCCTAGAAGAATATGGCAAACATCCATGGGAATAACATCACATACAATCTTGTCCTTATATGTGCCTACTTGAAAATCAACTTTGCATTGTTCACTTACCAGGATTTGATGTCCTTTATGCAACCAGGATACCTTGTATGGAACAGGGTGTTTGGTCCTCCTCAGACTCAGTTTCTCCACCATCTCTGTGGAAACAATATTGTCAGTTCTCCCACTGTCAATCACCATCTTACAGCACTTTCCTTTGACTTTACACATGGTTTTGAATAAAGCCTTCCTTTGAGCCGGTTCCACTTCCTCCTTTTCAGGTTTCAAAAAGACTTTGTTCATCATCAAAGACTCTCCCTTCTCTGGCATATTCTCGGCCATTGTCATCTGCTCTTGATGTTGCTCATTCTGAGCTACATAGGCTCCTCTCTATCCTACGTCTTCCTTCTTTGGACACTCATGTAATGTCCCCATTTTGACCCCCTTTGTATTAAATCGTAAATGATGTAAATATTGTTATTTGATCATGGTGAGGAGCTCAAGGCCAAGGCCCCACCATTGATTTAGCGTTTTATGTAACGACAATTAAAAATAGATGCATATGGTTCTTGTGATAGATAGGCACAATGTAAATAAGACATCATGTAAATACGAATTTTAATGAAAATACCCACAACTAGCTATGCAATGCAACAAAGAGATGGGGCATGATTCTACAAGGAATAGGGAGGGAAATTATTCAAACCCTTGAGCCAATGGTGTTAATCCATGAGTCAATGAGAAAACCCATAAACCATCAACTACCCATTTTGGGTCATGGACCCAATCATTTAATTCTTCCAGAAATTGGTTGAGGTAGTTAATGCCTTGGGAATGAAGAGGTATGGCAGCCAATTTCGTGTATGGGCAAGCCATCAACATGGGGAATCGTATTTTGTCTCCTTGGGCAAGAAAACACCCACGAAATGGTGCCCAAAGCCATTATGAACCCAGAGTCTTTCCTCTCTCATGCAGTCTGAACTACTGGGTCTTTCCTCATCGCGTTTTTACCAATTTTCCTGCATTTTCCCATGCCTGGGAGCTCGTTTTTGCATTGTACAACAGCTGGGAGAGAAGGTCCACGATTTGGGACTGTGATGGAGGTCATTTTTGCCCCAAAATGCCCATGGACGTTTTTTCTGAAAACGATTTCTGGTCTCCAGGGTTGTTCCCCCAATTGCCATTTCATTTTTTGGCTTTCCCACGTTTTTCTGAATTGGTAGAAACCTCCTCCTTGGGCATCCCACTGAAGAAACGTTTTTCCTCATGCCCAGCAATGGTGGTTCTGTTGTTATGTGCATCCTTGTTTTGGTTTGAATCTGTGAGCAAGAGATTGGAGTGGTAGTGGACAGAGAGGGCTTGATAAACCTAGTGGGGGGAGACAACCTCTCAAGAAGATCAAGAGGGCTTTGGCTACTCTTCTATGCACACCCTGAGAGCACTAGATGGGAAAGGTATGGCTTGAGGGACTGTACAGCAGTGAAAAGAATACTTCCTTGTGTTGGGTGTGTAGGTATTGTGGGTGCCAAGCTAGATAGATCTTGTAAGGTTACCCCTGGCTCTGTGCTTGAGCTCACTAGCTTAGCCACTCTTCCTTTCCATTTCCTAGCAGCCTGATAAACCCAATTGTAGATTGGCTTGGCTCATCTTGGTGTATGCTTGGCTATGTGTGAGTTTGTTGTTCCCTGGTTCCTTGTAGAGATCATTCCTAGCTCGGGGGTGGCAGTTGTATCAAGAGGTTGATAAGCACAACTGGCCTATGGTTGGGTGGAACATTGCAGATGCATAGCTGGTTGCTTGGGACTACTTTGTTCAGATAAGTATTCTCTTTTATAATTATGCAATGTCTTTATTTAATGGTTGTCACATAAATGTTTGAATGTATGTTAGATATCAAACATGATTTTTAATTCCGATGTGTTTCTATAACATGCACATGTATATGTCTTTTTATCAATAAGTTTTTAATTAATGGATATGGGGCTAGATGCCCAGTTTTAGTATCACGTCCTCTCTATCATGTTGGTATGATAGGAGGGGACATTACAACTCAAAGGATCTGTGCCCCAATTTGTTACACTTGTAGACAACTTCTCTGCCTCTTCCTCTACCTATACCTCCTTGGTAAGGTCTTCTCCCTCTTGAGTCACCTCCTCTGCCTTGGTGCTCCTGCTAGTTTAAGTTACTGGATCTTCCTCTTTGGGCTGCAAACCTTCCTCTTCTAATTGTTTTCCCCCTTCCTTGGGCTGACCTGTGCCCCTATTGAAACTCTGCTTTCTCAATAACTTTTCTTCTACTCTCAAAGCACATTGGTATGCCTCTTCAATGGTTCTTGGTGATATCATGTTGATCTCATCTTGAATCTCCATCCTAAGACCATTGACATATCTAGCAGCCTTCTCTATTGATTCTTCCACATAACCTGCCCTTAGATTCACTTTGTAGAACTCTTCAGTATACTCTCTTACAGTCAGTAATCTTTGCCTAAGGTTCTGCATTTGTCTGTACAACGTCAGCTGGTAATCCTTGGGTAAGAATTTGGCTCTCATCTTAGCTACCATCCTATCCCAGCTCTTTATCAATGGTTTCTTCTTCCTTCTCCTTTCAACTTGCACACTATCCCACCATAGGGACGCATGTCCTTTCAACCTCATCATTGCAAACCTAGCCTTCTTATTCTCCTCAACTTCATCATACTCAAATTACTTGTCTAACTCATTGATCCAATCAATGAGGTGTTCAGCAGTGAGACTTCCCTCATAGGTAGGCAACTCGGGTTTTGGCCTCGAAGTTGCTCCAAGAATTGATCGAAAGTATCTTAGCTCAGGTGTCTCTTGCATGGGTGTTCCTTCTTCTCCTTGTTCCTCTTCTTCGGGTTCACTCACATCCCTTGCTTCTGGGTCTCTTCGTCTACCCATCTCTACAGCTTCCATACGTGCTCGCATTTCTCTCATTTCCTCCATGACTTTTGCATTCCTTGTCAGTCGCCCTCTGCCACGAGCTCTTTCTCTTCCAAAGCGTACCGCCGTGTCTTTCCTTTGCTGCGCTGAGCAAAGCATGCTCTGATACCAAAATTGGTGTAGGGGGAATGACTGCAGCCCGTCCAACCTGCACCTTCCCAGGAATTAGGGTGATTCTCTGGAATCGAACCCCCAGACTTAGCTGAAGGCCAGCCAAGTTCTTCTCAATGGCAGCCCTTCTCTCCAAATTGGGCTTTCCGTAAGCTTATGGCGGTCAGAACTGACCTTCCGTAACTTTCTTGCGGAACCACCTTCTTTCCACAACTTGGGCGATCTTCCGCAATGATCCTTACGCACTCACCTTCCCACAACGGTCCTTCCACAACACATCTTTCCGTAGCCACCTTTGTGCAACTCCCCTTCCGCAAAACTCCTTTCCCCAACTTTACGAATTGCGGATTGCGGGTGCACCTTTCGTGCTTTCTTCAAAGAAATTTCCACAATGCAGTTTCCGCAATTCCTCAACGTTAACGCCCGCGCCTCTTCCTTCTGCAGAACACCATATCAACCGTCGATCCTTTGCGGATCTGATCTCGGTCGTTGATCTATGATCAATGCGGAACACTTCACCTGGGTTTGTGGAAATGCTAATTCCCACGCATGTTCACTTGATCGATTCATTCCCCACCGTCGATCTTCCTTTCGGCTTTGATCTGAGCCATTCAACCTCTATTATTTGAATCGACTGTGGCTCTGTGATTTTCTTGTGGATTGATCAAAGAATCGATCAATCCAACTCAGTATTCGTTCAGATCTTGATGAGAAACTAAAGATGACAAGAAATTGTCTCTGGTACGAATTAATGGTTTGATTACAAAGGATTTAGGTGTTCTTACTGTTCATACAAACACAAAGACAAATATTCATTCACACATACATCAGGTTATCCTTCGCACATAGCTCCACCTGATAGAATCTAGGGTTATTCAAATGCACAGTAACACCATTAACACATAGAACTTGTTTATTTCATTAAGTGAAAGCAAAACATCTCATACAGTCGTATTTTCCTCTGGTGTGCAGGAAAATATCCCACCGACTCTTCCTCACGTAGAACTCTCTCTTGTTCATTGATTCGAACCTCCGAACCCCCAATGACTCCTACTCTCCCCTCTTTTATCCATTCGAAAATATCCTCCCCCAAAACCGAATGGCTGAACAACTCAACAAACTCCCAATAGGCTCTCCTCCATCACTGAAAGAGTCACTATCATTATTCAACTAACTAGCTAATTGGCTTGATCTCCACGCGGGGAGCATCAACTCGCCACTATGCTCTACCTTTTCAAAAACTGACACATACTATTTGGTTACACACTTGCAAATATTTAAAACTACTTAACAAAATGAATTCCCTTCATGACAGCTCGTCCTCTGCTAGCCGCAACATTTGAACACGCAATCACATTGCTGACTCAGCATTGATGCTCCTGCATCACAAAATGTCATTGTAAGTGGGAAAACAAGGAGGAAAGGGACATGTGAGAAGGGTTGCAAGGAAATGGAGAGTTGTGCAAGTGCACGTTCCTATGCCACATTAGGCCATCAAGCTAATCCTTGGGCAAGGGAGGGTTCCATTGATATTTCTAAGGTAGATATCCTAGTTTGTCACCCAGGATTGACCTTTTATTTTGTGAGGATAAGATGACTATATTTATAGAAAGGGTCTACGGTGCATGTAGTCGATCCCAGCTTCTCGTGGGTGATTTTGGATGTAATTTTGAAGATGAAAGGGTGCAAACACAATGTAAAAAACCAAAATTTAGACAAAACTAGTGCTTATGGGATGCCTTAATCATAGCTTCATAATTGGAAGATAAATGTAAGATCATAAACATATAATGTAGAATAGAGATCGTCATGTATTCTATCTAGAATACATTCATGCTAGACATAAAATAAAAAAGGAAATATGTACATAGATCCATTTATTCATTCAACAAGATGGAAGACACACAACAATGAAAGAAACCATAATAACATGCATGAGGTTTTATTGTTTCATCTAGTGGCAATTTGCATTGATTTTGATTACACAATAGAATAAACAGTTGCTTTTTAGATTACAATAAGAGGAACCATAAGCCTGAACCTTTGATCTCCGTCCTGATCCTCTTACTTTTCCTACACAAAGGAATTGACATAGTGCTTATAGAGAGGAAGGAGAATGAGACCAAGAAGTAGGAATGGCACCAATGTTGCATATACCATTCCACTCAGTTAACAAAATTTTCGGTATCCTGATATTATAAAAATTACCAATGTTTTTCTATGTGGTCAAAGCTTCCTTTTATAGGTTTCCTTCCCTCTATGTAGTAGTTGTCCCATGCTTGAGATAGAATGAGTGTGAGTACAGATGGCTTACCTTGATGCCCTACACCATTGGGAAAATATGATGACTCACGATGAGATCCCAAAAGTAATTTTTTGTTGTTGTTGTATTGATACTTGTTTTGATTCTTTGGACTGTTATGGGGAAAGCTAAAAGAAAATGAAACTTTGAATATTTTCTCCACTTTTATCCCACCATTAATTTTTGAATATCCCCTTATTATTTTATCATGACTCATTCATTCCTAGGTACGACAATGATGGAGGAAGAAGTGGGGTGGTAATTATGATCACAAATCTCCATGAATTCGGGAAATGGGAAGGTGTTGGGGAAAGATGTTGAGTGAGGATGGATGCCCAAAGGGTATTTTCCTTCACTCCTAATGTAAATATTCGATAAGTAGTGCCTATGAATTGTTTAGGGCATGAATTGGTCATAGGAGGAGTATCTATAAGTTCCAGGCTATCAATAAACGAAACGATGCGAGACAAGGAAACTTCACTCGTATTAGACTAGGTGCTCGTGAATTGGGTAGAGGATCTCCTTAACATGGGTTTGGAGGATGTTGACATGGTTACAAGGTGGTATAGGTAGAGAAACACTAAGGAGTCAACCTTTTATAATAAATGCAACTAAAACAAGTGAAAAATGTTTCTAAAATTATGATGGGAAACCGAGTGATCAAGCTTTTAAGGATGATTTACCTCATAATTTCATAGGCATGGCTCTGTAATGGTGATGATAGTATATTGGCTAGTCATTTTCAGTCACATGATTTTTTCTTAATTCGGTTGGAGCCTCGAATGTGTGTAAAATTAATGGGGAAAATAGCTTTGGGTATTTAAATGGAGGGAAGTTCTTCATTGATGGTTATGATTCATGCATTAAGTATCACTTATGATTGTTGTAGGGTGGCATTGGTAATTTTTCATCCAACTTGGAGGGACATGTGGTTTCCTGTCATTGGGTATCTAGAGATGATATGGATAGGCCCCACCTTTGGTCTCATGTCATTGGCACATTGGTTCCTTAATATTTTTTTCTGAGTTGGTACAGTGGTTCCATAGAATCCTCTTTTTAAAATTGAATCTCATGAGTTGGCCTCAATTATTAATCTGGGGATATGGTCACATCTAAGTTGTCAACACAAGTTTCCTTCGTGTCAGTGGAATCTCACATTTATTTGCATGAATGGCCTAGATTCAAATGAGCCTACTGAATGTAATATTAGTCATCCTTAATGATGCCTCTCATGCAAAATATTGATCACTTATCATTACATGAATGGTGTAAATCGACAAGGTTGAATTGATCTATCTAATCTCGATTGTTGGATGAAAGGTCCCTCATGTTAAAACCCAATTATATCACTCTGTGCAAATGGTCATGATTGGTTCACCTCATTGTGCCAATATAATCTTATCCATCCATTGAAATAACACTCATTTTATACCCCAATCATTTTTTGCTTCATGAATGACCCAGATCTGGTGATCTCCTTTTCTCAATGTAATATGAGCCATTTGTGGATCCCCCCCAATGATAAGCCCTAATAATGTTCGCAATGAATAGCCTAGATAGAAGAATCTAGTTTTATTTATGTGATCTGGGTCTTCCACGACAAGGACCTACATGTTATCTCCCAATCGATTGATTTTGCATGGATTTCCCAAATTGACTAATATTCTCGTTGCAACATGATCTTACCGTTGGCACTCAAAATCCCATATTTATCTTGTTTTTTCTTCTTCTATGCATGATTGGATTTAGACCATGGATCTCTTAGGGAAGGATGGCCTTAGTGGTTCGATCACACTATGTATAATCAAGAGCTAGTTCTCTATAAGATTTTTCAAATGAACAACACACTCCTCAAAATCTCAGTATAGAAGGATATATCAACAAATAAAAAGGTAAAAATGTTTATTGACTATGTTAGTACACATAACTTTATTAATCGCATATTAGATAAACTTCTCAATTGTTTTATATATCCAACACTGGAGTTTCAAGTAATGTTTGTAGATGGAGGTTCCATAAATTGTTCAAGCAAGTGCCATAGTACTAATCTTACTATGGGGGAGTATTTATTATATATCCCAATGATTTCAATACAAAAGAGTGTTGATGATGTGGTACTATGGGTCCAATGGTTACAATCATTGGGAATAGTATCTCTTAATTTTAGGAACTATTCATGATATTTTCCTTAGAAGGAAATGAAATTGAACTTTAAGATAATCCAAGGAAAACCTCTAAAGTGATAATAATCAACAACATGACAAAATTGTTAAAAAAGGGACACCATTGTGTAATTACACAATTATGCCCTTTATATGTTCAACCATCTATACCCTTTATTCCCATGGATCTACAAATTTGCAGTAGAATCATAGGTGGGACGACTTGATGGCCCTACTAGGGGGAGGTCTACCAATTAATACTTTCAGATATGATTTCTTGGATTGGTAGGACAACTAGATTGTTGTGATAGAGGAATATCCGTATGTCGGAATGGAATTTTGACATGACCATGATCTAGTGCTTCCTTTTGTTGTCGTTAGGGTTCTATAGGTAAGAAGCTGTATTATGTAAACCATTTGTTTTTAAGTTTTTAAATATTTCAATTTTTATGAAATTTTTGGTATATATTGAAGAAAAAATAAAAAATAAAAGATTATGCAATTTTTTTGGGATATGTGCAAGGAAATTGACAAATTTTACTATGTGTGATGTAGATGTTGGACCGACATGCCCAACAAACATATTGCATTCAACCTATCACTGATCAGAAGCAGGTGGACATGGTGGTGACGTCGAGGAGGTATGCGAGGCAACAAAGGACCTTTGAGTGGTCCAAAGGAACCTAGAGGGGATAAGTGTTGCCATGACTCGGTTTGGTAGTATCTCGCAGTGAATGAAACAACATGTGGTGGGAGTGACTTTGTAGATATCATGTTTACTGTATCATGTGGCGACAACAGTTATGTTCTACCATGAGTCTCATCGCCCACATGACTCATCCAATGAGTCACTTTGAAGCAACTTTCACTGCTTAGACTGTCTTAGACGGATACTATATCTTTCCGGTTTATAGATTATGTACTCATTATTCACAACCATGTAGCCAAAATTTTGTACTTGGAACATTTACACACTTTTGTGTCATAATGTGACTATTTTTTATATTTTATACATGTGGACACTATCTCAACATTTATTTATATTATTAAATGGTGTTTACAATTAAATTCCATTATTGATTGTACATCCTTGATTTTTTGGAATTCTACTAATGAGATAGATTCCAATCAAGTACATAGTTAGCTAATGAATCAACCAAACTATTCAAACTTCTAGGAATATGACTATAATCAATAAATTCAAATTAGCATTCTATAGGATGTACTCATAGAAACCTCCTATATAGCATAGGATCTCAAACATGATAATGATTGTTCAATTGAGAAACAACCAAATGGCAGTCTAGTTTGACGATGATATGATGGATGCCAAGGGTGATGGTCTCAACAAGAATCTTAATGACTAACCTATATTTCGCAATGTTATTGATTGTAGATTCGAGAAAAGTGTATGCTAAAATTATAAGCTAATTGGTACGTGAAAATATCACCCATGTCGCAGAATCCATGTTCCATGTGCTATGGTTGGATTTATTTGCATATCCTATATAAGTGAGAGACTAATATGACATATGCTAATCAAAATACCAAGAAAGATAAGTGTGCACGCTAAATAACTAATGTACAAAAACATGATACAAAAAATAAAACATGATACAACAAGTATTGTGAGGCATCAATGCCTACGCAAATTATTTCTTCAAATAGAGCACATTACAGCTCTTTGAGAGTGGTTCTCCATCATAATTAACTAAATCACAAGCTCCCCGTTTCATGACGGTTTTAATGACGAGTGGTCCATACCACATGGAATCAAGCTTTCCCATCCCTAACTTATCATGATATTGGTCATAAACCAAAACCAATTCACCTTCAGAAAAGAATCAGGGATGGACGTTGTTATCATATTGGAATTTGACTCATTTATTTTGTTCTTTGTTGAAAAGAGAAGCCTTCCATTGAGTTTCATCAAGGTGTTGCAAGCAGAGGATCCTCTCTTCTTTGGAAGAGGTGTTCGGTAGGATCTTGATGTCTAGTTGTAATGACAGAATCTCACATTCAATCGGTAATATTCCTTTATCTCCATAAACCAGATGGAAATGAGTGAATCAAGACACAATCTTAGCCAAGGTTTGATATGTCCAAAGATCATAAAACAACATGAGATTCCAATTAGTATTGTTCTTGTTAACCGCCTGCTAAATCATAGTATTCAAAACCTTATTGATGGCTTCTACTTGACCATCACAACGTGGATAGTACAATGAAGACAATTTTTTCCATAGTCCTAACTTGGTGATAAGTTCATGGATGAGAAAATTCCGAAAATAAGAATTGTTATCAATAATGATCTATATAGGAATGCCAAACCTAATGTTGATTTGATTGAATAGAAAATATGTTGTAGTTTTACATGAGTTGTTAAATGTTGGCATCGCTTCATCCCACGTAGGAAAGTAATCGACTACCTCTATGATGCAATGGTGGCCTTCAGCCGAAGGAGGATTACATGTCATAAAATCAATGCCATGTTTCGGAAATGGACCCATGGTAATTACAGGATGAAGTGGGGCAGGATGAGCACACATTTTCTTCATGTATAATTGACATGGATGACACTTTTTGACGGCATTAATACAATCTTTAAAGAGAGTAGGCCAAAAGTATCATGTGTGGAATATTTTATGAGATGTAGAAAACCCAGAAAGGTGACTGCCACATGCTCGACAATCATTCAGTACTTGCTCAAATTCCTCATGAACTAAACATCATTTCAAGATTAGGCCGATTCCTAGACAATATAGAATATCTCCAATGATTAGCTATCTTTATTCTAGGTGAATGCGATTCCGTTCAACATGAGAAAAGTGAGCATCGAACTTATGAGTCTAGAGATAAACCAAAATAGCTCCATACCAAGGATTGAAAGATGCAATGAGAAACAAGTGTTCATCCAAAAATGATTCAAAAACTATACTTACCTCGACATTACAAGGTAGTTCAGACATCAACTCGGCAAATGCTAAAGACTTCTTGGATTTATAATTAGCGAATTCGAGATTGAATTCTTGCAAGATAACTATCAATTTTGAATATTCCCCCCCAATGATTCATCTGGTCAAAATTATATGTTTCATAGGAATATTAGTATATGCCAATACAATAGTTTTATAAGGAAGTATATAATTTCTAAACCATTAGACGACATGAACCTTCGGTAGGGAAATCTTCTCGACATGGGAGTATCACTATTCGAGGTCAGCAAGACCCTTACTAAGATAATAAATCATGTGATCCCGAGATGAATCAAATTCTTGGACCAAATCCATCCTTAAGGTGGATTCAGTGGTGGCTACATAGAGTAGAAATTCTCTATTATAGTCTAGGGGATTGAGTACTGGGGCTGACACTAAGGCTTTCTTTATTGCATCAAATGAACACTAAGCTTGGTCATCCCATATGAAAGGTATGTATTTCTTGAGAATATGCATGAAACCTTTTGCAGTGTCATCATAATTAGCGATAAATCTTCGAAGAAAATTCACTTTCGCTTGTAAAATTTGAAGTTGTATTATTTTTTTTTTAGGGGGGAATATTAAGTTAGTTCCTCAATGAAACCAAGTAATCTCCCAATTCCCACATAAAAGATGCACTTATGTGGGTTCAACCTAATTCTATAATGACAACAGTGAATAAAAATGTCATGAATATTGCTGGGGCTAATAGTGGTCTACTCAAACACCAAACTAGCACTCACATTAAATGTCAATACAAGAACGTCTTTTTATCTCAAGGATACATGCAAAATATATGAAGGACGCCATTTCCTTCTAGTGCTGGTAAGAAAAACTAAATGCATATGCAACTAAATTGATAAAGTAGCATTCAAATCCACTCATGCTGAAAGTAATTCATTCACTCAAATATTCATAAAATAAAATCCAATCATTCACCACTCTACTGAAAAGAAAGAGAACCACACTACTGTTCTAATGACACACCACTAATGAAATAAATATCACATTGCTAAAAAAAAGAACCTACAAAATTTAATTGATAAAAATACTCCAGACTCATCCACGCAATCTTGAAAGCAATTACTAATTACCAAAATCAACCCTTGTAATAACAACCAAATTGACTCTAAGGAAAATGCTCTACTATAAAGATGAAGGATGCAATTTAAGGAAATCCAATTATATGTAATCAGTAATCACGCTTCTGACATAAGAAATAATGACAATAGACAACTAATCTTATCAATAACAATTTGTGAATAACAATTGAATCATCTATCATCAAAATTTTGCAAGTAATAGCATGTATAACCAATTATGCAACAAACAATAATCATTGGTAAAGGAAACTAGTAAAATTAACAAGCTGCAATCAATCAATCTATGAAAATAACAAATTGTTGGGGTAGCTCCTAGTCGGTGAAGGGGTCCTCCTTCTTTAGACAAGGCTGATAATTACTCACAAATTGAAGCTCAAAGCGCAAGATCCAGCATGTATATATTATGAAAAAGGAAAATGATACAATAAGTATAAATAGTATCTACCCCTCACTCTGTACTGAACAATAATTGACAACCCCTGAACCCAAGAGGGCTCACATCACTTATACAAATATAGATAACATCCTTTCCTAAAATGGAGTACCCGAACACCTTGAGAATCAGATATTCTCAAGTTTGTTTATAGCAATACAAAGCAAATATCTTTCAAATGATAATGTTGTTATAACGACCATGGAAAAATAGAATGATTTCATGTAGTTTCATCCATACATAACACTTGTTGATGTTTTGTTCTCCTATTGACCTGGCATAGCTTTGCTGGTGCTTATCTCATCTTATGCTTGAGCATCAGTTGAAGACCAGATCCTCAAGCATTCCAAAATCATGACACCTTTGCAACATCCAAGAGTAACAACATACCCAAAATGGGACAAGACAATCTCTGAGTGTGCATGAAAGTAGTTAGCCATGATCCTTTAACATCATGGGTCCAACCTGCTTATGCCACTAGTACAAAATGAGAGATAAGTGACTAGGCGACTAAAAAAGTTATTCACCACTGTTTTTTCAAGAGATAAAAGACTAAAATTTAGCAATTTTAAATAAGCCATCTAAAAACGACTAAGATAAACGACTAATTTAGTCACGGGATAAAATATATGACTAGATAACAAGTGACTAAAATAAAAATGACTAACATAAATGATTAATTTAGTCACATAACTATAAATATGACTATCTAACAACAATTAATGTGAATTAGTCGTTTGTGTTAGTCATTTTTAGTTGTGTCACACTGACAATGGAAAATTACAATTTTGATAATGAATTTGTACAATATTTTACTAAATTTTAACAATGCAGATGGATTTAGAGATCTTACTATGGGGGTCATGGTCTATGTGTGTGGTCCCAAACCACCATATTGGCCCTCCATAGGGGATATTTGTCCTGGAAGTGGGATGTGGTGCTCATTTTGAAGTTTGGAACACTAGATATGGTTTCTAACACCACAGGAAAATGATCTAAAATTCTAGTATGCTCAACCCAGGTCTTGTAATTGACATTGTCCAAGAATTCTAGCAATTGAATTGGCACTTTCATATTTATGAGGGGGATTACCCGAACCGGTGTGGCCTTAATGAATTCACTATGAGCGTGGCCTTGAATAATTCACAATAAGCACCTTCTTAATAAACTATGATAGTCACATGAAGAATATGAATGCAACCAACCATCTTTTAAGTACATAAGTTTGTAGTGCGGAACATTGATGCAAGCCAACAAAATACCTTCTTAGCCTATTCTTTTTATTCATTGCTGATAAAAAAATATAAAGTCCTCAGTGCTAAAAAACAGAGCAAAAATCATATAGCTCCTTCTTAGCCTATTTATCAACACAAGAGATCAATAATTAGGATAAATAAGAAAATTTGGTTAATAATCAACTGCTCATCTATATATGCTTCAATCTCCCTTACAACATTTCCTTTTATTGAGCATTGATAATTATACACAGTTTTGAAATTTCGATTTGATGGATGGATGGGATGTGAATTTCTAGGCCTGTTCATGGCATTTCATAATTCCTCATACGAATCCAAAACCCATAGTTAATAATGTTTTGAAGTACTTTTAGACTTAGCTAGATCCCAGGTGTGGTGGCTTTCATGCCAAGATGGATGTAACGGTGCTTCTCTGGTTTAGAAACCTGAGAGGCAGCAGGGGAGGGAGCATTGTGATGAATAGGGGGTGGAGATGGAGGGGGAGGGGAATTGTTCCCCTGCTCATGTTTATGAGAAAACATGAGAATCTGGGTGAATGAATTCTTGAGCATCCAGTTGTGCTTACGCTACGTCCTTTCCCTCCGGCTGGTCATCTACTAAACCACAATTTCTTCCTCCCAGTCATCAAGAATGATGTGTAGTTGCATTGGGACGGAATTGTCATAGCCAAAGTCAATGGATCTCTTGTGTCTCCCGATATTAGTGTTTATTCCCCCACGAGAGAAACCTCTTCCCCAACCATGTAGGTTAACTCTTGGCCGCCGAGACATGGTTGCAATGGGACCAATTCAGGGTGCAAGCCCAATCTGATGAGAAACGAAGGTGGTTCCCAAGACACCCGGGTCATGGAGGAGCCGAGCACCTGCTACAGGAAAACTCAGACATGCAATTCACAACTAACCATCCCTACACTGAGGATAAATACTCGGTGTGTTTCCCCTTCTCTGCCTTCGAAAACGGTGGTAGATCCTGTAATTAAACCCGTAAATGACCTTTCTTCCTGCCATAACTTCGCACTAGAGCGGAATGATTTCCATCCTACCCCAATCTCCTTTGCATCTCGCGTGGGATGTCAACATTTTTTATGGCTGGGATCATCGAAGAGAACCCGCCTTAATTTGCATGGCGTGTCGCTCGAGAAGGAGCCACATGGTGAGAGGTGGCGGCTTCTCGGTCGGTCTCATTGTACCTACCCTGAGTACTTGCATCCGGGGTACTTCGTCTCAGTTTTGGATGGTATGGTTTGTTCTATTTCTTGACTAATAATATTTTTAGAACAAATTTATTCTGCATCCAAGGTCTTGAATTTCCCATTACATTACATCTTAATAAACTTCTGACCTGTTGGAAGCCTACCACAATTTGGCTTACCATTCTTATTTATTATTCTCTATATCATTTCCTTTGAATAATTTTTTTGTTTGTTTGGAAAAATCACTAATTTGTATGGTCCTCCATGATCCTCATGACAAAGGCCCAAAGGAAGAGTACATATTTTTATTTTGTTACTAAGATGAATATTCACATTGTTAAAAGTAGTGTTATATACTTCAGTTTTCTACGTTGTTTTGGTTTTCTAGGTAATGATTTCACAGTAATTTTTTTTTTCTCCTCTTCTATGCAAAACAACCCATGCATCTTAAACAATTCGAAATTCAATTGATATTTTCTACCACTCTTGTAACGTGTGGCATTTTTCTAGATTATTTGGGCATTTCCCTCCTCAATGCAAAAAAACCTACACACTCAAACAACTTCCAAATTCAATTGATATCTTTAATGTTTTGGTAAAGGACAATGATCCTCCAAGTCATTGTGGCTACCCCCTTGCAAATTAAACAATCCAAGCCTCTCAAACAATTTCCTTATTGAACTGATATTTTACCACTCTAATCCCAAATTCTTGAGTGTGCATGTACCACTAGGACCATTCAATTGAGATCCCAACAATAACAAATATGAAAATCCTCAGCCTCTAAATCCAGCCTAAATGACTGCATTAAAATCACCACCTTATTCCAAGAATTAACATCAAATGGATCATTTTGTAACATGATTGAGTAGTGAATCAACATGACTACTAGGAAGTGCATAGTGGTCATGATTATGGCCTGCAACCTCCACAGGGTCTTCCTCGATGGCCAAATGTTGAAACACTTCCATAGATCACCTCCCATTATGTTTTGCATGTGTCGGGATAAGAGTGTCTTATCCTGCATATTGAATCCTTTGATTGGTGGATACGTGGATTACGGATCCAACACCACCCACTTGAATCATGACATGCCAAAATTATTCTCCAACCTCAATACGAGAGGATATATATTATTAATGATTAATAATTAATACAATATAATTATTATATATATAATATAACTCTCTATATATATATCTAGTTTTTTTTTTTCATCCCATATATATATCTAGTTATATTATATATATACTAATTATATTGTATTAATTATTAATCATACATATATATATATATACTAACTTGATTTTTTTTTTTCCAAGAAAAAAAACGTAATATATACTAACTTGATATTATATATATCAATATATATATAAAACACATAAAACAAAAAACCAAAAAAATGTATTCATTTTTATTTCTAAATTTCGAGTTTCCGACGAATGTAACAATCGTGTTACAAGGATATACTAGCTTAATATTGTATATTAATTTTATATTATATATATCAATATATATAAAAAATATAAAACAAAAAACAAAAAAAAGGTATTCATTTTTATTTTTAAATTTTGAGTTGCCCACGAATGTAGCCATCGTGTTGTAGGGGATCTACATTTTGAACAAAACCCTCACAGCAAAAGCTCATTCGCCGGAGGTTTTGGATCCACCAAAGGCTTCTCCCATTTAAGCCCTTGCATGAGCAGTTTCTATGCATTGGCTTTATTCAACTTGCATCTGAGGGAGTTACTAAGCAAATGGGCACGCCTTTGCCTTAACTCAAGAGAAGAAGCGTTTGGGTTTTTAGGGGCCTGACCTTCTCGGGGGTCTTTCATTATCCCTGGAATTATGGATTTGCACACTCTCGGATCTATAGGGGTATTGAACGACAGATTGATGCAAGCCATGTTGGATAGTTGGGCGATCCAAAACTTCATGAAGGAAAGTGTTGTGAGGGAGCTTGGGTTTCAGCTTGAGCCTGTGCAAACTTATTTCAAAGCATTGAACTCATAAGTGGCAAAGGATCCTGCGTTGCGAGGGAAATTTTGTACCATGGTCCAGGTAAAATTTCAAGTAACATAAACTTGTGATTATACGATGCACTATTGATAGTCTCAATCAAATGTTTTTTATGCAAATGCACAAAATGCAGGTTTTCTTTAAGATTTGTTTGGTTTTTTATTCTTTGGTTTCGGGGTCTACATTTTGGTATCAGAGCTCAGGGTCAAACCCTAGGGCCTCAGGGCATCTTAATATTTTATAAATTGGTGTTTTCTCGGAGAGGAGATGTTTTGTTACTCGCTGTGGTAGTTGAAGTGGATTGTATGGTTCGAACTCGAAACCTGTAGCCTTCATTTACCAATGGCGCGTCGTGCCGATCCAAATCCATTCGAGGAAGAATAATTTAATCCCTTCTCGGTTTGATTCCCATGGGCCATCGTCAAGCCCAACCCACCAAATGCATGGCCGAGAAGAAGAGGAAATGGCAGGGACAGACACGGCTGCGTCGAATGCCTTATGTGATCACATAAGAAAGCAAGGATTCAAAGGTCACTTGATCTCAGACATAATGATTTCGTTTCTCTCCAAAGACTACCCTCTTCACAAGATCGCGCTCTCTCAGAGCTCCTATTTCTTATCGTTGCTCTCCGGGCCCTAGGAAGAGAACGGGAAGCCCAAGGTCCATCTCTAGATTGATGACCCCAATGCCATCGTGCAGGGCCTCAAAATCACCCTCGCGTATCTCTACGACGTGGAGCCTCTCCTCACGGAGCACAACGTTGTCTCCGTCCTGGCCATGGGGTTAACTAGTAAAGAAAGCTATCAATAATATCATTTTGCCATCCATGGGGTTATATTTGCCATCCTTAATTCTGCAGTAAATGAATTCCAGGAAGGAGACAACTCTGCCCCTAATCCATTATCATTAGCATTCAACCAACCCTGGTTCTACAAAGCAGTTCCAACAAGATCACCCACCAAATTAAGTGTGCATACACCTATCATTTGTAAGTATTCGTAGCTGGGCCCCTTCTCCCTCCGTTCTTGGTGTAGGGGAATTAACAGTAAGTACCATGACACTAGGTTGGATTAACATGTTTCCGTGAAAAGAGAGGAAGTTGTATGCTGCGTTCGGGAAGGATGAATCGCTCCTGGAAAGTAATATCAATAGGGTAAATTTGGGGCACGCCCAATAATGTAAGCCTGGTATCCCTCACCCTGGCGGTCCGGTGTAAAACGATGGATGCACTGCAGGATACATGCTATGAAAAAGTGGGCCCAGAATTCGTCACTTCCTTCCCTGGGAAACTATAAAATCGATCCAGCTGTCTTCACTTTGCCATTGTAATTTGTAATATGAATAAGAAAAATATTCAATGAAGCTAGTGCCAGTTTTACATCTTCAGGGAAAAAACAAGCTGGGAATAGAGAGCTCTGTTCTCTTCTCCGTTCTCCCCGTTTTATTATAATATTGCCTCTGGAATCTTCTCTACACCGCCTCAGTTCTTTAGCTCTTTGCCTCCTTTAACCTTTAGTTTGATATAGGACTCTTCTTTGCTAGCCTTTTTTCTTATGGCTATGAATTTGAACCACCCCCCGATATGTAAAGTTTCAATTGGATCCAAATCCTTCCCAGTGTCTCTTTATAATGGAAAAATAGATTGTAATATTATCGGTCCTGCATTTATCATCTTTGGTATATTGATAATGGTGGGACTACTGTGCCTAGGGTAGATTATAATATGGGACTAAACAAATAGTATTCACTACAGGTTGTGCATTTATTATATTTGGTATTTTGGTAATGTTGGGATTACTAAATGTCTGGGGACAACTATAATTTTGGAGTAAATAAATTTAATATTTATGGATTGAATTGGAATGAATTCTCTCAGTGCTTAACATGTGGCCTCATTTTCTCATAGGTGGAGTTTGGAATTTACTTGAATACAGAGATAAGTTTTGTATCCAATATTATTGTTTTTCATTATTGAAAAACTTGATTTTGGCTGTATTGAATACCATACTGCATGCTTGATTTGTAAGGTCTAAAATAGTACCTCTCGTGGGGAAGTGAGGATCTATGGACTATAAACCAATCCATAAGATCCCAACATTGCTGGGGATCAAATTAGAGGTAAGAAAGAGAAATTGTGCTCTATTAAGAGAGCAACGATCGAATTTGCCGAGAGAGGTTAAGAATTATGTGTCTTTGGAAGGTGGCAACCGATATAAATCCATCTAAATGTTGGAGGTTAAGAATTCTTTCTTTGGAAGGTTGCAACTCTTATAGATTCATCTTAAACTTTGGTTTCTGAAGTACTTGGAAGGATTACTTAAAAACTAGGTGCAAACATCTTTTTGCATTAAAAATCCAGTTTTATGGTGTATATATTTAGGTTTAAATGAAATAAAAAGAATTTTTTTAACAATATATTTTTACATTGCACATTGAAGGTTTTTATGATGTGACACTTTAGTTCCATCCTGGACCATGAGCACCTTAGTTCTCTTGGTGTAATAGGAAATAACAATTGCAGCAAATTCTAAGCTTACATGATAAATAAGAGAATTATATTTGTGTAAAAATTCTAATGGTGGAACTTTTAGTGGGAGAAATCCAAGATTGCCTGTGTACACCTTCAATATTGCTAAAAAAAACTTATGTTAAATAAGGAACTAGCATTATGTTGCTGAAAAGAGTACTGTATGGACTATTAGTCTTATTTGTGTCTCCCATATGGAGTCTGGACATAATATTCAGGAAAATCAGTTTATCAAAAGTTCCTGAGAGGTCCATATGCCTTTCTGCAATCTCGTTCCATTCTCTTAACTCTTATTTATTGTCAGTGTATGATCTTATGTTATCATGCTTTATATAGAAAGCATTCACTCTTAACTCTGATCTTATGTTATCATGCTTTGTATAGAAATCATTCACTCTAACTAATAAGCTCTTATATGTGAACAGTGGGCACATGATAAAAAATGATTCCAGAGGACAAAAGGTGCCAGTACTCTTACAAGTATTCTTTTCTGATATTTCATTTATTGTGATGTTGGCGTAACTACTATCCAAGTTTGGGGTAAGAATTTTGGTTCGTCCCTCGGAGTGCATTTAGGTAGAAAATTTGACTTCTCACACACTCTTAGAGAAATCTATGACAGTGGTACCATTAGGACATGGTACATGATGAATAGCAATTCCAACAAAAGGACAAAGGATTCCTGAACATAATGAAGTAAAAGATTATCTAATAGGAAGGTCCATGGCTTTTAAGCAGGACCTCCATGGAGTTTTAGAAAGATACCCTTCGTCTTTCTCGGAACTAATTTAGAAACCCTATCCTTAAGAAAATAATTATCGGCAGGGGAAAAACCTCATCCCTAGGTAAAATAAATCGTCATTGTTTACAAGTTGCACAGCATTGTACTCAACACATGCTACAGCTTGCAGTGTGAAGCCATTGAACAAATATTGTCCCAAATTCATTCTCTTTCCTGGATATTTTCTTAGTGTTTGCAAAATATACAAATTATGTTGTGGCTGTGAATAAGAATAGCAGCTCTTATCATTCTTTTCGACCTATGCATTTTTATAATATAATTTTAAGAATGCATTCTAAGGTTTTATATAACCAAAACCCTTATCTTTCCACATATTTTTGTATGTTCATTTTTTTTTCAATTTACTGTGCTGGTATTCTTTTACTAGCACAGTCAATTGTGGCTGATGAATGCTGATAGGAATTGGCAGTGGATTAAGGTGTTCAAGTGGCTGCGCTAGTTTTTTCATTCTAAAATATTCTAACACCTATATACCTAATATGGATAGGTGTTAGAATAACATCTTGCTAGTTTATTCATTTTAAAATATTCTAACACCTATATATTTAACACCCGTTTCTTGGGCTATTTTTTATTTGATCTATTTTAAACTAACTTGTTTTGAGGATATGTTATTTGTAGAGATATGTGTGTGTTTTATAGAGAGTGAGCAATGGTGAACCCAAATGATTTCTTAAGCAATTTCTACTTCATAATTATGTTTTAACATTACTATTTTTTTTGTTTAATGATTGTTTAAAAACTTTACATAATGCATTTCTCGGGGAAACCCACAAGGCACTTTTCCTAATTCCCAAATCCTGTAGAAGCTTGAACTTTTGTCAAGAATGTATTTACTAAGAGCTGAACATGTTAATTATGGAAATTGAGTTTGAGTAGGGAGGATAACACTACTTTCAATTTCCCAACCTAGATGCAATTAGCAAGACATTCACAAAATCAAACATTCTAAAAAGTAAAACAAATTAAAAATTCATAGTATTCTTGTGTAGGGATTTTCAACAAAAATGGTAACCATCCATGAAGCTTCTACTTTTTTGCAGTGCTTACCCTATGCATTTCATGTCGAGTGTTATATTGCATTATGTATTACATAATGGTCTAACCCAAAACTCCTGTAGCCTTAGGGATTGCAATCTTTTTCCACATAACTAAGTGAGTACACTTATACTAGGTTACTAACAACTACCTTGCCACAATTAGTTGAAGCAAAATTTCCTTATTCCTTCCAATATTCCTTTGGGAATGTGGGCTAGGGTATTCCAGTACATAGGAATACCCTATGTGGAATCCACCCATTTCCTTTCCAGTTATGTAAATAGTTAATTCTTTTAACCTTCCATCCTTTGATCTTATTGTTAGTTATCAGTGCAGGCAGTGCCGATAAAATAAGATAGTGAAGCCATTAAAATCTGAAATCTTATCCATGCTTATTATACCTTTCTTCCAAATTTGGATCATCTGGAGGATTGATCAAGAATGCACTTTGTACTTGTTACAAAGACAATAGGATTCTTTGTAAATAGAAAAATCCTCAGTATTCAGCTTTTGCTTTGATCTTGAGTTCAGTTGTAGATGGGTTATTTCCTCGTACTTCTACCTTGTATAACTATGTCTACTAGTAATGTTCCACTTCGAATAATATGGTTTCCTGTTTCTCTAGAGATTTTTTTTTCTAAAGCTAGAAATTCTTCTTTTTTATGTGTTTGTTTGCATGTTATCATTGTTTTTATGGATCAACTATCTTGTATAAATCAGGATGGAAATTTTAACTAGTAGCAATGTAGTTGAATCCATTACATTTTTATAGATCTATGTTGTTTGGAATGGATGGGTGTGCCTACTTATTCTAAGGTGAAATTTCCTTGTTTGTCCCTTAATGTAAATATTTTGAATTTGCAAACATCACCTCAAGGAAATTGTGGAGCATGGAGGGTAGATTAGAAAGTATATGCCTTGGCCATTGGCAATGGGGAATGCTTCTATTTTATCAGACATATTCATCAGAAAGGATATTTTTATCATATTTAGGGAGCTTTGATTACTATCTTCCAGGTTTGTGTATCCCACTCTAAGTAGCAGTGGTTGAATATTCTTTCTGGTCAATTTCTTGAATCGTTGGGCATGAGGATTGAGATGTTGGGTAGCTGTTGCTGTTACTCTCTCTTCCATTTTATGCCTTGAACAACAAAAAATTCCATCCAGTACATCAGTGGAGTGATCTTGAGAGCTTGAACAACAAATTTCCATCCAGTACATCAGTGGATTGATCTTGAGAGCTGTTAACAGAACACATTGCTCCTGCCCTTCTCATGGAAGTTCTAAACACATCTTTCCAAATTGAAGGGAAAACTCGAGAGTTTCTATGTTTTAGGCACTTGAAACTTACTTATATAGGGCTATCTTTGGGAGATCTATTGTTAATCCTTGCCAAAGGTAGGAATCTAAGAAAAACTCTTCAATGAGTAGTGATGCTTTTTTATTTAACCAATTTTTGCAAGCATTGATCTTACATGCATACATCAATATGTTATATGCAAATTTTTTTTTGCCGGAGAACTTAGTTAATTTGTGAGTAATGATTTGACCATTCATCTATATATAGACAAGTATGCATTTATGAGATATTTTATTGTTGATTTTCCATCATTTTTTGCTGATCTATTGCATTAGGAGGAATCCAGTGTTACCTTGGAAACTTGCGAGTTTGATTCTGATCATTAGCAAAAAGAAGCGATTCAGCTCGGTCCGAGTTTAAATCGCGCTGACCCTGTTTCAGTCGTTTGACCAGGTAAAAATTGGCAAGTTTGATTCATGAGTCAATGCCCAGTTTCCTTTAAAATGCGATTTTTGCTTCCTTTTCCTCATTCTTTGTTCTATCTTGGTTGTTGTTTTGGGCAGTCATGAGCAGCGATTGATATATTTTGGACATCTATTGATATCTTGCAGTATATGGACATGGCTATTTTGAATATCTGTGAAAAATGTTTTGTTTTCTTAAATTCAAAATATGTGTATATATTTAATTTTTGCATTTTTTTGTGACCCGATTCAAACTCTTCCCTCATTTTCCTTGCCGATTCCGAGTCTGGTAACATTGAAAGAAACCATCTTCCTATTTTTTCTGTCAACCTAGTCTATGGTTGAAGTCTGTACTTCAGAATTAGGCGACCTGTATAATTCAAAATGTTATGAGCAACACTAAGCTATGAATGTTGTAGTGACTTGTTTCTAGAGAGAACATTGAGGCAACTTGCTCTAAATGAAGAAATCCTGAAAAATCATCAGGTTTTCAGCTCACAATTTTGAACAACCATGTTGAAAATATATCACTACACAATATATCAATTTTTAGGTGAGACGAGTTGTTCCATTCAATGGTGTTGAAAGCTTTTAATTCTGACATATCTGTAACAAGATACAACCTCAACAAACTACATATATGGTAGAATTTCAGGAGCTGATCTGGATGTTTATAATTCTAGTTAATCTGACAAAAAATTACTGTGGGACTAGAACCAATTTTTTGTGAGATCTGCATTTCTACATTCAGTATTCCTTTTTGAGGGATAAGTATGGATAACATTATGGCCACTTGTTTTCTTACTCATATGTGAAAAATGTTGCAATAATATTTTATTATTGTTCACTATTTGACGGCTCAATTCCCATGCCCTTTTTATGGCTCCAACATGATATATGCGTATTCATATGTTGTGTTATATATTTTTATTAGTGCTATGTGAGGATGTCTTAATTTATTGATGCATGATCTTATCATCCGTAGAGAAAATGTCCTTAGGGTGGTTAGTAAAAATAATCCAAAACTTGTCAATTCGTGGACTTCTAGAACATAAAAGGGGTAGGTCCTTCCTATTTCTACATTCCCCTTATAGTAAAACCCTCAGGGTATGTCCCCAAGGGTTGGGGATATGTCTATCAGGACGAGGAAACTTTTAGGGATTTCCCCATCCTCCAAAGGATGTCTTCAAAAATCGCGGGCCATCTTTGACTATCACAGATGTCCTCAATGGCCCCGCCCCAATTAGGGGTCCATAAAGGGATGTCCTTGAAGTTTTGGGGATACCTCTACATCTCCCGTTATTAATTTTTAAAATTCTTTATTGTGAGAAGCCATATTAAAATGTTAAATATTAACATAAATAACTAGAGAGAAGTGAATAATAAACCCTTTAATGAATCTATGTACAACCCAACCCCCCTCCCACCACACATGTTTGGCATTGTAAGAGCGATGACCTCAGAAATTAGTCCACAATTTTGAGTAGAGATCTTATAACTATTGAAGGATATTTCATATTATTCACAATGGGTTTGAGCAGCAAATGAAATCTTAGATTTTTGGCCTCTTAGGATATGCGCAGAATAGGTGTGTTGATGAGTCCCTGAAGCGATGAGGAAATGGTGGAATGAAATGTGCCTTCCTGGACAACTATTGTTGTGTTATATGTGCAGAATGGGCAAGCAATGGAGGCCCTGATATTATGTCAGCAAATGCAACAAGCCAGGGTGTAACTGGACCAGAAGACCGTTGCTAGTGTTATATTGGCTTGTGCCAACTTGGCAGTCCTGAGGCAGATTGCTGAAATCCATCAAGATGTGATTAAGAGTGGGTTTCAGTCTGCTGTCGTTGTGGAGGGTGCTCTTGTAGACAAGTATGCAAAGTGTGGGAGTATAGAGAAGGCACATGATATGTTGGAAAAATGCAGCAAGGAGACATGGTTTTTTGGAGTACGGTGATTGCAGGATATGCCTTGCACTACTGCAGCAAGGATGACCTAAAATCTTTGAACAGATAGAACAGTCTGGCGTGAGCTCAGTTTGTAAATTTCTGCACTTTATTAGTTTAATGCAAAACATAAATTTCACCTCTTTGGCTAGAGGTTTCCTGGATCTTAACCCTGTGAATTTTTGGCCTTAGGGATGCTATGAAATAGAGTATAAAAAAACAGCGGAAAGAGTACAATATTTCACTTTCTAACAGCCCAATCTTCTTGGTAATCCAAGGAGAAAAGATACCAAAGAATCTGGATACGTTTCAGCTCTCCAGGGCAACTTATCTCACATAAATGAGATCTGAAAACTCACTTTTACAGCAGTTATAATAGCAGATGTAGCAACAGCAAAACAACCCTTAGATTCTTCAATGATGATGTTAAATCACTTAGCAAATTGCCCTTTTACTAATGTCAAATCATCAAGACTTATGTAGTTGTAAATAACAATGCATGAAGCACATGTATTGTTGGAATAAAATCTGGAAGTTGCACAAGTTTTGGACGGCTAAAAACTTTATAAATAAGCTCAAGATGAAGTACATGTACATACCATACAGTTTTGAAGATGCTTAATTTGACAGGGGGCATCTTGTATTGAAAACTCTGAGACAGTTTTGAAGATGCTTAATTTGACAATGCAAACCCAAGAAAAATCTTCTGACAACACTGTACAGGGGCACATAAACTATAGTTCTGTTTTGGAGGATGTGATACAAAACCCTGGGAGAATTTCTAATTTCAATACAAAATCGTCTTACGAGATAGAAATCTCATTGCAAGTAGAAGATATTGGTGTAGGAGCCCAGGTATCTTCATTTACTTTATAAAACAAAATTACATTGTAGAGTTACCTTAAAAGTATCATGGATTACAGTATAGATCTATATATTATCAACTACCTTTAAAGTATATATATGAAGCTATTTTATGTTGATATTAACATTTCTTTTGTACACCTAATGTAAGAGAATTTGTAGACCTAATGTAAAAGAAGCTGTGAATATGTGTCGACGTGCTGGTGTGAAGGTAATAGCAAAGATTCCTTCATGTGTGCTCGAATGTGTAGTGTACTTGGAATGGATATTGCATGACAAGTGTATCTTACATTATACTAAATTAGCATGTCTTTTGCATTCCTCAAGCAAATAATCAACGATATAATCACCCTCTTGTTGCCAATGAAAAATTAATCATGTTCACTAAAATCACCAAATGATTCAGTCTTCTTCATCAATGTGTGGAAGATGGTTTGTAACAGATCATGTAGATTTTGTGATGTGAAATACACAAGAAGTTATTATATCACTTTGTGTTTTCAGCTGCCTATTATCATAGAGTTTGAAGAATAAATTTGCTTGCTCAAAATGTTTTGAATTGGTTATATCACTTGTTACACTTTAATTCTGTGCTCTTAACATTAATTCATTTTTATAGGTTTGCATGGTGACTGGTGATAACATTTACACAGCAAAAGCTATAGCTCTTGAATGTGGCATACTCCAGACAGGACAACCTACAGAAGAGCTAGCTATCATTAAAGGACCAATTTTTCGCATCTACAGTGAAAAAGAGAGAATGAAAATTGTGGATAAAATTTGTGTGAGTATGGATGTACCTGTCCCCTGTCAACACAACACACAAAAAAATAAGGGAAAAAAATGCATACCTACAACAGCTTCTTACAAAATAAAATTGTAATGGGAGGGACATTAATTTGTTTGCCTGCAGGTAATGGGAAGGTCCTCTCCTATAGACAAGATTTACTTTGTTCAAGCACTGAGAAAAAGAGGTCATGTTGTGGCAGTGACTGAAGATGGAACAAATGATGCACCTGCACTTCATGAGGCGGGTTTTCTTGTTGCATACTATTGTAAATTCTTATTATGTAAGCAGGTTTTCCATTGCAATGATATTTCCAGTTCTATAGAGTTATTGATGGAACTTCTTGATATATTATTTGGTGTTTAGGAAGACATAGGTCTCTCCATGGGTACCCAAGGAACAAAAGTTTCCAAGGAAAGCTCAGATATCATTATTCTAGAGGATAATTTTGCCTCCATTGTGAAGGTTTGTTGCAGACGTAGATATTGTTTTAATCCTTTAAAGCCAAATGGTTTTCTTTTCAGAAGATTCCTTACAGTTGTTTCTCCATGGTTTTCAGGTAGTTCGATGGGGTCGTTCAGTTTATGCAAACATTCAGAAATTCATTCAGTTTCAACTCACTGTAAATGTTGCAGCAATTGCGATTAATTTTGTTGCTTCCGTTTCATCTGGAGATGTTCCATTATCTGAGGTTCAGGTTAGTCTCAGTCTCAATAGAATTGTGAATTTATTTGTTACCTAGATTGTTCCTTTCTTTTTCATGGATTGGACCCCACCTTAATTTTTTGCAGCTTCTTTAGGTCAACCTTATCATGGATACTCTTGGAGCACTTACATTGGAAACTGAATCCCCAATTGATCATCTCATGCACCGCCCTCCAATAGAGCGCAAGGAGGACATTGTTATCAAGAGCAGTTCCTCCTTTGGATTAAAATCTATATAATTCTTGCAGATGCCAAAATATTTTGAAATAAAGAGCATGGGACTAACAGTGGATAAGTACACATACTTCTATTCAAAATGAGGAACAACTAGATGCATGTACCAAGCCCACACTACAATCAATTGATATTATTAGCATGTACTTGTGCAAATTTGATATAAATGATAGCTAGCATAAAGGTATGCCTTTGAAGAAGAAAACTGCATAGTGTCAAATGCATGCTCACAAGTCAAGTTTTCCATATTTAAATATTTCACCAGTTACTCTGATATACTGTTTCCTTCCATCCAAAGAGCTACATACAGGATAATCGTTCTCAGTTATCTGGCAGACCAAACACCGTTTGCTTCTTTTAATGGTGTGTTGTTTGTAGACATTAATGGAAATTTCAACACTGTAGATGAACTCGCAAATTTTTATGGCCAAGTGAATTGTATATAGAAGTTTGTATTTTGCAAGGATATAAATACTCATGCCTATCATGTATTTATTTGAAAATTTTGTTGCATATGTATCGAACCTTCATCTATATTATATTATTGTTTGCTTGTGTGAGCATTAACGTATGACTTGTCTCTGTTCTAGTGACTCAGATATTTTAACATCAAATTTGATAGACCTTATTTTGTTCCCATGCAAAATTTGTTTGAATATCATCATTATCAAGCAATAACAACTTCTTAAAAGGTGCTAGCTCAATGGTAGAGCACCTGCCTAATTATAGGCAGGAGATTGGTGGTTCGATTCCTCCGTACCCCATCATAAATTAGTGACTAAGAAAACGACTAAATTCGCATATATATGACTATTAGTAGCTAATTTCTAGTATCTTACAGCGCGAATAACGTTTAGTCGTATTTAGCTGAGTCATTAATATGTTATCATCTAGTAGTTTTTTAGTCGTATATTTGGTCATTAATTGTGACAATCAGTGACTAAATCAGTGAGCATCAATGACTAAATCAATGACTTAATCAGTGACCATCAATGACTAAATCAATGACTAATAAGTCAACCAATTAATGACTAGTGAAATACGACTAGAGATAAGATAGTGAAAATCGGATACTATTAGTCACCGACTCAAAAATAGTTGTTTATAGTCGAATTTTAGTCATTAATTTCTCATTTTGTACTAGTGTGCACATCTCAAGACATACGATAAGTAATCCTGGAATCAAGCATGAAAACCACTCAAACACTTATGTCATTGCTCAAAACAATGTAGTATTCAACAAGGCTATACCTTTAAATCAAAACATAAGTTTGTAGGCTAAGCAGTGTAAAAAAGGAATGGAAAGGAATTCAAGGTGATGTCAAAGTGATATAAAACGGTGGCAAAAAGGGGAAAATCACAGGCCCAACATCTCCCCTCCAACTTATCTGAATGCAAGTCCTCATGCATTCCCTCTAATGTCTAAGTTGGCCCAAGAATAAGCTTCGTGGAGAGTATTGAGTTGATAGGATTCCTGAGTATCTTTTGTGGCAGCCTTGAACCCTACTATGATCATTAACTTGGCCTCCCAAAGATGCTCCATTGCTGCCATATCATGCAAAGGTCTACAACTTTCAACTGGAATCCATATAAGGGGATAGTGAAACCTCATGCCAATCCACCTTGTCCCTCTTTTCTGAATACACATTACATACTTATTCAATTTGCTCATGGCCCTTCTAAAATTTGGAAACCCAAAGGGCTCCCTAGTTATGACCACAATAGAGGAGAACTCCCACCTTTTCTTGCAACCTACCAGAGCCTCTGCTAAAATTTCATTAATGCAATCTACACACTGATTCAACACCTGACCTTGAATTTGTATTTCCAACCTTTGATATTTTGAGCTCTGACATAGTTAGTTGTTGTGACTGGCTCAACTCTGACCCTTAAATCACTTAGAGCCTAATTTATTTCCAATGTCTCCTAAGCCAACTTCCATTTTACTTGATTCAACATTTATGACATGAAGGCTCATAATTTCAGATCTCCAATGTATGGTACAAGGTTGAATTCATGTTCAAAAGGCAGAATAAAATCATCGAAGTAGAATTCACATAACGAATGTTGTGTAAGCATGTCACAACCATAAAAATACTTCCCAAAACCCTTAGCATCATGAAACATATAAGATTTACCTTGAACAATAGATGTAATCTGAAAAAGAATAAATTGTTCTTGAAGAAATAAGGCATAGGAAGAGGTTGGTGCCATGCAACCAAGCAAATCTTGGACCAGTGTTCCTAGCTTATGTTTTTCCTCCTCTATTGTCTTGACCTGTTCCATCACCTTCTTTAGTTCTCTTCTATTCTACCTCCACCGTTCTTTCTCCATCTTGTACTGAGAAAAATCTGTTGTCCACCTATATTCCAAGGCCTATATCTTTCTTTGGAATTCCTGGAGAGAGACCGATCCCTTCTGGTAGGACTCCACTAAATATTTCCATTTATTCAACTTGTCCTATGAAGGTATAGGAAATTCGGTGGAAAACCCGACTTTCTTAGTCTTGCTCTTTGTTTGGGTAGACAATGTTCTACATTCTATCTCAAATTCGGTTTGAGTGGACACAGTCATGAGTGCTTTACCCGTGGGCTTACACCCAACATCTCATATGATGTCCTCTCTATCATCCTAAGGCTATTTTTTCACCTTCTTGGGTAATTTATACCTTCGAGTAGTTTTCTTCTCAAATGTATTTGCTACTTAAGCAAGGGTACCTAGTTTCGAATACTTGGAAAGTTCTTTAATATCGTTCCATAATTCCTTTATTCTCTACCTCAATTTCAAATTAGTTCTTTTCAACCTCTGAACTTGCTTGTCCAAGGAAGCAGGATTTCTCCTTTTTCCCCTCATAATTCCAACTGTGCTTGGTCCTTCTTTCTCTATTTTGACTTTAGCTAGATCAAATGCAATTGGTTCTGCATCAGTCTATGTATCAACGCTAGGACCTTGTGTGGAAACTCATGCATTAGCTGTCACTTCAACAATTGGTCCATGTGCATCGTTTTTCTGCAAAAAAACTTTTTAGATACCTTTGTTATATGTTGTATATGATCCTCTACCACAACAAACAGTTCTTTAATCAGTCTGACTTGAAGAATTCCATAGCCCAGCCTAATAGTGAAGTTTTTCCTGAGTTTGTAAGCACTGTAATGGAAAAAATGTATACCTTACTGTTTAATTCACCCCCTCCTAGAATCTTCCCTGAATTTAAGATCCCACTTCAATTAAATCCTGAAGATCTTGTTGGGGATTCATGTTGTTATGAAAATCATACTGAAATTCAAGTCTATGGAGCTGAATTGACACCTTATCAGCTACATGTGTTCCTAACACCTAGGTTGTTCACCCTAGAATATATTCGCCAGAAGTTCAATTGTGATGTCGTGCATTTTGTGAAAAAACAGTACCAGAACTTTTAGAATTCCCCCGGAAGATGGACTGTTCAAGGTTAGAACTAGGGCTTTTAAGCCTTATATTGAAGAAATGTTGGCTAGCTTCAACCTCCCTAAAAGTTTCAGTTGGAAGTATGATCCCAAACAGGTTATCTCTCAGAAGAGACATGTTGTGAGGTTAGTAGCATATCCTCACGAACCTCATCTTGAGCTTGAAAAAATGGCCAACTTGGAAATTTTTGGGAACATGTGAAAAATATATTATTTCCAGACTAGCAAAACGTGTCTCGGGTCATACCCACACCTCACAAGAATGATCTTTCAGGAAAAATATCCTTGATTGATGTTACCACTGACACTGAGATGGGAGAATAAAAAAGTCGGGGATCACAACCCAAAAAGCCTAAATCATAGCAGGAATCAAGTTTGGTTATCTAGCAAAAGGTAACTCGTGTATTTAGCACTAGTTGTCTGGAAAACTTTCCATCAGTTGTGTGGCCATAAGAACAGGGGGCATCTTCTCAGCAAGAAGCACTGGTGACAACCTCTCCAGTCAAAGCTGGACTTTTTGGTGTTTATGCACAAATTAAAGATGACATTGCATATCTTCATAAAATCCTTTCCCAAAGAAAGATGTTGCCACGGTTCATCAAGCAAGAATGTTACCAGCACTCAAATTTATACAAGCACTCAAATTTATACAAGGAACACTCAAATTGGCTATTTTAGAGCCTATAGTACCAGGCGGTAAGAAAGTGCCTTCCAATTATAAGACTACGTTGGTTACTGTAAATCTAGACTCATTCCATCCCAAAGATATTATGGAGTTTCATCGGAAAACAGGAGGAGTGTACAAAGATGTCCTAAAATTGACTATGAGCACTAAAAGGCTGCAAGGTGCAGTCAACAGACTTGAGCTCCAGCTCGAGAATGAGAAGTCTTCTACCAAGGCCAAGCAGATGAAAATTATTGACTTAGAGCATCAAATTGCAAAGTTGGTAAAATATCTGAATGATTCAGTTCCTATTCAGAACATGCTTAAAGAGAAATACATAGAAATTTCACTTTTAAAGAAAAAAGTTAAGCATGTCTACTAATGAGCATCCATAGATGGTGGAAATAGTAGCAGGACAAACATAATTGGACAAATTAATAACTAAGAATCAAACACATAAAGAAATAATCATGTCAATTCACAAGGAAGTTAAGGAGTTAAAGAAACAAAATCAGGATCTTTTGTTGACTAAAGTAACATCCTTGCAAGTGGCATAATCATTGGAACTTACAGATAAAATAGCTAAGGCCATGGTTGATATGATCATTAAAGATGCTCAGTTGAATAAAATCAAAGAAGAATTTAGGGAGAAGGGAGATGAAGTAAAGAGTCTCAATGAGGAAATCCTTAAGAAAAACACTATTATTACATAATTACAACAATCAAAGGGTATCCTGCAAAAGGAAGTTGAAGTATTAGATAAGAATCTAAGTGGCAATCCATTGTTGAGAGCATCTAAACATTTCTTATGGGATCAGATATCAATGTTAATGACAAACCATTGAAGGTGTTTTTCCATTTCCCAAAAATATTGGGAGCTTGTTGTGATAGCTTCCCAAGATTCACAGAACATACTCAGCGGCCTAGAAAAGAGGCCTAAACCTATGAAAGCAATAATAGATCTGCTCAATGAAAAATATTATCAGGATCTCTAGGATTATGCTATAAGAGACATAACCAAAATTATTATGGAGGTCAACAAGGTGATAAATAAAGGTGTATTAGCTCAAAATGTCAAATGACATGGCAAATCAATTATCTCTGACGTTCATTCGTTCAAAGCCATATTCAATGATATTATCAAACTAGGTCTTCCTCATCCTTGGGACAGTAACAAAGACCTATACCCGAAGGATAATTATCATGTCCATTTGATGGATTCACATAAGTTCGAGAATGGTTTTGCAGATATCCAAGGAGAAATAGATGGTAAGACTGTGTTTGAAAATCTACATCCAGATTTTGAGATATTTACTAAACTGTAGTCAAGTTTCAAAACTCTTCCAAAACCAACCTATGAGCATTACACTGAGCTAGATATGGCACTTAGAGAAGTGAAGGTTTTTCAATATCCTCTGGGAAAGGATTGGAAGAATATTACCAAGCTTCTTCAACTCAGGTAGCACGCAAGGGTAGCAATGGTGCAATCACCAGTCAGAACCTCCTCATGGAAACCACCTTATACTCCACCTCAGCAAGGAGGACCCAAAGTGTCCTTGTCTTCCGGTCAACATCAAGTCATTAGATAGTTTTTTTTGTACTACAAATTTTTCCAGGCTATTTGTAACTGAAATCTGTTATTAAACATAATTTTTTTGTAGAGAATTGTAAAGCTCTAAAGGCTATAAATACACCTAAGGATTGGAAAAGGGAGTCGATAACTTTTTGAAAGAAGTGTAACTTCCTTGAGAAATTTGTTTGATCAAGCATTGTTTTGGAATATTTTGATATGTTTCAAACAGGGCTATGGGGATTTTAAGTTTCTGATACATACAGTCAGTCCCATTTTCTTATGCGGTTCAAATTCTCTTGCTCTAAATGTAATTGATGCTCATAATATAATACAAGTTTTTGGGACATCTTTCCATCTAATATTTGTTTAAATTATTATGATGTATGTTTCTTTACGGTTAATATGTTGTGAAATATTCATGACGTGTTACTTGAAGTTAATGCTACAGTATTCATGACGTGTTACTTGAAGTTAATGCTACAGTCTCTATGATCATCTGTGTTCATTCTACAATTATTTTTGTCTTTAACTGTTGAATTCTGTACGCTCAACATGTTTTCTAAAATCATGAGATAAAGATTTGCTTTACTAGTATCTTTACTCATGCCATCCATCCATAAAATATATGTTTCTTTTCCTGTTGTGTCAAAATTAATGACCCACCATTCTCTACATGGTTATAAATGCATGTCTGATTATTTGACAATGCAAAGTAGTTACAAGATTTTTTTATTATAGTTTTTATGCTCATGGAGCAAAACAAACAAAGCATAAAGAAAAAGCTATTGATGCCCAGGTGCAGTTCTAAAAAAAATCTTAGAATGCCTCTAGGGATAACAAGGCCTACCTGAATTGAAATTATTGAGAATCAAATATCGACCCATTATAATCCTCCCCCGACACAACCTGATGGTTCTATCTTGATACAATTAGGTGTACCTTTTCACATGGATCCTTTGAATCTCTTTGCAACATACAACACAATATGTCTGCAATAGGTGGTTCATCACAAAAGGGGGACCTAATCCCACTGCACCTAGTGTCTCTGGAGGAAGCATTAATGCTCCTTTCATACCTTCAATTAGCCAAATGAGTCCTTCCAATAATACTCCACATGTTCCTAGTTTCTCTTTTTTAAGGATTCCATCTGTTAGTACACACATTCCAACCCAAGTCCATCTTAGTGTTAGAGTAGCCACCACAGGCACTTCAATTCCAAGTTCAAGCTTCTCCTTTGGAGAAGGTAACACTCTTGCTACTCAAGTAGGAAGTGGGTTTGCACCTAGATATGGTATACCCATAGGTGAATCGACAATTCCAAACCTAGGTTTCCCATGTGGCTGGACTATTCCTCCTAATTCCACCCTGCCACTTAATACTGGCAAGGTCCCAGACAATAGTAATACAACCAGGGATAGTAATATGTAAGGGGGAGGTTATATCTCAAGTAAAAAAATGGTTTCTCAAGTTAATCAATTCCAATGGATTAGTCTGATCCCCGGGGGGATTATGTCCAAGGTAGTGTTGCACCTATTGGTTGTCAAGGAGTTTCCTTTAACCGCTATAGCATGTGTGCTCATCCACAATAACCCTTTTTGGTGACTTTGAACTTAATAGACCTGTCCCGACTAACAAATGATCCTATATGCCATCATCCAACATGACCTGTCATAGCAACTAAGTTGCCATATGATATTCCCAAGTTTGATGGTCGCTCTAGAGAAGATCCATCCACACATGTCATGACTTTTCATATTTGGTCCTTGTAAAATTATCTAGTTGATGATAGCTTTCGGTTGCACCTCTTTCAACATACTTTGACTAGTAGTGTTACTATATGGTATATTGAATTACCTGGCACTTCTTTTGTTGATTTTTCCTCATTATCAATGTCTCTTCTAACACACTTCCAATTATCCATTCATTATGAAACGAGGACATAACTGTTAACGTAGCTCCAACAGTCCACCTATGTTCATATATTCGATCATATCCATGAGTGGAGGTATAAATGAAGGCTTATAAGAGTCGAGATGCCAAATTAATTCCTTATGGATTGGTTTGTGAAATTTTTATTACTAAACATAGCCAAGGATGAAGCAATGTAGAGGGATCTTACATAAGAGTAAGTTATTTTACATGCACAATATTTGGATTTGATTTATTCACAATTTATCATGCTACATGAGTTGGTTCCTCATGCACCTTAATCTTCATATAACATTTCAAAACTTTCTCGAAAACCACATGCCAATGGCATGATTGGCTCTATGAGTAGTAGTACCATATATTAGTTGACTAGACAGATGGGACTTGAGTTTCCATTCATATGCTTGCAACCGATAAACCCACCTAAAATGCTACAACCGCAATTAAAAACTATGGAATTATTTATGTTAAGTCTTCTTCTAAAAAAAAAATTGACAACCTAGAGGTAAGAAAAAATATAAGAAAACTCATTCTACACCAGGGATGCGGCAACTTAAAAAACTAATGCCAATGCTAGACGCAAGGAAGAAAATATATTTAAATAAAATCAAATTTCAATGTACAATATGTGTCAAAGACCACCCTACCTATGAATTCCCCAATCTAAAGCACATTTTGCGCTACCTAAGCTAATGGGGGGTTTTCACAATAACCTATGATCGTCACTCATTCTTTTCCTCCTCAACATCAACAAATGGTTTCCACCAATCCTACAACCCAATAAGGGGGAAATTAGGGAAACACCCCATAAGGGGGCACTACCATGACTCCTAACATATTCATGTGTGAGCAAGATGAAAATCTTTAGACTCATGCCTAGACTTATGATAATCCCGCGGATAGACCTCCAAAGACCAAGCCTTCTTAACCTCAGTCTAATGGTTCTCTTCACATTTATCAACCACCTAATGACATAATCCATACTCTTCCTAAAGGTACCCTTCGTCGATGGACACATAATCCCGATGTGCGAGTAGTTCAAAACTATAGTGTACTTGAAGATCTTTCTTAGGCCCCTTATGTGATTCCAACCCTGTAAGTTCTACAAATTTTCCCACTATAGTGTCAACCATGGTTGAGTACCATTGATAGAATTGACCATTCAGATTCTCATTTGTTGACATTTGACCTTGAAAAATCCCATCTGAGACTACCTCACCTTATCGTGTTTCAGATATAAGTATCATCACAAGGGACGAACATATTTTGGTGTGTCATTGATGAAGACTTGCTAGAGAGCCTTGATATGCCTAGAGTTGACTCCATCATCCACATTGTTGATAGCATTTAACGGTCATTCTTACAAACGACATGGAATCATCGTTGCCTTTCTAGTCATGGTGGTGGGAAAGACAGTCTCAATTAAAGTAGAAGTTGTACATGCTCTGTTAGACTATAATCTTCTTCTACGACACAGTTGGTCATATGAAATGACAATTGTTGTATCTTCTATCTTGATGGTTAATCATTTTCCTCATGAAGGAAAAGTCATTGCCATTGACTAGTTAGATTACTGCATGCTTGACTCTAATGCCAACTTGGATTATATTATTTCATTCACTGATGACTCTAAAGAAACCTTTGATAGGGTTGGTGCGGGGATGTTTAAAGATTTCTCTCTTGTGGGTAGTTTTACTCTACCTCCACTGGTTGTTTATGTTACCACTTCCCCGTATTTAGCATATCTTATTTCACCACCGTGACCATGGACCAAGATCCATGGGTGCTACCTAACATGTCTAATATTATTACTGCGGGAACATGTATGCCTTTGTTTGAGATCAAATTTTCTTACCAATCCATTCAAATATCTTCTATAGGTGTTGATCAAAACTTCCACCATTTGGGTTGTCCATTCTCCTCCTTCTAATGATTCCTTAGACCTAGTTTTTCCTTTAGACAAAGTCATTTTGGAAGCATTGTCAAATACATAATGACTTTTTGAAGATATGCAACATCAGTCATCTTTTTTACTAGAGTTGAAGAAGATGGAGGTTGGCCTTGAAAACCTCATTCGTCTAAGAGATTTTGATTGACATTCGTGCTCTATCCTCACACTTGATGTCTTTGCAAAAGGTATTTTGGCCAACATTTCAAAACTATACCTATCAATATCTCTGTCAAACCTAGCATTATCAAGAACATTATCATCGGAGTTGAGTTTTCTTCTCAAGAAATTAAGGTGTACACTGCCCTTTTGAAACAATTTCGCAACAATTTTGCTTGGTCCTATGAAGAAATGTTTGAGATCGATCCCTGGATCGTCGAACATGAGATTAAAACTTATGATGATGTCAAAGTAGTTTGACAAAAGCCAAGGCCTATAAACTCAAACAAAGCAAATACTATCAAGGCATATGTGGAAAAATTACTTTATGTTGGATTCATTTATCATTATATCCCCCTGATGAAATGGTTATCAAATCTTGTTTCAGTTGAGAAAAAACAAGTTACTATTTAAGCCTGGACTGATCTTAGGGATTTGAGAAACTATTGTCTTAAAGAAAACTATCCCACCCCATTCATTGATCATATCATTGATGAATGTGCCAGGAGAATTATCTTTTCTTTTATGGATGCTTTTTTCGACTATAACCAGATCCATTTTTGAATTAACAAATAAAATAAAACAACCTTTATCTATCCTTTGGGAACTATCAGAAGACATCATTTCATCTTAAAACACTGGAGCCACATTTTAGTGGATTGTTTCTTATACGTTTCACGATATTAATCACATTGTAAAGGCTTATTTATATGACTTAGATACTTGCTCTCGACAGTGGACAAAATATCCAACTCATCTACTTGCAGTTTTTGAACAATCTTGATATTATAACATTTGATTAAACACCCACAAATGCATATTTTTCGTGGATTTTGCGAGACTAGTTGGGTTTATTGTGTCCAGGTATGGGATTAGGATTGATCCCTTCAAGGTGGGAGAAATAGTTCAATTGCCTCCCCTACGTACAATTAGAAAACTTCAAACTTTGCAAGGGAAAGCAAACTTCTTGTCAAGGTTCATCACTAACTAAATTGCAAAAACAATTATGCACCTTTTGAACGAAGGGTTCCCATTTATTTGGGAAAATCAATCCTAACGATACTTTGATGCATTGAAAACCTCTCTTGTGTCTATACTATTCCTTTGTTGCATCCTTTGAATTACAACAAAGATATTTTGTTATACATTGCACCATCATAGTCAACCACTAGCATGGTATTGATCCAAGAAGAAGGATCGCAACAATAACATGTGATTTATTACCTAAGAAAGGGACCCATTGGTTTTGAGTTTCACTATTCTCATGTCGCGAAATTGGTATTTCTAGCAATGCATGTTGTCTAAAGACTTAGACATTACATCCTTCTTCGATGCATGTTTGTTTTGGAAAAATTCAATCCTATACAACATATTCTAACCCAATAAATAATCAGGGGTAAATATTCTAAATGAATTATCATCTTCTAATAGTTTGATTTAGATTTTGTTGTGTCCAAATCTAAGAATTCCTTATCCTTTGTTGAGATAATGTTTCAGCTCCCTAGAGGTAATGAGGATATTGTTGATGATGAGTTCTTGATGTAGGAGAGTTTATCCCCCATTGTGTCTTTAGACCCTTGGTATGGAGATGCCATAGTATATCTTCAAACTCAATGATTCCCGTCTCACTTATAACATGATGAACGTCAATGGATTCACCATCAGGTCAATAACTATCTCACCATCATATATACCTTATATCATTAAGGAATCGATTTGATCTTGTGTTGTTGTTTAATTCGTGAGGAAGTTGAGAAAGTTTTAAATGATTTCCATGCTAAAGTTTGTGGTGGTTATCTTTTTTTAATGGAAACAACAAGAAAAAAAATTATGCATAAGTTACTTTTGCCCCCCCTCATAAAAGATATTGTATTTTGTCCAAAAGTGCTACCCCACTTAAAATTTTACCAAGAAATGCATGCCCCTCTTTCTCCTCTTCATCCTGTAGTTATTGTCCTACCCATTTTCTAAGTGGGAAGTTGATTTCATGACATGTAAACCATCTTCGACAAATAATCGCCATTACATTATAGTGGCCATTTACTACTTCACCAAGTGGGCCGAAGCTATTCCCACCTCAAGTAATGACAGAGCTACAACATTGATTTTAATATTTAATCACATAATTACTTGGATTGGTATCGATAGGGAAACCATTGCATGTCATGGATCTCATTTCCCTAATTAAATAATGTTAGAATTAATTGTTAAGTTAGGTTTTCAATAAGATAATTATTGCCCTCACTATCCTTAGTCCAGTGGATAAATCGAGACTATGAATAAAGTTTTGAAAACTACGTTGAAAAGGATAGTAAATAAAAATAAAATCTGCAACTTCCACTTGATGTTTTTTTCTATTGAACTTCAATAAAAGATACCATAGGATTTACTCATTTCCAGCTAGTTCATGGCATGGAAACAATTTTACTAATTGAATGAGAAATGTCTTCATTGTAATTAGTTGTTGATTTACTCCTTGATACCTCAACCAAGTAAAAAATTCTCAAATATTGAGAACGACTTGATGAGCATCATTGAAATCAATCCATAGCTAACAAGATACGTAAGAAATGTGTCGAAGCACAAAATGACTACAATGTTCATCCTCGGATCTTTTTTGAAGTTGAATTAATATTGGTCAATGACAAAGATCATGCTAAATTGGGAGCAGTGAAATTTGAATCTATGTGGCATGATCCTTACATTGTGAGTCGTGTATTGTTAATGGGGGCATGTTGAATTCAGAGGAATTGCGTAGCATTCAAGCAAATATTATACACACACAGTAACCATCAAGAAGAAAGGAGTTGAGTCGAACGTTCAACTAAGTTATATTCATCTTGAAATGGTATTTATACAATATAGAGATCGTTGGAGTGGTTATACACCCAATCCAACCACTCATTTATTAAATGCATTGCATAAAATACTAATGATAATTAAGGACCGGAAGGGTCCCTCCAACATCTCCCCCACCCCAAAACATTTCTTCGTCCCAAAGAGAGCAAGTAGGTAGGAACAATCTTGACATGTGATTCTTCGGTATCCCCCTTAAATATGGTAGTAGTCGGTCGAAGCCTCATCTTTTAATCATCTGGTCGAAATTCACCTTCATTGGCTCAGAACTATCAGCTCTTTTGGATCTTCTTTCTGTACCATTTCTCTGGCTTCAACTTCTGGGGTCACAACCCAAGAGCTACTCCTGCATTTATGCACTGAGGGAATCATTCAATTTCAATTATTCTTTGCATCGTCATCTTGTCCTTAAGCTCTGTTATGCGCAGTGTAAGATGTATTCTGCTTGAATGTCATCTTTGTCATCTTTGTTAGTTTTTCAGAATTTAATACATTCTGATCTAGGATCTTAACTGAAAGAACAACATATACAGCATATCAAGCATAAGAGACAAGAGACAAGAGACACAAAACATTTCATTGAGGAAAACCAAGAAGGTGAAAAACCCCGCAAATTCCTCAGAGATAGAATAAGCATCAATACAAGGATCACCATGATCAAACCCAAGAGATAGATATCTTCAACAACATGCTCCTTCTCCACTTGTGTGCATACTCCTCTTCTCTCACTAATGCAAAGTGAGTGAACAATAGAATGTGTAAAATGAGAGAGACACACTCTTTATTTATACACTACATCACTTGACCTTTACTCAACTAGGTTGACACTAACTTAACCACATAACATAATGTTGACTGGGCCGACCCCCAATAGGGTGGTCTAATAACCCTTTGACTCACATGACTCATCCAGGGCCAACCCCAACAAGGTGGTCTAATAACCCATCAAGTATAAGTTACGACACTTACAATATAACTTGTGACACTTGCAAGTACACATGACGACACTTCCAATCGGAGGAATAATACATCTTCGTTGGGGATACAATAAAGTACAAATGTAATACCTACAATATACAAGTGAATATCTTCCGAAGTTACAAATACATCAACACTCCCTCTTAACTAGGAAGGTATTCTCTTGACACAAGTCATCAATACATATAGGCACAAGTCTTCAATAATGGAGCTGGATCATCATCACTGGATCATGGAGCATCATCGTCACTGGTGCTATCTCATAATTCTTCTCGTCATAGGAAGTTCTACAGATCCAACCCTTTTTCATGCTGGATGTAGTCCCACCACCTGTAGGTCTTCATCATCACTGCCCATACTGTGGAATCCTCGGTACTTATTACGTGTGTCAACAAAACCTAGTTCATACTATAGGATCTTTTACATGTTGACTATCACAAAACCTTTAAAGAGTGTCTTGCATCCTGCAAGTACTCTAAAGAGCATCCCAGGACTGATTACGAGCTTACTGCTCAACCTCTCGGATCTCTAGGGCTGATTATATGTGACCTCACACACCACAAAACCTTTAAAGAGTGTCTTGCATCCAGCAAGTACTCTAAAGAGCATCCCAGGACTGATTACGAGCTTACTGCTCAACCTCTCGGATCTCTAGGGCTGATTACATGTGGTTAGGCAAAACCTTTAAAGAGTGTCTTGCATCCTGCAAGTACTCTAAAGAGCATCCCAGGACTGATTACGAGCTTACTGCTCAACCTCTCGGATCTCTAGGGATGATTACATGCCTCTAGTAGCAAAACCTCGAAAGAGCATCCCATGACTTATTTACGAGCTTACTGCTCAACCTGTACGGATCTCTATATCCCAGGCTGTTACGAGCACACCTCTCTACCTGTCCGGATCTTGAGGATCTTTTCTATGCTACCTGCACAACCTGTCCACGGCCACGAAGTATCAACCTGATACTCATCATACATCATCCTGATGTACATGATAATCCTGATCATCATCATAGCATCGTCCTGATGCATATCATCTAGAGCATCGTCCTGATACTCATCACACATGATCATCTTGATCATTGTCACTGCATCGCCCCGATGCATATCATCTAGAGCATCATCCTTATACTCATCACACATGATCATCCTGATCAGCGTCACTACATCGTCCTGATGCATATCATCCAGAGCATCGTCTTGATACTCATCACATATGATCATCCTGATCATCGTCAGTGCATCGTCCTCATGCATATCATCCAGAGCATCGTCCTGATACTCATTACCCATGATCATCCTGATCATACAATGCATCCACCTGATGCATACCAAGTATCTACCTGATACATACATAAATACATGATCCACCTGATCATACAATATATCCACCTGATACATATACAAATACATGATCCACCTGATACATATACAAATACATGATCCACATGATCATACAATGTATCCACCTGATACATAAACAAATACATGATCCAACTGATCATACAATGTATCCACTTGATACATATACAAAGTAGTAACAGGAGCATCGTCCTAATGCTCATCACACAGTGCTTATATCCATAGCCATGGGAAGGATCCTCCTCTCACCATGCTTGGAATGGATCCTGCAAATGTGTCCATCACTTCTTCCTCGAAGTGTTGTCAATCTGAAGAACACAAAGCCTCCCTCTGAAGTACTCAAACTTCACTCTGGCTAGTGGTTTCATCAACACATCTGCAACCTGCTCATCCGTCGCAACATACAGGAGCTTCACTACTCCTCTCTGCACCATATCCTTGATATAGTGATATTTGATCTCAATGTGTTTCGACCTGTCATGGAACATCGGGTTCTTAGACAGCTTCACACAACTTTGGTTGTCACAAAAGATACCAGTAGCCTCCATCGGGAGATCAAATAACTCAGACAGTAGCTTCCGGAGCCATACTACCTCACAACTAGCCGAACAAGCTACAACATACTCTGCCTCGGCTGTACTCAGTGCTACGCAAGACTGCTTCCTGCTAAACCAAGAGATCACACCCGATCCCATATTGAAGCAGCACCCAGAAGTGCTCTTCCTATCTGTAGCACTGCCTGCCCAGTCCGAATCAACATAACCTTGCAAGTTAAACTTTTGATTCACATCATACTTGAGCCCATAATCAACCGTACCCTTCAGGTACCTCAGAATATGCTTTACAACAACCAAGTGAACACCTCTCGGATCCGTCAGGAACTGGCTCAATGTGTTCACCGCAAAGCAAATATCTAGTCTCGTGTTCGTTAGGTACATCAAGGACCCAATCATCTGACGATACATCATGACATCAACCGGATTAGATGAAGCATCACACAGAAGCTTCAGGTTCGATGCCATAGGTGTGGCCATGGCCTTGTAGTCCATCATCACGAACCTCTTCAAGATATCTACTGCATACTTCCCTTGTCCAAGGAAGATTCCATCTGCACTCTGCCACACCTCCATTCCTAGAAAGTAGTGCATTATCCCCAAGTCCTTCATCTCAAACTCGGCAGCAAGCTTCCTCTTTGTATCGGCAATCAATCTATCATCACCTGTAACAAACAGGTCATCCACATACAGAAGTAGTATCACAGGATTTCCTTCCTCAACCTTGTAGTAAAGGTTGGAATCCGCTTTACTCTTGGTAAATCCCAAATTGGATAGAAAGCTGTCTATCCTACCATACCAAGTCCTAGGATCTTGCTTCAAGCCATACAAGGCTTTCTTCAACCTGCACACATATGACACCATGTCATGTGTCTCAAAATCAAGTGGCTGCTCCACATACACTTTCTCTTCGACTACACCATTCAAGAAAGTTGTATTGACATCCATCTGGTGTATCTTCCACTTCATCACTGCATCCAGAGCAAGTATTGTTCTGATGGATATTCTTATTTGACCATAGGACTCTTCTGGTTAGTCATATCATCAATCAAGATAAGAGACATAATATGCATAAATCCTTGCTTACTTAAATTTCTAACTTCATGAATAATCATTATCAATCATACAAAGGTATAAGATCGTAACACAAGGTAGGATTCTAACTTGATATAGGAAAAACATATCTGGATTAGCATGCTAGCTAGTTATGTCTAACATACCCGCATAATGTCTTCTTGTTTTCTTCGATGACTTGTGCTAGTAACCTGCACATCTCATAAGTACAGGCCATCAATAAGGTCTTGAAAACCATGATTCAACGCATGGTGGGTACACACAAATCAAACTGGCATAACATGCTTTTTTCTACCTATGGGCATACCGGACCTCCGTCAAGACTACCACTGGATTCACACTGTTCCAATTAGTATATGGATTGGAAGCAGTCCTACCAATAGAGTGCAAGATTCCATCTCTCAAACTCACAGTTTAGCTTCTCCCAAACACCACTGTCGAGGAAGAACGCTTCCTTTAGCTAGCAAAACTCGACGAAACCCGCCGCGATGCTACTCTTTCCAACGAGGCACATAAGAAATGCATCAAAGCTTAGTATGATAATTCAGTTAAACCTCGTGTCTTCAACGAGGGTGATTTGGTCCTCACGTATGACCAAAAGCACAATAAGCTAGGGGTTGGTAAGTTTGAGTCCATGTGGCATGGACCATACATCGTAAAAAGTGTTTTGGAGAAGGGAGCATACGAGCTAGAGGATTACGATGGAATATCTCTGGGAGAGCCTCGCAATGGGCTCTACCTGAAGAGGTACTATGCATGATTCTTTCACGCATAAGTATCTTGTATATACTGTACATGGCGTGTGTTTTGTGCGGTGTAACGCTTTGTTTTAGTGTGTCGGGATTTTGTTTCTTTACTTATACCATGTTCTGTCTGCATGTGCAGATGGAAACCTTCTATGGATTCGTAGACGGCGCCAACCGGCATACCCGTAACCTTGCTTCGACAGCCTAGGTACTCTATTCCCCTACAAGCGAGTTTATCAGCTCAGGAGGAAATTGTCTAGGATATGCAACCAACAACGCCGCAGAATATCATGCGGTGATTGGAACCATAACCGACGCTCTTTCCTTGGGTGTGAGCCACATTGTTATCCATCTGGATTCAAAACTAGTGGTTTCTCATCTTAACCGGATCTATGCTATCCGCGACCCCACTCTGCTCCGTCTTTTCCGACAAGTTCGTCTTCTGGAAAGGTCCTTTGAATCTGTTCAATACCTGCACGTTCCACGAGACATGAACACAGTTGCTGACTCGATGGCCGATTTCATTCTAGATTGGTACATTGCACACACATAAGATATCCATAAAATACAAAAAAAAATGGACATGACATGTAAATGCCAACTTTTGTAGAAGCCCTAATTTTCCATTTTTCTAATCAAAGTCATGAACTAGGGTTTGATCAAGCTCGACCTTTTGCCCAACCAAAAAATTCAATCTTGGTCTCTAAATTTTGATTTTTATAAGGAGCATCCAGTCGTGGTCTCTGATACAAAAAATTCCAACATTCTTTGAAACCCTAAATTCCCGGAGCCATGAATGAAGATGCTCAAAATCCAATTTTGTTTTGACAGAAATATGCACCTGATTGTTTCTGGTGTAACTCCGAAATTTCAAATCTACAGGGTCTGAAAATTCTTCCTGTGGTAGCCTGATCTGTTAAATTTCCAACCCCATAGGTCTTACCTCAAATGGATTCTCTGAGAGAGATTTATTCCAAGTGTCGCAACATGACCTGTTTATGGGATAAAACAAGAGAGAGAACTTGTACGGAGTGCCACGTGTCACTGGTTCAATTTCGGCCTCTGAAAATCGAATCTGTGAAAGTACAGTCCATGCCCTACTTGCTACGTTTTATAAAATTTCATTTGGAGCTTCCTATCCCGATTTGTGACCTTTTTTTCCTAGGTCACCTATTTATGACTGAGATCTGGAAGAGGCAGAAACCCTATATTGTACAGATCATAAATCTAAAAGTACAACGAATTAGAGGCTCTCCTTAGGACACAAGGTACATGGGGATCTTATCTTCGACCTGTAATATTTTCAGACCCTGAAACTTCGCCAAAATGAATTTTAAGTGAAAGTTCTACGATGACTTGTTTTTTTATATCAAGCCCTAGCTTCGCAAGTGCAACAAGTGTCATAAATGCCATACCATGCCTTCTTTCAGGTTAGCTCTGATACCATGTTAGTTTTTCAGAATTTAATACATTCTGATCTAGGATCTTAACTGAAAGAACAACATATACATCATATCAATCATAAGAGACAAGAGACAAGAGACACAAAACATTTCATCGAGGAAAACCAAGAAGGTGAAAAACCCCACAACTTCCTCAGAGATAGAATAAACAACAATACAAGGATCACCATGATCAAATCCAAGAGATGGATATCTTCAGCAACATGCTCCTCCTCCACTTGTGCGCATCCTTCTCTTCTTTCACTAATGCGAAGTGAGTGAACAATAGAATGTATAAAATGAGAGAGACACACTCTCTATTTATACACTACATCACTTGACCTTTACTCAACTAGGTCGACCCTAACTTAATCACATAACATAATGCCGACTGGGCCGACTCCCAATAGGGTGGTCTAATAACCCTTTGACCCACATGACTCATCCAGGTCCGACCCCAACAAGGTGGTCTAATAATCCTTTGACCCACATGACTCATCTAGGTCCGACCCCAACAAGGTGGTCTAATAACCCATCAAGTATAAGTTACGACACTTACAATATAACTTGCGACACTTGCAAGTACACATGACGACACTTCCAATCGGAGGAATAATACATCTCCGTTGGGGATACAATAAAGTACAAATGTAATAGATACAATATACAAGTGAATATATTCCGAAGTTACAAATACATCAACAATCTTCTTCTGTCATGAGGATTTAAATGCCTGCAAGTTACTTTAGACTACCTCCTCATGTGCATGTTTTTCTAATTATAGTCGACTGCTTTAAAAGCGACTGGCTTAAATTGAGTGACAAGAGTCGACTAAATATTGACTTTACTGACAAAAGTGGAAGGGATCGCCTTCCTTAAGAAAGACTCGCGTTTGATCCCCTCTTAACTTCAAGTATTGAATTAGATTCAATTAACAATAATGACTCAGTCGACTCAGGTAAAGATTCCATTAACATTACATAATGGCCACAAAGGCTTTAATTTAAAACCCATTTTGGTTATTGACTCAACTATACTTACATCCACCAAACTTACATTTCACATTGATCAAAGGGAAACATCCACCACATTTAACCATAGATATCAACCTCGTATTGTTTTGCTCGATTAAAAAATAATAACTCTTCGGCCGGCAATCCACATGGTGGAAGTAAACAAGTTGGGAGATTACATTGGTCGATAACAATAGTGAATGGCCAAGTCTAGTGGATAATCGATAACCTTCTGTTTACAACCTCACGAGTCACTTCAATGGCCATTTTGCTTTGCCGTGATGAACTCACTTGGTCAATGGATATATTTTGTAGGTGACAACTTTACAAAAAAATTCAATGAATGCTTCCCTAGCTATAAAAGAATCTGATTTGGTCACCCTCACCCTCACCCTCTCCTTTTGTATAGACTAAAAATACTAGCTTTCTATGTTTTTGTCTACACAACAAAAGCGCATTATAATCGCTATACGATCCATTAGGTGCACCAATCAACAACTATAAATTTCATTTTGGTAGATGATTGTTCTGGTCGTTATGGACGCGATTACTTAGTTTTCCCCCCCGTAGTGTTAGTGTTAGACAGAGGTGTTGTGCCCGATGGCCGACTGCGTTGATGGTGAATTACTGGATAGGTCGATCGAATTATCTTGCATAGTAACATATAGTCGCACATAGTCTAAGCCATCGAAATGTTCAGGTCGACCAATTATTTCCGCAGGTTCACTAATGTCAATGCACATGAAAATCTGCGTCAATAAGTCTAGTCGACTATGCATTGTTTGTAGGTAACCAATTGTTTGTGCACGGTCGACTCTCTTTCCCCGATCATAGACAAAAAGAGAAGCTCCTCCACTGACTTTATCACTTATTCAATTCTGCAAGTCATGTATGGATACTTCTTTGCGCGATAATATCTTTGTATTATGGTATCAATTGGAATCCAACAAACATAACAATGCTTGTGCTTTAGCTATTTTCTTTATCGAGCATAAAATAAATCCAACATGGTTCGTCCCCTCAACCATTCAATCGACACTAAACAGCCAACCCATCAACGACTACCATCCCATCGATTCCTCAAACAACAAAATTTTTATAATGTTCTTTGCTTAGCAAGAAAGCCTTTGAGGCTTCTAAGGGAAAAACCATGTGATAGACATAAAATACTCATTGCTTATAATTATCAGAGTATGCAAATTAGAAGAAATTGAATTGTGAAAGGATTCTTATCTCATATTTTTCCAAGCATGCAGGCATACATCCCCCAAGTATCTTCAATTACATATCGGGAGCAACATTTTTTCTCTTTGTAGCATTTATTTTCCCTTGCAGGTTGCCTTGCTTTCAAGTTCAAACCGCGTCTATCTACTACTGCTGTCACTTAGAATGGATAGAGGAGGCAATGATGCCAGATGTTGAACTCAGAGGAATTGCATAGCATTCAAGCAAAGATTATACACACACAGTAACCATCAAGAAGAAAGGAGTTGAGTCAAACGTTCAACTAAGTTATATTCATCTTGAAATGGTATTTATACAATATAGAGATGGTTGGAGCGGTTATACACTCGCTCCAACTGCTCATTTGTTAAATGCATTACATAAAATAATGGTGATAATTAAGGACCCAAAGGGTCTCTCCAACAGGGCATATGAGCTAGTTGACTATGAAGTTTTTCCTTTAGTGGATACCCACAATGGGATCTATTTGAAAAAATACTATGCATGAGTATTTGCGCTCAACTCTTCTATTTAATATGTTGTACCCTAAAATTTGTATTTTAAATCATTTTGTCATTTTTTATCTCTTACTTTTGTTAGGATTGTTACTTATCATGATTTGGTCTTACCTTTATAGAAGACAATGAGTGCAACTTGATGCATAGGATTTTCTAAAGACGTTAGTCGTCACACTTGAAACATTACTTTCGCTACATAGGTAATTTTTTTTCCCATCGACCAGCTTGTGAATTATGGTGTTGTTTGTCTTGGTTCAACAACCAACGATGTAATTGTGTAAAGTGTTGTTATCCATATTCTCATGGGGGGTATCATTCTTAGCAACCAACGCATCACTATTTATTTGGATTCCCGATTAGTAGTATCTCAGTTAAACAATGTTTACCAAGTTCGCGATCCTTCCCTTTATATGAAGTTTCTAAGGGTATGTCTTCCTAAACAACACTTTGATTTTATCACTTACAATCACGTTCCAATAAAATTTAATGCATTGGCTCATTCTTTAGCCAATTACATCATCAAATGGTACATGTTGCATTAAGTTGTAATCAATAAGCATGCATGTAAAATAAAACATAACATTTAAATTTGAATACACCATTTGAATTTGTATAGGTATAACCCATAAAGGCATGTGTGTGTGTAATAGAGATGTGTTTATATAAACCACCCGGCCATATAGCCTTTATAGACACATAAGTCGAGAGTACAAAAAAGAAAGAGACAACCTAGGATTTGGTCATCGGACTCATCCATACGAACACCATGGTAGCACACCACACCAGTCGCTACCTGTCTCATAAATTTGATCATATTAGAAGGAATATTAACCACATGTCCTTTAATTTGCATGGGAACCTCCTAGATATGTGTCATATAGACCCCCATGGTTAGTCCCTTTAGGTTCCTACACACATTGTTCAGGGTCTTAGCATCATCCTCGTCCTTTGAATCTGGCACCAATTGTTCTTCCTCTCTCACATGTTGCCTATTGGGGGGCATCCCCATAGGTTGCACTAGACTAACATATGTTCCATCGCCATACGATAGAGTTAGTAAAACATTCTATATTTGAAAAAACAACAATATTTTTTACATTTTTTTCAAAAATCCCTAAAAAATTAAATAATTTCAGAAGCCTCGAAAAAAACATTAAGAGCAATATAAAATAAATGATTCTTACCTATGGGGCCCTATTGGGATCTAGGGGGAAATGCTAGTTCTGGATCATGTTGAAAGTTTGTGCTAGTTTAGGTATAATTGTCTATAATGACAATTTGGTCCCCCTACCATTTGAAGAAATTCAGAGCAAAGGTACTCATACGAAGTCTGCCTCCCAAGTGAACCATGAGATCACTCCATTGATGCATATTAGGTTTTCGTGGCCTGAGTTGTGGAGTAGAGATCCTATGCTAGGTTCCTACCCTAACCCCACTTACTTTAGACTACATAGGAGTTAGTCAAGTAACATATGTGGCCATTTCCTTTGAATAAGAGTGAGAAGTTAGTAATGGATCATTAGTGCAAAAAGGTTCTCTATGTTAATTAAGGCCCACTAAGTAGTTAGTTTTTTGGCTATTGAAAGCCTATTTAAGTATTTTAGAGTGCATGGAGTGTTTTCTCAGAATTCTTGTATGGAATCTCTATTCAAGTGAAAGGTCATCCAACCTTAAGAGGTGAGTGGACATTGTTTCCTCAATTGATTTTCATAATACAATAGTTAATTATGTCTCATCTTTCTTATCTATTTCTTTTGATTAAGTTGATATGCATTATAATTTATGGTATTTCGCACCACTTATCTTTGTTTATCTTTGTTACACCTAAATCTTGTCGTCATGGGACCCATGTCAACTCAATGCCTTGATCCCTGAAGTCTACACTTATCTTTGTTTATCTTTGTTACACCTAAATCTTGTCGTCATGGGACCCATGTCAACTCAATGCCTTGATCCCTGAAGTCTCCTTGGTCAAGAATTCATTTAGAGCAAGGTGTTTCCCTTTGTCCACAATGTCTAGTTCGGCTGGCGCAGGTTGTCTTCTAGCAAGAAGCGCCCAACTAGGTCAAGTGCATATTTCCAACTGGCAGACTGCGCCGATGGCTCAGGTTGCCTTTGTACAGCCTCTGCTTCCCCTCTCAGGAGCAGGTTTCCCTCATGCAGCAGGTTTCCCTCATGCAGCTTTCCCCGGGATTGGTTAAATTGGATAAAGGTGGATTTCGAGCGATTTCTAGAAGTTGGATGAGGTGGATTCCTATCCCTAACTCCTAGGTGAGTTATCCTACGGTTTCCTAACCTCAAGGAAGGATCCCTTAGTCCTCTCCCCATGATCCTCAACCTACTCTATCCACTTGGTCCTATAAATACAAAGCTCCTCTCCATTCCAAAGGGTGAAAGTATATAGCACTTACATGCTGGTGGAATTAACCTAGAAGATCCCTATCCATCTCTTGGGAGGCATACATTTCCTTTGGAGGCACTGGCTTGACTTGTTGGAGGAGGATTGCAGCTTTAAGGCTTGGGTTGTAATCATCACTCTACTTTGTATTTCCTACTTCATTGACAGTAATATAATCTCTTTCCATAAATGTGTTCATGTTGATAGCATTTAGAGCTTACTTCCTTAATTGTTTGCTTAAATCAATTAGTGTTTAGATGTATTGTTATTGCTTGCTTTGTTTCTACATGTTTTTACAGGCTTTGCAGCTTGGATTTGACAACCGTGGAGCTTGGAGCTACAAAGAGGAGATAGATCTATAGATATAAAGGTAAGACATCTATTTGACCTGATCTCTAATTGACCTAGGAAAGTGGTGTTATGTTATGTTCCTATTTTTTCTAGATTCACATTGAACTAGGGAGATCACGCTCGCGTCTGCTCGAGTAGATTGTCTGATAACAAATCTGGATACCATACTGGGGAATACTTTGTTTTTATTTCAAGTTGAATGTGTTATTCTTTGATTTCTTGATGAGCCATTGCTTTGCTTCCTGATCCTCTTTCTTAAGGGAAATGCCACACCCGCAGTTCTCAATGATCCCTTCCCCACCCAAAATCAACAAATGATTTCTCAACCATATCCTTCTCAAGGAGAAGCATCATCCACCGCGCATGTTCTCATGATGCATAGTGAGACGGTTAACATGAACACACGATCGCGTTCATACGACCCAATCCCTCTGAAGGAACCCATTGGAAGTAATAATGAAAAAGATTCCACCTTTGTTCCCGATATTACCGTACCACAAGCTTCTCTCACCATTGAGAAGCCTTCATTAGAGTTAGTGTTGCATCTGCCTAAGAGCATGATTCATAAGGCAGTTTTCAATCCTAATGCTCGGGCAGCTCAGAATTATAACATCGTAGAGGACTTGGCGCAAGCCCCTTGTGCCATGTCGACGCTAGAGGTATTGCATAATTGTCCCAAGCAAGGCTATTCTCACTTCCATTGGCATAGTAGATCCAGATTCCTCGAATACAATCATGTTTAGACTTGAGTATTTTAAACCGAGGCTTTCCCATTAGATGGAATTTCAAGTTGCTACGAAGGTTGTTGAGAAAACAATCCATCGTACTGTACTAGACAAAGGCGCTTCTACCTCGGTCATGTTGCTATCTTGTTGGAGAGCCATTGGTTCTCCCGAGTTAAATCGTTGTCCTACTACCCTGAAATCATTCGACGGTCGTGGCTTTCAACCCCATGGGCTATTACAAGCCTTAGCAGTAGAGTTGGGGGGTAAGACTGCAACCATTAATGTGGAAGTCGTCGCAGCCCCTTTGGATTATAATCTCTTACTTGTTCATAATTGGTTTCATGCCATGACTGTGGTCGCGTCATCTGTCTTCCGCATTGTGCAATTCCCCCATCAAGGTTGAATTGTCATTGTTGACCAATTGGACTTCTGTACACCAGACACCGCTACTCATCCTGGTGATAATGTACCCTTACTAGGACAATCTTCGCAGCTATATGAGAGTGTGGGGGTCGGCCTCATAAAAGATTCATCTCTTTTTCCAACCCCGGACCCCCCTAACCATGTTGCCGCAGTGAACGTGATCTCCTCCATGATTCCATTTTTTCCCAACTCTATCGATCAAGGGCTCGTACCCGACGAAGCCACCATGCATTTGATTGGAGACACCATGCCTCTTTCACTTGTTGAAGCTACTTATGAGGCTATCCATTCAGCACCCAAGGACCACTTGGTTGTGGCCTCTACATCTTGTTCTCTACAGCGGAGGTCCTCCTTACTAGATCCTCTACTCCATACTTTTCATTCCGACGAATCCATTATGGATATTATGAGTGTGGACGACCCCCCATGGGAATACCTCCACCATCGATCATCTTTCCTACCCCCATTGCATTCTGTGGAGAACAACATCACCACCATTTTCACACCGGATGTCTATCCTTGCCCCCAGTCACCGATCCTCACTTTCCATACAGTCACTGAGGGAAACTTGGCAAACATCGAACCCACCATTCCGGTCGACATCTCGATTACCCCTAGTGTCGTGGAACATATTTGTTTAGGCCAAAACTGTTCTCCCGAAGACATCACCACGTACATGACCTTATTGAAACAATTTCGCGACGTATTTTCTTGGACCTACGAGGAAATGCCTGGGATAGATCCTGCCATTGTTTCGCATGAGATTAAAACCTATCCAAATTCTAAACCAATCCGCCAAAAGTTACGACCAATGCACCCTTGAAAAAATGCAGCAATAAAAGCTGAGATTGAAAAGATCTTGAAGGCAGGCTTTATCTACCCTATGTTGGAATATTCACACCATCATTTTTATATTTTACATGCCTGCACGCAAATATGCATGCTTTGCATGCCACTGTATGCATATAGTCATCATCATGGTGGTCTACCCAGCACCTAGAGCTTGCTTCTAGCTCTCCAGAGCCTGTCTACAGCCCCCAATTGGCCTCCTACCTACCTGATGTGCCCTTCTTGACTATTGTGCATGGGAAGTGCACCTTTCTCACCTACCTCTGTCATTTAGAGCGCCTTTACTCACCTACCTTCAGTTATCACTTAGTTAGGGCGCCTTATCTCACATACCGAGAGTTATCATTCAGTTAGTGCATTGATTGAGTAGTTCTTCCACTGATTTCTCATACTGACTGCTTGTAGATTCTAGTTAGCTAGTTCTGGAGTTCCACTTGACTATTTGACAGCCTCATGCGCCCCCTTTGGAGTCTCCATTCCCTGATTTATGCCTAGATGGTTCTGTTAGACTCGGTTAGACACACTTGACTGACTATTACCATTTATGACTGATACTATTGACTGGATGTTGTCTCCATTGTTATCCAAGCTAGAGTTTGAGTTAGACAGCCTCATGCACCCACCTTGGAGTTTCCATTCCTTGATTTATGGCTAGATGGTTCTGTTAGAATCAGTTGGTCACACTTGACTGACTCTTACCATTTGTCTAATACTACCGACTTGATGATGTCTCCATAGTTATTCATGCTAGACTTTGAGCTCAGATTCAAATGCCCTACTTGGCTAATTCGAATCCTATATGATGCCTCATCATTGACTATTGTAACACATTCTCTACATTCATTATTCATTGTATGATATTGATATTGTCCATTATTCTGTGTTTATGAGTGATTATTGAATGCATGCTTCTTCTTATTGTATCAGAGCAGTCAGCAGCTATTCTAATTGCAGCCATTGCAACAGTTGCAGCATTTCTTTGAGCAACTATATTTCACTTGTGCACCAGAAGCCTTTGAGTTTCCACAGCAAATCCCGGTGCTATTACTTGAATTCATTGGATAAATCTAGTGAGGTCTAGCCAGGTGTGAAGGACTTCGTCTATGTGCCAAGTTTCCTTAAGGTAGTGTTCAGTCGAAGCGTAGTATTCTCCATCAGCAAAAATTCTCTAGTTTTGCAGGTTTATTCACCCATTCATAATCTTCTTCAACTATTCGACTTTCTCTATTCAGATGGATCTAAAGCTCACGTATTCCAACTATGTTGAGTGGAAATCCAAGATGGCTCTCTTCATGAGATCCAAGAGCTTCACCCGAATACTCAACGGAACGATGGTAGAACCTCTCAGTGCAGTTGAAAAGTCCAAGTACTTGGACAGGCTTGATGAAGCAATTGGCCTCCTCCTTCTCTCAATTTCTGAAGATCTTCACTTCCATGTCATCGATCTTACATCTCGTAAAGAGGTTTGGGACAAGCTTGAATCCCTTTTTGGACTGAAAGATTATATGAAAGGACACAAATTGGAGAATGAGCTCATATGTTTGAGTCCTGATAGCTTCGAATCTATCAATGCCTTCCTCACCAAGTTCAAAAGATTGATATCACAGTTGAAAAGATATGAGATAGTGAAAGAAGACAAGCAGCTTATACTTGCCATTCTCTCAAAGTTGGGGGAAAACTTCTCAGTTTTTGTCTCTACTTTCCAGTCAGCTAGGTTGTCCATTCCAAGATGGAAGTTTCCCTCACTTGATGATTTCATCCAATCTCTTACTCAAGAGGAAGAGAAGTTGATCTCTATGGGAATGATCAAACCCAAATTGGATTCAGCCCTTACAGTTGCAGAGAGAGCGAATGGTAAAGGCAAGCAAGAGATTTCTAACAAGAGATAGAATGATACAAGGCCTATAGATAGTCTATACCAGTCAGATGGGGCTTCGAACTCAAGGAAGAACAAGCATTCTCAGAAGGGAAAGACCAAGTGCACCTATTGTCTTAGAGGTTTTCATCGTGAGAGTTCTTGCATGAGGAAGACTATAGATTTGATGGCTCAGTTACTTGAGAAGAACAATCTTCCTATACCAACATGTGCAAGGAAGAAAGATCCTAATACTGAATATTCTAGATCTAAAGGAAAAGAAAGATGTCATGCCTTCATGGCAAGTGCATCAACAAATTCTTCTTTCATCATGGATTCAGGAGCCTCAAGACACATTTCTTCCTCCAAAGATCTCTTCGCCAACTTCGAAAGCTCAGTTGGCCCTTCCATCATGTTAGGGAATGATTCAAAAGTCTCCTCTCATGGTATTGGAAGAATTAAACTTGACTATGGTTACTTTTCTGATGTGCTTTATGTTCCTTATATTACAACAAACTTACTTTCAGTGTATCAAATGACTCATATTGGAGAGCCCAAAAGAGTCATCTTTTCTCCAAATGAAGTTGATATACAAAACATGGTTTCAGGTGAAATAATTGCAAAGGAAGTTGCAAATCAAAACTCCAAACTGTATGAGTTCTCACACTTCTTACCTCTCTCGAATCAATCAACTCTCCATACTCATGCCAATGAATAAAGCAGATTGTGGCATGAAAGATTTGGGCATCTTAACTATAAGTACTTGCATGACATGCATGCAAAGGAGATGGTTGATGGGCTGCCTCGGATCAAGTTTGCCAAAGGCAACTGTCATGGTTGTTTGATGGGGAAGCATCCCGAGAAGAAGTTTGAGAAAGGACAGGCTAGAAGAGCCTCTCACCCTCTTGATCTCATCCATAGTGATGTGGCTGGTCCATTTCCAGATCTATCTCTAAGAAAATCAAGGTATGTGCTCACTTTTGTTAAGTTTAAACCAAATAGACAAGCAAGATCACTGAAAGAAACACAATCACAAGATAGACACACAATATACCCTAGGAAACCCTCATGGGGTAGAAAACCCAGCAAAGCTTTCCTCAATAAGATGATCAACCAAAATACAAGATGTGCTCCTTCCTTCTTTGTCTCCTTAGCAGATCTCCCAGACAAGTGCGCACTCTTCCACAAGTGAGTGAATGATCTAATGAGGAGTTCACCTCTCTTATTTATACTGACCCCCAACTGACTAAAAGACCTAATGGGGCCGACCTCTCCTGGAGAAGTCTAATAACCCAAAAAATATAACCACAGGGCCGACCCCCACATGGTGGGTCTAATAACCCTAGTTAATACAAACCCTCGGAGGAATAAACATCTCCGGATACATAATAGGGTTACCTCGGAGGGATGAAACATCTCCGAAATAATAAAGTACAAATATAATATTCTTTGAAGTTACAATATTCAACACTCCCCCTTAACGAGAAGGATATTATAACAGCATCTGCAGGAGCAAGGAGTCACTATACATGATACATCTATAAATCATCGGAAGCTTTCTTCAATTTGTCTTCATCAATAACTCAAACAGTTACTGGTATATCAACATCGACATCACGGTCATTGTCATCACACGATCAACAACATCGTCATCACACGATCATCAGCATCGTCATCGCATCGTCATCATACGATCATTAGCATCGTCATCACACGATCATTAGCATCGTCATCGCATCGTCATCATACGATCATCAGCATCGTCATCACACGATCATCAGCATCGTCATCACACGATCATCAACATCGTCATCGCATCGTCATCATACGATCATCAGCATCGTCATCACACGATCATCAGCATCGTCATCACACGATCATCAACATCGTCATCGCATCGTCATCAGCATCGTCATCACACGATCATCAGCATCGTCATCATACGATCATCAACATCATCATCACACGATCATCAGCATCGTCATCACACGATCATCAGCATCGTCATCACACGATCATCAGCATCGTCATCACACGATCATAAGCATCGTCATCACACGATCATCAGCATCGTCTTCATACGATCATATTCCTAGGATGATCAATCCTGCTCCTTTTAGGACATAGGTCCATGGATGATACAATCCAATCTTCAGTTCTCGGAGACTTCAGTCTACGGATCAATTCTAGGACCTCAGTCCGGGGACGATGCAATCCCCTGCCTGTTCATTCAGGACTTCATTTTTCGAAGACCCAGTCTACGGTTCTATTCTGGGACCTCAGTCCGGGGACGATGCAATCCCCTGCCTGTTCATTCAGGACTTCATTATCGAAGACCCAGTCTACGGCTCTATTCTGGGACCTCAGTCCGGGGACGATGCAATCCCCTGCCTGTTCATTCAGGACTTCATTATCGGAGACCCAGTCTACGGTTCTATTCTGGGACCTCAGTCCGGGGACGATGCAATCCCCTGCCTGTTCATTCAGGACTTCATTATCGGAGACCCAGTCTACGGTTCTATTCTGGGACCTCAGTCCGGGGACGATGCAATCCCCTGCCTGTTCATTCAGGACTTCATTATCGGAGACCCAGTCTACGGCTCTATTCTGGGACCTCAGTCCGGGGACGATGCAATCCCCTGCCTGTTCATTCAGGACTTCATTATCGGAGACCCAGTCTACGGCTCTATTCTGGGACCTCAGTCCGGGGACGATGCAATCCCCTGCCTGTTCATTCAGGACTTCATTCTCGGAGACCTCACGTCTACGGCTCTCTTTAGGACTGAAAGTCCAGGGATGATCCAATCCCCTCAACTGTCCACTAAGGACTTCATTCTCGGAGACCTCACGTCTACGGCTCTCTTTAGGACTGAAAGTCCAGGGATGATCCAATCCCCTCAACTGTCCACTAAGGACTTCATTCTCGGAGACCTCACGTCTACGGCTCTCTTTAGGACTGAAAGTCCAGGGATGATCCAATCCCCTCAACTGTCCACTAAGGACTTCATTCTCGGAGACCTCACATCTACAGCTCTCTTTAGGACTGAAAGTCCAGGGATGATCCAATCCCCTCAACTGTCCACTAAGGACTTCATTCTCGGAGACCTCACGTCTACGGCTCTCTTTAGGACTGAAAGTCCAGGGATGATCCAATCCCCTCAACTGTATTCTCATCAATACAAGTACAAGTATCCTCATCCATACAAGTACATTAATCAATACGTGTATCATCATCTAGCATCAACAGCATGTATACATCATACATCAAAAGCATGTATCCAACATCAAAAGCATGTATACATTCATCATCAAGAGTATGTATTCTCAATAATACATCTAACATCAAAAGCATGTATACATCTATCATCAAAAGCATGTATACATCTATCATCAAAAGCATGTATTCTCATTAATACATCTATCATCACAAGCATGTATACATCTATCATCAAAAGCATGTATTCTCACTAATACATCTATCATCAAAAGCATGTATTCTCACTAATACATCTATCATCACAAGCATGTATACATCTATCATCAAAAGCATGTATTCTCACTAATACATCTATCATCAAAAGCATGTATTCTCACTAATACATCTATCATCATAAACATGTATCAAAAGCATGTATAAGTAAAATTAAGTAAAATATAGTAGTCCTAAATCTAACTATTTCTAAGTGACTAGGTGAAGTCTCATTATTGATGAGACTTGCTTGTTATCAGGGAACATGCTACTCCCCCTTTCTAGGAGGGTCCTTTTGAACTACACCAAGCTTGTCTCGAAAGTATTCAAATTTCACACGAGACAGTGGTTTGGTCAGGATATCAGCAATTTGATCTTCAGTGCTCACATACTCAAGCTTGACAGCTCCTTTCTGCACCATATCTCGAATATAGAAGTATCGGATCTCTATGTGTTTTGACTTATCATGGAACACAGGATTTTCTGTCATCTTGATGCAGCTTTGATTATCACACATAATCATAGTGGGATCCATTTCTAAGTCAAACACTCCAGATAACAATTTCCGAAGCCATACTGCTTCACAGCTGGCAGAGCAAGCAGCTATATATTCTGCCTCAGCAGAGCTGAGGGCCACACTAGATTGTTTCTTGCTGAACCAAGAGATCATAGCAGATCCAAGGCTATAACATCCACCTGAAGTACTTTTTCTATCTGAGACACTGCCTGCCCAATCAGAGTCTGAGTAACCATGCAACTTGAGTTCATGACTTCCGTGATAGAGTAGACCAAAATCTAATGTACCTTTTAAGTACCTCATTACATGCTTTGCAGCTATTAGATGAACCTTTCTAGGTTCTACTAGATACTGACTTAGGGTATTTACAGCAAAGCATATATCTGGCCTAGTATTTGCCAGATACATTAGTGACCCAATAATTTGTCTATATAGAGTTAGGTCCACTAAATCTGAAGAGTCATTGACAAAAATCTTTAAGTTGGAGTCCATGGGAGTGGCCATGGGTTTGCACTCTAGCATGTCAAATCTCTTCAGGATCTCCACAACATATTTACCTTGATTTAGAAAGATTCCTCTTGGTTCCTGCCAAACCTCTAAGCCTAAGAAGTAGTGCATTAAACTGAGATCTTTCATCTCGAATTCTGAAGAAAGCTTCTTCTTGCTTTCAATAATTTGTTTCTCATTTCCAGTTAGAAATAGATCATCTACATATAACAAAAGTATAACTGGTTCATCATCCATCACCTTGAGATAAAGGTTTGGGTCAGCCTTACTTTTGGTAAAGCCCATGATAGTTAGGAAATTGTCAATCCTTCCGTACCAAGCCCTGGGAGCTTGTTTTAACCCATATAATGCCTTTTTAAGTTTGCATACATGAGTCTTTCCGTCATTAACCTCAAACCCTTGTGGTTGCTCTATGTATACTTCTTCTTCAATTACACCATTCGGAAAGGCTGTCTTAACATCCATTTGGTGTAATTTCCACTTCATCATGGATGCAAGAGCCATGATAGTTCTAATTGAAGTGTACCTAGCAACTGGTGCAAATGTTTCTTCATAGTCAATTCCCTCCTTCTGAGAGAATCCTCTGGCTACAAATCTTGCTTTGTATTTTTCAATGCTTCCATCCGCAGCATGTTTTATTTTGAAGATCCATTTGGAAGAAACCACACTTTTATCTTTTGGTTTGGGAACTATATCCCAAACATCATTTTTCATTATTGACTGATATTCTTCTGTCATTGCTTCTACCCATTCTTTCTTCTGAGCTGCCTCTTCATAGCTAGTAGGTAGTTGATCCACAAGATCACACATCAAGGCCATATAGTTGGACACTAGCTTTGGTTTCTTCCTTTCTCTAGTGGAGCCTTCAGGAGCACCATATCTTTCAGCTCCTTGAATAATATCTCTAGCCCATGCTGGTCTTCTTTTCCTAGATAATTCTGCAACAGGAGGTTCTTGTGGTTCCAGCATGTCATGATCCTCTGGTATGTCCTCTTCGGGGATGTGAACAGTCTCTGAGATTCTGGGAGATGTATCTTCTTCATAAACTTCTTCAAGTTGACACTTTCTAGATTTCTTGAGAGCTGCTTCCTCATCGAAGGTTACATCTCTACTTATTTCTATATGATGAAAACCTGGTATGTAAATTCTGAAAGCTTTGGAAGTTTCACAATAACCAACAAACATTCCCTTCTTACCTGAGGGATCCAATTTGGATCTCTTTTCTTTTGGAATGTGGATGTACACAGGACACCCAAATATTTTGAGATGACTTACCTCAAGCTTCTTTCCTGTAAAGACTTCTTCTAGAGTTTTGAAATCAAGAGCACTATGAGATAGTCTATTTTGTACATATACTGCTGTCTTGGTTGCTTCAGCCCATAGATACATGGGAAGGTCTTGATCATGTATCATAGTCTTTACAGCTTCCATGATGGTTCTATTTTTCCTCTCAGCTACCCCATTTTGTTGGGGATTGTATGGAGTGGTTAGTTCCCTCTTGATTCCAGCTTCTTTACAAAAATCTTCAAATTCCTTTGAAGTATATTCTCCACCATTATCTGTTCTGAGAATCTTGATTTTCTTGTCTGAGAGGTTTTCTATTAGAGCCTTGAACTCTTTGAATTTTCCAAAGACTTCATTCTTACCCTTTAGGAAGTATATCCAAGTTTTTCTTGAATAGTCATCAATGAATGAGAGATAGTATTCAAACCCACTTAGAGATGTGGTAGGCATAGGTCCACATACATCTGAGTGTATTAGTTCTAGAGAGCTCTTAGTCTTTGTTTCACTTTTCAGAAAGGGATTCTTGATATTCTTCCCTTTCTTACATCCTTTACATGAGCCATCATGATCATCCTTCAAGTCTGGCAAACCTATAACCATCTTACTCACATAGGGTAAAGCTTTATAGTTGATGTGAGCTAGTCTTCTATGCCATAGCTCACTGGGACTGGAAACCTCATGAGCAAGGGCAGATTCTGGATGACCCTTGAGTTTATAAAGTCCTCCTTCTTCTTCACCAATGACAATTGCATCTTTGATTGACTTTCCTTTGGACCACATGAGTACTTGTCCATCTATGAAGGCTACTCTAAAGCCTTTCTTGTCTAGTGCTGAGATAGAGAGTAGATTCTTCTTTAAACCTGGGACATATAAAATTTCTTTCATCTTTGAAAGGTGTTCCTGAATCAAGCTTGTAGCTTGCTTCACCAATTCCCTTGATGGGATATTGATAATCATCTCCTAGAGAATCCTTTTGGGGTGAAGACTTCTCTTCAATCTTGGAGAGAGTTTCCTTATGACCTGTCATGTGCTTTGAAGCACCACTGTCAATGAGCCAAGTGCCTTCACCAGGAGACACAGATCCAGAGAGAGCAGAAAATAGTACATATTCTTCTGGATCTTCTTTCTTTACTTTAGATCTTTTCTTTTGAGGCCTTTCCTCCACTTCTTCTTCTTCTTCTTCTTCTTCTTCTTCTTCACTGTCATCTTCTGCCATATGAGCATGATGTCTTTTGTGAACAAACCTTTTCTTCTTCTTCTCTGGTAGGGTACAGTCTCTGGCATAGTGTCCTAGCTTGAGACAATTGAAGCATTGGACTGTGGAGATGTCTCCCCCTTTCCTTTTGAATCTATGAGAGGGTTGAGGCCTTTTGTGGTTTACTTTCTTGAAGTAGCCTCTCTTTCCTCTTTTGGTGTGGGTGGCCAAAGCTTGGTCATCCTCTTTGAGAAGAGCTTCTCTGTTGGCAACCCTAGCCTCCTCTTGAACACAATCTTCCCATACTACATCAAACTTCATACTTTCTTTTCTGGCACACATAGTTTGAATGAATGACTCCCAAGGTCTAGTGAGACCATTTAGAGCTGTCATCACAAGTTCATCTTCATCAAGAGTATCACCAATGGCATCTAGTTCCTCTTTGATTAGAGAGACTCTTGAGAAGTAGTCTTGAATGGATTCTCCTTTGTGCATCTTGGTACTCTTCAACTGAGTCCTTAGATTCATCTTCCTATTGATGTTCTTTCCTTCATACATTCTTCCTAGGGCATCATACATTTCCTTTGGAGTCTTCTTGGAAGCCACTTGGGGAATCAAGTGGTCTTTAATGGAATCAGCTATGATTCTCTTTGCCCTAATCAGATCCTTCCTGTGTTTTTCTTTGGCTTCATCTTCTTCTGGTTCTGCAACTTCCTCCTTGATATAATGAGCAAGATCATTCTCCTCAAGAATGAGACCAATTCTGTATTTCCATGCCCGGAAATTCTCTATGCCTTCTAGCTTGTCTTCAAGCTTAGTATTTGGAGCCATCTTCTCTTGGGGGATTCCAAGAGACAGAGTAGACTTACCTGGGAAGTTACTTTTCACCTTTTCGGAATCTGGAACAGAATTTTTATCGCACTTTTGGTAGAATTAGGGTTTGACTTTCCCGGAGTTCTACCCAACCAAAAAGTTCGATCTATAGCTCAAAAGAATGCTCTTGAGAAGGGCTATCCAGCCATGTAATCAGAATTCAAAAATTACAACTTTTTTTCTGAAACCAAAATCTGACGTATCGCACTTTTGGTAGAATTAGGGTTTGGATTTACCGGAGTTATACCCAACCAAAAAGTTAGATCTATAGCTCAAAAGAAAGGTATTGAAAAGAGCTATCCAGCCATGCAACCAAAAATCAATAATACCAACTTTGGGCTGAAACCCTAACTTCACCAAAGAGAGAGAAAGAGGTATTCTTACCTTGTGAAAGATGTTCTATTCAGTCTAGTTCTGATACCATGTTAAGTTTAAACCAAATAGACAAGCAAGATCACTGAAAGAAACACAATCACAAGATAGACACACAATATACCTTGGGAAACCCTCATGGGGTAGAAAACCCAGCAAAGCTTTCCTCAATAAGATGATCAACCAAAATACAAGATGTGCTCCTTCCTTCTTTGTCTCCTTAGCAGATCTCCCAGACAAGTGCGCACTCTTCCACAAGTGAGTGAATGATCTAATGAGGAGTTCACCTCTCTTATTTATACTGACCCCCAACTGACTAAAAGACCTAATGGGGCCGACCTCTCCTGGAGAAGTCTAATAACCCCAAAAATATAACCACAGGGTCGAACCCCACATGGTGGGTATAATAACCCTAGTTAATACAAACCCTCGGAGGAATAAACATCTCCGGATACATAATAGGGTTACCTTGGAGGGATGAAACATCTCCGGAATAATAAAGTACAAATATAATATTCTTTGAAGTTACAATATTCAACAACTTTTATTGATGATTATTCTAGATTCACTTGGGTATATTTCCTTAGATTGAAATCAAAAGTATTTGGGTTCTTCAAGTTTTTCAAGTCTTCTGTAGAGAAATTTTCAGACAGGAAAATAAAAGCCATTCGCACTAACAATGGTGGTGAGTACATTAAGGGTGAATTTCAAGATTTTTGTACTGAAGAGGGCATTCAGATGCAACATACTGTTCCCTACACACCACAACAAAATGGTGTAGCTGAGAGGAAGAACAGAACTTTGACAGAGATGGCCACCTGCATGCTAAAGTCGAAAGGGTTGCACCCTAGTCTTTGGGCAGAAGCCATTAATTGTTCCACCTATCTTCAGAATAGAGTTCCTCATAAGGGACTCAAAGATACTACTCCTTTTGAAGCATGGATGGGATACAAGCCTGATGTATCTTATCTTAAAGTGTTTGGATCCAGAGCTTGGGCAAGGATTCCAGCTGACAAAAGGAGAGCTCTTGATTCACAAAGCAGAGAGTGCATTATGGTGGGCTATGCATTGTATGCAAAGGCTTACAAGTTACTTGATCCTACTTCCATGACCACATTTATGGAAAGGAGTGTACAGTTTGAGGAGTGGCCTCTCCATGATATTCCTTTTGTTGAGAAAGATAGATCACCTACTACTCCTCCTTTGTTTGGTGAGAGTGATACATAATCACATGATTCTTCAGATTCAAAATCTGAAGATGGAGATGATGATGATGGAATGCTAGATCCAGATCCACAAGAACCTGAAGGTCTAGCAACTAATGATGAATATGAGAGAATGACTGTTGTGCATGGGAAGGTCTACATCCCCAATTGGCCTCCTACCTACCTGATGCGCCCTTCTTGACTGTTGTGCATGGGAAGTGCGCCTTTCTCACCTACCACTATCAGTTAAAGCGTCTTTACTCACCTACATTCAGTTATCACTCAATTAGGGTTCCTTATCTCACCTACCGGGAGTTATCATTCAATTAGTGCATTGATTGAGTAGTTCTTCCACTGATTGCTCATACTGACTGCTTGTAGCTTCTAGTTAGCTAGTTCTGGAGTTCCACATGACTATTTGACAGCCTCATGTGCCCCCCTTGGAGTCTCCATTCCCTGATTTATGCCTAGATGGTTATGTTAGACTCAGTTAGACAAACTTGACTGACTATTACCATTTATGACTGATACTATTGATTGGATGATGTCTCCATTGTTATCCAAGCTAGATTTTGAGTTAGACAGCCTCATGCACCCAATTTGGAGTCTCCATTCCCTGCTTTATGTCTAGATGGTTCTGTTAGACTCAGGTGGTCACACTTGACTGACTCTTACCATATGTGACTGATACTACCGACTGGATGATGTCTCCATAGTTACTCATGCTAGACTTTGAGCTCAGATTCGAATGCCCTACTTGGCTAATACGAATCCTATATGATGCCTCATCATTGATTATTGTAACACATTCTCTACATTCATTATTCATTGTTTGATATTGACATTGTCCATTATTCTGTGTTTATGAGTGATTATTGAATGCATGGTTCTTTTTCTTTGCAAATAATCTTGAGAGTTAGATTGTGAGTTTGTTACAGTTGCTAGATCCCTACATATTATCACACCCTATTCCTTTAATAGAATGGGTCTCCAATGTTGTCCCTGTGGCTAAGAAGCAGGGCGCCATCCGAGTCTGTGTCGATTATAGGGATCTGAACAAGGCTTTTCCTAAGGACAACTATCCCACTCCCTTCATCGATCAGATCATTGACAATTGTGTCGGAAGTGTCATATTTTCCTTTATGGATGGCTTTTCGGGTTACAACCAAATCGAGATCCACCTGGTCGACCAAGATAAATACACTTTCATCTACCCTTGGGGTACGTTTGCGTATCGTAAACTCCCTTTTGGTCTTAAAAATGTTGGTGCTACATTCCAGTGGGCCATGTCATATGCTTTTCATGTTGTGAAGGACTTTGTGGAGCCTTATATTGACGATCTGCCTCCTCATTCGTAGCATCGTGAGTTCCACATCGATCATCTAACGGAAGTATTCCTCAGATGCAAGCGGTATAACATCCGTCTTAATCCTCACAAGTGCATTTTCTACGTCGAGTCTGGATGCCTCCTGGGTTTTATCATTTCAAAAGACGGAATCCGCATTGATCCCTTGAAGGTGGAATCCATCGTCGCTCTCCCACCTCCTACCGACATTACATAACTACAAAGTTTGCAAGGGAAGGAAACTTACCTACGGTGTTTTTTCTTTAATTTTGATCCTAAGACACAGGGCTATATGCGATTACTGAAGAAGGATGTCCCTTTCTTATGGGACGACCAAGCACAACAATCCTTCGACAATTTGAAACATGCCATTACCCACGCCCCTGTGCTCCAACCGCCCAATTACTACAAGGATTACATCCTTTATCTTGTCGCTTCTGCCACCACGACTGCGATGGTCTTGGTCCAGGAGGACAACAACGCCCAAGAGCATGTGATCTATTACCTAAGTAAGGGTCTTATTGACTCTGAAACTCGTTACTCAAATGTCGAGAAACTCGCTCTCGCGGCAGTCATTGCCGTCCAAAAGTTTCGTCATTATATATTACTTCGCACCACTACCATAATTGTCGACTCAAACCCCATGTACCACGTGCTAACATGTCAAGTTCTCAGGGGGCATGTATTCACGTTGGATCATGATACTTAGGGAATTCGATCTCCTCTTCGAGAAAGCCAAGTCAAAGAAATATTTGGTGTTTGCGGAACTCATTTGTGATCTTCCCCGTTTTGATTCAGGATCTGAGCCCAACGATTCTCTCCCAGACGAGTCGTTGTTTCTCATCAGCACGTTTGACCCATGGTATGGAGATATCACCTTATATCTTCAAACCCAATGGTTCAACCCCCAATTGTCTTGTGGCGATCATCGTCTATACTCCACCACGCCAAGTATTACTTGATCATCAGAGATACCGTGTATCGTCGTGGTGTGGAATCCATTCTTTGACGTTGTCTGACACACGAGGAGGTTGAACACATATTGAATGACTGTCACGCTGGGGCTTGTGGCGGTTATCTCTCTGGGATGGCTACATCCCATAAGATACTACGCGCAGGATACTACTATCCTTTGATCTTGAAGGACTGTGTTGAGGTAGTTAAGAAGTGTCTTCCATACCAACACTTTCAATTGAAAAAGCACTCCCATCCAGCCCCTTTACACCCGATTATTGTCGTCGACCCCTTTTCTAAATGGGGCATAGATTTCATGCATTGTAAGCCTACCTCGGTCGCAGGGCATGGTTTCATCATAGTAGCCGTGGATTATTTTACTAAATGGGCCGAGGCTATGCCTACATACATCGAAGATGGCAAAAATGTTGCACTCTTCATGTTCAACCATGTCATTGCACGGTTCAAAGTCCCACAAGCCATATTAACTGATCATGGATCTCACTTTCAAAACCACATGGTAGATGCATTGAGCGCCAGACTGGGTTTTCTCCATGAAAACTCAACCACTTACTACCCACAGTCCAATGGATAAGTACAGTCCATCAATAAGGTCTTGAAAACCATGATTCAACGCATGGTGGGTACACACAAATCAAACTGGCATAACATGCTTTTTTCTACCTATGGGCATACCGGACCTCCGTCAAGAATACCACTAGATTCACACCGTTCCAATTAGTATATGGATTGGAGGTAGTCCTACCAATAGAGTGAAAGATTCCATCTCTCAAACTCGTAGTTGAGCTTCTCCCAAACACCATTGCCGAGGAAGAACGCTTCCTTTACCTAGAAAAACTCGATGAAACCCGTCGCGATGCTGCTCTTGCCAACGAGGCACATAAGAAACGAATCAAAGCTCAGTATGATAATTCGGTTAAACCTCGTGTCTTCAACGAGGGTGATTTGGTCCTCACATATGACCAAAATCACAATAAGCTGGGGGCTGGTAAGTTTGAGTCCATGTGGCATGGACCATACTTCGTAAAAAGTGTTTTAGAGAAGGGAGCATACGAGCTAGAGGATTACAATGGAATATCTTTGGGAGAGCCTCGCAATGGGCTCTACCTGAAGAGGTACTATGCCCGATTCTTTCACGCATAAGTATCTTGTATATACTATACATGGCGTGTGTTTTGTGTGGTGTGACGCTTTGTTTTAGTGTGTCGGGATTTTGTTTCTTTACTTATACCATGTTATGTCTGCATGTGTAGATGGCAACCTGCTATGGATTCGTAGACGACGCCAACCGGCATACCCGTAACCTTGCTTCGATAGCCTAGGTATTCTATTCCCCTACAAGCGAGCTTATCAGCTCAGGAGGAAATTGTCTAGGATACGCAACCAACAACGCCGCAGAATATCATGCGGTGATTGGAACCCTAACCGATGCTCTTTCCTTGGGTGTGAGCCACGTTGTTATCCATCTAGATTCACAACTAGTGGTTTCTCATCTTAACCGGATCTACGCTATCCGCGACCCCACTCTGCTCTGTCTTTTCCGACAAGTTCATCTTTTGGAAAGGTCCTTTGAATCTGTTCAATACCTGCACGTTCCACGAGACATGAACACAGTTGCTAACTCGATGGCCGATTTCATTCTAGATTGGTACATTGCACACACATAAGATATCCATAAAATAGAAAAAAAATGGACATGACATGTAAATTATCCATTCTATAAGAAAAAACATTTAAACAAGATCCCATCAATCACCATTAGAACATAATATGTATAAAAGCCGCCAGTAGTGTCTGTATATATAAATCGGTACAAAGTACAAAATGGTAGTGCTGATACAAAATCTTAAGCATGAAAGCTTTCAGTGAATATCTCCGATACAAAATATGAATCTCATAGCTTTCAGTTTACACATATAAAACATGATCCTAATCCCTAGGTTGCTCATGATAGCAGATCACGACCCTCTCCACTTTCCGGAGCAATGTGCCGAAACGCAAAGACACCCCGACTGTAAGCCGCTGGTAGAGACGGGGTAGATCATGGACAACTGGCTCCAGGATATCTAGTGTCATCCTGCACAGGTTCTCCTCAACCTCCTCCATCTGCTCGATGGCATCCCGGGCCGTGGGACCCATATCCGACACTGTCCCTCTCCGCGTGATAAGGGAGACTCCAACCAGTTGCGAAGGACCCACATCTGCATCAAACATTTGAAAACCATCAGCACTACTCCAAAAAAATCAAACATACATAAAATGAAAAACACAAGCAACAGTTGTTCTTACCGATATCACCCCATTGCGCTCCCTCAGGAAGCGTCAGGTCAACGTCCCCTCTGAAGTCCATCCCATAATATGGATAGTCCTCCACCATGAGGAATTGTCTCGTCAACCATGTGAAGAAACTTGTGCTGAAGCTAATGATAGGATCCCTGCCACCATGGAGGGCCATCACCTCAGACCACTTGGTCATATGAGGATCTCGGGTATCTCAATCATCAAGGTCTACCTGCAGACGTAGGTGGAGCACCCGCTCGCAAGGACGATATCACCACTGAACCGTAACCAAATTGCTTCAGTGCCCCGCGCCGGCATTTGGTCAGCTGACCCCGTAGACTGGTGAGGATCCCCTCACACTAGTTGAACACAGTAGGATCCTTACACTCCTCAACATACATCATCTGCGATTTGCTCGCCATAGGAGCAGATCGACTACCGACCACCCTCATAATGGTAAGTAGCACAGTACAGAGAGCTCGGTCTCGAACCTCCTTGATGGGAATCTTCCCATCAATCATCTGAGTGCCTAGAGTGCACCACTGATCAATCATGTCATCCACAGTACGATCACCCCCTTGTGATCCAGTTAGGGACACGGGGTTCCCCCGTTGGGACAACCCTGTCAGAAAGTAGATGTCCTCGACATATATTCTCAAAGTGTGCACACCAATCTGAAAGTGTTGCTGTACTGGATCCCAGCATTGGAACATATGTTTCAGCAATGGTACTTGGTCCCTCATGCCCGACACTTGGAAGTACTTGAGCAAACCACAATTCCTCAATGTGGCTATGCATTGGGGATCATTTTCAGCTTTAGCGTCATCGAGCTCATGCTCGCGTTCTCGCCACTCGAGGACCATTTTGGTTACTGGAAACCTGCTCAAAAGGCCAATTAAACACCAATAGGACCTTCCTCAACCATCAATTTTTTTTTGTTTGGGTTGGGTTTTGAGTTTGATATGTGGGTTTGCGGTGGTGCAAACCTTCCTTTCAGATAGGGCACCGCCGGCGCAAGAGACCCTTTCGGGATTTGCGCCGGTGCATACCCGACACAATTCCCAAAAGGGGGGATTGCGTCGACCCGCGAGCGCAAATCCCCCCACATAACAAGCCCAAAAATCAATGAAATGAAATAAAAATGAAAAAGTAATCCACTGGAAAGTTAAATGGTTGAGTTTAGGTTACTTGTTGCTGATGCAACTCGAAACGGTCGATCACAGCTCCTCGAATCGGCAAAAGAAAAATGTATCCAAATGGTATTTCTCACCTCTCCAACTTGGTAAAAAACAAATAGTAATTCTTTTTACTATTTACCCCTTTTATAACAAAAGAGCATATTCCTTTTTAAATTTTTATTCCATAGTGGGTTATTTTTCTATAGTTGGGATTATTTCTATTTGATTAGTCACTTTGACCCAGTTTCAAAGCTTGCAGGTGAAGTTAGGTACCTTATTAATGTTTATTTTCACAATTGTGGTCATCTCGCACGTATTATCAGGTATAAACAACTCGTTGAGCGTTTTTATGTCATCATTTTGCTCGTAAAATTCAATTATTAATGACACCGAGCTGACTCTTTGTTCTTTCTCGTGCTTGTAAAACGATGAGAATAAGTCATCGTGTTGATGCCTCGAATATCGCTGCATCAATCAACAAGGGATTCTCCCCGGTAAGCAATCCCAACTAGATCGCTCACCGTTTGGTGTGGGGAATCCGTCCGGTTAACGGTTCCAGCTACCGTGGGTTTTAAAGATTTGTTTGTTTTACCGGTTGCGGCCCGATCCACCGGTTATGTATTTTGTATTTAAAATGATATGCAAGTGCCCTATATTAAATGCATGCGGGAAAACAAATCTATGCTAATCTGATTTAATATAAATTACCTATCCTTATAAGGAGCAGATTTAAAGAATGGGCAATAAACTTAAAAAATACACCCACAAATTCCACAGATAGCTGTTAAATTGAAAGGAGCATTCACAGCAGAAAAGAAGATCATCCAAGATAGCTCATATTAATATAAGCATTCAATTACCCATTTAACACATAAATTTTGCAAAAGAATATGAAACCATTCATAGCACAAAATTAATTCATAATAGCCAGGAAAGATCTCACAGGAAATGTGTGAAAAGTGCAGAAATAGTTCAACAGTTAATCAACAAGACTCCATGCAAAAAAGTTGTGCTAGCTTCCACAGGCCAAAAAGATTTTCCATTGATGTAGCTGAAATAGTTCTTTTACAAGACAGAAAAGAATTTCACCTGCCAAAAGTCCCTTTCTCTTCTTCTAATCAGCTATATATAGCTTTACAAAATATGCCCAGAGTTTCCACCTATACCCTAACCGTTTATATTCCCATAATTTGTCTTGTAGTGCTGAATATTACATAAGAGAAATATATCAACTATTTTGGAACAAAGGGAGTTAAACATTACAAGTCATTAATAATCCAAAGGTATATACAAAAAATAAACGCTCATGAGGTACGTTGGCGGCTACAAGCTATCCCTGAGCTGGCTCCTTTGGGGCCTGAGGCGCTGCTGGGGTTTCTTCTTGCACTACTGCAATAGTTGGGCCACTCTCTGATGTGGTAGCCTGGCTGGCTGCCAATACCTTCTCCACCTATGCTATATGAATTCCCCAGTGATTTGTGTCCCTTACAATGTTCGTTCCAATCAGGGGACTCATAAATCTGAGAGATATTTTTTGCTTGACCAGCTCTTCTTCTAAGATGGTTATTTCAGCCATAGTGATCCGGAGGCTTTCTTCTAGGCTGTGCTGATGAACAGCAGCTTGACTGATAAAATGGCGTAGATCTTTTGCTATCAAGGTGTCTAGCTTCTGCACATATTCACTTTCTGCCTGGAGCTCTATACTTAGATTAGCTAAATACTGTGCTTTATCCGGGAAGTGTTCTATCCTTTGGGGCATGGCTATTCGACAACTTTCCTATGTGATCCAGATTCGAGACTACACAGTCCTGCACTGCTCATAAGTGTCTGAAGTTACGGAGGCCAACTTTACTCCGTAGTCTTTAGAATACTCTAGGGTGCGTATATCGGCCTTGTATTCAACAACAGACTTAAGGGGAAGGGTTGCTGGGAACCCTGAATTCCCTTCTCTCCATTCGATATGCTTTTTAATCTCCCCACTGATGCGTGAGTGTTTCCTCCTGATCCTGGTAGCCTCAACATTGATTTCCTTGACTTTGGTCATGACTGCTTTTAGTCTGTATATTTCTTCTGCTATGAGTTCTCGGACTCCATAGGCCTCTCTTAGTATTCCACAAGCCTGCTCGTGGAAGGGGCTGATGTCTCCCATTTTGTTGTTTTCCAACTCCAATTGTTGCTCCAACGATTCATTTTCTCCTTGTAATTTCTCAAGGCTCTCCTTCAGGTCATCTACCTCTTGAAGGTTGTCGAATTTATCCAATTCGAGCTTCAAAGTCTTACCTTTAAGCTCTGCATTTTCTGCTTCTAATACTCTTATTTGTATTGCCAGATCTCTCCTGTCTACCTCCAATTGTTGGAGTGCTTTATTTAATTCCTCCTTTTGAGAGGTGAGAGCATTATTCTTCTCAATCATCAGATTTGTGTAGTTCTACTCTTTAACTAAAGCTTCCTGAAGCTGCTGCGCCTTCTCCTTTTCTTCATCCAACCTATCTCCCAATGTGTTGACATTATCTGCAGTTGCTATAACAATGACTACAAAGATGGATGCAAGGAGTCTAGAAGCTTCTTCTGTGTTCCGCATGACCGTAGTCTCTTGTGTAGTGACAATGTCAGACCGAAATGGTCTTTTCAATTTGGAACCTATCTCCTTGACAATGGTTTTCCTCTTCTTGTTGTAAGCGAAATTTACCCAATTAGAAATTGTGCTGCCTTTATAGGGTGTGAAAGGGACAATGGGTAGATCCCTTATGGGGGAGCCCATATCCAAGTTTTGCAGGTCTGAGATTTTGGGTTCGACGTCTTCTTGGGATTTCTTTTCTTCTTCTTCTTTCCTTTGTGCCTCTTCCTCCTGCTCCTTCCTTCTTTTGTCATCTTCTTCTTGCTTAACATTAATTTCCAGCCTAATTCTTTCTTCCTCTTCTTCTTTCTTCTTGGCCTCGGCTTCGGCTGCTTGGATCCTCAAGTTTTCTTCTTCTTTACGCTTATCTTCTTGAATTTTCTTTGCTTGTTCCAAGAGCCTTAGTTCTTCTTCCGAGAAAGCCTTGGAGCTCGAGCTAGCCCCTCCTTTGTCCACCTGACAAATCTGTAGTTCAACCATATTGATGATTCCCCTATATGGTTCTTCCTGTGGATCATAAAAGTTGGCATATTCACAGGGAGTGGAGAGTTCTTTGCAATGCTATGCAATTTTGCCCCATCGATCATTCCTATGAAAAATCCTCTCTCCGAAATGAAAATTCCTTAATTCTGCAACAAACTCTTTTACAGTTGCAATTCCTGAAAATTTGTAGGACCCAACATAAAAGGGTAAGGGGGGAAAAGTGGCTTTCTTGGCTTATACAAAGTGTTACCCATCCCATCAATGAATACTTGCCTCACCATTTCCTTGTGGACTATGTAATCTGTAGCATACCTTGGGAGAATATATGGGGCTTTGGAACCTCCGTACATCCTTATGTAGGTACCTTTTGGAGAAAAATAGAAATCGCCATACTTTTTCAAGGCTTCCATGGCGTTTTCAGAGAGACAATTGGGTTCTTCATTAAATATCAACTGATAAAGGGGCATAATGAACTCCTCGCAAATGAGCTTATAATCCCTCTTGTAATTCTGGGCCCAAAATATCTCGTAGGCTATGAAAACCGGGCCCTCTGCCGAGCTCCACATGCATCCCAACTTGGGAAAAAGACATTGTGCCACGATACAATCTATGACGTATGAAGCCATATAAAATTCTGCTTTCCTTTCTACCAACCCTCTTTAGCCATTATTATTGCTGATATCAGGCCGTCTGAGAGAATGCCAGCCCAATTGAAGATTGTCCCTTTGAAGGCTACATAGTGGATGATAGGGACCCATTGTAGCATGAACATCGTCCCATCGGGTCTCCCGAAGATTCTGCTTAGCATGAGAGGGATCAGTCTGAAGGGAGGCCTCAAATTCTGGACTCCGTATTCTTCACTGTCTTTTTTTCTGAATTGCTTGCCTAAAATTAACAACCTTCTTGCCATGTCTAGATTATCCATATGGATTTCTTCCAACCATGCATCGTCCAGCCATTGCTGTGCTTTGGGTAATTTGTAGGCTGTCGAGATGTAAGATGGGTGAAACGATGCAAAGGCCTTTCCCGTGCTATCTGCTATGACTCTAGTTTCGGTGTTGGCATGCTGCAACACCCATCCGATCACCTCTGAACATGGGAAGAGTTCTGGACGTGTGGCCGCTTTTGATATACAGGAGTTCCGGATATTCTGATATAAGCATTCTTCTTCAAGGAGAGCGTCAGGAAAGTCCTGATCTCTTATCATACGGTAAACATCACCCCAGTTTACTTTTGGAGGCACGTTTGTAGTGCTTTTGGTGTCTTGGAACGTTGTCTCCATTATGGTGCTTTCATCAACCGCCTTCGTTCTCCTCTTGCCACCTTTAGCCATTATGGAAATTATGTTCAACAATTAACATGAATAAGCATGCATGTCATGATGTTGACAAACCAAACTAATGTCCGTTTCATTTCAACCAAAACTCCTGAACATGTTCCCTTCATATATCAGTTTAAAACTTGTGAGACTACCAATTAAGCTACTTTTACGGTTGCCGTGGTGAATAGGGATTATGACAGCAGACGGGTAAAGGCTGGTCTAGGTAGCTAAGTCCTTGGAAACCAACATTTATTGGTGCGCAAGCGCGGAAGGTGTAAATTTTGCAATAACGAAGACGTCCATGATTAGGTACGGGAAAGAGCAGGAAAGGTCTAGCGGGTGACGGGTATGTGCATCGTTTTTAAAGTGCGAGAGTCTCGAGACCCTTCACGTCTATGCTTAGGGTTGCTGACAAAAATGCTTCTTAGGTTGGGAGTAAAAGATCATCCGAGACTGTGAGGAACAAGATCTAACACTATTTAATGGTAAAAGAGACCAATCGCAATACCGGAACGACCTTGGATAATCAAAAAGGCCCTAGGCTTAACTGCGGCTAAGAGGAAAAGACTTGGCCAGATAGTACTATGAATTGGGTGCATTACGGGTCGATGCTAGGCGTGACTGTTCCGAAAAAACACCGTAGCTAGAAAAAAAACTGATCAAACAAATTTTAGATAGGAACAAACATCTTAACCAAGCCTTTGAATGTACTTACTTGGAAAAGAAAGGCGTGGCGTCGACGATTGTCGAGTAGTCTATGGATTTATGTCTTCAGGCGACGATGGACGCACTTGGTGGTTTGAACGGAACGAAAAAATCCTTCGGGCAATGAAAACAAATGAAATGGCAACGGGGTTTCACCCCTATATATTTGAATTGGTACATGTGGGCCATTAATTCAGTGGTTGCATGCCATTAAACGGGTTTTAAGACTGCGTACGGCCGGGTCACGTCGAAACCTTTTCAATAAATGCGACTGTCAAAAGCGGGAGGGTTATGTTAATGCTTCCGACCCACGCGGGAAGAAAAACGGAAAATGGTCCGCCGTTGCGGGGAAGTTGTGCGAACGCTTATGTGAATGAGTCATGCATCGCGGCAGACTTAAGCGAACGTTTCCTCTTTCGCGGGAAAGTTGGCCAAGTTCTTCCGGAAATATGCCAAAGTTCACGGGGCGGAAGAAAAATATGAGTCTCTCCGAAGAACTTCTTGATGTGTTTCCGGCGTTTGCGGAAGGGTTAGATGAAAGCTTCCGCCGTAGCAAAAGGATTTGACGAGTTTGTTCCACCTCAAGCTCGTTTGAGTAAACGTTTCGCTTTTTCGGAGACTTTGTGATAACGTTTCCACCGTGAATTGACTTGGATTTCTCTTTCGTTGTTTCAGAAGACTTGGGATAACTCTTCCGTTATTACGGCAAAGTTAGCTTAGAGCTTCCGCCGTTGCAGACCGAAAGACCAAGTTCTACTTGGGAAAAAAGACGAAACTTTTAAAAATTCTAAGGCAAAATAAGATCAAAAGAAACTAAGTCATTGGACGCCAAGATGTTGCAAAAAAAAAAAAAATTTAAGGCAAACATACTCAAAAAGAGGAGGGGCCCCAATATTTTTTCAAAAAATAAAATGGGGGGGCTGTTGTACCAACAACACATCGAGTTATATTTTATCAATTTTTCGGGCTCGTTAAACTCCCATGAAAAAGGAACCCCTCAGAGCCTCTCTTTAATCTCTTTTCAGGCTCTCAAAATACGAAAAAGATCGCTAAGCGAACTTGATGCGTTCATGCTTGTAAAAGTATTTGAATGATCGTCTTTCTGGTGATAGTTTACCCCTTTTTCGGACGACGAGGCACTATTTACGAAAAAGGAATACTCCATCCAATCATGACTGGAAGTGTCCTCTCTCGCGTTGTTTTAACCTTTTTCGGGCGAAGAGGCTAACTTTACGAAAAAGGACCTTTTGGAGTCTTCTTTAGTTCTTTTCGGACTCTCTAAATATGAAATGACGCCGAGTTTACCTTCTATGGACCCGTTAAAATTCAACATTGAAGGTCCCGTCATGGGAAGAACCCCTCCTTTCCTAGGTTCGTAAAATGTTTTGGATTGAACTCATCCATGGGATGAGTTATACCGAGCATCTGTTTACCCTCCTCAAGCTTGTTAAAAAACAAATGAGGCACTCCTCAGTCATGATGGGGAAAAGGAAAGATTTTGTGTTACACTATAATTCATGGAAGTACATAATCGCTCTTGAACATGGCACTCATTTGCATTTGCATCCCATGTTTGGGTAATCCGTTTGTTTTCGAGTCATACTAATTTCATGAGTCTTGTCACTCCTTTGGGTCATCCAAAGAATGCTTCTATTATCGGTCGCATTGGGGATTGGTGTCGTCCTCGTCATGTCAATACTTCCAAGTCATGCCATGCCCATGTTCAAGATATGTTCATTACTCATCATCTGCGGTCAGTACACCTTCCATCATGTTGGTCTACCCTGAGTCAGTCTTGCATGTTACTCTACCGTTTGATTCACTCCAAACATCTATTGTTGAGTTTTGTGTTGTTGATGGGGGATTCATCATGGCCCTCCTTCGACGGATTCATCCTTGTCGACTTCAACACATCATCCAAGGATTGAATCTAGAAACCAATCGAGTACCTTGGGCCTGCATGCCTTAATAGAAGGTTACCTCGCTTTCAACATGAGTTTACATCATTAACTCTTGATTGAAATATTTCATCGAGCGTTCGACCTCAACTCATTTATTCACACTCGGTGATATGTACTATGATAACTTGGGGATCATTGACAACAATGGTGATTTCCCTCGTGCTTGTTAACGGTATACATCAATGACCGGTAATCAAGTGGTTTCTACCATGTTCGACTCCAAGACATTGTAATCACATGGATAGATTCGTATCATTGTGGGTTCGGCTTAAAGACCCCGGGGAAAATCATATCTTACCCAAGTTGCGATGGAGATTGTTTGAGTTATATTACACAGATCCACTTTGTATTGGTCGTGGTTGTGTTAACACCTCATCATGGATCTACGATTGTGTCTAGTAGCCATGATTTTGTTCAGTCAGTCCCTACTACCATGGATATGCATTGTATTGGTCGGCAGCCATGTTATGCGTCATACGAGACTTGTATCTCAGAGTTAGTTGTACTGCAGCAACATCTTCCAGCCAGCAAGTCCTTGTCATCCATCTTTCAAAGCATTTCACTTGTCTTATTTTTCCAGCTTCATGATTTGGGGGGCATTCTGTTACACCTAAATCTCGTCATCATGAGACCGATGTCAACTCAATGCCTTGATCCCTGAAGTCTCCCTGATCAAGAATTCATTTAGAGCAAGTTATTTCCCCTTGTCTACAATGTCTAGTTGGGCCGGCAGGTTGTCTTATAGCAAGAAGCGCCCAACTAGGTCAAGCGCAGATTGCCATCTGGAAGACTGGGCCGGTGGCTCAGGCTACCTTTGTGCAACCTGCGCTTCCCCTCTCAGGCACAGGTTTCCCTCATGCAGCTTGCGCTGGGATCGGTTAAATTGGATAAAGGTGGATTTCGAGCAATTTCTAGAAGTTGGATGAGGTGGATTCCTATCCCTAACTCCTAGGTGAGTTGTCCTACGGTTCCCTAACCTCAAGGAAGGATCCCTTAGTCCTCTCCCCATGATCCTCAACCTACTCTATCCACTTGGTCCCATAAATACAAATATCCTCTCCACTACAAAGGGAGAAAGTCTATAGCACTTACATGCTGGTGGAATTAACCTAGAAGATCCCTATCCATCTCTTGGGAGGCATACATTTCCTTTAGAGGCATTGGATTGACTTGTTGGAGGAGGATTGCATCATTAAGGCTTGGGTTGTAATCATCACTCTACTTTGTATTTCCTACTTCATTGACATTAATATAATCTCTTTCCATAAATGTGTTCATGTTGATAGCATTTAGATCTTACTTCCTTAATTGTTTGCTTAGATCAGTTAGTGTTTAGATGTATTGTTATTGCTTGCTTTGTTTCTACATGTTTTGATAGGTTTTGCAGCTTGGATTTGACAACCGTGGAGCTTGGAGCTACAAAGAGGAGATAGATCTCCAGATCTTAAGGTAAGACATCTATTTGACCCGATCTCTAATTGATCTAGGAAAGTAGTGTTATGTTCTGTTCCTATTTGTTCTAGATTCACATTGAACTAGGGAGATCACACTCGCGTCCGCTCGAGTAGATTGTCCGATAACAATCTTGTGAATGGTTCTAAGTTTTAGGGTGAAGAACACCACAAGTGGTGTCAGAGCACTTTCCTCCATCTGTACAAACCCATGATTTTCGCATATTTCTTTTCATGCTAGAGACATGTTGTGATGTTCTTAAATAACATCGATATTTGTCATTCAACGAGTTAACTTGTAGTTGGGGAAGCATACACATAGATAATACCATTGCTACTAAGTTACATTTGTTGGACTACATTATAACCTTTTTTCGGTACCCCTTTGAGTAGTACAAAACCTATATACAAAATATCACTTCCACGTACCCTTGAGTATATTGAAAGTCCCATAGGCACTTTCCTCCATTGGCACAATCCCATGATTTTCGCATATTTCTTTTCATGCTAGAGACATGTTATGATGTTTTAAAATAACATAGAGATTTGTCATTCAAAAAGTTAACTTGTATTTGGGGAAGCATACACATAGATAATACCATTGCTACTACGTCACATTCGTTGGACAACATTATAACCTTTTTTGGTACCCTTTTGAGTAGTACAAAACCTATATACAAAATCTCACTTCCACGTACCCTTGAGTATATTGAAATTCCCCTAGGAAACTTGAAACCAATTGTAGATAATACGTTCGATCATGTTGTTTCTATAATGGCACTGAGCACATCAATCAAGAAGATTAATATCTCGTACTTGGGTAATCGGGTAGTATGGATAAGGGCATGGTTAAGACTCCTTAGTTAGCGCCCTAAGAGATTGGGTTGAGTATTATTTCTAGACCCTACAAATATATTAGAGATTTGTAGCACCTAATAATCCCCTATCCCTAGGACCCTAAAAACCCTAAAATCTATCACCAAACAGTGAAATTACAACATATTTGCATCTATAAGGGATTTGGACATTTTGTGAGTACAGTAACCCTATTCTATGTGACCAGCCAACAAAATTCCTACATCTTGCATCTAGAAGGAATTTGGAAATTATTTTAGTGCAGTAATATTCCATAGGGTGTAATACTCCTCTCAACTTTTAAAACAAAAGTATGGGATCCCCCAACACCCTTGTTGGTGATCTATCTCAAAATAATCGTTGCATTATGTTGATTTTGTTGGAATACATCTTTGAGAATCTCTTTTGGTTTCCCTGGCCAATATCTTATATGGTGATACATTTTAAAATACTCCTCTTTATCCCCTAGTCATTTTGAGAAAAGTTGAGTTAATCCTTTTCCACTAATAAGTGGTCCTATGGTACACACCTGCAACCGGAAAAACATGGAGGACCTTACCAAGGATCCTCCTAAGGACACTAGAGTTTGGAATTAACTCTCGCACAATTGTAGCAGGAAGTTAACTAGATCAACATCAATATGTCTAACCAATAACACATGATTCATGCTATCATTCAACACATGGGGCTAGCACCTAAAACAATGGATCCAACCAATGAAGCATTTCACAATGAAGAACAAGGCTCTCACACTCTCTTTCCAAAAACCCAAACTCTATCCTTCGAGGATAACAATTCATGGCATTGATTCCCAAAGGTTGACATGTGCAGATTTGAAGGCTAAGATCCCTTGGGTTGGGTTACTCAAATAGAACACTATTTTTCTCTTCATGGCATTAAGGATGATCTCCAAAAGTTAAAAAAATGGGGTTTTATATTTAGACTTGAAATGTTGGAAATGGTACCATAAATATTATCATCGTTATGTCTCATGGAGTCGGCTTGTGAAGATCCTTCATGATCACTTTGAATGCGATACTCGCCACCTAGATAGGTTGACAAAATTATGATAGAGTAGCATAGTTATGGACTTTATTACATATTTTGAGTAATTCACAATCCACACACATGGCTTCTCTAATTTTTTTTTCTTGGAATGCTTCATCAATGGCCTCAGGGAGGAAATTTGAGTACATGTCATTATGCAACATTCCTCAACCTAGTTAGAAGCTTGTGATCAAGCTCAAGAATTTGAAATGGTGATAAACGCCCAACCCAAAATACCTTTCTTTTTTACTTGCACTTCTAGCACTCCAATGGCTCTTACTTAAAACACGACACCATGAAGAATCCAAAAGTTGCCTCTTAATGCAATGGTTGAATTTTAATGCTTCAAAGGCTTTGTTATAGCTATGATGAAAAATATTTCCGAGGACACAAATTAAAAAACCATAAATTATTCCAAATATATGTATCCCCACATGAACACCTAGAAGACATGACTCACAATGGGTGGCACTTAAGAACCAATAGGGGATGAGACTCCTTCACCCATGGAATAAGACCACACCTTGCAACCTCCTAGGGAGGGACTTCGAATTTCGCTTCATTCCTTATCGGGTTTCTCAGCACCCCCAAGCATCTAATTTTATAGGCTACATCAATCATTGCAAAGTAATCATATTAATTGATAGTGCAACACGCACAATTGTTTTCATCAGAGGATGGAAGAAAAAACCCATTGCTACATTAGACCTATAGAAAACTTCTAAATTATGATAGAAAATGGTGGTATGATGAAATGTGGGGGTTAATGTGAAAATGTGAAGCTACAAATGGGTGACTACCATCTCAAAACCCACATGTTCCCCATTGAAATGGGTGGTTGTGATGTATTACTCAGGATTTAATGGCTAAGGAATTTGGGCCCGATCACCATGGATTTCAAGGATTGATATATAATATTCGCCAAGGAAGGGAACAAACATCATCTCAACAAGCTTACTTCAAGTTCTCCATCAATTATCGCCTCCCACTATATGGAGAAGTTAACAAAGAAAGGCCACTCAATTATCATTGCTTAATTCAATGCCAACCAAGTCAAGGACACACCCCCACAAAACATTCACCTTGGCTTGCTAGTGGTTCTTTCTAAACATCAATAGGTTTTTGATACACCCAAGGTTTTATCACCAGCCCAAGGAGATCATGACCATGGTATTGCCCTAATTCTAGGCAGTGAACCCAAAATGTACTCCCTTATTGACAACCTTTTTCCCAAAAGTATGAAATAAAAAAGATCATCTAGGAGCTATCAGAGGTTGGCATCATTTGTCCCAACACAAGCTCTTATTCATCATCGATGGTTATGGTATCAACAAAGGAAGACACTTGGCACATGTGTCCATATTTTTGGGCTCTTCCAATCATTGATGATCTCTTGGTTGAGCTTAATGGATCCCAATGCTTCACTAAACTAGACCTTCGTTTTTTTCTACCACTAAATCTGGATGAAAGAAGATGACATCACCAAGACAACGTTTTGCACCCATGAGGGTCATTATGATTTCTTAGTCATGCCATTTGGCCTTTTTAATGCTCCATCCACCATTCATATAATCATGAACAAGATCTTTAGACCCTTCCTCTACCATGTTGTGTTGGTTTTCTTTGACAATATCTTGGTGTACAACACCGATTGGGAAGGCCACCTAGAGTGTGTTGATTGTGCCTTACTATTATTAAGGGATCGCGGGTACTTATTTGTGAAATGTTACAAATGTGCTTTTGGGGTTAGCGAGGTTGAATATTTGGGCCATAATGTGAGTCATACCGGAGTACGTGTGGAACCCAAGAAAGCAGTAGCTATGCAAGATTGGCCATATCCAAGACCCTCAAGTGCTTGCGTGGGTTACTAGGACTTACCAGCTACTACATAAAGTTTGTCAAAAATTATGGTAAAATTGTAGCTCCTATAACATCCTTGACAAAAAAAATGCCTTTTGTTGGAATGATGAAGTTGACTAGGCCTTCTCATCCTTAAAGGATGCCATGTGCACTACTCCAATATTAGCGATGTTTGATTTCACTATGACTTTTTTATTTGAATGTGATGTGTTTGGACGAGGCCTTAGAGTAGTTTTGATGCAAGATGGATTGTCTTTAGCCTTCACCAGTGAGTAGCTATGTGATCAAAATTTGGGCAAATCTACATGTGAAAAAGAGATGATGGCCATCCTTCACACAATTGAGACATGGAGCCCATATTTAATAGGGAGGAGTTTCTAAATCAATACTGACCATCACAGTTTAAAATAAATCTTGGAATAAAGGTTCTCCTCAGTGCAGTAGCATAAGTGGGTTACAAAGACGTTAGGGTATGACTGTGAGATTATATGTAAGAAGGGTACTAAAATTGTGGTGGTTGATGCATTATCTAGGAAATATCAGGAGTAGGAGGGCTCCCTATTTGCAATATCCTTACTAGTTCCAAGATGGCTTAAGTAAGTGTGTCAAGAATGGGTGATGAATGCAACCATAAGGAACCTCATCCAAAGGCTTTAGGACAACTCGAACCCTCCACCCCGGTATACATGGCACCAAGATACATTGAGGTATAAAGTGTGCATTTGTATGGTATCCAATTTCACCTTAAAGCACCATATCTTAGAGGAGTTACATTTATCCCCCATAGCAGGTCACTCAGGTTTTCTTAAAAGCTATGAAAGAATTATGCACTAGTACTTCTTTTGGGAAGGCATGAAAACAAACATTTGCAACATTGTCGTGGTCGATGACACTTGTCAACAACAGAAAGGTGAGAAGGTGAAGTCACTAGGAGCCTTGTAGCCTCTTTTGATTCTCGCCCATACATGGATTGATATCTCTATGGATTTTATAGGACGACTTCCTAGAGCTGGCAATAAATCATTCATTGTGGTGGTTGTAGATCGCCTTTCCAAATCGATTCACTTTTGTCCATTAGTACACCCTTTTACACCAGCTATAATAGCCCAAGTCTTCATGGATCATATTTTTAAGTTACATGGTAAGCCCACTTTCATTGTTTCTGATCAAGACCCTATTTTCACAAGCAACTTTTGGTAGGAGTTATTTAAACTTCAGGGTACCTAGTTGAAACTCAACACAACCTATCATACCCAAAAAAATGGTTAAACATAAGTGGTCAATAAGTGCTTGGAAACCTATTTGAGATGCTTTGCATAAAAAAGGCCACACCAATGGGCACAATGTCTTCCTCTTGTCGAATCGTGGTGTCATACTACTTACCATGGAGATGCCAAAAAGACCCCATATGAAGCAGTGTATGCTTAGAACCCTTATCTATGGTTTTTTATTTACCAAGAGGCTCTAAGGTTCATGCAATACATAACACACTTCACACCGAATAAATTATTCTCTCCACACTTGACAATTTGACCATGGCTCATAAAGAATGAAACAACAGGTGGATCAAAATCGCTTAGAGTGTTTGTTTGTAGAAGCATATCAAGTGTTTCTTTGCCTTCAACCTTATAAACAAACCTCACTAAAAATTTACTTCCCTTGGAAATTGACCCCAAATTTATATGGATTGTACAAGATCGTGCAATGCATTGGATAGGTGGCCTACAAGTTAGCTATGTTATATGAATCAAAGATTCACTCGGTGTTTCATGTATATTTCCTAAAAAGGGTGGTGGGCTCCAATTGTAAAGTGCAGACTAAGTTACCAAAATTTGATGAGGAAGGCTCCATTTGGCTCCAATTGGAAGCAGTATTCAATACTAGGGAATATTAACTGTGTATATGTGCAATAAAAGAATTCTTGATCTAGTGGAAAGATATGCAACGAGGCGATGCCACATGAGAAACAAAGGGATTATGAAGTAATTTCCTCACCTTCATCCTTGAGGACAAGACTGCTCTTGAAAGGGGAGGGCATGTTAGGGTCCTACCCTAACCCCCCTTGCTTTAGACTACATAGGAGTTAGTGAAGTAATGGATGTGGTCATTTCCTTTGAAAAAGGCTTGGTAGTTAGTAATCAATAATTATTGTAAAAAGGATCTATGTGTTAATTAAGGCCCATTAAGTAGTTAGGGTTTTGTCTATTGAAATCCTATTTAAGGAGTTCATAGGCCATGGATTGTTTTGTCAAGAATTGTTGTATTGGATCTTTTCTCAAGTGAAAGGTCGCCCAACCTTAAGAGGTGAGTGAACATTGTTTTGTAAATTGATTGCCATAATACAAGATTTAATTATGCCTCATCTTTCTTATCTATTTCCTTTTATTACATTAACTTGAATTATAATTTATGGTATTTTGCATCATTTATCTATGTCTATATTGTGAATGGTTGTAAGTTTCAAGGTTAAGACCACCACATCCTAGGGCACATACAAGACACCCTCTTCATCAAGAAAGCACAAAGAATAGAAGCATACCCAGACTACTTATGTTTCCATGAGCATAGTGTTAACTTGTTTCACATGTTGATCACGAGGGTCGAGCACTAGTAAAAAATTGTAGAGTGTAAGCACTCTGTGGCATATACATATGTGCACATGAAGCTAGATGCTCCATAGTTTACCTTGAAAGATGGGTGATAGTAAATAGAATGGCCTTCAAGTTCAAATCCTAAATATGTCGGATCAACACTTGGTTGTTTCTTTTCTAGATACCTTGCATGTAGTGTTCAAGGATGTAATCTAAAACTATCATGGTACCTAGACATCTATCGCCTCCCTTGAAGTTGAATGGATCCCCCCTTTGAGATAAACTAGTAATGAAATAGATGTCCTAAATGTCTATAAGTATAATATCTTGTCCCACATGGAACACATGCTCATTGAGGTCCCGGTACCCCACTACTCTCTATAGTAGGGCCCCTTGCTTGTGCATTTTAGTGCAATGAAAAAACATAAGAATCTAGGTCCCCTTGCCATGTGACATCAATCATGTAGGGCATCCAAATTTGGTTGATGTCACATGGCATCAACATCAACATATTCATGATCTCTCTCTTTCCAATCTATCATAGTGGAAGAATATTATCTTGCAAAACCTAGCATTGCAAATTTGGGTCTATTTTTAAGTAAAATTTTCATTTCTTTGGATTTTTATGGGGTGGTCATGACTGTTACCATTGATAGTTGTGATTGTTGTTATAATCCAAAAACGCGTCCACATAGTCACAGGACAAACAAAGTTTGACACCTCATAAAAAGCCAACCAACTTAAAATTTGAATAGATGGACTTGTAGAGGGGGGTGAGATGGCCTTCCTGGAGGAATCGACTAAAAAATATGGTAGTTGAATCTCCTATAATTAGCAGTTGAGTCATATGAGAACTTATTTTTTCTCTAGTTTCACCAATTTACTATGGTAATAATGAACTAAAAAATCACTTTTAAAACTATATTAAGTCATTTTGTACCAAATTGTTTCCTCGGGAACTATATATGAGGTTTTTTTTCACTGTTTTGTAGGAAACAACCTCAAAAATGCCTTCTTGTTGGCTTAGAGATGGTTTCTATTGACATGTTTTATTATGCAGACATTTCATTGATTACGTGTATGATTGTGCTGTGTACGATTGTTTTCAACTAGCAATCAAGTAATTTGATCATTTTGCAGATAGCAATAAGTTGTTGGCATGCACAAATGCATCTACAACTCAACCTTATGTCGAACCTTTGACATGATCTTGTCATTTTACCTTATGTTAAGCCTTGATCACCTGCACAACTATGCATATTGCCTAATTGTTGTTTGCTATAAAATATTTACGACTTTTGTTGTCACCTTTGTTGCTTGTTATTTTCCAAAATAACACTTGTATCTTGACCCATTTTTCCCTGGAGGGGACCCATCTCTAAGTGTTTTAATTAGCACAGTATCTTTGGTGCATTTGTTTTGCACAGAACTACACTGTGTGCTTGGAATGCAATTGTGCACCCTTATGACACTTGTTCCCTCCATTGTATTGTAGCACAATTTTTCTTTTTTCACATTGAGAAAAACAAGAAAAAGACAAAACATTAAAAAACACAAAAACTTAAAAAGGGATGGGGGGAAAGGATATCAACATTTATAAATTGTTTTGTTAAGATGGCAGCTGTCAATGAATGCCACCCTTAAATATAACACTTATTTTAGTTAAAACACTTGCATTTGGGTTTTGTATTACTTAGAGGAAGTTGTGCCATGATGACTGTCAAAACTATAGATCTAACTAAACTAGCTTACCTATCTTAACAATCAATAACATATCAACATAAATAAGAACAAAAAGAGAACAAGGAAAATAATACACTAGATATACATGGTTCACCCAATTGGGATACGTCCACGGGAAGGTTTTCTTCTATTATCTCCAGAAATCTCCTTCAATATTACAAGAGAGCAACTACAAATAACCCCAATACAATATAGCAGAGCTTGTGATCACTATACCATGTGTTGATACTATCTATGAGCATATACCACTATATCGTCACGTTGTTCACTGTGTTGATGTGACTCCCTTGACCCTATTATATACCAAGAGATGTGGAGGAATTACTCTCACATGTTGCATGTGGGATAATATAATTCTCCATAGTAAAATCTCTTTGTTTAATGATGGATATTGAGAGTATACTTTACCATAATGAATATGGGATATAATATATTACTCTTTTACATAAGATTGTGGATAAATTTCGACATAATACGAAGACATTATTACCTTCCAAGGAATATAATTAATATATTCCAACACTCCCCCTTAATAATGGCTGGGAGAAAAGCCCCCACTAACACTAAGTAAGGAAGGAGTCATTATTGCCCCCCCTTGATGACAACTTCCATCATCCCAAGTAAATAATGAAGATGCACATACTTCGTTGTTGTTAAGGATTTGGTGAAGATATCGGCTGCCTGTTGCTCGGTAGGAAAATACTGAAGAGAAAGAATACCATCTGTGATGATAACTTGAATGTAATGAGCATCAAGGTCGAGATGCTTTGTCTTGGATTGATATACCGGATTATAAGCAAGCTGAATTGCACCCTGATTATCACCTTTCAACATAGTGGATGATTTTGGAACCAGACCAAGCTCAGTGAGAACATGTTGTAACCAAATTTCTTCTTTAGCTGCTCCTTTGGTTGCTCTATACTCTGCTTCACACGACGATGAAGAAAAAGTATTCACCTTCTTGCTGGACCAAGAAATCGAACCTGAACCAAGTTGAAATATATAACCAGCAGTTGACCGTCGATCAGAACTGTCACTTGCCCAGTCAGAATATGTATATCCAGAAAGTGAAACTATAGCACTGCTTGAATAAAAGACACAATAATGCAATGTCCCCTGTAAATATCTCAGAATTCTCTTGCCTGCCTGCCAATGACTTTCATGAGGTTGTTGCATGAATCGAGAAACCATACTGACGAAAAAAGAGAGATATTGATGACAAAAGAGAGATTTGGTATGTTGTGAGTTAAATATATCAAACTATCCACGAGCTGACATTAAAGAGTAGCATCAACAAGAGGAATAGTACACTCAACAGTTAACTTTACACCGGATTGAAATGGCGTAGGAACAGGTTTAGAATCACTCATATGGAAACACGCCAATAAGTCTGTAGCATACTTCGGATGAGAGAGAAAAATACCATCTTCCATATCCCAGATTTAAAGATCCAAGAAATAGTGTAATATACCGAGATCAGTCATTTCAAATTTCTTTTGAATATCACTTTTCATACTTTGAATTACATCAAGTTGGCTTCCAGTGATAATAAGATCATCCACATATAACACAATAATGAGGATATTATCACCAAAGTTATTAACACAAATTTGGTTCAGATATACAATGCTTAAAACCATTATTCAAGAAATATGTATCAATTTTTTCATACCAAGCCCTAGGTGCTTGTTTGAGACCATATAAATACTTGTGTAATTTGCATACAAAACTTGATGATTCAACATTAATAAAACCAGGAGGTTGTTGCATTTAAATGTCTTAATTTAGGTTACCATTTTAAAAAACACTTTTAACATCCATTTGGTGTATTTCCCATTTATAAGATGCAGCAAGAGATAAGATGGTTCTTATTGTATTCACTTTAGCAACAGGAGCAAAAGTTTCATTAGAATCAATACCTTCAAGTTGATTAAAACCTTTTGCAAATAATCTAGCTTTATATTTTTCAATCTATCCTTCTGCAGTAAACTTAGTTTTATAAATCCATTTACAACCAACTAAATTATTTCCCGGAGGAAGAGGAACAAGAGACCAAGTCTTGTTTTTCATAAGAGAATGATACTCATCAGACATAATTTGTTCCCAATGAGGCTTAGCCTTAGCTTGAGCATAAGAAGTAGGATCATCTGTGGCCAAAACTTTGGTCATAAGAGAAAAAGTTAGATCTAGTTCTACGAGTATCGGAAGGGTTACCGATCTCACTACTTGAGGATTCAAGAGTTTTTCAGGCCCAAACATGAAGGTTAGAAGGAACAGAAGTCACTTCAGGAGCTTCGAGACATTCAGGTGGAACACTTGAAGAAGAGGGTGAACTAAGATCAACAACAGGCACAATACTGGAAGAAGTAACAGATATAGGAGTAACAAGAGACAATGGAATATTCAGAGGTTATACTGACTCACGTGGTGGAGAGACTTCAGTAAATTGGACATCTCTTCGAATTATGACACTCTGATTAGAAGGATCAAATAACCTGTAAGCCTAGGAATTCTCAGCATAACCAATGAATATACACTTGTGAGACTTGGGTTCTAACTTTTTTCGTTTTTCATTAGGAATATGAGCCCAACATTCACAACCAAATACCTTAAAGTTACTAATATATGGTTTTCTACCATTCCTGTAGGACCCCGTCCTAAATTTCCTAATTTTCTTTAATAAAATCTGTGTTTTCCTTGTTTTCCCACTGTTTCAAATTTATGTTTTGATTTTCTACTTACGTCTATTTCTATGCATGAAATTTATATCAAGTTTACATTTAAATTCTAACATCTACTTCTCATGTGCAGGTGCAACAACATATAGCATATAACTGAAAAATACCCAACATAAATCCGAATTTGACAAGGTAGAACTGACCAACATACCTGCGGGAAAATACCTGTAGAAAGCTAGTAGATCCACCCTTGTTGCTGCCCCCGTTTGCTGAATGCCTTGCTGATTCCCCTTGATTTTTCCTGCAACCAAAATTCTTCCCCACAGTTCTGAAACTCAACCAGCCAAAACAGTTTGCCACCCTACCAACTGGCGAGGTCTCGTCGACCACCCAGCTCCAAAGGTACCCCTTTGGACCCCCGAGCCCAGACCAAGTACAAGCCAACCGGTATTTCCCTTCTGCAAACTCTCCAACAAGAACCCCCATTCTTTGCTGCTCTCTCCTGCTGTCTCTGCTCCCTCTCCTCTCCAAAATCTGCAAGGTGAAGAAGCCCCCTTCTCCTCCTTCTCCTCTCGACCTTATTCCCCCCCTTTGTCCTTCCACCGACACCTCCTATCATAACTACCCCTATCTTCCCCATTAATTTTATCCAACCCCCCATTCCTCCTCGAGCCCCCAACTTTGACTCATAAACCAAGACTATATTATTTTATTATCAAATTCAAGTTTGGGTTGGTTCATCTTTGAACCTTAAGTGCTTTCCACTCAATCGACAACCTCTCGGCAATATTCTAACATTCATTCCCTTTTTCAAAATAATAATTAATAATTAATAAAATGTTATATTATAAAATTAAAGTTCTACACCAATCACAAACGTTTTACACTTACACATTTTACCCAAATAATTACTAGTCCACTCTCGGTGACCTCATAATTAAATGTTTCATAATAAATTTATAATTAATTCATTCATCATTGTTTTATTATTAAACAACTACAATACGCATTCCGACACTTGTTTCTAGATTGCATAATATATCTATTTGCAATTTACCCTGGGTTCTAATTAACTTAGACATGATCATAATTAAATTAATAGTTATAAATTAATTCTTATCCATATGTTTTAATTAATTAACTAACCTTGTAATTAATACTAACCTATGAGATTATTATTACTTAAATTAATATTACAATAACCATTAAACATTTTAACCCTTACCCTTGACTAATTAAATTCATAAATAATCAATCAAGCATTACTAATCAATTACATTAGTTGTTACTTAGGTTAATCCATAGTTCGTTCATTAATCAATACTATTAATCATTAACTCATAATGATTAACATTAATCAACATTACTAACCTTAATCGACAATATTTAACATTATTAATCAGTATTATTAACATTAATCAATATTCTTAACATTAATCGACAATATTTAGCATTAATCAACAATATTAATCATTAATCAACAATGACTAACCTTAACCAATGTTACTAACATTAATCGACAATACTTAACACTATTACTAAACCGTCTTTTATTACCACCTAATTCCTCTATTACCTTATTCAGTTATTAATCCAAAATTTACTAACTCGACGTATTAACTTAATCTCCTATTTAGGTAAGTAGTAACCACGTAATTAATGCCTAAACATTATAGTTCACTTTTATTTCACGCAACTTATTAATATGTAGGCGAGTTATGTAAGCGTAGCTACTGCTTACATACCTTGCGTAAGTACACTAACAGTAATAAATCGCACACACATCAATCAAAATCACGAAACTTATTGTTTATCGAGACAGGTTTAACATAGTTTGCGAGGTACATTCTTTTACTAACCGAAATTTTATTAAATTACGACAATTCATACATTACCGAGTTACGACACATACTCTATCCAGGGTTTTACACACATACAGTTAGATCTTGTTTTCACCCCTACTTCAAGCTACACCTATTTACGTACATCATCACTAACTTCCACATCCTATCCTGTCCTCTGCTGGACTACCCTGAAATGTCAATTCATGACCGATTCCAGCTAGAACCCGTAAGCAGAAGTGTCGACTACATCGACCAAGCTTCCCCAGCAGGCAACCACCAGTCATCATCACACGCCTTGGGGAGCGCGCCGTAGCACAGCCCTCCCATGACTCTGGGTTTCGGGGATAAACGGTGGGTAAAGCCTCCACCCCCCTAATGGAACAAGAGACTATGTCTACCCGACATAATAACCGCGTTGCACTTGTACTCGGTTTGTCATCGTATAACCAATCTGGGCGGTTGAGTTTCAGGAAACCCTACCCCACCCATACATCATAATAAACAGCATAATAATCATGCGAAAGTAAATAATGCATCACCTGCATACCGTTTATCTTTCGGAGTCCATGTCCCCGAGGCTCTCCCACCTCGTAGGGCCCAGCTATCTCTTAGCCATTTTAACCTGTAAGTCAGTCCTCGAAATACAATCTCAAATATCGTGCACAAATCCTCAACATGTATACATGCATTTCATCATAACATAACAACAATAATCCATTCATTATTTTCACCATACACTTGATATATAACATTTTTTTCGTTCAATAATAACTTTAACGGTATCCACGTACCCATCATTCATTAACTTGCATGTATGAGACATAACTAACACATGATACATATCTAACATGACTACGTATCCTAATACTAACATCGCACACACACATATTTATATCGACAAAATAATAGAACCACCTGTCCACAGTGTCGTCAAACCATCGAAGTCTCATAATCAAGCATATACAACATATAATAATATTCCAGGTAGTAATGTCAAAACGGGGCGTTACATACACCCACCCTTCAGGAAACTTCGTCCCGAAGTTATGGTCAAAATAGTGTGGAACCATCACGATGCATGATCTATGCATCCTCCTAGGTAGCTGAACCTAGGGTGTACTTTCCCTACTGGGCCACCTCCTAAATATACATACAACATCTACAATTTCATTCATTTAATCTTATTGGAGTTGTCCTTATATTTCGTTTAACATTCACATAGGTTGTTGGTTTGACTATTCAAGGTTCATTATCATTCTTAACCCATAGAATATTCAACATCCTTGTAAAATTAAATGACTCTTTAATCGGAGCTTATCTTTAATTAATTTCACTTTGACTTACGCCATTTCTCTATATCAAGATTTATTATTAGTGATAAATTATGAAGCCATCATGCTCTTTATTTAAATGTTGTTGGTTTAAATGATACACCTATTGAGACTACAGTTTAAACATTAAGGAGAAATTCCATATCATCATTAACAACTTTCCAAGTTCAACTAGAACTTATCTTCGACTGCATTTCCATTTATCTTGTAATCTTTACATCATTGTCCTATGTTTGGTATTATTTCTTTAACTACCCCTTACCTTGACATACCCATTTCCTTCATTCCCAGATCTATGTTAATCTACTGATCTTATCTACTCTATTACTTCAGTATCTAAGTTACACTTATTAATTCTTTTTATTCATAATCCATTAATTACACAAGATGCGACTCTTACGTATTTGTGCACACTAACATTATAATCCTTACTCATCATTACTTATACTATATTAACAATACTTCCATCACAACATGCAAATGAGCTCATGTGTTCTCACACCTTACCAAATACTATGGTCGTTGCTCATGTGGTTTAACCCCTTTACTTATCTTAATGGTCACTTGTCATCGACATGCTTATAATCGATATGTTGCAATTTTGTTGTTGTCGTTCTCGTTGTTTTAGTCGTAGTAGGAGTTGTTGTTGTTTTTAAACCTACATAAGTTCATTCCCTGCACAATATTACTTGGATGTGTGATACCATTACTTGCTCATACATGAATATGAGAAATCTTGCAATTAACACATCATCAACAACCTATGCTAATGTGGGGTACCTTAGGTAATTCCAAACTAGGCACACTCAACAATGTCCTTCAAAACACTATATAACCATACTTAGGGCTAAAATTAGGTTAAAATCAAGTCGAATTCGTTCCAAATCCAAATTTTCCATTAAGTAATTGACTACTTCTAAGCCATACATCACACACCATTTTCCCATCAATGTGGTACATTATGAGCCACTTTCAAGGACTCTGACTTATGCATCACGCGATATATCATTTTTCTTTTGTTTACAAATTAAGTTATGACATAAGGTCATTCCTTCACAGGATAGCATCACACCCTTACGAATTTCCTCCTAACATGACTATCTAGGTTCCTCATAAAATTTTACGATTTTACAACCCCATCTATTGTCGATCAACTTTTAATTTACCCTAAAGAGTGAAGATCAAGATCATGTATTCATTCGACGTGCCCAACTTAATTTTATGTCTTACCCGAACTTGATAATAGATGCACATTTCTTCTATTACGATCTTCCCTTATTATTACTGCCAACTACTTTAGTTGTCACAAGATTTTACTGAATATCATATGTCATTATACTCTTCCAGTTAGGGACTAAGTTAAATGTCCAAATCTCATTTATGCCGCCTTAATCCCCCCCCCCTTTTTTTTTCATCCTTGATACCACTATGGATAGTGCATTCCATGATTTATGAATCAACCACTTATATTTCATCGTCTAAATATGCGCTTTTTACGACAATTATGTATTTACCTTCTCTCCATAATTATAGTATATCATTACTAACCCCCCTTTTTTTTTTTTTTTTTTTTTACTCTCCTAGGATAACCCTATCTGCCAATGTGGCGATAGTTCCATTTTTACCTTTATAACAACCCTAATTTCTCATATATTAATATGAGTTGTTCTATGCACATTCATAAGTATTATTCATCCATGCAATCCACTTCGCCGGTGTCCCCCATGCTAAATTCATAAGCACATTACCATCTAATGCATCGAGACATCTTACATTGTATTGACTCACGTCTCAGTTTTAAAACTATATCCCTATCTACTAGTATTATATTAACGATTGCATTTATCACCACCTAGCCTACATGTACATTGTTTATGGGTTGTTCCCTTATTAGGAATATTTTATCCTATGCACCTACTCATGTTAGTCTTCTCACTTCATTGACCACTCCCTTCCTTTGTCCCTACTCAAGTTAATCAGTATTGCCCTAGTACTATCTGAATGACTATCATAATGGTGCTCATCGTACTATACACCTATTATCATCAACCTATACCAACTATGTTAATACTTGCATTTACTACATCCATGACATAAATTTTAAATTGCACCAATACTTGATTTTTTTTTTTTCATTTATTTCCTACAACCTTATTGTTTGCATCATATTCGATACTCTCAGAACTGTGTGTCATCACAATTATTTTCAATTAAGTTTTAAATTTTATTTATTTATTTATTTTTTTTATTTTTTTTTACCATCCCCACTTAAGCATATTACCCTATATTGCATAGTGTTTTACATTACATTGACCCCCAAATCACCTGAAAATTATATCCTTCGTCGATGGTATTATATTAATGTTCACATTACGTGGCCCATACGCACATTGGCTATATATTACTTCATTTAATAATGCTTTATCCTAAGCCATTGCTTGTACCGGATTCACTGAGTGTTTGCTTCATTTGGTGTTCCACATGATCTTAAGTCATCTGAACCTAAATTATTGTTACTCGTTAATAATCCTTAGATATAATTTCCCTTACTAAGCCTTCCTTCCACAAGAAGTTCAACATTGGGGCAAACTTGCCCCTTACTCACTGTTATATTTAAAACTAATTCCATTTAATGGAATCCACCTTAAGAATTAAAACCCTAACCGACAATCATGGCTTAGCAAGGCATTGTACTAAGGTACTCCTAGTTGCTCTAAAAGGCTCAACAAGTTGGCATCGACACCAACAAGCCCAACCTCGATCTTCCTCAATCTTTCCTCACACATGATTTCCAAGGAAAGCATTTGAAAGTCTCCGCTATGGTTTCCTTGCATCAAATATTGGGTCCTCTCATAACGACACTAACCCTAGCATTTCAATTCCTCTCCTAAATCTTAGCACCTTCCTCTACTACATCAACCAAGGTACAAATACTCAAGGCATGTTTATCGGCATGATATCATGGTCTAGTGAACTCAATTGTTATGTGTCAATCATAGGGTTTGCGTCCCATAATGATATAACCAATATCATTTGTACATCAATATATGCTACCCATCCTCTTGAATCTAGACATCATAACAGCTCCCAAACTACCCTACTCCTCTAGTGCTCCATATTCTTGTGTTAGGTTTACATCACACTACTTATGTTAATCATTAATCAACCATCATTAATCCCCAACTAATAAGTCATTAACCTATGTTAACCATTTTAATTAACTATTTAACATTAATTTAAATCTAATCATAGTATTGATATAGATACCTCAATTTATTTTAACCCATAAATTTAACTTCTATTATAACATTTAATTTAACATATTATTTTCTAATATAATACTTATATTAAATTGTAAATTTTATTATTGCAAAATTAACCATTTAAATATAAAGTAATTTGAATTTATTAACAAATTAAAATTTATTAAATAACATATTAAAATTTATTGAATAACATATTAAAATGTTATATTTATCAATTAAGATATAGATTTAAAAAAATAAACTTCAAATGCCCTATGAATTTTTTTTTTCTAATAAAATATGTAAAAAAAATACAATTTAAACCCCCTTTTGTTTTTCCATCGATATATTTTAACCTACCCTACCCTTACTACGCATGAAGGCCACGCGGCCTTACCACCTCCTTCCACGGCCATGCACCAATTAAAATAATCAAAAGAAATGATCTAAACCCTAAAAAGGGTCAATCCCTGGGATGCCGGTTATTTCCTCTTTCGATTTCGGGCAAGCCCTGCTCTGCAACTCGGCGGCAACTTGGCAAGGGCTCCTGCCTTCCATCCAGTCTCAGTCCCAACACAACTCAATGGCGTTCAATGGAGTTGGTGAGCAGGTCATCTCTGACTTAATACGCATTATAGTTTGTTTTTCTTACAGTTTTTTTTTTAAACAGCCGTAGCTGGGCACCTCTCCACCTTCTCCCTTTCGCACAGCAACTGGGGACTTCCCCTCTGCGTTGAGGCCGCAAGCCTTGCCACTGGTAGTGGCCGCGTTCCTTGGCCACGCTGAGCTGTGTCTCGGTCGCAGGCCTTGCCTGCTGGCCCATGGCCGCATACCTTGCTCGGTTAAGAGAGATTTAGAGACAGTTTCCATAGATTGATTTACTGCCATATATATATATATATATATATATATATATATATATATTTATTTTTTTTACAAATAATTATTATATATATATATATATATTTTTCAAATAATTATTATATGCATATTTTTTTTTCATTTCTGCCCCGGCCGCAGGCCCATTGGGCCGCCCCTGGCCGGGCCGCAAGCCACCCCGGCTGCTGGCCGGGCCACCCAGGCCGCAGCGGCGCCGCTGGCCGGGCCATGCCCTGGCCGCGCGCCCTCTGGGCTGCAGGCCGGGCCGCCCAGGCCGCAGCAGTGCTGCTGGCCGGGCCGTGCCCTGGCCGCGCGCCCTCTGGGCTGCAGGCCGGGCCGACCAGGCCACAGCAGGGTTGCCCGCCAACGGCCGCAGGCCAGGCCGTGAGCCCAAAATATTTTCTTTTTTGTTTCGTTTTTTTTTTTTTTTTTTTTTTAACTCTGTTATGGAAAAAACAAGTTTGTGTTATATTCATTTATATTTTTTTTGAATTATATAATTAAAATTTTTAAAGTCTGCATATCTCTCACTTCTTAATGATATGCAATCCCTTCTCCAAAGTTTGAATTCGATGTATTTTAAACTTTGACCTGTTAAACAATATTAAAGAATAACCCTAAAATTCTTATTTCATGAATTTCTTAGCAATACAAATTACCAATGCCAAAAGTTATAAAAGACAAATATCTGACATAAATAATACCTCAACATGAATGTATTGGGTTTCGAATGTAAAATCTCATACCTATAAAAAAAATTTCCATACATATTTTAATACATTACCACTCTTATATATTATATATATATATATATATATATATATAATTTTTTTTTAGCTCAATATATATATATATTTTTATCCATTTTATAATAATCCTTTTTTTTTGTTTATATGTGTATATATATAAAAAAAAATAGATATATGCTCCTTTTAATCTTAAATTTAAAATGACTTAGTTAGACCCCCCCTTTTTTTATTATATATATATATATATATATATATACGTAAGGAAATCTGGCTTAAAATTTTCTCATTATATATATATATATATTTTATATTAATTGCAGCAATAAAATAACATGAGTAATAGCATTCAACTCATTATGATATTTACGGTTATTTTCTAACTCTTTTCCCTTTTCCTTTGCAGGTTTAACCTTTTCCCTTTTGCTTTGCAGGTTTAAAGCTTCAGCAATTGTAACTACTTGCAGTAATTATGAGTCATTTTTCTTTTGGGCATATTTGAAACAAAGCACTGTGTTGGTGTGATTTTTCTTTATATAGAAAGAAATTGTCTAAATTTAAATTTAAATTAGATTAAATTCTAATTCTAATTGTGCAAAGAAAGGGGTTTCTTACCATAGAATAGTCTGTAGCATAATAAATATTTACTCTAATTCTAGACATGTCTGTAGCATAATAAATATTTACTCTAATTATAGACATGCAAGAAATGACAGAAATAGTTCACACAGTTAAATGCATAGGAATAAAGCTTTACTTTAAATATATTGGCCTTTTAATTAAGGCTTATACTCATTAAAATCTTTGAGTAGTTTCCAATAATAACAAGTTTAAAGCCCTTCACTTAGTTGTTTTTTTTTTGTTCAGATTTAAATTTAAATAATAATAAATTTAAATAAATAAACTTTGTTGGTATGTATACGGATGTTTTATTCATATAAAAAGAAATTGTTTAAATTTAAATTTATATTTATATAATTTTTGTTCATATATATAATTCCTAATTTACATATATAGAACCTTTTTATCTTTATATTTTTTTTTGCGTAACAAGATCTTGTTATATATATATATATATCTAAATTTTCTCTATATATGCAAACATAGTTTTCCCTATAATGTTTTTTTGAAAATTTTCCCTTACTCTTCTCCATCTTGTCGAGAGAATAAATTTCGAATTAAATACACTAATTATTTATTCTCTCTCTTTTGCAAGTGTAAAATTTGGTCCAAGACTTCTAACAAGAATTTTCAGGTCACCATTTTGTCAATTTGTACAATTTAACAATTTGCAGAACACAGGGTAAATCCCTCTTTTTTTTCTTCTTTTTTTCTACAGGCTTCTCACTGTAGTGAGCCCGAGCCCTCTGGTTCCAGATTTGGAACCATGGCTCTGATACCATATGTAGGACCCCGTCCTAAATTTCCTAATTTTCTTTAATAAAATCTGTGTTTTCCTTGTTTTCCCACTGTTTCAAATTTCTGTTTTGATTTTCTACTTACGTCTATTTCTATGCATGAAATTTATATCAAGTTTACATTTAAATTCTAACATCTACTTCTCATGTGCAGGTGCAACAACATATAGCATATAACTGAAAAATTCCCAACATAAATCCGAATTTGACAAGGTAGAACTGACCAACATACCTGCGGGAAAATACCTGTAGAAAGCTAGTAGATCCACCCTTGTTGCTGCCCCCGTTTGCTGAATGCCGTGCTGATTCCCCCTGATTTTTCATGCAACCAAAAGTCTTCCCCACAGTTCTGAAACTCAACCAGCCAAAACAGTTTGCCACCCTACCAACTGGCGAGGTCTCGTCGACCACCCAGCTCCAAAGGTACCCCTTTGGACCCCCGAGCCCAAACCGAGTACAAGCCAACCGGTATTTCCCTTCTGCAAACTCTCCAACAAGAACCCCCATTCTTTGCTGCTCTCTCCTGCTGTCTCTGCTCCCTCTCCTCTCCAAAATATGCAAGGTGAAGAAGCCCCCTTCTCCTCCTTCTCCTCTCGACCTTATTCCCCCCCTTTGTCCTTCCACCGACACCTCCTATCATAACTACCCCTATCTTCCCCATTAATTTTATCCAACCCCCCATTCCTCCTCGAGCCCCCAACTTTGAATCATAAACCAAGACTATATTATTTTATTATCAAATTCAAGTTTGGGTTGGTTCATCTTTGAACCTTAAGTGCTTTCCACTCAACCGACAACCTCTCGGCAATATTCTAACATTCATTCCCTTTTTCAAAATAATAATTAATAATTAATAAAATGTTAGATTATAAAATTAAAGTTCTACACCAATCACAAATGTTTTACACTTACACATTTTACCCAAATAATTACTAGTCCACTCTCGGTGACCTCATAATTAAATGTTTCATAATAAATTTATAATTAATTCATTCATCATTGTTTTATTATTAAACAACTACAATACGCATTCCGACACTTGTTTCTAGATTGCATAATATATCTATTTGCAATTTACCCTGGGTTCTAATTAACTTAGACATGATCATAATTAAATTAATAGTTATAAATTAATTCTTATCCATATGTTTTAATTAATTAACTAACCTTGTAATTAATACTAACCTATGAGATTATTATTACTTAAATTAATATTACAATAACCATTAAACATTTTAACCCTTACCCTTGACTAATTAAATTCATAAATAATCAATCAAGCATTACTAATCAATTACATTAGTTGTTACTTAGGTTAATCCATAGTTTGTTCATTAATCAATACTATTAATCATTAACTCATAATGATTAACATTAATCAACATTACTAACCTTAATCGACAATATTTAACATTATTAATCAGTATTATTAACATTAATCAATATTCTTAACATTAATCGACAATATTTAGCATTAATCAACAATATTAATCATTAATCAACAATGACTAACCTTAACCAATGTTACTAACATTAATCGACAATAATTAACACTATTACTAAACCGTCTTTTATTACCACCTAATTCCTCTATTACCTTATTCAGTTATTAATCCAAAATTTACTAACTCGACGTATTAACTTAATCTCCTATTTAGGTAAGTAGTAACCACGTAATTAATGCCTAAACATTATAGTTCACTTTTATTTCACGCAACTTATTAATATGTAGGCGAGTTATGTAAGCGTAGCTACTGCTTACATACCTTGCGTAAGTACACTAACAGTAATAAATCGCACACACATCAATCAAAATCACGAAACTTATTGTTTACCGAGACAGGTTTAAACATAGTTTGCGAGGTACATTCTTTTACTAACCGAAATTTTATTAAATTACGACAATTCATACATTACCGAGTTACGACACATACTCTATCCAGGGTTTTACACACATACAGTTAGATCTTGTTTTCACCCCTACTTCAAGCTACACCTATTTACGTACATCATCACTAACTTCCACATCCTATCCTGTCCTCTGCTGGACTACCCTGAAATGTCAATTCATGACCGATTCCAGCTAGAACCCGTAAGCAGAAGTGTCGACTACATCGACCAAGCTTCCCCAGCAGGCAACCACCAGTCATCATCACACGCCTTGGGGAGCGCGCCGTAGCACAGCCCTCCCATGACTCTGGGTTTCGGGGATAAACGGTGGGTAAAGCCTCCACCCCCCTAATGGAACAAGAGACTATGTCTACCCGACATAATAACCGCGTTGCACTTGTACTCGGTTTGTCATCGTATAACCAATCTGGGCGGTTGAGTTTCATGAAACCCTACCCCACCCATACATCATAATAAACAGCATAATAATCATGCGAAAGTAAATAATGCATCACCTGCATACCGTTTATCTTTCGGAGTCCATGTCCCCGAGGCTCTCCCACCTCGTAGGGCCCAGCTATCTCTTAGCCATTTTAACCTGTAAGTCAGTCCTCGAAATACAATCTCAAATATCGTGCACAAATCCTCAACATGTATACATGCATTTCATCATAACATAACAACAATAATCCATTCATTATTTTCACCATACACTTGATATATAACATTTTTTTCGTTCAATAATAACTTTAACGGTATCCACGTACCCATCATTCATTAACTTGCATGTATGAGACATAACTAACACATGATACATATCTAACATGACTACGTATCCTAATACTAACATCGCACACACACATATTTATATCGACAAAATAATAGAACCACCTGTCCACAGTGTCGTCAAACCATCGAAGTCTCATAATCAAGCATATACAACATATAATAATATTCCAGGTAGTAATGTCAAAACGGGGCGTTACATACACCCACCCTTCAGGAAACTTCGTCCCGAAGTTATGGTCAAAATAGTGTGGAACCATCACGATGCATGATCTATGCATCCTCCTAGGTAGCTGAACCTAGGGTGTACTTTCCCTACTGGGCCACCTCCTAAATATACATACAACATCTACAATTTCATTCATTTAATCTTATTGGAGTTGTCCTTATATTTCGTTTAACATTCACATAGGTTGTTGGTTTGACTATTCAAGGTTCATTATCATTCTTAACCCATAGAATATTCAACATCCTTGTAAAATTAAATGACTCTTTAATCGGAGCTTATCTTTAATTAATTTCACTTTGACTTACGCCATTTCTCTATATCAAGATTTATTATTAGTGATAAATTATGAAGCCATCATGCTCTTTATTTAAATGTTGTTGGTTTAAATGATACACCTATTGAGACTACAGTTTAAACATTAAGGAGAAATTCCATATCATCATTAACAACTTTCCAAGTTCAACTAGAACTTATCTTCGACTGCATTTCCATTTATCTTGTAATCTTTACATCATTGTCCTATGTTTGGTATTATTTCTTTAACTACCCCTTACCTTGACATACCCATTTCCTTCATTCCCAGATCTATGTTAATCCACTAATCTTATCTACTCTATTACTTCAGTATCTAAGTTACACTTATTAATTCTTTTTATTCATAATCCATTAATTACACAAGATGCGACTCTTACGTATTTGTGCACACTAACATTATAATCCTTACTCATCATTACTTATACTATATTAACAATACTTCCATCACAACATGCAAATGAGCTCATGTGTTCTCACACCTTACCAAATACTATGGTCGTTGCTCATGTGGTTTAACCCCTTTACTTATCTTAATGGTCACTTGTCATCGACATGCTTATAATCGATATGTTGCAATTTTGTTGTTGTAGTTCTCGTTGTTTTAGTCGTAGTAGGAGTTGTTGTTGTTTTTAAACCTACATAAGTTCATTCCCTGCACAATATTACTTGGATGTGTGACACCATTACTTGCTCATACATGAATATGAGAAATCTTGCAATTAACACATCATCAACAACCTATGCTAATGTGGGGTACCTTAGGTAATTCCAAACTAGGCACACTCAACAATGTCCTTCAAAACACTATATAACCATACTTAGGGCTAAAATTAGGTTAAAATCAAGTCGAATTCGTTCCAAATCCAAATTTTCCATTAAGTAATTGACTACTTCTAAGCCATACATCACACACCATTTTCCCATCAATGTGGTAAATTATGAGCCACTTTCAAGGACTCTGACTTATGCATCACGCGATATATCATTTTTCTTTTGTTTACAAATTAAGTTATGACATAAGGTCATTCCTTCACAGGATAGCATCACACCCTTACGAATTTCCTCCTAACATGACTATCTAGGTTCCTCATAAAATTTTACGATTTTACAACCCCATCTATTGTCGATCAACTTTTAATTTACCCTAAAGAGTGAAGATCAAGATCATGTATTCATTCGACGTGCCCAACTTAATTTTATGTCTTACCCGAACTTGATAATAGATGCACATTTCTTCTATTACGATCTTCCCTTATTATTACTGCCAACTACTTTAGTTGTCACAAGATTTTACTGAATATCATATGTCATTATACTCTTCCAGTTAGGGACTAAGTTAAATGTCCAAATCTCATTTATGCCGCCTTAATCCCCCCCCCCTTTTTTTTTCATCCTTGATACCACTATGGATAGTGCATTCCATGATTTATGAATCAACCACTTATATTTCATCGTCTAAATATGCGCTTTTTACGACAATTATGTATTTACCTTCTCTCCATAATTATAGTATATCATTACTAACCCCCTTTTTTTTTTTTTTTTTTTTTTACTCTCCTAGGATAACCCTATCTGCCAATGTGGCGATAGTTCCATTTTTACCTTTATAACAACCCTAATTTCTCATATATTAATATGAGTTGTTCTATGCACATTCATAAGTATTATTCATCCATGCAATCCACTTCGCCGGTGTCCCCCATGCTAAATTCATAAGCACATTACCATCTAATGCATCGAGACATCTTACATTGTATTGACTCATGTCTCAGTTTTAAAACTATATCCCTATCTACTAGTATTATATTAACGATTGCATTTATCACCACCTAGCCTACATGTACATTGTTTATGGGTTGTTCCCTTATTAGGAATATTTTATCCTATGCACCTACTCATGTTAGTCTTCTCACTTCATTGACCACTCCCTTCCTTTGTCCCTACTCAAGTTAATCAGTATTGCCCTAGTACTATCTGAATGACTATCATAATGGTGCTCATCGTACTATACACCTATTATCATCAACCTATACCAACTATGTTAATACTTGCATTTACTACATCCATGACATAAATTTTAAATTGCACCAATACTTGATTTTTTTTTTTTCATTTATTTCCTACAACCTTATTGTTTGCATCATATTCGATACTCTCAGAACTGTGTGTCATCACAATTATTTTCAATTAAGTTTTAAATTTTATTTATTTATTTTTATTTTTTATTTTTTTTTACCATCCCCACTTAAGCATATTACCCTATATTGCATAGTGTTTTACATTACATTGACCCCCAAATCACCTGAAAATTATATCCTTCGTCGATGGTATTATATTAATGTTCACATTACGTGGCCCATACGCACATTGGCTATATATTACTTCATTTAATAATGCTTTATCCTAAGCCATTGCTTGTACCGGATTCACTGAGTGTTTGCTTCATTTGGTGTTCCACATGATCTTAAGTCATCTGAACCTAAATTATTGTTACTCGTTAATAATCCTTAGATATAATTTCCCTTACTAATCCTTCCTTCCACAAGAAGTTCAACATTGGGGCAAACTTGCCCCTTACTCACTGTTATATTTAAAACTAATTCCATTTAATGGAATCCACCTTAAGAATTAAAACCCTAACCGACAATCATGGCTTAGCAAGGCATTGTACTAAGGTACTCCTAGTTGCTCTAAAAGGCTCAACAAGTTGGCATCGACACCAACAAGCCCAACCTCGATCTTCCTCAATCTTTCCTCACACATGATTTCCAAGGAAAGCATTTGAAAGTCTCCGCTATGGTTTCCTTGCATCAAATATTGGGTCCTCTCATAATGACACTAACCCTAGCATTTCAATTCCTCTCCTAAATCTTAGCACCTTCCTCTACTACATCAACCAAGGTACAAATACTCAAGGCATGTTTATCGGCATGATATCATGGTCTAGTGAACTCAATTGTTATGTGTCAATCATAGGGTTTGCGTCCCATAATGATATAACCAATATCATTTGTACATCAATATATGCTACCCATCCTCTTGAATCTAGACATCATAACAGCTCCCAAACTACCCTACTCCTCTAGTGCTCCATATTCTTGTGTTAGGTTTACATCACACTACTTATGTTAATCATTAATCAACCATCATTAATCCCCAACTAATAAGTCATTAACCTATGTTAACCATTTTAATTAATTATTTAACATTAATTTAAATCTAATCATAGTATTGATATAGATACCTCAATTTATTTTAACCCATAAATTTAACTTCTATTATAACATTTAATTTAACATATTATTTTCTAATATAATACTTATATTAAATTGTAAATTTTATTATTGCAAAATTAACCATTTAAATATAAAGTAATTTGAATTTATTAACAAATTAAAATTTATTAAATAACATATTAAAATTTATTAAATAACATATTAAAATGTTATATTTATCAATTAAGATATAGATTTAAAAAAATAAACTTCAAATGCCCTATGAATTTTTTTTTTCTAATAAAATATGTAAAAAAAATACAATTTAAACCCCCTTTTGTTTTTCCATCGATATATTTTAACCTACCCTACCCTTACTACGCATGAAGGCCACGCGGCCTTACCACCTCCTTCCACGGCCATGCACCAATTAAAATAATCAAAAGAAATGATCTAAACCCTAAAAAGGGTCAATCCCTGGGATGCCGGTTATTTCCTCTTTCGATTTCGGGCAAGCCCTGCTCTGCAACTCGGCGGCAACTTGGCAAGGGCTCCTGCCTTCCATCCAGTCTCAGTCCCAACACAACTCAATGGCGTTCAATGGAGTTGGTGAGCAGGTCATCTCTGACTTAATACGCATTATAGTTTGTTTTTCTTACAGTTTTTTTTTTTAAACAGCCGTAGCTGGGCACCTCTCCACCTTCTCCCTTTCGCACAGCAACTGGGGACTTCCCCTCTGCGTTGAGGCCGCAAGCCTTGCCACTGGTAGTGGCCGCGTTCCTTGGCCACGCTGAGCTGTGCCTCGGTCGCAGGCCTTGCCTGCTGGCCCATGGCCGCATACCTTGCTCGGTTAAGAGAGATTTAGAGACAGTTTCCATAGATTGATTTACTGCCATATATATATATATATATATATATATATTTTTTTTTTTTTCAAATAATTATTATATATATATATATATTTTTTTCAAATAATTATTATATGCATTTTTTTTTTCATTTCTGCCCCGGCCGCAGGCCCATTGGGCCGCCCCTGGCCGGGCCGCAAGCCACCCCGGCTGCTGGCTGGGCCACCCAGGCCGCAGCGGCGCCGCTGGCCGGGCCATGCCCTGGCCGCGCGCCCTCTGGGCTGCAGGCCGGGCCGCCCAGGCCGCAGCAGTGCTGCTGGCCGGGCCGTGCCCTGGCCGCGCGCCCTCTGGGCTGCAGGCCGGGCCGCCCAGGCCACAGCAGGGTTGCCCGCCAACGGCCGCAGGCCAGGCCATGAGCCCAAAATATTTTCTTTTTTGTTTCGTTTTTTTTTTTTTTTTTTTTTTTAACTCTGTTATGGAAAAAACAAGTTTGTGTTATATTCATTTATATTTTTTTTGAATTATATAATTAAAATTTTTAAAGTCTGCATATCTCTCACTTCTTAATGATATGCAATCCCTTCTCCAAAATTTGAATTCGATGTATTTTAAACTTTGACCTGTTAAACAATATTAAAGAATAACCCTAAAATTCTTATTTCATGAATTTCTTAGCAATACAAATTACCAATCCCAAAAGTTATAAAAGACAAATATCTGACATAAATAATACCTCAACATGAATGTATTGGATTTCGAATGTAAAATCTCATACCTATAAAAAAAATTTCCATACATATTTTAATACATTACCACTCTTATATATTATATATATATATATATATATAATTTTTTTTTAGCTCAATATATATATATATTTTTATCCATTTTATAATAATCCTTTTTTTTTTGTTTATATGTGTATATATATATAAGAAAAATAGATATATGCTCCTTTTAATCTTAAATTTAAAATGACTTAGTTAGACCCCCTTTTTTTTATTATATATATATATATATATATATACGTAAGGAAATCTGGCTTAAAATTTGCTCATTATATATATATATATATATTTTATATTAATTGCAGCAATAAAATAACATGAGTAATAGCATTCAACTCATTATGATATTTACGGTTATTTTCTAACTCTTTTCCCTTTTGCTTTGCAGGTTTAACCTTTTCCCTTTTGCTTTGCAGGTTTAAAGCTTCAGCAATTGTAACTACTTGCAGTAATTATGAGTCATTTTTCTTTTGGGCATATTTGAAACAAAGCACTGTGTTGGTGTGATTTTTCTTTATATAGAAAGAAATTGTCTAAATTTAAATTTAAATTAGATTAAATTCTAATTCTAATTGTGCAAAGAAAGGGCTTTCTTAACATAGAATAGTCTGTAGCATAATAAATATTTACTCTAATTCTAAACATGTCTGTAGCATAATAAATATTTACTCTAATTATAGACATGCAAGAAATGACAGAAATAGTCCACACACTTAAATGCATAGGAATAAAGCTTTACTTTAAATATATTGGACTTTTAATTAAGGATTATACTCATTAAAATCTTTGAGTAGTTTCCAATAATAACAAGTTTAAAGCCCTTCACTTAGTTGTTTTTTTTTTGTTCAGATTTAAATTTAAATAATAATAAATTTAAATAAATAAACTTTGTTGGTATGTATACGGATGTTTTATTCATATAAAAAGAAATTGTTTAAATTTAAATTTAAATTTATATAATTTTTGTTCATATATATAATTCCTAATTTACATATATAGAACCTTTTTATCTTTATATTTTTTTTTTGCGTAACAAGATCTTGTTATATATATATATATATATATATATATATATATATCTAAATTTTCTCTATATATGCAAACATAGTTTTCCCTATAATGTTTTTTTGAAAATTTTCCCTTACTCTTCTCCATCTTGTCGAGAGAATAAATTTCGAATTAAATACACTAATTATTTATTGTCTCTCTTTTGCAAGTGTAAAATTTGGTCCAAGACTTCTAACAAGAATTTTCAGGTCACCATTTTGTCAATTTGTACAATTTAACAATTTGCAGAACACAGGGTAAATCCCTCTTTTTTTTCTTCTTTTTTTCTACAGGCTTCTCACTGTAGTGAGCCCGAGCCCTCTGGTTCCAGATTTGGAACCATGGCTCTGATACCATATGTAGGACCCCGTCCTAAATTTCCTAATTTTCTTTAATAAAATCTGTGTTTTCCTTGTTTTCCCACTGTTTCAAATTTCTGTTTTGATTTTCTACTTACGTCTATTTCTATGCATGAAATTTATATCAAGTTTACATTTAAATTCTAACATCTACTTCTCATGTGCAGGTGCAACAACATATAGCATATAACAGAAAAATACCCAACATAAATCCGAATTTGACAAGGTAGAACTGACCAACATACCTGCGGGAAAATACCTGTAGAAAGCTAGTAGATCCACCCTTGTTGCTGCCCCCGTTTGCTGAATGCCTTGCTGATTCCCCCTGATTTTTCATGCAACCAAAAGTCTTCCCCACAGTTCTGAAACTCAACCAGCCAAAATAGTTTTCCACCCTACCAACTGGCGAGGTCTCGTCGACCACCCAGCTCCAAAGGTACCCCTTTGGACCCCCGAGCCCAAACCGAGTACAAGCCAACCGGTATTTCCCTTCTGCAAACTCTCCAACAAGAACCCCCATTCTTTGCTGCTCTCTCCTGCTGTCTCTGCTCCCTCTCCTCTCCAAAATATGCAAGGTGAAGAAGCCCCCTTCTCCTCCTTCTCCTCTCGACCTTATTCCCCCCCTTTGTCCTTCCACCGACACCTCCTATCATAACTACCCCTATCTTCCCCATTAATTTTATCCAACCCCCCATTCCTCCTCGAGCCCCCAACTTTGACTCATAAACCAAGACTATATTATTTTATTATCAAATTCAAGTTTGGGTTGGTTCATCTTTGAACCTTAAGTGCTTTCCACTCAACCGACAACCTCTCGGCAATATTCTAACATTCATTCCCTTTTTCAAAATAATAATTAATAATTAATAAAATGTTATATTATGAAATTAAAGTTCTACACCAATCACAAACGTTTTACACTTACACATTTTACCCAAATAATTACTAGTCCACTCTCGGTGACCTCATAATTAAATGTTTCATAATAAATTTATAATTAATTCATTCATCATTGTTTTATTATTAAACAACTACAATACGCATTCCGACACTTGTTTCTAGATTGCATAATATAGCTATTTGCAATTTACCCTGGGTTCTAATTAACTTAGACATGATCATAATTAAATTAATAGTTATAAATTAATTCTTATCCATATGTTTTAATTAATTAACTAACCTTGTAATTAATACTAACCTATGAGATTATTATTACTTAAATTAATATTACAATAACCATTAAACATTTTAACCCTTACCCTTGACTAATTAAATTCATAAATAATCAATCAAGCATTACTAATCAATTACATTAGTTATTACTTAGGTTAATCCATAGTTTGTTCATTAATCAATACTATTAATCATTAACTCATAATGATTAACATTAATCAACATTACTAACCTTAATCGACAATATTTAACATTATTAATCAGTATTATTAACATTAATCAATATTCTTAACATTAATCGACAATATTTAGCATTAATCAACAATATTAATCATTAATCAACAATGACTAACCTTAACCAATGTTACTAACATTAATCGACAATAATTAACACTATTACTAAACCGTCTTTTATTACCACCTAATTCCTCTATTACCTTATTCAGTTATTAATCCAAAATTTACTAACTCGACGTATTAACTTAATCTCCTATTTAGGTAAGTAGTAACCACGTAATTAATGCCTAAACATTATAGTTCACTTTTATTTCACGCAACTTATTAATATGTAGGCGAGTTATGTAAGCGTAGCTACTGCTTACATACCTTGCGTAAGTACACTAACAGTAATAAATCGCACACACATCAATCAAAATCACGAAACTTATTGTTTACCGAGACAGGTTTAAACATAGTTTGCGAGGTACATTCTTTTACTAACCGAAATTTTATTAAATTACGACAATTCATACATTACCGAGTTACGACACATACTCTGTCCAGGGTTTTACACACATACAGTTAGATCTTGTTTTCACCCCTACTTCAAGCTACACCTATTTACGTACATCATCACTAACTTCCACATCCTATCCTGTCCTCTGCTGGACTACCCTGAAATGTCAATTCATGACCGATTCCAGCTAGAACCCGTAAGCAGAAGTGTCGACTACATCGACCAAGCTTCCCCAGCAGGCAACCACCAGTCATCATCACACGCCTTGGGGAGCGCGCCGTAGCACAGCCCTCCCATGACTCTGGGTTTCGGGGATAAACGGTGGGTAAAGCCTCCACCCCCCTAATGGAACAAGAGACTATGTCTACCCGACATAATAACCGCGTTGCACTTGTACTCCGTTTGTCATCGTATAACCAATCTGGGCGGTTGAGTTTCATGAAACCCTACCCCACCCATACATCATAATAAACAGCATAATAATCATGCGAAAGTAAATAATGCATCACCTGCATACCGTTTATCTTTCGGAGTCCATGTCCCCGAGGCTCTCCCACCTCGTAGGGCCCAGCTATCTCTTAGCCATTTTAACCTGTAAGTCAGTCCTCGAAATACAATCTCAAATATCGTGCACAAATCCTCAACATGTATACATGCATTTCATCATAACATAACAACAATAATCCATTCATTATTTTCACCATACACTTGATATATAACATTTTTTTCGTTCAATAATAACTTTAACGGTATCCACGTACCCATCATTCATTAACTTGCATGTATGAGACATAACTAACACATGATACATATCTAACATGACTACGTATCCTAATACTAACATCGCACACACACATATTTATATCGACAAAATAATAGAACCACCTGTCCACAGTGTCGTCAAACCATCGAAGTCTCATAATCAAGCATATACAACATATAATAATATTCCAGGTAGTAATGTCAAAACGGGGCGTTACATACACCCACCCTTCAGGAAACTTCGTCCCGAAGTTATGGTCAAAATAGTGTGGAACCATCACGATGCATGATCTATGCATCCTCCTAGGTAGCTGAACCTAGGGTGTACTTTCCCTACTGGGCCACCTCCTAAATATACATACAACATCTACAATTTCATTCATTTAATCTTATTGGAGTTGTCCTTATATTTCGTTTAACATTCACATAGGTTGTTGGTTTGACTATTCAAGGTTCATTATCATTCTTAACCCATAGAATATTCAACATCCTTGTAAAATTAAATGACTCTTTAATCGGAGCTTATCTTTAATTAATTTCACTTTGACTTACGCCATTTCTCTATATCAAGATTTATTATTAGTGATAAATTATGAAGCCATCATGCTCTTTATTTAAATGTTGTTGGTTTAAATGATACACCTATTGAGACTACAGTTTAAACATTAAGGAGAAATTCCATATCATCATTAACAACTTTCCAAGTTCAACTAGAACTTATCTTCGACTGCATTTCCATTTATCTTGTAATCTTTACATCATTGTCCTATGTTTGGTATTATTTCTTTAACTACCCCTTACCTTGACATACCCATTTCCTTCATTCCCAGATCTATGTTAATCCACTGATCTTATCTACTCTATTACTTCAGTATCTAAGTTACACTTATTAATTCTTTTTATTCATAATCCATTAATTACACAAGATGCGACTCTTACGTATTTGTGCACACTAACATTATAATCCTTACTCATCATTACTTATACTATATTAACAATACTTCCATCACAACATGCAAATGAGCTCATGTGTTCTCACACCTTACCAAATACTATGGTCGTTGCTCATGTGGTTTAACCCCTTTACTTATCTTAATGGTCACTTGTCATCGACATGCTTATAATCGATATGTTGCAATTTTGTTGTTGTCGTTCTCGTTGTTTTAGTCGTAGTAGGAGTTGTTGTTGTTTTTAAACCTACATAAGTTCATTCCCTGCACAATATTACTTGGATGTGTGATACCATTACTTGCTCATACATGAATATGAGAAATCTTGCAATTAACACATCATCAACAACCTATGCTAATGTGGGGTACCTTAGGTAATTCCAAACTAGGCACACTCAACAATGTCCTTCAAAACACTATATAACCATACTTAGGGCTAAAATTAGGTTAAAATCAAGTCGAATTCGTTCCAAATCCAAATTTTCCATTAAGTAATTGACTACTTCTAAGCCATACATCACACACCATTTTCCCATCAATGTGGTACATTATGAGCCACTTTCAAGGACTCTGACTTATGCATCACGCGATATATCATTTTTCTTTTGTTTACAAATTAAGTTATGACATAAGGTCATTCCTTCACAGGATAGCATCACACCCTTACGAATTTCCTCCTAACATGACTATCTAGGTTCCTCATAAAATTTTACGATTTTACAACCCCATCTATTGTCGATCAACTTTTAATTTACCCTAAAGAGTGAAGATCAAGATCATGTATTCATTCGACGTGCCCAACTTAATTTTATGTCTTACCCGAACTTGATAATAGATGCACATTTCTTCTATTACGATCTTCCCTTATTATTACTGCCAACTACTTTAGTTGTCACAAGATTTTACTGAATATCATATGTCATTATACTCTTCCAGTTAGGGACTAAGTTAAATGTCCAAATCTCATTTATGCCGCCTTAATCCCCCCCCCCCTTTTTTTTTCATCCTTGATACCACTATGGATAGTGCATTCCATGATTTATGAATCAACCACTTATATTTCATCGTCTAAATATGCGCTTTTTACGACAATTATGTATTTACCTTCTCTCCATAATTATAGTATATCATTACTAACCCCCCCTTTTTTTTTTTTTTTTTTTTACTCTCCTAGGATAACCCTATCTGCCAATGTGGCGATAGTTCCATTTTTACCTTTATAACAACCCTAATTTCTCATATATTAATATGAGTTGTTCTATGCACATTCATAAGTATTATTCATCCATGCAATCCACTTCGCCGGTGTCCCCCATGCTAAATTCATAAGCACATTACCATCTAATGCATCGAGACATCTTACATTGTATTGACTCACGTCTCAGTTTTAAAACTATATCCCTATCTACTAGTATTATATTAACGATTGCATTTATCACCACCTAGCCTACATGTACATTGTTTATGGGTTGTTCCCTTATTAGGAATATTTTATCCTATGCACCTACTCATGTTAGTCTTCTCACTTCATTGACCACTCCCTTCCTTTGTCCCTACTCAAGTTAATCAGTATTGCCCTAGTACTATCTGAATGACTATCATAATGGTGCTCATCGTACTATACACCTATTATCATCAACCTATACCAACTATGTTAATACTTGCATTTACTACATCCATGACATAAATTTTAAATTGCACCAATACTTGATTTTTTTTTTTTCATTTATTTCCTACAACCTTATTGTTTGCATCATATTCGATACTCTCAGAACTGTGTGTCATCACAATTATTTTCAATTAAGTTTTAAATTTTATTTATTTATTTATTTTTTTTACCATCCCCACTTAAGCATATTACCCTATATTGCATAGTGTTTTACATTACATTGACCCCCAAATCACCTGAAAATTATATCCTTCGTCGATGGTATTATATTAATGTTCACATTACGTGGCCCATACGCACATTGGCTATATATTACTTCATTTAATAATGCTTTATCCTAAGCCATTGCTTGTACCGGATTCACTGAGTGTTTGCTTCATTTGGTGTTCCACATGATCTTAAGTCATCTGAACCTAAATTATTGTTACTCGTTAATAATCCTTAGATATAATTTCCCTTACTAAGCCTTCCTTCCACAAGAAGTTCAACATTGGGGCAAAATTGCCCCTTACTCACTGTTATATTTAAAACTAATTCCATTTAATGGAATCCACCTTAAGAATTAAAAACCTAACCGACAATCATGGCTTAGCAAGGCATTGTACTAAGGTACTCCTAGTTGCTCTAAAAGGCTCAACAAGTTGGCATCGACACCAACAAGCCCAACCTCGATCTTCCTCAATCTTTCCTCACACATGATTTCCAAGGAAAGCATTTGAAAGTCTCCGCTATGGTTTCCTTGCATCAAATATTGGGTCCTCTCATAACGACACTAACCCTAGCATTTCAATTCCTCTCCTAAATCTTAGCACCTTCCTCTACTACATCAACCAAGGTACAAATACTCAAGGCATGGTTATCGGCATGATATCATGGTCTAGTGAACTCAATTGTTATGTGTCAATCATAGGGTTTGCGTCCCATAATGATATAACCAATATCATTTGTACATCAATATATGCTACCCATCCTCTTGAATCTAGACATCATAACAGCTCCCAAACTACCCTACTCCTCTAGTGCTCCATATTCTTGTGTTAGGTTTACATCACACTACTTATGTTAATCATTAATCAACCATCATTAATCCCCAACTAATAAGTCATTAACCTATGTTAACCATTTTAATTAATTATTTAACATTAATTTAAATCTAATCATAGTATTGATATAGATACCTCAATTTATTTTAACCCATAAATTTAACTTCTATTATAACATTTAATTTAACATATTATTTTCTAATATAATACTTATATTAAATTGTAAATTTTATTATTGCAAAATTAACCATTTAAATATAAAGTAATTTTAATTTATTAACAAATTAAAATTTATTAAATAACATATTAAAATTTATTAAATAAAATATTAAAATGTTATATTTATCAATTAAGATATAGATTTAAAAAAATAAACTTCAAATGCCCTATGAATTTTTTTTCTTCTAATAAAATATGTAAAAAAAATACAATTTAAACCCCCTTTTGTTTTTCCATCGATATATTTTAACCTACCCTACCCTTACTACGCATGAAGGCCACGCGGCCTTACCACCTCCTTCCACGGCCATGCACCAATTAAAATAATCAAAAGAAATGATCTAAACCCTAAAAAGGGTCAATCCCTGGGATGCCGGTTATTTCCTCTTTCGATTTCGGGCAAGCCCTGCTCTGCAACTCGGCGGCAACTTGGCAAGGGCTCCTGCCTTCCATCCAGTCTCAGTCCCAACACAACTCAATGGCGTTCAATGGAGTTGGTGAGCAGGTCATCTCTGACTTAATACGCATTATAGTTTGTTTTTCTTACAGTTTTTTTTTTTAAACAGCCGTAGCTGGGCACCTCTCCACCTTCTCCCTTTCGCACAGCAACTGGGGACTTCCCCTCTGCGTTGAGGCCGCAAGCCTTGCCACTGGTAGTGGCCGCGTTCCTTGGCCACGCTGAGCTGTGCCTCGGTCGCAGGCCTTGCCTGCTGGCCCATGGCCGCATACCTTGCTCGGTTAAGAGAGATTTAGAGACAGTTTCCATAGATTGATTTACTGCCATATATATATATATATATATATATATATATATATTTTTTTTTTTTTTATTTTTTTTTTCAAATAATTATTATATATATATATATATATATATTTTTTTTTCAAATAATTATTATATGCATATTTTTTTTTCATTTCTGCCCCGGCCGCAGGCCCATTGGGCCGCCCCTGGCCGGGCCGCAAGCCACCCCGGCTGCTGGCCGGGCCACCCAGGCCGCAGCGGCGCCGCTGGCCGAGCCATGCCCTGGCCGCGCGCCCTCTGGGCTGCAGGCTGGGCCGCCCAGGCCGCAGCAGTGCTGCTGGCCGGGCCGTGCCCTGGCCGCGCGCCCTCTGGGCTGCAGGCCGGGCCGCCCAGGCCACAGCAGGGTTGCCCGCCAACGGCCGCAGGCCAGGCCGTGAGCCCAAAATATTTTCTTTTTTGTTTCGTTTTTTTTTTTTTTTTTTTAACTCTGTTATGGAAAAAACAAGTTTGTGTTATATTCATTTATATTTTTTTTGAATTATATAATTAAAATTTTTAAAGTCTGCATATCTCTCACTTCTTAATGATATGCAATCCCTTCTCCAAAGTTTGAATTCGATGTATTTTAAACTTTGACCTGTTAAACAATATTAAAGAATAACCCTAAAATTCTTATTTCATGAATTTCTTAGCAATACAAATTACCAATGCCAAAAGTTATAAAAGACAAATATCTGACATAAATAATACCTCAACATGAATGTATTGGGTTTCGAATGTAAAATCTCATACCTATAAAAAAAATTTCCATACATATTTTAATACATTACCACTCTTATATATTATATATATATATATATAATTTTTTTTAGCTCAATATATATATATATTTTTATCCATTTTATAATAATCCTTTTTGTTTTGTTTATATGTGTATATATATAAAAAAAAAATAGATATATGCTCCTTTTAATCTTAAATTTAAAATGACTTAGTTAGACCCCCTTTTTTTTATTATATATATATATATATACGTAAGGAAATCTGGCTTAAAATTTTCTCATTATATATATATATATATATTTTATATTAATTGCAGCAATAAAATAACATGAGTAATAGCATTCAACTCATTATGATATTTACGGTTATTTTCTAACTCTTTTCCCTTTTGCTTTGCAGGTTTAACCTTTTCCCTTTTGCTTTGCAGGTTTAAAGCTTCAGCAATTGTAACTACTTGCAGTAATTATGAGTCATTTTTCTTTTGGGCATATTTGAAACAAAGCACTGTGTTGGTGTGATTTTTCTTTATATAGAAAGAAATTGTCTAAATTTAAATTTAAATTAGATTAAATTCTAATTCTAATTGTGCAAAGAAAGGGGTTTCTTACCATAGAATAGTCTGTAGCATAATAAATATTTACTCTAATTCTAGACATGTCTGTAGCATAATAAATATTTACTCTAATTATAGACATGCAAGAAATGACAGAAATAGTTCACACAGTTAAATGCATAGGAATAAAGCTTTACTTTAAATATATTGTCCTTTTAATTAAGGCTTATACTCATTAAAATCTTTGAGTAGTTTCCAATAATAACAAGTTTAAAGCCCTTCACTTAGTTGTTTTTTTTTTTGTTCAGATTTAAATTTAAATAATAATAAATTTAAATAAATAAACTTTGTTGGTATGTATACGGATGTTTTATTCATATAAAAAGAAATTGTTTAAATTTAAATTTAAATTTATATAATTTTTGTTCATATATATAATTCCTAATTTACATATATAGAACCTTTTTATCTTTATATTTTTTTTTGCGTAACAAGATCTTGTTATATATATATATATCTAAATTTTCTCTATATATGCAAACATAGTTTTCCCTATAATGTTTTTTTGAAAATTTTCCCTTACTCTTCTCCATCTTGTCGAGAGAATAAATTTCGAATTAAATACACTAATTATTTATTGTCTCTCTTTTGCAAGTGTAAAATTTGGTCCAAGACTTCTAACAAGAATTTTCAGGTCACCATTTTGTCAATTTGTACAATTTAACAATTTGCAGAACGCAGGGTAAATCCCTCTTTTTTTTCTTCTTTTTTTCTACAGGCTTCTCACTGTAGTGAGCCCAAGCCCTCTGGTTCCAGATTTGGAACCATGGCTCTGATACCATATGTAGGACCCCGTCCTAAATTTCCTAATTTTCTTTAATAAAATCTGTGTTTTCCTTGTTTTCCCACTGTTTCAAATTTCTGTTTTGATTTTCTACTTACGTCTATTTCTATGCATGAAATTTATATCAAGTTTACATTTAAATTCTAACATCTACTTCTCATGTGCAGGTGCAACAACATATAGCATATAACTGAAAAATACCCAACATAAATCCGAATTTGACAAGGTAGAACTGACCAACATACCTGCGGGAAAATACCTGTAGAAAGCTAGTAGATCCACCCTTGTTGCTGCCCCCGTTTGCTGAATGCCTTGCTGATTCCCCCTGATTTTTCATGCAACCAAAAGTCTTCCCCACAGTTCTGAAACTCAACCAGCCAAAACAGTTTGCCACCCTACCAACTGGCGAGGTCTCGTCGACCACCCAGCTCCAAAGGTACCCCTTTGGACCCCCGAGCCCAAACCGAGTACAAGCCAACCGGTATTTCCCTTCTGCAAACTCTCCAACAAGAACCCCCATTCTTTGCTGCTCTCTCCTGCTGTCTCTGCTCCCTCTCCTCTCCAAAATCTGCAAGGTGAAGAAGCCCCCTTCTCCTCCTTCTCCTCTCGACCTTATTCCCCCCCTTTGTCCTTCCACCGACACCTCCTATCATAACTACCCCTATCTTCCCCATTAATTTTATCCAACCCCCCATTCCTCCTCGAGCCCCCAACTTTGACTCATAAACCAAGACTATATTATTTTATTATCAAATTCAAGTTTGGGTTGGTTCATCTTTGAACCTTAAGTGCTTTCCACTCAACCGACAACCTCTCGGCAATATTCTAACATTCATTCCCTTTTTCAAAATAATAATTAATAATTAATAAAATGTTATATTATAAAATTAAAGTTCTACACCAATCACAAACGTTTTACACTTACACATTTTACCCAAATAACTATTAGTCCACTCTCGGTGACCTCATAATTAAATGTTTCATAATAAATTTATAATTAATTCATTCATCATTGTTTTATTATTAAACAACTACAATACGCATTCCGGCACTTGTTTCTAGATTGCATAATATATCTATTTGCAATTTACCCTGGGTTCTAATTAACTTAGACATGATCATAATTAAATTAATAGTTATAAATTAATTCTTATCCATATGTTTTAATTAATTAACTAACCTTGTAATTAATACTAACCTATGAGATTATTATTACTTAAATTAATATTACAATAACCATTAAACATTTTAACCCTTACCCTTGACTAATTAAATTCATAAATAATCAATCAAGCATTACTAATCAATTACATTAGTTGTTACTTAGGTTAATCCATAGTTCGTTCATTAATCAATACTATTAATCATTAACTCATAATGATTAACATTAATCAACATTACTAACCTTAATCGACAATATTTAACATTATTAATCAGTATTATTAACATTAATCAATATTCTTAACATTAATCGACAATATTTAGCATTAATCAACAATATTAATCATTAATCAACAATGACTAACCTTAACCAATGTTACTAACATTAATCGACAATAATTAACACTATTACTAAACCGTCTTTTATTACCACCTAATTCCTCTATTACCTTATTCAGTTATTAATCCAAAATTTACTAACTCGACGTATTAACTTAATATCCTATTTAGGTAAGTAGTAACCACGTAATTAATGCCTAAACATTATAGTTCACTTTTATTTCACGCAACTTATTAATATGTAGGCGAGTTATGTAAGCGTAACTACTGCTTACATACCTTGCGTAAGTACACTAACAGTAATAAATCGCACACACATCAATCAAAATCACGAAACTTATTGTTTACCGAGACAGGTTTAAACATAGTTTGCAAGGTACATTCTTTTACTAACCGAAATTTTATTAAATTACGACAATTCATACATTACCGAGTTACGACACATACTCTATCCAGGGTTTTACACACATACAGTTAGATCTTGTTTTCACCCCTACTTCAAGCTACACCTATTTACGTACATCATCACTAACTTCCACATCCTATCCTGTCCTCTGCTGGACTACCCTGAAATGCCAATTCATGACCGATTCCAGCTAGAACCCGTAAGCAGAAGTGTCGACTACATCGACCAAGCTTCCCCAGCAGGCAACCACCAGTCATCATCACACACCTTGGGGAGCGCGCCGTAGCACAGCCCTCCCATGACTCTGGGTTTCGGGGATAAACGGTGGGTAAAGCCTCCACCCCCCTAATGGAACAAGAGACTATGTCTACCCGACATAATAACCACGTTGCACTTGTACTCGGTTTGTCATCGTATAACCAATCTGGGCGGTTGAGTTTCATGAAACCCTACCCCACCCATACATCATAATAAACAGCATAATAATCATGCGAAAGTAAATAATGCATCACCTGCATACCGTTTATCTTTCGGAGTCCATGTCCCCGAGGCTCTCCCACCTCGTAGGGCCCAGCTATCTCTTAGCCATTTTAACCTGTAAGTCAGTCCTCGAAATACAATCTCAAATATCGTGCACAAATCCTCAACATGTATACATGCATTTCATCATAACATAACAACAATAATCCATTCATTATTTTCACCATACACTTGATATATAACATTTTTTTCGTTCAATAATAACTTTAACGGTATCCACGTACCCATCATTCATTAACTTGCATGTATGAGACATAACTAACACATGATACATATCTAACATGACTACGTATCCTAATACTAACATCGCACACACACATATTTATATCGACAAAATAATAGAACCACCTGTCCACAGTGTCGTCAAACCATCGAAGTCTCATAATCAAGCATATACAACATATAATAATATTCCAGGTAGTAATGTCAAAACGGGGCGTTACAATTCCATTTTTCCTCAGGGGTAACATGCTTAATAACTTTTGTAGGGACTCTATTTAAAATAAAGTTAGCACAACTTATGGCTTCGACCCAAAATTTATTGTGTAATCCTTTAGAATAAAGCATACATCTATCCATTTCAACTAAAATTATGTTTTTCCTTTTAGCAACTCCATTTTGTTGAGGTGTGTAAGAAAAATCCTTTTGATGTTGAATTTCATGTTTAGATAAAAATACTTCAAATTCTTTCTTAACAAATTCCCCCCCATGATCAGTTCTTAAAGTCTTAATTGTTTTATTAGACTCATTCTCAACCAAGGATTTAAATACTTGAAATTTAGAAAAAGTGTCACTTTTATTTTTCAAAAAATAAACCCATGATTTTCTACTAAAGTCATCAATAAAAGTAAGAAAATAGACTGCATGAGATATAAAAGGAACTTCAAGAGGACCACAAATGTCACTATGAATTAATTGCAAATGTTATTTAGCACCCCAAGCTTTACCTTTATCAAACATTTATCTATGATGTTTACCAAGTACACAACCTTCACAAACACTGTTAGTAGATGAAATATTAGACAAGCTATGTACCATTTTAGTTAACATTTGTATTTTACCACAATTCAAATGACCTAATATTTCATGCCATAATTTACTTAGTTCATCAACATGAGCAACATAGGAATAAAAAGGTTGTCTTTTAGTTGAATTAAAACCAACAAATTTATATAAACCAATAGTATGATCAACATGACTAGAAGAAACTACTTTAAAACTATGATTGATATCTTTAAGAACATATTTATCAGGACAAGCTTCAAATTTATATCCTTTTTGACGTGCACGATAAATGGAAAGCGAGTTGATGGGCATGTGTTCAACATTAAGAACATCTTCCAATTGACCATTAGCAACATTAACAGTACCAGAACCAATTACAGAAAGTTGTTTACCATCACCTATAGATACTTTCTAAGATGTATTTTTATTATTGTCATAAGATGTAAATAAAGAAGCATTACCAGTGATATGTTTAGAAGCACCAGAATCCATTATCCATTCCACATTAGAAGAAGAACTACTAGACGAAACAACAGATGCATATAAAGCTACTTGTGATTCATCAAAACCTTTCTTTTTAGCCTTAGCCAGTAAACGTTTCGCTTTAAAGCAATTATTTTTAGGATGATTAGTTTTACCACAATACTTACAAGGATTGTACACATTCTTCTTCTTACTATTTTCATGATGTGCATTAAAAGCATGACCAAATTATTAGTATGATTTGAAGTGTGTGAACTAGAACCTTTAACATTATTAAAACTTTTCTTAGGATTCTTATTATGTGCCATAAGAGCCTTATTAGGTGAGACTTGTCCTGAAACAATCAACCTTTCTTACTCATTTATCAACCCTTTTCAAAAATCATCAAAAGTAGGTTTCGTGGTGTTTTGAGACAATTCAAGAGCCCTATTCCTAGTTTGGATGAACATATAAAAAAGAGATGACAATTTTTGTTCTACAAGAATTATAAGAGCATTGTTTATTTTCTTGTAATCTTTACCAAAATTATTTAATTTTTCATTTAAAGTTTTCACTTCAGCAAGATATAATTCTACTCTTTCAAAGTTAGTAGGATCTAGCTCAAAAATCTTCTTTTCAAGGTAATAAGCAAAAACATCATCAGATTTATCAAATAAATAAGCAAGAATTTTCCATACCTCAACCATGTTGTCTTCTTCCTCAATACTTACCTGAAGACTAATTGCAACCGTTTGACCAATGAGCCTTCTTGCTTGATCACATTTATCTTCCCATATAGCCACACCTTTAGCATGAACAGGTTTTTGGTGTTCACCATTAACAATCCTCCATAGATTCTTACTCTAGAGAACATCAATCATTTTTCTTTTCCATGCAAGATAGTTAGGACCAACAAGTTCAAGAACAAAAGCTACCTTTGAAGTCATAATGATAGAAATATTGACAAGAAACCCAAATGCTAGAAATGACAAGAGAAAAAAGTGAATAACAGAAAAATGATACACTTTACTGTACGGATCTGAAGAAACACGGTAAAGGAAAATAAACTTTTACTTACAACTCTTAAAAAAAGTGCCAAGAAAAGTTACTTGCGGGTCTGCCACAGTAAACTCATAGGTAAATCTGATACTCACAGGTTCTGCATGACAAAGGTCGCGGTTACTCGCGGGTAAATTTGATACTCGCAGGTTCTGCACGGCAAAGGTCGCGGTTACTCACGGGTTTATAGTAGAGTCAGCCGCGGTGCGCGGGTCTGTAAAGGCGAAAGTCGCGGTCCTAATTTGATACTTGCGGGTTTCTGTATAGTAAAGTCGCGATTATGTCGAAGTACTCGTGGGTGTCTGCACAGGGGGGGTAGCGGGTATACTGAAAAAAGCACAAGTTTACAGTTATAGCAGGCGTGAGTATGTCGTAGCACACGCGTTTCTGTACACTGAAAGTCGTGGGTTTGCAGTGTACTTGAGGGTTCGCAGTAGGGAAAGCCGTGGTTACCCACGCTGTCTGCGAAGAGAAAGTCACGAATGTCCAGTTTTAGGCCGAAAACAATGTTGATTAAGTCGAAGACGAAAACCTGTAAAAATATACCAAACTTGGATGAAAACAACAAATCTGACAACCGACAGATAGATCTCCTTGAGGAAAAGCCAAAAATCATATAGATCGACAAAAAAACATTCAAGAAACCCTTGAAAAATTTCTACAAAAATCTACACAACAAGTTTAGGGTTATAAGTAAAAAATGCAGAAACATTCCCAGATCTGAAGAGAAGCCCAATGGCTACCAGATATAAAGCAAATCTACAAAATAAACAATGCCCAGATGATAATAGTTATTGATTGAAAGCTATAGAAGGTGCTAGATCATAGCAACCAGTTCAGATACCATGTCAGAACTATAAATCTAACTAAACTAGCTTACCTATCTTAACAATCAATAACATATCAACATAAATAAGAACAGAAAGAGAACAAGGAAAAGAATACACCAAATATACGTGGTTCACCCAATTGGGCTATGTCCACGGGAGGGTTGTCTTCTATTATCTCCAGAAATATCCTTCAATCTTATAAGAGAGCAACTACAAATAACCCCAATACAATATAGCAAAGCTTGTGATCACAAAACCACGTGTTGATACTATTTATGAGCATATACCACTATACCATCCTGTTGTTCACTGTGTTAATGTGACTCCCTTGACCCTATTAAATACCAAGAGATGTGGAGGAATTACTCTCACATATTGCATGTGGGATAATATAATTCTCCATAATAACATCTCTTTATATAATGATGGATATCAAGAGTATACTTTACCATAATGAATATGGGATATAATGTATTACTCTTTTACATAAGATTGTGGATAAATTCTAACATAATACAAAGACATTATTACCTTCTAAGGAATATAATTAATATATTCCAACAACGACGAGTTTCTCCATCGATTGGTTATCCTTACAATCATCATAGAGGGCTCATTCAATGCCTCTAGCGTTAATGGTTTTCATTGGTTTCTATTTGAGCATTAGTTGCTACTAAAATCATATCAATTCCATGTCCACATTCAAGGGAAGTTGATAAACATGTGTTACTATTTGTCATATCTTTGATGATGCACGTTGGTCACATCGGTATCAAGAAACAACTAATGGTTTTGTTACTTTCATTTCCATCATATCAATTTAGTTACATGTTTTGTGTCAAATGATGAGAGATGCCTTAATGCTCTTTTCATGACTAACCTTTTCCTATAGAATTCAAATCATTATATGGGTAGTAGCTCTAGAGACCCTTTGCAAGTTCATAATACTTAGGGGCTTACAAGCATCAATGGAAAGCTCCCTCATAGTTAGCAGCCTGTACACATCATTGATTCATATTCAATTGATTCAGTTAGATGTTTGATGTCAAAACATTTATTCACACCTAATTATTGTACTTTGTACCTTGGCACCCATCATCATTATCGATGGATTTCCCTGCGTCTATTAAGTATGTACATCAATGATTACTAATTGAATGGTGTTTTTATGTGTTCAACGACATGTCAATTAATCACATTGAAAAAATTGTACACTTGATAGTTTCAATTAAAGACCTTGGAACTTGATGACATCATCAACATATATCATCATCTTAGTTGCGCATAAAGGTAACACTACATTACAGGTATGCTGGAAAATCAGTTGATATATGATTCCAGGTTCTCAAAATTTCTTTGATATACATTGGGATGTAGATCCACATTGTATTTACTTCTAGTTGTGATTCACATGGATCCACTGCTTATTGCATGTGGCCATGCTCTGTTGCATTTTTATGTTCCACAAATCCATAGTGCATTTGTTGTAGGTATGATCATTATAACTAAGCATGGGTATGCTTACCTTGGGGGAAAGTTTTAAATATGATATTTTGGTTTATGTTTGTAGGTGTTTCCAAATCCAAAGCCTGTGAAACTCTTCCTTAGCCCACAAGTCAACATCCTTTGTTCAAAATTCATTTTGGTCAATAATATCTCTTATGACTTTGTACTTTATGGGACATTATGTTGCATGGATGTTTCACACCCTTGATATGAGGGACACAAATAAATAATAGCAGTAGTAAAAAATCAATGGAACAAATGATGGCTACAAACTTTAGATTTGGAGTTTGCATGCTTATAGACATATGGTTGTGCTTTTCCTTAAAGAAAGGCATGAATCTTGTGATTCCTTCAAAGGATAGCTGCAATCAACTGTAGTTGCTATGTATAAGAAGTGTGATTGCATCTCAAAATCCATACATCAAGAGAGAATGCTTGAAAATCATAAAAGCCACCAGTGTAAATCACATATGGACAACATTTATGCGACATGCACGCACTCTTGACTTAAAACTTATCACCTTCACGGTTCATAAATGGAAGATTCACGAATAAGAGAAGTAGATAGAGAAAGTCATGTATCAAGCATACAATATCTAGAATAATTTAGAGTAAGTGAAAGTAGTTTGAGGCTCACATATTCATTGTTGAGGAGAAACTGTTAAGCAACTTTTATAGTTTCCCTAGGATCTTGAGTGGAGAGCAAAGGATCAATGGTTTGGTTCAACCACGAGATAGAGAGACTTGATATCGCCGTCAACAAGTGATTAGCGTGTGTGGCTAAGGGAAAGAGGATTCAAGCTCTAGTGAAGGAGACGCTGCAATAAAAAATAAGTATTCAAATTGTTGTATTATTTCCTTTTCAAATTAATAGATTGATAACCCCCCCTCCAAAATGTGTATCAATCACTTGTGTGATTATGTTATTTGGATGTGAATTACTTTACTTGAAGTAGTTTAGATTTATATACATGTTTGTTGAGGAAATGTAAAAGGATTCAAGAAAGGTTTGGTTTGATTTGTGTGTAAGTATAGGTACATCATTGCAATGATAAAGGAAAGGATCGACATGCTTTGGAGTATCAAACAACTATAGGAAACATGTTTTTCTCTTTTTATTCATCTTTTCCATTTTGATATTTGGCTTGCATGTAGTTATAAGGAAAGAAGTATTTGAATATACACTTGCAACTATAGGAGAGTGTTGGCTAGTGTCAGTCAGGCCCAGGGTTCGAATGGCTAATCCAACAAGCACCCTATAGGCACAAACATTTTCAATACCTTGAAAACAGGATAAGGTCTCATTTGAGATGCATGCAAGAATCACAAGGACCCTCATACAGGGTGTAGGGAGGAGGATGGGAGCTTACTTTTCCATTTAACTAGCCATTCATTTGCTAATACATATATCCTAGACAAAAAACAACTTAACATTCATCTCTGAGTATAGATCAAGCAATCATCACAAGTCATATTCATAAACATACTGTGTGGAATGGACGAGAACATACTTTCTATTAATCATTAATAAAATTGGGTGCATTCTACAACTTAGTTGGACATATCAGGAACTTTCATATTCAACTCAACAACTTAGGTGGTTCTCATGCAAAAATGCTACATGTGGTTTCCTGCTGATGCGCATCACGAGATTCCCATGTGCTGGTCTCCTTGGAACGCTCCTCGTTTCTAGTTGTATTATTTGGCACCTAAATGTTTGCCTCAAAACCTGGGCTCCAATAGGCCCCCAACACTATGCTTGGGTCGCCCTCAAGCCAATCTTCAGTTTTTAAAAATAGCTTGTCGGACTGAAGCTAACACTTGAGTAATATGCTCGGTGAACTCAGTCATCTAGACATCCAACTACTCTACAACCTGGATTAATCAATCAACATCATTTTGAAATTGGGAAGTATGTTCCAATGTAGCAAACTGTGGCTGAGGTCACTCGATCTCCCCTAATGCGACAACTTTCTCAGACTTCTGATGCACTTCGATAACTTTCATGTACTACTTTTCTGCTTGTTCTTGAAACTGCATAATTTGATTAGTTACCTATTGCTGCTCTGCGCGGGTCGATGCTATCTTTTTAGTTAGGGCCGATATTTCTGCCATGGCCTCCATCCATGTGAACATGGGTAACTTTGTCAATGATTGATTCTTATTCTTAACCTGGTCCTCCCATGTATTTATTTGCTCTTGTTTCTAGGTGACTTATGTTACTTCCTGGAAGTAGATCCATAATTGAAATATTGTGTTGATCAACTTGGACATTCCTTGTACCTAGTTCTTGGTTTTCTCAAAAGTCTCCTATGATTTCACTATTTGCTCCATCAGCTCTGCCTGTTCTGGAGTCTCAGCTGTCTGCAGCTCTTCTTTCAACATCGTGTTTTGTGTGTGCAATCCTTGGATGATCACCTTTATCTCCTTGCATTGATTTTATGCTAACTCATGCGTAGGTGCTTCTTATTCTTCTTTGCGAGCTATTATGTAAACATCTTCGACTATGGTTGCTAGGAAGGTATGCTCGACGACTTCTTTAGAGCGCTTATGTTGAATATCATTGTACGCTTTGCTCAGGTCCAACTGGCGTGCTCCCATTTCTTGTGTCAATGTAACCACATACTCTTGTAGCTGCTAGAAAGGTACATACGACAGACCTACTTGAAATCCCGAGCAAGTCAGTGAAGGACAATGAAGCCTCGAATTCCTTGATGATCACCACCCGAGGATCCACATTGGTATTTCTGCCATAAACCTTTTTTTGGGACTTGCCTCAAACCTGGATTCTATGTAACTGTAGGATTCACTACACTCTATGGCAAACTCTACAATCTACCCTTCCTTTACTCGCCGAAACCAAAAGTTCACTGTCCTAGACCATTTATTGTCTAGGTTTTTCAACTCTTCTACTGAGTCTAGACTATTGGCTCAGGTCTTCTCTAGGTACTATTGATCTCATTTTTCCGTTTTACCCACTCATGTAACAAACAAGGAAATTCACCAAAGAAAATTGTGTGTAGATTAGAGCATATGTACCTTTGTTTTCATCGCGTAGGGTTAATCGACATGCCTCTAGTCTCCTTCTGCACAAACTCATCCTCTTTGATCTCCAACCATTTCTCAATATCACCTTTGGTGGGTTTCCACCTCATCTTGTCGTCCTTCCTCTATGATCCCAATGCAAGTCTCGACAACGGAACCAATTGTTGGTTGGTGCTAGTAAGAATCAGGGTTTGAATGGCTATGCCAACAAGTACCCTACATGCACCGACATTTTCAATAACCTGAAGACATGATAAAGTCTCACTCGAGACGTACACAGGAATCACAAGGACCCTCATACGGAGTGCACAAAGGAGGATGGAGGTTTACTTTTCCACTTAACTAACCATTCATCCGCTAATACATATATCCTAGACATAAAACAACTTAACATTCAACTCGGAGTACAGATCAAGCAATCATCACAACTCATATTCATAAACATACAACGCGGAACAGATGGGAACAAACTTTATATTAATCATTAACAGAATTGGGTACATTCTACAACCTCAACTGGACATATCATGAACTTTCATATTTAGCTCAACAACTTAGGTGGTGCTCATGCGCTCATGCATACATCCAAAAAAACCCCATATAATTGAACAAAATCTAAGGGAATGGAACTCCAACCCATTGAAAAATATGCCTTTAAATAGGCTTGTGCTTTTGTCCTAGTTGTTAGTCCACATGTGGCCTTGGTAGCATGCAAAATGCCATGCGTGGGTTCTTGCTGACACGCGTCACAAGGTTCTTGCTCGCTGGTCTTCTTGGCGTGTTCCTGATCACCAACTGTATTCTTTGGCGCTCGATTGCTTGCCTCAAAACTTGGGCACCAACAAAGATCCCAATCCACTTTTTGAGAGGATAAACTTAGGAACATTAAGGGGATTCCTTGTCAAGATAAATGGCAGCCATACTAAAGAAGTTGATTGATATATTTTCCTCAACTACGTAGAAATGACCCTCAAACTGCTTTTGCTTCCTCTAAATTCTTCTAGAGCTTGGACGCTTGATATCATTTTCTCTATTTGCTTCACTTAGCCATGGATCTTCCATTTGTAAGCTAGGAAGGTGATAAGGTTGAAGTCAAGAGTGCATGCATATTTGCAAAACTACAATTGGCACTTGCTTGGAATATGACACAAACATGCATTCACGCAATGTAATCGACAATATGTACCATTCTATACATCTGCACAACTACAACTTACATAATCTAATTATGTATGTCCACTTAATGCATCATTGCATTGATTAAGGAATACTATATTCTAATGTCATGTATTCCACCATGATGAGTTGGAAGGTCTAGCCAATGCCTCGACACATCATCCAACCACCTCCTAAATACTTGCTCAACCATTTGGACACTTTCCTCTTCATCTCAATACAACATTATGATTATACCATTTCTTTGCCAAATTATCCCTTAGGTATACTAGAAGGCCTTTCCTTTCTCTACTTAATAGTCCCTCATAAAACCTTCTCGTTTTATGTTGTCTTGATGTTGGCAAGAAGGTTATATTCCAGGGCACTGACAAAAGTGGGGAGATCATTGGAGACTTATGTAGTCTTATAGCCTTTCCATATCCAAAATCATTATGGCCTCACACATGGTTATCCCACATGGCATCCATTATGAAGCACACGTATAAATACCACATTGCAATGTACCTAGTTACCTATGTGCACTATTGAGGCTACGGGGTGCTCCATAATTACCATAACCACACCAAATTTTTACTCTAATACCATGCTTTAATATACCTAGTCACTCTATGCACTATAAAGGCTACCGACTACTCCATAACTTCCTATACTATTGAAGTTTTGTTCATTTGGACAATATTATTTACAATTGACCTATAAACAAACCCTTTCCAACTAGAGTACAAATATGCTTAAACTAGAGTACAACCTTTCCAATTTTGTGTCCATTTATTAAAAAATGAATATAATAAATAATTTATTTGCTTTTTAAGGTTAAAAAAACAAAATCTCATAATTAAAATATTATTTAAAATCTCCACATAGAAATCAAAAGATACTTCATTCACAATGAGCAAATGATGAACTTTAGACAAACAAACAATGAAGAGCCTATATTGTTTTATTATTATTATTATAATAAAGGAATTATTTGTTTTTCATAGCTTTTAGAAAAAGCCTCATAATTAAAGTTTTATTTCAAATCTCTATTTATTTAAGTTATTTATAAACTTGGTTATAATAATGAACTACAAACAAATGAAGAGTATTTATGGTTATGATAAATGAATTATTTGTTTTTTATAGTTTTTAGAAAAAGTCTCATAATTAAAATTTTATTTCAAATCTTTATTTATTTAAACTATTTATAAAATTGGTTACAATAAATAAATTATTGGTTTTTAATATGAAAAATGGTCACATATTTTATTAACTTTGGGAGTTATCAAGATATTTGCTTTAAATACTCTATTAACTATGAGATTAACCTTTTTTCTTGTTTTTAAAGAAAGTTTAAAAGAAATACCTGTCACCATTTAATTTTGATTTGTTCAAATATTTGTAATCCACAAATCCCTAATTTTCCTTTAACATTATAGTTTTCGGTAGTTTTTTTTTTCTCAATTGAATTCTTATTTATTATTAAAAACAAAAATATGTTTTTTTTTTCTCAATTGAGTTCTTATTTATTATTAAAAATAAAAATATGGTTTACAATGTGAGGTGTAAGATTACCTGATTTAATTGAATAGTTATGATGAGTTTATAATTTACAAAGAAATTGAACATATATAATTTTCCATTATATTATTAAAAATAAAAATATGGTTTACAATGTGAGGTGTAAAATTACGTGATTTAATTGAATAGTAATGATGAGTTTATAATTTACAAAGAAATTGAATATATATAATTTTCCATTTTTACTACTAAGTGAATTATTTATTTTGTCATACTATTTATTTTGTTTTATGAAAAATGTTTATAAAGTTAAAGATTATAAGTAAAGAATGGACTTCTTTGTTAAAACTTTATTCAATTTAATTTTACAATAATTCAATAAATAAATAATATAAAATTACATTTTATAATAATAATTATTAAATATATAAAACAAATTATATTAATTATTAAATTTGTAAAATTATTTAATAAATAAATAATATAAATTATTTTTTATGATAATAATTATTAAATATATATAAAACAAATTATATATTAATTATTAAATTGATATATAATTAATATTTATATACAAATAATAATATCTACATCATATTATAATTTGTATATAATAATAATATCTACATCATATTATAATTTGTATATAATAATAATATAACAATAATTTTAATATTTATTATTAGTAGAGAGGTGAAAATAACCCTAGTCATAAAAAAGTAAATTGTTTAAAAAGTGTTAATAAAAAAGCATAATAAAGATAAAGATGGAATTGAGGCCAACAACCCATGGAATAAAGTGCAGGTGAACAAAAATGTATTTAGGAATGGAAGATATGATCACGGGATGATGCATAATGTACAAGTTATTTGTCTGTTTGGGAAAGAAAAGGAAAAAAGAACGATTATGCAAGGAACTTAAAAAAGATATTAAATTGAATTGAAATGATAACATGGTAACATTATTGAAGGGCAAGAAAAGGCTGAAATGTTGAAAATGTGACCTGTTTGACTTGTACAATAAAGTAAAAAGATTTGGTGATCTTTGATGGTTGTTGGAGTGTAAAAAGATATTGTGATCTTGGAGGGCATGATTTGTAATAATTGTTTATAATAATGTTAATTGGGAGATCAAGAAAGATATGATTTGAGAGAGGGAAGAAGTGGAAGTGGAAGTGAAGGTGGGGAAGGGCGGATCTGACGACGACAAACGAAAAAGATCTCCTTATCATATAGTAAGAGGTAGTAAGAGGTACCTACCGACCTATATTGATCATATTATATTTGATATTGAAAGTCATCCCCTCACTCATGAGGTAGGGTAGGGCATCATGTCACGTCCAGATCAACGGGACGACGTAGGTAGGTAGTGCCAAAAAGAAAGTTATTTCACAAAGGACGGCATAAGGTCACATCATCATCATCATAATTATAAATCCCCAGGCCCGGAGCGGAGCGGGAACTGGGAACTAGGAAGGGTTTCTTCTTTCTTTATATTATCCATTGTTTTCTTACTTCATTATTACTCTGCCCGCCGCAAAGCCCCCCGAACCCCACCTGGCGAGACTAAACAATCCCCTATTCCCCTCTCTCTCTCTCAGACATCCAATCCGCGTCACTCGTCAGCGTCGTACGCAGGAGGATACCAATTGCGATCTCGTGAAATCCAGGCCGTCCAGGCTGGCGTAAGCTTCCAGATACGTAGGCTGACTTACAAAGTACCTTCCAACACGTGGCAGCCTCCGGTAGACTCTTCCACATGTAGAGCTGCCAGTAGTGGCGGCGGCATCAGCGAAAAATGAAAAACCTATAAATACATCGCCGCTGTGATATCTTCGGCTAAATTCTAGTGGCTTTTAGCGGAGGTCCCTTTCGCAAGGACAGACCACTCAATTTTGCAAGGGATTCGCCTCTGCCTGGTCCCCACACTGCATCGGACTCCAGGCATCTATTCAAATCCGATTTATACACATCCCGTGTTCTTGTTTTTCAGTTTTTGAAATAAAACATTAAATACTCCATATTATATTATTTGAGACCCTTTTCCATTTTCGAGCATGGAGGGAGTGAGCGGGGTATTCGAAAGGTAGCAGAGCACGCGCTGAAGATTTGGAGGTGGCACGATCGATCCCATTGGCTGTGCTAGGAATCCCGATCCTACTTGTGCCAGGACGATATCCTCCATTTCTCGAGCCAATTTCATGCCTCTGCCTCTGCCTCTGCCTTTGCCCTTCCCCTTTACCCCTTACCCTTCTGCTGCCCCCCGTCTCGTGCAGAGCACACTGTCCCGTGCCCCCCGCCCCTGCCAAGCCACCATATAATAAAAAGGAAAAGGAGGAGGAGGAGGAATAAGAATATATTATGCATGTGATAATATCTCTTGTTGGCGCAACTTTAAGCGAGCAATTCTCTTCTGCTGATTACCTCTACCCCAACCCCTGCTGAACGCTGAGAAGAGGAAGAAGTAAGATCACAGTTTGCTTTGGGGGTGTATCGTATCACGTATCGTATTGTATAATGGCAGCATGTAAAGATGGCGATCTTCGACTCCGCGGCATCTCCTCGGCCATCCGAGTGGTGCCAAATTTTCCCAAGCCTGGTTAGTACTTCCGCTTCGACAATTCTTTTATTTCTATCCGCCCTTCTTTACTATCACTATTCTACGTTACTATCGGAATGTGAATAGCTGGTTCCAGTTAAAATTATCATGTTTCTTGGGTCGACTCTTCATCTTTATTACCTCCATGCTCAACCGTATAGCGCTCAGTCGCGCAGATGATTTTCTTGGGATGGGCTCGGACCTCGGTGTCGCTTGGAATCCCTTATCCCTCATTTTAAGTAGACACTAGTTTAAAATATAGAATTTATTATGCAAATCGTCATTTTCCTCGACATGCTTATCGTCATTTAATGCATTTTCATAAATTAAAATTAGGGACGTAAAAAACTGTGCCAGCAACTAAATGCCGCTTCTAGCCCTTCCAACTTAGAACTTGTGAGTGTCGTGTTTATGAGTCAAGTAAACCTTTTAGAAAGTGAAACTGATTCTTTTTATTTTTTTCTCTGCCCCCGGTGAATGGTTCACGCAAAAATGCGTTGGCTTGAAAACTTTTGTGTCTGCTTACATTACATCATAGTTAAAAGTGTTGTTAATTTCGGAGACGTGTACGAACTAGCCGACCATAACGGACGGTATTTCATGGATGCTTGCTTTAAAATTTGCGAATATGACGGACGGTATTTCATGGATGTTAGCTTTAAAATTTGCGAAAGTTGAAGGTTTTAAAGGTAATCTAGGTTTTAAAGGTTATCTAAGTTACCGTAGCGGACTTCTGTTGCCAAATGTTGTGTTGATTAAGTTAAAATTAAAAGGTAAGGGAAAGAAAATGTGCAGCTTAACTAACTCAGACGAGTTCGGTGAACAGGGATTATGTTTCAGGATATAACAACGCTACTTCTGGATCCCAAAGCGTTCCGGGATGCCATTGACATATTCGTTGACAGATACAAGGACAAGAAAATTTCAGTTGTGGCAGGTAATCCTTTCTTCAAAATTGGATTAAACCCTTAACGATATTTTCTTTCTATACTCTAAAGGCAGGGGATTTATCGTTGATAATCTGCTACTGCAAAATGAAGGTGATTGCCAAAGGTTCAATAGATTTATGTAGCCCATGTTTTTCAATAGAGGTTCAATAGGTTTAAAGTTGCTGCACTTTAAGATTATGATAAAAGGCTAGCCCCATTTTTCATAGGCATTTTATGGATATGGATTTGGTGTCATAATATTCAGATTTGTCAAAAAATTAACTATTAAATTAAAAGATGTAAAATATAACATTATGAAGTCAAGTAAAGATATTTATTTATTAGTTGCACTTTACAGAAGATAGATTTGGCTTTTTATAAAAATATTTGTAATTTAAGAAAATATATTAAGAATTTAATTATTAAATTAAAATATTATGTTAAATCTAACATTTTTAAGTAAAGCATATATATTTTTATTTAAAATATTTTTATAAGATCAAATTTAACTTATTCCCTAAAAAGTCAAATTCAAACATTTTTATAAAACATTGTTAACAATAGCCCTAAATTTATTCCAAACAAACGAGATTAAAATCTGTCAAAATCGAACTAATGTCTAAAACCTATCATCCTTATTAACATTAACATCTCCAAGTAGATTCCACAACTCAAAAGAGATAAACATAGTCTTCCATTGTCATTGTAGAACCTAAAATCCGAAAACAGAAAACTCTAGAAGCAAACATAACTTTAGATTCTGCAGATATATAGCGGTGGAATCTTCATATCCCTGTATTGGTTCCTCATTCTACACTTCAGGTTATTCTAGTATCACGGCCTTGAGTTCCTCAAAATTATCGTGCAGAGTATCATTTATTAAAGTTAGCATTATAAAGCATAAGGGATCTCAAGTTTAGATTTACAATGTCTTTATAACCGATTATATGGGCTCATTTAGTAAAGTTAGCATTATAAAGCATAAGGGATCCCAAGTTTAGATTACAATGTCTTTATAACCGATTATTTGGGCATAAGAATTGGTGTTTACATACTGAAATTTTTGTTATATTCTTTCTAGCGATTTAGAGGATTTGTTCAGCAATTTTGGAAGCTTGGCGTTTTAGAGGATTCGTTTTACCTCTTTTGGAAGTTTAGTGCGTAAATTATCCCAATTTAAAGTTATTCATTATAACATATTAATTGCATTTTGCTATTAACATTTATTAATACGTTAACTTCCATGTTCATAAGGTTATTATTTATTATTATAATTTGAGGGTCACTATTTCATGCCAAGGTTATTATTTATTATTATAATTTGAGGGTCATTACTTCATGCCACATAAGTGTGATATCACGTTTTTATTGCACAATTACATTGCATTGAATGTCTTGTCCCTAGCACTATATTATTATTAGATATTCCCTAGCTATGTCTTTTGTAAAATATAAATTAGTGTATTATAATAATGATCATAACCTTTTTTTACAATTTCCAAGCAGACACTGTGTAACTTCATACATGATAAACAAAATGGGGTTGCATATCGCTGAAAACCCACAAAACCATTTTTAATAGAATTGTTTTTATTAAAAATAGTTTTATGGGTTTTCAGTGATATGCTAAGCCCCACTTTGTTTATCATGTATTACAGACAGTCTGTTTGGAAACTGTAAACAAAAGATACACGTCATTCTTGCGTATGTCCATGATTCTCAAAAGATAGAGATCTAGTTATACCACAGCTTAAGATCTTGTTAAGCTCTTCTATCGTAACATCTTTGTTAAGACAATTTTATCCTTTCGCTATTCAAAGTGTTATCTTAGGTAGCTGAATCATTTCGTACAGTAAGAGTTTAAAAATGGGGAAGCAACAGTTCATTAAGCTTGAAAATTGAAGACAGTCATATCGATAAAAGGTTACTTGGGGTATGCAACTTGACTTGACATCGCTAAGGGTACACGACCCTCTTACCAAATTCGAGCAAGCGGTTTGCCTCCGCCTTGATCGGGATGCTCTTGATAGAGCAGAGTAGATAAGATCCCCATTGACCGCGACTCCATTTTTCCCGAGCCGCGATTATAATTGTTGCTTTGACCTAGGATGCGTGGAGATTTGGTCTCTTAATTGTTTCTTATATGGAGCGTCTCAATAGATATGCTCTCGATGGAGTGGAGCGTATATGTGATCTCCTTCTGCTATGATCGTCATTGTTGCTCTAATCTCAGATGTGTGGAGACTGCGCTCACTTTTTTATTGTTTTCATCTATATGTTGTCGCATTACTCTGCCCAATATAGAAATTCTTCTTCCCAGATCCTTCAGACCATCGAATTTCCTTTTGATCATTCGCGTAATTGTGTCCTTTATTGTTCAATATTACTTAAGGACGCTTCTTTTGCCTCAACATGTGGGTTCCCAGGTGAGAAAATGGATGAACACCCGAAAGCGCTTTGGCCTTCGCACGGATCTACCTAATTCCTACACTCGTTCCCTAATCGATGAAGTATGGCGAGCGTTTGGTCAATGTTACTTAAGAACGCTTTTTTTTGTGGGTTCCTAGGTGAGAAGATGGACGGACCTGTAGCTTCTATACCCGAAAGCGCTTTGGCCTTCGCACCAATCTACCTATTTCTTACACTCTTTCCCTAATCGAAGAAGTATGGCGATCGTTCTATGCTACACAGTTTCTTTCCACAATTGCATCATAGACCTCTAATGGATTTTGTTGCCACTGTGAGCAATGTTCTTCCTGAGTTTGGTTGGATGCTTCACGAACTGAGATTCCTCTTCCTTTGGCCTCTGCGCTTTACTTTCCTTCCTCCAGTGGCTTTTGCCATAGAGTGATGGCTTTTGCCTTATTCATTATCCAGTTGCCAGATCAGCGATCTTCGCCACCGTGGCTGATTACGGTATAATTTTGCTTCATTTGTTGAGTGCTCTTCAGTTGCTTACGATTGATAAATGATAGAAGATCGGCGTCTCTGATTTATTGGCTGATATATTTAGGGAGCTGAAAAACATAGTAAATCACGGCTATTACAAGCTTAAGGCTATCTGTGTCTAGTCGTAATAGAACCTCTCTATTTCTCATGTAGTCATCATGGTTGTCCTCCCATGTGCGAATCATCTTATCCGTGCTTTTTTCTCCCCTCCCTCTTGCCTTTAGTCTTTCTCGCCTTTGTCATAACTTCTATCTATCATTGCTTTCCCTAGGGATTGGTCGTAGCATTCATTAATGCTATCGTGAGACACAATCTCCTCTTGATGTCAATGCTTTCTCGTGTGTTCCCATCGTGAATCAATCCGTTTGTCATCGGTCTTCTAGACACGGGAGGCATGATTTGCCATCCGTGAATTCAGTGTTCTGGTCTAATTCAAGTAATGTTGTAAGCGTGTGTCGATTCAAGTTATGTTATCAAGAGTTTTTTTAAAAGCTATATGGGAATTTTGGGAGCTTTTTTTCTTTTCTTTTTATGGAAATTTTGAAGATTGCTACACATTATACAACAATAATGCAAAATTGTATGTAGTGTTTTTTAACAGTATAGCTAATATGTTTGTAATCAGATCAAACTATAAAGGTAACAATCACCATCTTTTGTATTTTATCATGTATTTGAAGTGTTGTTCCATTTTTCCTTTTGGGATGCAAGTCAATCAAGTTTTGTTGTGCATTGATATTTTTTCAAGTAAAAAAGAAAGAAAAAAAGGAGGGAAATGGTGATGATTTATCTCAATTTGTTAGCAAGGTCAAGTTTGAAGAGTACTTCAAGATCTTTGTCTCTGACACGAGAAATGTTGCGACTACAAGGGTAAGTGTAAAGGGACCATGGATTGTGGAAACTTGGAACCGTCTTTTAATAATGATGAAGATTTTGTGAAGGAGGAAGCACAGGAAGGTGCTTGGGATGATCTAGAAGATAGTGAAGACACATCCACAATTGATTGACAAATGATTGGGATGCAAATCTTATTGAAAAGAAGGTCAAAAGGGATGAGATGCCCCAAGAGGTCAAGGAATTAGTTGTTGGAGAAAAGTGAAGCTCTAAAAACTAATCACGCAACAAGAGAATAGTGTGGATGAAAATTTGGTGGTAGCACAGAAAATGCCAACCATGTGGAACCCCTGAGTGGTGATGTGATTATTTAACATAGGGGCAACACACATTTAATGTGGGCGAAGAAATTGTTGCAGGTGCAATTGACAAATTATGGCATGAGTTTCAATGAATGGATGTGGCCTTTTTGCCACTTAGGTCGTAGAGTGAGATGGAATGGAAGATCACATGGTGGCCATGGAAGTTGTAGGAGTGGAAGGTTGGACTATTTATTGGGAATCATGCAATCCCTACTTGTTCAGGAGTCCAAAAAGCATATCACAAAACACTTCTTTCTCTTCCTATGCTTTTCTAATCATATTTTGCTTTAGCTCACTTGGTTAGGTTGTACATTTTGGTAATAAGTGGTGAAAGGATTAAAACTCTCTTTGATTATATTGTAAAGTGCATGTCATGTAACTTATAAAGTGACTTTTGAGATGCTTTAAAAATGCAAGTTTTATGTGTTAAGCTATGCAATGACTAGAAGTGCGAAATATATTTTACTTACATTATAAGGTGCACCCTATGAGGTCAAAAAGCTTTTTCTAAAGTGGAACATTGGTTGTGTAGCTAATCACGACATAGGTAGTATATTTGTAGTAAGGTCATATGTGTACAAACATCTTTTTAATATAATAAAGGCCTAGACACATGAGCAAGAGTCCGAGGATTTGCTCAAACCTAGATCCTTCTTTTGATTGTTAATATGCTTTTGTAAATGAGGAAGTGCAAGAAGTTATTTGGGATAAAGATCCAAAAGATAATAAAGAAGCAACCATAATTTATTGGATTGTGGTTCTTATTGAAAAGAAAGTCAAAGAGGAAGAGATGCCCTAGGAGGTTGAGGAAGTTGTGGGGAAGAGGGAATCTTTGAAAACCTTTTGACAATGGGAGAATATTGTGTGGATGAGGGGGTTGGAGTGGAAAGCATATTTTGTGTGTAGAAACTCTAGAGCCATGTTGTGATTCCATGACACAGGGGAAACATAGATTCAACATGGAGGAAGTGACAGTTGTAGACCATAATGTGTAGGTTGTTGTATGAGCTTTCAAGAATGGATGTGGCCTTTTTGCTAGCTAGGCCCTAGAGTGAGATGGAATCGAGGATTGCATGGTGGATTCCATAGAAGTTGTAGGGGTATAAGGGTGGAGTGTTTATTGGGAAACATGCAAACCCTACTTTTGTAGGAGCCTAAAAAGGAAAAAAAAATTGCATCTCTTCTAATGCTTTGTCTTATTTTGCTTTAGCTCTCTAAGTTAAGTTTGGTGAAGGGTCAAATCTTGCTCTCTATTTTTAAGTGACTTTATTGTAAAGTGCATGCTCCCTAAGTTATAAATTGAATTCCAAGTTATAAAGTGATTTAAATTGTCAAGGGGTAATAGCTTGAATGATTAGGACGTAAGTTTCACTCTATCTAGCTTGGGTTCAAATCCCTAATGGGTGAATCCATGAAGATGAGAAACACTTCTTGGCCAATAGTGACGGTGAAAATTTGAGATTTTGCTCATTTATTACATCGAAGCCTTGAGAACTCATCCCTTGTGAATTTTGACATGCAACAGAGAAACAATTTGTAGGGAATTATGTTGTTTTTCCAATTATATTTAAAAACATAAGAATATCATTTAACGTGTCAAAATTGCATTTAATGAAATAATTGTTCTTGTAAATTTCAGAAAAAAGTTAATAAGTTGCTTGTGTGCATGTAAAATAATTTAATGATAAATGTATTATTTTTGAAAAAAAAATATGAACATAATCTACATAGAATGTACTAGGGTGCACATATTTGTTTTAATTTATTTTGGAAAATTATAGTTTTAATTAACTTTTGAAACAGACCATTGAAAATTTTAATCACATTTTGTACATGTGTGTGCATGTAAACTTTTTTTATTACTTAGAAAAAATGAAAAAAACAAAAATACCCTTTTGAAGAGGACGTATCGATGTGGGGCATAGATATATTTTTAGATATTTTGGCTGTGTACTTTTTATGTTGATTTTTCTTTATATACCTACATATAATATCGAAATTGATCTAACACGATTTTGGTTGGTATAGTCATCATGCTTCTTTTATATACTATTGATATTGTTCTTATTATGAGGAGTCTCTATGATATCGACAAGCCACTAAAAATTCTCAAGGTTTTTTGTTTAGTATGGGTACTAAAAATTCACGGATCCCTAGAATGACCATGGTCAAACTATGTTTGACTAGGTCAAAATATAACCAAGGACAAGATTATAACAATAGACTAAGACATGTTCCTTTAATCTCACTCACAACTTAACTTAAAGTATAAACATCATTCCGTGGCAGGTAATACATATATATATTTCAATGTTATTTATATTTTACTTGCACAAAAGTTTTAATGATAGACTCACCCATTGGACATGGCCTAACTACTAGCTAAGGATGAAGGCTAAGAACAAGGCTAGGCAAAAGGGAATGACTTGACCAAACTCAACTAGATGACACTTTGGACGGGGGAAAGGGGGAGCTACACCCTGTGCTGGACAAAATAACAAAGGGAAGGGTTGTGCCTCACAAATGGATAAGTTGTTTAGAGAGTGCTTATTCAACTTAGGCATCATGTCTACATCAAGTTGATCCAGGTTCATTAGGATCATTCATTTCATTTCCATAGCCTTTTTGGCCTATATGACTGTTATCACACCATAGTAGCTGGGCTACTATTCTTGCTTAGCAGATATCTCCACTTTTCAGAGCTTGGATTCTATAGAGATTGGCTATGATGAGCTTGTTATTTGTGATCACTCATGGATCAGAGCAGTATATTGTATCAGACTTATGTTAGACCTTGTGCCAAGGCTGAGCCTTGAGAGCTTAGATTTGATGATCGATGTGACCCTTTGTTCCATACTGTTTCAGTTCAGTGTCCAGTGATTATATTGCAGCAGTGTTTCAGATGATTATTTGATATGATGTGACCTATGGACTTTTGATTATCGACTTTGGATTACTATCTGGTTGTTTTAGTCATATTCATAGCTTGGACTTGGTATTTGATTCATGATGTGGCAAATTGTTTAAAATGAAATGAACTATCTTGATGATGCTATGAATTGTAAAATGGACCTATTACTTGCACACATAGGTTTTCTGGCAAAACTCACTAGTTTTATTACCCTCAGGAAAGACCATATCTATGCTCATAGGAGGTAGAAATGGGGAAGTCATAGTCTTTGTCATAATCTTGTCCTTGGTTGTATTTTGACCTAGTCAAACATAGTTTGACCATGGTCATTCTTGGGATCCGTGATGATGTGGACCATGTATGCTTATGGATGATGATTTGACGGTCCCACATACTCTTGTTGATGATACTATATGGTGGACATATGGTTCAGATGATGGTTATGTTATCACACTATCTCTAGCTGTTTGTGGTAGGTATCCCAATAGGGATGGTAGAGGGGACAGTTAGGAAGGTGTAACCGGCAATAGCCAGGTCTTCCACTCAAATGTACGGAAGTCACACCGGACAAGGCTACTGTCACTTTAGATGAGGCACTTGGCCAAGTCAAGGAGGAGACCCCACTCAACCAGTTATGGTTGTGAGACAACAAATACACCCAAACCCAAAAGAATAAGAGATGAAAACGAAGAATGAGTGTAGATGAGCTCCTATGTTTGATTTCAGCCAATCGATGGACACACGAATGATACAAGCGAGTAGATGAAGTGTGACCAACAATAGATTATGATGAAAGTGGTGAATTAGATGGCTGAAAGTAACTAAGGTAGAAAACAATGCAAGAAGTGATTATTAAATGAGAATCTGCCCAAGGGAGAGATTGTTTCTGGAGCTGTAGACCCAGGGCAGCATAAAATTAAGGTTTTTAACCACTTCTAGCTAATGAAACTTAATTTCCCAAGGTAAAAAGATGTTCTAAACAAGAATCAAGAGTACCCAGAACCCCAAAGTGACCCAAACTAGCAATAAAGAAAAATGCCCTAGGTGGAGCGTTTTTGCCAGGTAGACCAATGCCTAAAGTATGGGTTAATGGAGTCGGAAATTAATGAAACTTAATATTTATGCTATTAGGCTCAAATAATAAGCGGGTTTTAACGAAAAGAGAGTTTTTTACGGTTGGAAATTAAGTTATCAGTTTTTAGGGTTTCTTTAATGTATTGCAACCTAGCATTCACGATGGAACTGGAAATGAGAGAAACAAGCATGGATTGCCTACCTGAAACGATGGAGAAGAAGATCTTGATGATGAACACAAATTCTGAAGTCCAAGTATTGAGCAGCTGAGCGTTTTCCTTCAACGTGTGGAGCAACCAGTTGACCAAGTGCGCCCCTGTACCTGCCAGAGAGAGAGCTAAGTCAGAAACTATGGCAAATAGCAAGGAGAAATCAGCAAATAAATGACAAATGATGAAAGGAAATAAGATACACAGTAAGTTTTACTCCCTTTTGTTGAAACCCCGAAGAGAAAGAGCAACGTGGAGCTGCTAGGCTCAATGGCTGCGTCCCCCTTCAAGTGGCCAGTTCACCTTCAATTCGTTTGGCCAAAGAAATGAATGGAAATAACACCCAAACACTCAATAATGCATCATAAATAAGCTAAGAGTCATCATCTAAGCACTCAATCAACATGTACACAAGAAGATAGAAAGAAATGCTTCTCTATTCACAACTCACAAGTTTTCAAAAATGCCAAGAAGAAGTACAAATGGAGGGAGTGCCTTCTCTTATAGAGAAAGGCCACTCCTTACAACAAGTTTCCCCCCAAAATGGAGGGTTGAGATCATCTCCCCAATCCACAAAATCGAATGGTGGAGATGTCTCCTAGAGGGGGTGCGAATTGCCCAAGGAAGTGCACTAGTGGAGAGCGGGGTCCCCTTGTGGGGTCCATACAACACATACAACATGGTTGGGGGTGTCTATGGGACGTTTTACCCCCCGAACATAATACATCAAGGCCCCACATCAATACATCAACCAAATCGAAAATCCCCTAAGTGGAGAAAAACGCCCCTATGGGCAATTCGACCTCCAATGATAAGCTGCCATGGAGAGGGCCCCACAAAGTGCCAATAACATATCAAACATTACCATTTTACCTTAGAAATTACCTTTTCCTTTGCCAACCATTGATTTTGCCAATTGCTCATAGTTGCCTTAGTCAAATTTTGATTTTCCATGTAATTTTTGTTGGTTTATATGGCTGAAGATGAAATTTGGCCTTTTGACCCACTTTTATTGCTCGGATTGCCGAACCGTCTGCTGCAATGTGATCGTGGACCCCAAAAGTAGGAATGACCACTTGAACGACCCCGATCCATCATTTAGGCATTATTTGCCCCAAATCCATAATTTTTAATTGAAACAGGTCAAAATTGACCAATAATAATTAAAAATTTCTCAAATCCTTCAATCTTTTGCAATTATGACACTTGCATGCTCATATGGGACCCCTATAGATAATAATTGACTGAAATCGAAATTCCGGTTGCAACATTTTTTCAGGGCCATTTTGGTCTAGTCAACTCAGTTTGACAAAGTCAAAATTGGTCAACAATAGTGCTAGCTGAATACCTGTGTGCAAACATGAAGTGACAAGGCTCAATTATACAAGTGAGTACATTACTAAGCAATATAATGATAACATGGTGATAAAAAATACATGAAATCTCGAGATAATACAAGGCCTTGGTGAGGTGGGCCCACCACCTTCAAAAGACTAAAATGCTATGCACATCTTATAGAATTGACCACTTTGTTGACTTTAGGTGATGTGGAAACAAGGCGGAGGACAATGGGAGGACAAGGATAAAGATCATGTGACCCTTTGGATAACTCGAGAAAGCGGGGTCCACTGAGATAAGTATGCCATGACAGAACATGAGGAAGGGCGGTGCCTCACAAACGGGTATAGTGCAGGGAAACCACCACTAGTCATCTAACAAGTATTTCACAACTCATATCCGTGCCCGAAGACTCTGTGAGGTTCTTTTCTAGAGCCGCCAAATTGGGTGTCCGACAAACCGTAACTTGAGACTCTAGGGGACAATGCTGACAATGCTGCAGGACTAAGTGAGGAATAACCACTACAAATGCTGACATGTATGGTTGACCTATGTCCATGTGTGTTTATAAACACATTGCATGGATTTTACAATGAGTTTCATACTTAGCCCTTTTTTTTTTTGGCTAGATTTTACATTTACAACATAATAACCTTTTTGGCTTGATTTACATTTCTTCATTTCTTCATTTACATCAAGGCCCTCTTGGGATACATACATATCTCAAAAGATATAAACATGGTGCTCATACTGCAAAGGTAATGGGGGTGAGCAATACATGCTTCGATGACCAATGGGGAACACCCGGTGAGGCTACACAATCCTAACTGCATTGCAACATCAAGGGCAACCGACAGGAGCAAATCCTAGGTCTAAAAGTGTATCCCACATACTAAAGAGCCGAGGCACAATAAACAGGGAGTCCTGGCAAACTCAGAGATCAGTGGGGAAGGGGTCCTCAGGATCACAAATCAGAATCCAAGTCAAGGACAAGTATCATGGATGAGTTGGATGGATGGAGGAAGTGATAGTGGGGCTAAAGTCTGCTACCAAAAGGGACTAAGTGACCAATTCTATGCCAAATGTAGGGGACATGACTCCGCGTGCATATACAAATGTCTAACAAGAGTGTTAAATTTTGAGCATTAATTCACAATACTCTTGGATCTTTACTGAGAGAATAACATATATAGTATATCAATGCATAACAATCACAATAAGCATGACGAGCATCACAAGAATCAAAAGCATGAGAGATAAGAGACACAGAGTTTTCGTGGGGAAAACCCTAAGGTGAAAAACCCCACAACTTCATCAGAGATAGAGAGAGCAATGGCTCAACCAAAGTACAACCAAAATACACTTGAGATAGTCTCCTAGAGCAGATGATCCTCCTCCTCACTAGTGCGCCACTTTCTGAGTGAGAGAAGTGTGTCTTTCCGAAAATGATCCAAATAGAGATCTCCCGATCTTTATTTATACTTAACCTGTTTGCCCAGTTACACTATGGGGCCGACTTGTCTATCTAGATACATCCACAATATAATATATATTTTAGGGCCGACCCCACAAATGGTGGTCTAATAACCCATCGGCAAGTACACACACTTGCGACACTTGTCAATCCACATGACGACACTTCCTTATAGAGGAATAACACATCTCTTATAAGGGTACAATAAATATATATGAAATACATAGATGAAATACATTCCGAAGTTACATATACATCAACAAGGAGGGGTGGACTGACATCATCAAGGGCCCAATCACATCATACAATAGTTAGATCACCAAATATATCATCTCATGCAAAGTTAGTGTACTAACAAGTACAAAGAAGTCTAATCTACATCATGAGCAATAATCATCAAATGCAATACCTGCTGCTACTGAAGCTATCTCTGAGCTGGATCTCTGTTGAATCCGGGCAATCATAATAAACCAGCAATATACTGTGATAATCTCGATCAAAACAAGACCAGGCAACTGTCTCAAATGGGCTTGTGTCAAAGCCTGGCAATGAAGAGGTGACCCTGTGGTAGATGGTAAGTGACAATGTCTGTAACACTGTAGAATTGTCTGTCCCCTCTGATATATCTGCTAGGGGATATCTGAACAAAACTGCCTCGTCTGAAGGCGGCTGATCTCTGATCTGGAAAAAAAAAGTACTGTGCGGTCCTCGGTCCCACAGTCTGCAGTATGGTAGCTCCAGCTAACATAGATCTGATAACAGGCTAATGCAGTTCAGTAGATTTATTATTATTTTCAGATCATCAGATTATACACTGTCCGGATATGGTTGACCCTACTGTTGACCTCTCAGGTCAACCCATGGTGTATTAGTACACATTCTTAGTAGATTTGGGTCTTCTGGATCCGTTGAGACACTTATCATTCAGTTTCGGGCAGTTTTGACAGTGATAGATGCAATTATCCACCAGATGACTAGTTTTGGGCATGCTTTCCTAGCCTGTCTAGCAGGGGTATGAGAGGCCAGTTTCACCTAGGGCGCTATATGAGGAGGGGGTGGTTCAACCACTTGATTTTACCATTATACCCCCTTCTAGAGAGCCTGGTGGGCTCAGTTTGACAGCGCAAGCACTCTGGGTGTTAGTTTGGGCAGTTTCACAGTTATCGAGGCGAATTAAAAATGGAATAAAAGGGTCACTAAGGATTTTGATTTGGGCAATTGAGGCAAGGTTTTGGCACTTGGTCTTCACAGAGGTCTTACAGGGTGAACCCCCCATCTTCCAATGAGATAGCATCAGTCAGTGGGGTCCACAGAGGCCACAGGATGCCTTTTACTGCATGTCTCATAGATTTTGAGGACAGGATTTGATCATTTATATTATTTGGACATATTATTTTATATTATTGTGCCATGGGGATGAGTTAGTAAGGATTGATGCCTCCTAGCCCCACCATGAGCTTCTTGAGTCATGTCCATGTCATATGAGGTGGGCCCATGTGTCTTAGCCCCATCCTAGTGATGATGTCACCCTCCATGAGTCACTTTAGGCTATGACGTCATCCCTCTTTGAGTGATCCATGTGATATATTGTAGGCTCATCTTAGCCATTAATTTGATCATGAGATCTTTTAATCTCAACCACTCATCTTGTATTGTAAAGTGGTTTTGAGATCTAGGGTTTTGGTCTTTATTATCTTATATAAGGAGGAGACCCCCCTCATTGCAAAGCACCTTTGGGCTTTGGAAAACATGGAATGAAAATAATATTTTGGAGATCTACTTCTTGGATTTGATTGGGTTACTCTTGTATATGTTCTTGCATCTTGTTTCTATACATTGTTTGCTCTACAGGTGAAATCGACATCAATAGAAGGGAGGCCGAATTGCTTGAAGCTCTCTCAACGATTTGCTTTGTGGGAAGATTGTAGGGGTTGTTCACATCCCCCATGGGCAAGACGTCTTCATCTTGATGGAGTTTTTCAATTGTGCTTTGTCCATTGATTGCTTCTTTGATATGACATGCTTAGATCTTATGGATTTGTGGATCAAATCCAACTTGATGTAGTTTGATTTACAGGTTTTCATGGGACATTTCTCCTCCTAGGGTTTGTACGATTTTGGTTGAAGACACTTGGATCATGCTTGGAATTGTAACTAGGGCAAGAATCATCCATATGCCAAGAGGCCGCAAGCTTATGAGGTAAGATCTACAAGGTACGTATTGATTTCGCTTGTTCTCCATCCTATTGGTCACATAAACTCCATTCAAATCAAAACCCTCATTTTACTTTTTCCTAGATCTACTTGGATCTAGTTTGGCTTTGGGGAAGATATTGAAAACCCACCTCTATAGCATCCGCGACAATTCAGATCTATAGTTTGGTGTGGATTGGGCCTCATTTGACACACTTTACAAGACACCTAGCCCTCTTGAAGGCAAATCGCACTCCTTGAGAGAAGCTAGTTGGGTTAGTTCCAAGTTGTGGGTAGGTAAGATCCCACTTGATTTGCACTTGTATACTTTGATAACCTACCCCTAGTGTTCCACCTCTTTGATTTTTGCCTTGTGGGCCCCATTCCTCATTTTGAGAGTTGTGCCCCACTTGGGTCGTTGGGTGATGCATTTTCAACTTTAGATCAATGGAGATCTAGCTCACATTGGGGCATGCCACTTAAAACCCACTTTGATAATTCCCTTAACTACCGCGATTTACATTTTGGCATCATTTGGACTCCATTTGCCCCCTCATATCAAGGCACTAGTCTACCTTGGTGTATTTGCTCTCCTTGGGGTTAGTGTCATTTGCTAGATCCCATATGTGGGTGTTTCCTAATCCATTTTGGATCCATAGATCCACATCATCAAATAACCCTTATTGCCATATCACCCCTAACTTCACCTTGTGGGACCCATTTGGACCATTTCCATATTTTAAGGAAGTGGGCCCCACTTGTGTATTTTCATGGTACTAGATCTATCCATTAGGTGGCCTTACTCATTCATTTGGTTGAAGCATTAGTCACTTCTTAAGCCTCCTCAACCACACTTAACTCTTGGGTCCACCTAATCTAATCAACTCATTGGTTTTTGTAACTCATCTTTTACACGCTTACCTAGGAATCTTTGGGTTAAGTCAATCTTCCTTGATTGACTAGGGTCTCCCCCTTGGTCTTGACTTGTCTTGATATAAAGCGAAGAGTGCCTTGGTTATCATGACTCCCAGCTTGCATTGGGAACCGTGCCATCTCTTGGGTCACCTCTTTAGTTGTCCATCTCCTCTACCATCTCGGATGGGATACCTTTAGGGACAACTACAAATTGTGTAATAACAATGACCCCTCTGGGATTTCACATGTGCTAAGAAGCACAACTAATCCCAGCTTGCATCCGGGGCATATTTATACATACAAGGTCAGCAATAATAGATATAACTTTGTGTAACCATTGTTTTTTTGGACCTTTTGTATACCCTTCAAGGGGTATTTTAGCAGTTCATCGCTATAGCCTTTATTCACGTGTGTTAAGAAACACATTCTAGAATTTTAAGTTCACAGGCTTTCATTAAAACATTTCTAATACAAGTAGGACATGAGCTTTCAGTTTTAGCCAACAACATCTCAAGTGACTAGGGGGAGTTCTGCACAGTGCCAAACATCGATACAATCGACCAAATTGATTTAGGCATACAATCCAACCCACCAAAGGCAAGTTCTGTCACCAACTTAGAGCCGAGACACAAAACAAACATGGATGTGGTCTAACCAAGGCTACTTGGGAGCGGGAGTGAAAAGCGAAATTTTCAAAAGCTTCTGGTTTGGGAGTGTTGCAGGAGCATTTTTTATATATTTTGATGCATATATGTTAACAAATGCTTATAGAATGTTGAATTAGTTATGGAAACTCATTGGAAAGCATAAAAACATGAAATAAACCATAATACCATATAACATCATTCATCAATCATCAATCATATAGTAGTGAATTCGTCAACCATAGGTCTAGACTCTAGTTACTAGTATTTATAATATCAACCTTATAACTTCAAATTTTCAATATATAACATACCATGAAATCAAAGTTGAACTTGAAACAATTCACAAAGCATCATATTCATTACCAAAGAGTTATAACTTATCATAATATACTCTTATGTAGTCAATGACTCAATAATGCGAAGTTGCAAATAGTGAACTTCAAAGGTATGTACAACTTCAAACTTCAAACTTGAATTGCCATGTAATGTTCACAAAATATACCATAATAAATATAAAAGAGTCCATAGTGCATAAACTTGAAACTTGAAAGTATTGTAAACAAGAAAAGAGTGCAAAAGTAGATTTTATGGATGTTTCCTCTTGCCACGGGAAATTTCTAATTTCTTTTCCTGTGGTCTAGGAATAATGGGAGTGGGACTATCATGCCCACTAGCCACCAATGTTGAGCCATGTCCAAGACTTGGTCCTACACGACCCCCCCTCACTGATGTAGATGAGGGTCGTGAAGTTGAAGTTGAACCTCTAGGCAAAGATGGTGCATTTGGAAACAAGGTGGGAGATGGTGGTGGCATCGTTGTTGCTGTTGCTGTTGCTACTGCATGGCCATGGTAATGGTCATCCTCATCGCCCAAAAGCTCTTCCTCCAAGCGCTCTAAAGATAAGGCTCCATCCTCCAAGTTATGCTCCTCCGGATTGTTGTCCCAACTGACATATGATCTATCAGTTTTGGCCTGCTCACAGTAATGAGTCAACAACCTCAAGTTGTAATGTACAAAAACCAAGCTTTCTGCACGATTTTCATTTAATCTGTTTCTTTTCACCGAGTGGATGAAGCTATAGGTGCTCCAACACGTTTTTGCAGAGGAACTGTTAACCACCTGTGAAAGATCTTTGGTTGCCAATTTATGAAAGCGTGGGCATGATGAGACATACATGTTCCACCATTTAATAGGAGGCGCCCTATCTCGATCTTTTCTAGCATGCAAAGTACCAAATGGACCAATTTCACCGAGGTATTTGCTTAATTCACTACGCAGTAAGACACAATCTTCTTCATCAGGGACCAACTTGTCTATAGTAGCCATGTACCCAACCTGTACCTTTGGATCTGTGTGGGGCTTTCTCCTAGCCCCACCCACCCCCAGGTGTTGGTTTGGCCAACCAAGATGGAGAATAATATTTTGGTGTTAATACATATGCTAAGGCATGCAGTGGAACGTTGAGATGTTCCCACCTTTTGACCACATGTTTGTGAATATGGTCATACAGGATAGGATCTTTTGATTCAACAATATCTTTAATTTGGCCCAACATGTATCCATCTGCTCATACACCTCCCCCATCACCGGCTTATCTGTATCTGCAAACCGAATCATGTAATAAATGGGCTTGGTGAACTGCAAAACAAACTTGACACTTGCCCAAATTTGACCATCAAGAACGGTGGTCTACACCTCCTCAAAATCAAGCCTGTAAGATGTGGATGTAGCCATATCTTTCAAGATTTTCCATGATTCACTTGATACCATGCTAGCCAATGCCTCTCTTACCTTCAAAAGGCACCTGAAGGTGAGGTAATAGCTAGCAAATCTAGTTTTTGCTATCTTCAATAGCTCTAACTTTGAGTGAGTGCGGAAAATGCCATGGGCATTACTATGGTTGGTAGTAAATCTTATCATGTGCTTGCCCTTTTTGTACAGTTCACCAATCCATTTATAATTATTTTCCTTCAACTTAATAATGTCATGCATCAGAAGGTTCAATGTGTGAACCAAACACCCAAACCAAAATATGTTGGGGTATTTATCTTCAATGATTGCTCTCGTTGCCTTACAATTAGCAGCATTATTGGTAATGACTTGGATGACATTGTATGGACCAATATATTCAATGTTTTTGAGTAGGAGTTCTGCAATGTTTATGTCAGTCTTGAATTTATTTGAGTAGGCATGGGCCGAAAGGAAGATTGCACCAGTAGAAGACACAACAAGCACATTTATCAATGGCTTGCCTTTTACATTTGTCCAACCACATCTGATACAATTGATACCCCATATTCATTCCAATCATTTGTGAATTGCCCAAAGCATTTTGGATCTTGGCTTTTTCCTTGTCAAGCCCCATAGTTCTAGCTTTGTCATACCCGGGGCTCTTGTATCCTGCTGGGGCGGTGCGGATGGCCTCTACCATTTCATGCCAATAGGGTGAGCGAAGAACTTTGAATGGTATGCCACATGCATAGAGAAACCGAAACACTTTTGAATCCACGTCATTCCTACCACCTTGGTAAAGGAGATCTGATATTGTCTTGCCACGTGATTGCCCCATGGGAGAGAATCCACTGCCTTGGGTGGATGGGCCTCCGGTTCTCGGTGAGAAAGAGTGGTCATGGTTATCCATTGATCGTGTAAAATCTTTTGATTTGTTTTGTGCTTCAAGTTCTTCCTTCTTATAGATGGTTCTTTGTGTTGATGTCACATTTGGGCAAACACAAACTCCTATAGTTTTTTGTCATCACATGGCATGTGCCCACATAGATGTCTTCTCACACAGGTATATGAACCTGTGTATGTGTTTTTACAATGAGGGCAACCAAATTTGGTGGTTCCACCCCCTCTACCTCCTCCCTGCTTTGTGACATGTTTCGATAAGGGTGTGGGTTCCTCTTTGGTTTTCTTTTGGTTTTCCTCCTCCTCCTCCTCCTCCTCTTCCTCCTCCCCCTCTCCACGGTATGTGCCACTCCCCACTTCTTCATCCTCTCCCTCATTCCTCCTCCGGTTTCCAAGCACCATCAGCAAAATAACAAATGGAACCAAGAAAATAAACCACATACCCATCATCATGTTTGATGGAACTAGAGATTTAACCTGTTGCATGCAATAGATTGAGGAAGGAAGGATGGGAAAGAGTAGGAGAGGAACATCTACAATGCACATTCCAGTGACTAGATTTCAAGCATTCATGATTAAATACATAGATCAAAGTTCAAACACAAAAAAATCAACAAGGAAGGTTTTAGACCTTACCTCTTTGGCTCTCCAATGGTAGTGACAAGTTCAACCTTCTTCAATCTCCAAGGATGGCAGCCTTCTTCTCTCCTCTTCTCCTCTTCTCCTCTCCTCCTCTCCTCTCCTCTTTTCTCTTCTTTTCTCTTCTTAAGCAAATGAAAGTGAAAATGAATTTGGAGGAGAGGGCTTTATCTCCCAAATCCCTACTCCTTCCCTCTAAAATCCCACCCGTGGACCCCATCCATCTTCCTTGGATTTCCTTTGTGTGGGCGTGAAGCTTCAATGGGAGCTAATCCCGGGAGCTACGCAGAGCGATCACGGGAGCTACGCAGAGCAATCACGGGAGCGTTTTTTAAGTGGGGAAGAGCGTTGCGTAGAGCGCCTGAGAGCGAAATAGGGAGCTATCGATCCCTCATTGCTCCCTGACAGAGGTAGGGAGTGTTTTTTGCACCCCTCGAGCGCACTTTACAGTTCGCTCTGGCCAAGGAGCGAAACATGGAACACGCTCTCCCTTAGCTCCCGTAGTGCTCTGGCCAGGAGCGAGCTTCCGGAGCTGGGGGAGGATGCTCCCCCGCATCCTTGGGTCCAACACAGAGGTAGAAATGGGGAAGTCCTGAGTATCAAAAAGTCAAGAAGGCAAGTCAAGGGTGAAAGTGAAATTAGGAAGGTCATGAATGGATGGAGTCAAATGAATGTGGTGCCTAAGCTAGCAGACAAGGATGTCAAGAAAGACCATATCTATGCTCATAAGAGGGTAGTGAAGCCGATGAGTATTGTCAGAAAACCTAAGTGTGCAAGTAATACATCCATTTTATATTTATAACATCATCCAAGATATTTCATTTATTTTAAATAGTACTGCAACATCATGAATCATATACCAAGTTAAAGCTACGAAGATGACTAAAACAACAAGATAATAATCCAAATCCAATAGTCAGAAGTCCATAGGTCACATCACATCATAATAATCATCAATAAACATCTGAAACACTGCTGCAATATAATCACTGGGCACTGAACTAAAACAGTATGGAACAAAGGGTCACATCGGTCATCAAATCTAAGCTCTCAAGGCTCAGCCTTGGCACAAGGTCTAAATAATATCTGATACAATATACTGCTCTGATCCATGAGTGATCACAAATGACAAGCTCATCATAGCTGATCTCTGTAAAAGCAAAGCTTTGAAATGTGTAGATATATGCTCAGCAAGAATAGTAGCCCAACTACTATGGTGTGATAACAAGAACCAAGGAAGGTTTCCCATTGTCACCATGCATCAAAAGATGTAGTGATGCCTCAAAAGGTGATCCTCAACAAGAGAATACATGTCATAAACTACAATCAAGGCTGCCAAACCAAATCATCCATGAACAAATTGTTGAAAAAGGTCTTCAATAGTGGTACACAAGTCTATGGTCCCTAATCAACAACGAATGATGTACAATGGCATTTAAGGGCCATTTGGGTCACAAGTCAAGATTAGCTAACATGTCTCCAACATATTGTTAAGTACGCTTAAAAAACAACCTCTTGAACAAAATTTTACCATGTAATCTTTTGCCATTATTTTCAATCCACTCTACAAGAGCCAAGGATGATGGCCAAAAGCTGTTGAAGAGGGTTTAGCCTATGAAAACACCAACTAAAGTAGCTAGCATCTTTGTGACTTGAGGAACAACTAGGGGATTTTACATAGTGTTATGTATTGAGTCGCATTCCCTAATGTCCGGGGCGTGCCCCCCTCGATCCCCTCGCATTGGGTACTTGGGGGCTCTTGGTGAAACGTTTCTCCTCGTCCCCAATTTGGCAAAACTTGAGGAAACATAAGGGTGAGCTCATCCCCCTAATTTCAAGCATGCATCGGTGAAGTGGGGAGAGTTTAGGCACTCCTTCCCCAAAATGTAGGGCGCCTGGAGACTAGATAGAGCTCAAAAGAAGAATAGATCAGGGAATATGTGTGTTTTCTTGCTGGAGTTGTTCAGTAGTAATGGTAATATTAAATTCTTAAAGTAAATTTTTAACATTACCATTAACTGTTTCAGGATCTTTGAGAGTGGTTCCAACCTCATTGGAGTTCATATGCAAAAAGTAGAATTTTAGATCCCATTCAGAATTCGACAGACTTAACTATTTTCAGGATTTTAGGAGTGCAACGTTTCCACTGGATTCTATCAGGTATGAGGTTAAGGGATTGACATTTAATCAAGCACATCAACCTTTCTATGTACCTTGATCTTGGGGGTGTTGATTGTTGAATTCCTCCATCATGACCTTAATCAAAATGTACCCTTTAGTCAAGCAAAATCACCTATCATGGGAAATGTTTTCTAATTCTACCTTATTTTAATGCTTGGTTTAGGAATTTTCATCAAAATTGTAGGGCGCTGAGTAATGTCCTTCGAGAAAAACTTTGAGATTCAAGCTGGAGGCAAGGGCTAAGATCCTAGAGGAGGGGGTCAGATGGTGCTATTGAAGAATAGGATCTCAATATAGGATTAATAGTTCTCTCTTGCATAATTGTAGGTTGGACTTGAAAGCCTCAAATAATGTGATGCCCTGTGGAATCATGAAGAAATAGGGTCCTTAGGTCTCATTTCCCCATTACAACATTTATTCCATGGATTCACACAAATGTTGAAGTGTGTTTAATCATTGAAGAATTAGATTGTATTTACAGGGAGTAACTTAAACTATATTTACACGGGATGAGTTGTTATTGTTGGGATTTATAATTTTATATTTTTAATAATTTTTATGACCTCGATGTCCCATCGTCCCCCTCAAATTCCCCTAAAGTTTGGGGGTGGTCTTTGTTGCCGCTGGGTTAGCACACTTGGTTAACGTAGCATAAATATATGCTGCTGCTCGGTGTGCCCTTGGGGGCAAGTCTCGAGTCAAGGCTGTCACTTGATCTTGACTCCTCCGTTTAGGCAAAACACCCAACGAAGCCAAGGGGGGTAGTCCCTAAGGAATGTTTCTAAGATTGTTAGAGTTCCTGTGTAAATGATTAAAGTGTTTTATGTGTTTAGGAGTTGTTTTTGGGTAGTGATTAAAAGGTTCCAAGATATGATTGCAGATCACTACTCCCTCTGGATAGCCTCGAGATCTCAAGCAGTTTTAGTCTTTGTAAATAAATAATTCTCTAAAGAAATAAAACTCAACAGTTATAGATCTCTTGACCACATAAACACAATCAATCACACATATGACACTGCATATACCTTGGAAACCCCAAACGTGGAAAACCAACAATCCTGTGGGGCTTTCTTCTATCTCGAGTCCAAAGCAATATATGAAATAAGCAAATACAAATCTGGATCTGAGTCTATCTGTAGGTAGATTTGACTGTACTGCCTCTCTCTAGCCTCTGCTCTGATATGCTCTGCAACGGAAGAAGGCAACTTGGTCAACTGGTGAATGCGGCCTTCCTCTGCATGGAAAAGTGCGCCCTCCCTTCTGGATGTCAAATGATCGTACTGGGCCAGATCTCAACAGATATGAGCTTTGATCGTCACAGACCTTCCTCGAAACCTGAGGCAAGGCAACTCTGAAAGTCTTTGATGCTCAATCGGTCGATCAGACCCTGAATGAGCTCCTCTCTCCTTAGGTAATGCGCCCCTCTCCCTCTGGAAGTCATCCTCCACAATCTCTGTAGAATCCACTCTGGTGAACTATCTCAGTCCACAAATCTAGGTGCCAAGTGATTCTGGAGTAAGTGGTGTCTGATCTAGCTCAAATCTCACCACTCTCCCTCCTACAGAAGCTCCTCTCTCTCTTAGAAAGTCGCGCTGCATGCACTAATGCACCCTCCTCACTCCTTACAGATCACTCTCTGATAAGTCAACTGAGCTACCTCATCCGGGGACCCCCTGCCTCTATATTTAATCTCATTGATCAATTAGGTTTACCAAAAATCTAATATCTGTGCATGCAAAAAGTCACTTTTGCATGCATCTTTTAATTACTAACTGGCCATGCAAATCTCATGCATGCAAGAGGCAAACCAGCCCGAAAGGTTTGCATGCAATCACCAATGGACTCATGCCACTGAGTAGAGTGTATCTCACCCTCTACTCCATACCGATGCCTATACTGTTGATGTCCGTCCATGCAAGGCATTTGAATCATGGAAGACATCCCGAGATACCATAAACTCTAACACTTATTACGTGCCCCAAATATAACATTTCCTGCATACCAAACTCACATTTGGACATCCTTGCATATAATGACTGTTCTTCTAGAATGCCCAGTACTTCATCTAGATGCTTTAAATGATCTTCCCAAGTTCTACTGTAAATTAATATATCATCAAAGAGTACTAGAAAAAACTTACACAACTGAGCTTTGAAAGTGTGATTCATGCATGACTGAAAAGTGGCTGGTGCATTTGTGAGCCCAAACGACGTCACCAAAAACTCACAGTGTTCGTAGTGGAAACATAAAGCTATCTTTGGAACATCCTGTTCCCTCACCCTTATCTAATGGTATCCTGATCGGAGGTCAATTTTAGAGAAGTATTTTGCCCCCTATAACTCATCCATCAATTCATCTATTCTTAGAATTGGATATCTGTTTTTATGGTCTTCTTGGTAAGGGCCCTATAGTCAATGCACATGCATAAAGTCCCATATAGTCAGTAATATCACTGAGGATGCAAATGGACTAGAGCTAGGTTATGTATCCCAATTTGAGCAATTCTTTGATTGTATTCTCAATTTCATCTTTATACCTCTTGGGATGTCGGTAAGGTTTAGTAATGACTGCTTGGGTGCCCTCCTCCAACTCAATAATGTGCTAAAATCCATGATTGGGAGGCCTACCTGATGCAAGATCTCTGAATACTTTCTTGTGCTTATGCAGTAGTGCCTGTATGTCTGCTGGATGCTATGTGGCACTATCCGGTGGCTTCCTTAATGTAACCAAGCACTTGGCTACCCACTCCATGTCTCCCTGTCTGAGCAGAACCTCCATCCTGTGTGATGATACTGCTCTAGGAGTGTAGGTATGTATACCTCTCCGTCCGTCTGGTAGTTCGTAGAATACTTTTCAAATGAATAAAGCCATTGAACTCCCAACACCACATTCGTATTCGACACATCAACCACATAGAAAGAATCTGTCATTGTATTGTTTCCTAGAGTTACATTCAATTTTGGAATCCAATAAGTGCATTCCATACTGTGGTTGCCTGCTATTGTTACTGTAAACCCATCAAATTTCTCAGTATGGATACCTCTCCTCTTTACCCATGCAACATCAATAAAGTTGTGGGATGCCCCACCATCAATAAGAACTCCAACCCTGTTACCCTGTATGACACCTCTTATTTAGAGAGTGTGGAACCTAGGATTCCAGATAAGGTAGTAATGACACCTCCCTTTACATCCTCCAGTAAGGCACTCCCTTGCCATGTGAAGTGCCTACCCCTGTACTTTTTCCTGTTCCTCCTCATCATCTCCACTGTTGGAGTATACCTCTATGTAATGGGATTTCCCTTTCTCGGAACACTTGTGGCCTGGTACCCATGGCTCTTGACAACTAAAGCATAGTTTCTTTCTTCTAACTTCTAGGTGGGTATCATAATCCATCTAATCTCTTTTGGGCCAATCTTTTTGGAAAGGTCTCTTATCTTGATCTTTAATAGGCAAATTTGTCTTAGGAGGAAACTTGTTCTTTGGAATATAATCTTGTAAATCTTGGGCACGACTGATGGCATCATGCAATGTGGTGGGTCTATAAGCCTTAACCCATCCACGTAAGGGTTCAATGAGGGTGTCGGTAAACAACATAATTAACCCGCTCTCTGAAATATCTGTCGCCATAACTGCCACCCTTTGACATTTTGATATGAAAGCTTCGGGACTACCTGTTTGATTGAGCTGTGCTAGCTAGATGAAGTACACCTCGGGGTCTTTCTTGTCAAAGCGTTCAATGAGCCTTTGTGTAAAATCAGTATATGAAGTGATAGTGTTGTGACCCAGTATCACTAGCGCGTGGTACCACCACTCATGGGCTTCCTCGTCCAAATGCAAGGTAGCCAACTTGATTGCATATGCCTCCATCACGGGGTTAAGTTGAAAGTAAGTGTCCAACTTTTGTACCCACATACGCACTAGGAAACTCTGTGTCCCATCAAAAGTAGGAATAGTTAGCTTCCCTACTGTGCGCTATAATTCATAGTTCTGGTTGAAAGCTCTGTTATAGACTTTCGGCCAGTTCTTACTCTTAAAATGAGAGAAGTCCGTAAAGGACATGGCCGACTAGAAATCATCTCCAAGTGCTTCGTATTCTCGTAAATATGCCCCCATTGGTTCTTCTGGCTCTACCTGTACTATCAACACTACTGTTTGGCTATCCAAGAATTGTGGCATGGTAGGTCTGGAGGATTTGCTGTAGACATGAGGGTGACTCTGCATATTAGTATGTCAATGGTTTCCATTGCTACTCGTGGATACTCGGTTAGTGTTGGGAATTTGGGGAATGTTTGGTGCAAACTCTGATTTATCTGCAAACTTGTTGATGGCAGTCAACATTTCCTTATGTCCCGTAGTTAATTTTTTCAAAGGGGAAATGAGGCCGGTGAAGGCTATTTTATCACCGTCTGCCATGGTCTCTTTACCTTTGTCCCTTATAAACTGAGCCTCCATTTCTGTCCTGTTGGTATAACTGTCTTCTTGTACTATATCCTCTATAGATTCTTCTTCACTTCTTCTCCTCTTCATGAACCTTTGTCTTCTATAAGTATTATTGTGCAAGTCTTCTAGATGCATTTAACGATTTACAACTGCATGCTCCCACAGGTGGCGAGGAACATGCTCTGATACCACTGTAATATCCCAATTGATATTTGTTGTCTTTTTATAGAGTTTCTGATGTAGTTGTTGTTTGCTTGAGATTTTGTCACCCAATACTGAAAGACAATATGAATGCATGTGTCGTACTATGATTGCATGATAATGCATGCAAAGTGCATGGGGTCGCATAATCCCTAAATAACCCAAGTAATCAGATATGCAATAATATAAAATTATAAATGATGCACGTATGTTCCAATGACTTGTGCTTGAGCTATAGATCAATATGAGATAGACATGCAAGTAATGCACTGAAAATAGGCCAAGATATGAGATATCCTTTGCAAGATAATTTGCCCATGCAAGGATGGCGCCTCCTTCAGTCTTCAAATAGAATAATAAGTGCTCCTGAGATATGAGATGGCTCCAAGAAATATGTGTTAGGCTTATAATGGCCCTCTGATCAATATGTAAGTTGCATGCAAGCCATGCACTATGTCTTGGTCATAAAACGTATTTCTCCCTCAACGAAAGTTGCCCATGCAAGTAAAGGCGCCTTCTTTGTATGAAATTTACTGATAACTCTCTCTAGAAGATGATGTAGAAGCCTATATTCAGTAATAAGGCTAATAATGGCTCTCCAAGAAGAATGGAAGAGACATGCAGACCAAACAACAATTGTTGGTCAAGATATGAAGATCTCTTAATTGTCCAATTAGAGCATGTAGAAAGGTCGAGCTCTCCTTGATCCAATATGTATAATTTAGCCTTCAGAATGGACAAGACTAGATCCAATAACATCATAATAGATTGCCAACAAGATTCCTGTGAATAATGAGAAGGATGTGCCTTCAGGGCTCCAATGGATGCGCCCCTCTATCTTCTTAATGGCTTGGTGGTATACTCGAGTCCTGCTGTAGAATGATGAATAATGATGTACTGATGAATAACAATGCTAGACTTGTAGGATCCAACCCTGAAAGTGACTTATGGCAGATAGATTTCACTGCTGAAATACACTTGATGGCTAAGGGATGCGCCTTCAACCCTAATTGTGCTCTTAGAGCTCACCAATCAAATTCTCACTGGTCAATAGTAAACTTAGCAGACTGAGCAACTTGCTTTTTCCTTCTTTTATCATGTTGAGATTACATGCCTTGCTTTTTGCATGCCCTGAGTTGCTTTTCTCTTCTATTTCGAAATTGAGATTGCATGCACTGCTTCTTGTATGCATGCAGCTTAATTAATGTGCTTCGGATGCATGCATGATGAAATATGGCCGGCATGTAATGCATGTAATTTGCTCCTTGTTCCTTTGGACTTCCTTTATCTACTGATGGCTTAATAACATTGATTAAGATCTTCTTTTTTTTCCGAATGATATCAGTCCTCAATCAATTCCTTGATTGTCAGTACCCGCTCGAACCTATGGGAATTAGATAGGTTAGCGGAATGGTTCCTAGTGCTTAAGCAGAAGAGGACATTACACATTACCTATGGTGGAGCCCATTGATCTCTTCATGGTGAATGGTAATTTCATTGGTAATCCTTTGCTTAGATCCAAATTATATCAAAGCTGAGAACCCATTTCCTATAGGTTTATATCCAATTTGATGAATTTTCCCAAGGAATCCCCAATTGCTTTTCAAACACCCTACTCCCACAAATCGAGGTCCATTTGACAATCTTATCTGAAATAGAATAAAATAGAATAAAATAGAATAAAGGAAAATGTCATTGAAGTGGTATCAGTTTTTGAAACCAAGAAAGGCTTGGGTTTGTTCCATGACTATGATTCTTTCGCCATGCCTTACCATTATTTATAAATTATTGAAATACACTATTAAGAAACGTATTGAATAAAATATCAGAATGTAAACCTCTGTCTAATTCATTTTAGTCCATTTTATGTGAGGTGAGGATAGTTCCTAAAATTTGTTGCAGCTATAGATCAAAGTCTTCCATTTACATATGCTATTGTAGTCTTTAACCTCTTCCTTTATAACTAGTAAAACTAGTTACAATTCCACCTTTTTTTATATTATGGAACAACCTCGTAAAGTATCTTGCATTGCTTGGTGCTTTGAGGGATATCTTGGTGATTTTATATCCCTGAAAGATTGTAGGTCTTCTAGAGTCACATCCCTTAAGGAATCATGCTTGTCAATGAGTTGATTTTGAAGGCACCCTTGCATAGGCACAGAAACAAACTAAGAGTAGCTTGGAGATGAGGGCAGTGGAAACGATGATGCTCCATTTCAATGGGGAGACACCCAAAGGTCTTGTTCAAAAGCCATGTTTGCATTCTGCATTCTTAAGCAATGGCATGCGCATAAGAATGGATACTAGCTTGTTCACATGCAATGGTGTTGTACAACATCAACTTTATAAAAAATACTCTAGATCATGAACAGAGAGCATGAAAAATATTATTTAGCCATTGTTTAAATGCAAAAGATCAAATAATTTAATGGGAATATGATTCTTCTGGCAAACCTTACTAAAATCTAATTTATTACAATTACAACTAGTTATAGGTTTAGTGTTTGGTTTGTTTCAAATAGAAGGGATAAGGTTATAAACATTTGTCAGGAAATCTTACACTCTAACTTGGAAAGGAAGATTTTGGAAGCTTTCCTCACAGTATAGCAAGATAGATGATTAGAGTGGTTGGGTTAAAACTTTAGTAGTTATGGCTTTAGGAATGAAACCTTCTTCTCCAAAACTAAGGGCCACCTTTAGACTTTGATATCTATACAACCATTGGAAATATTGAAAGATTACTTTTAAATATTTTATAGGAAGATCATAAAATTCAATCTAATATTTCATCTGTTACAGTTTTACAAATTGGATGAAACACCAAATTTACAAACAAGTTGAACTTATTACAAAGAAGACTTAGTGTACTGTGAACTATTGTAAAAGCCATCTTTAGTGGAGGGTAAGCTTTGTATTACTTAGATTCAACCACCCTTTGATTTCGCTCCCTTAAATTTTCCATTCAAAAGCATGGAACTTGAATTTCCTTCTAGATATACATTCTCACCTTACAAGGTTGAATTAGAAGTCTTCTTAGCTCCATTAGTGGGTGGGAATTGTACGCTTTGCCATTTTGAAGTCATTAGCTTGTTTTTCATATATGTGCACACAAGATTCTTTATGCCACACAATATAGTAGGTTCTCCCCTCAACATAAATAAGAATGTGCAAGGTAAAATGTTAATGATGGTCATGAAACACAATAAGGCCCATTTCCATTACCTTTAACTGCTTGATAAAATTTCCTTTTAATATTTCATATCAAAAAAATCAACAATTGATGGCTCTTTAATAACAATTCCTTGTTGGATCAATGTTTTTGAAAATGGCCAGTTATTCTTATTAGGGTGTGTATCTCCTTCTATGTTTCAAAAGCTTTGACCTTGCTAGTATTCGTATTTTGAATGCAAAAACTTTTGCATTATTATCTACATTTTAGTATATAGGTGAATGATTCATTCTCTAAGTTGATTTAATTTGATTATTTTCTTGCCTTTTAACATGATTTACATTCTTGAATATATTGTTCGAACAAACTAGCTCTCATTACTAGAATATATTGCAGGAATAGAAGCAAGAGGCTTTCTTTTTGGCCCTCCAATTGCATTAGCAATAGGTGCCAAATTTGTACCAATGAGGAAACCAAGGAAATTGCCAGGTGAGATCAATACTTTTCCATTAGCTGCCATTGGTTGTAGCTCCATATGTATCATAACGTCTATTTCTTACATGTGAGTGGTTTCTCAATTAACAATGAAAGTCATTTTAGGATCCTTAGTCTTTAGTTATGTACTGAAGTTCAGATGACTTGAGATATATGTTTTAGAGTCCCCCTAGAAACATGATGTAGATCCACTTAATAGATCTAGTTAATGGATGAATTGCTTTAGGCATATTGCTTGAGGCTTTTCTTTGGTATGGCGTGAAATAAGTGATAATCTCTTTATCTTTCCCTTGTGTGTAAGAATATATCAGCTGCTTTAGGAATCTGTTTGGTATGCCGTGAAATAAGTTATAATCTCTCCGTGTGAATGTTTTTTGTATAGAGTTGGTTACATATGATCTATCATAGTTGGTTTTGCAGGAGTTCTATTTGCCGTATGTATACTTGTTGCTCCCTCATGCTATTAACACCTACAAATAACATTTGTCTTATTCTTTCACTTGCAGTTTATAAAATCTACAATGTACATTAATGATGCACTTGTCTACATTACCATTGTTGCATTTGTGACAACATGTAAGTATTCTGATATATATTTGACAAACTAAGACAATTGTATATGTCAATGCCTACATAACAAAATGGCATGAAAATAATATATAATTCTTCAAACAATGTATAGATTCCCACCGAAAATCTCATTAATGAATGCCACAAATGAGGCAAAGGAATTGCAATCTAAAACTATAAAAGCCTTTGACACTCGTTGCTCATCTTGATACATTTGCAATGGAAATTTTGTTAATGAAATCCCTAACCCTACAAAATCTACAAGAGAATAAATGTATCTTTCTTTTGCATACTAGCCATACATTTTAACATCCTAATATTGGTAGCCTTTTTTTAAGAAGAAGACTTCTTGCGTCTAGTGAGAATGTTTATGATTGAATAATCCAAAAATTGATGGGATGGGTCCTTCCTTTGTCCTTGAAGGGTATGCTTGTTTTGTTAATTAGTTAGAGCTTTGTGAATATAACTTCTTTGAATAGTGGAAAATAATTCATTTTAACTCCAGGGATATCAATCCCATAAAATATAGTCATTATGGAAATAAGTGATATTAGATGCTTCATGCATTACATGGTCTAGGTTAGTGAAAGTAGAGGTTTGATGGGGTTTCAAAGAGGAATATGTGGTGATTGAGATCAATAGGGGACAGTGTTAATAAATTTATATGAAGCCTTAGGAAAGGTTGCAAATGACCATGCATAATTTGATGGATTGACAACAAACTTAAAATTTGTTGTGCAATTAAACGATTGGCGCTTGGAGAAAGCAATTTTGAACTAACATTAGCTTTTCTTGAATAAAATGCTTCCTTTAATTATTAAGATTATCATAATATGTACATATGGGGCATTTGATCCAAAAAAAGGTGGGCCACAAAGGCAACCTACACAAGCTAAGTGTCATGTAGTCTAGAGACAAATTTGCACTATGTCATAGTACATAACTGCGAGACATGCTTAACAATTTGTTGTCTGTCGAGATGCACACCAGCAACATAAATCTTTCGAAAGCTGTCTCCTCACTACAAGTGGGGAGAGGTGTGGCCTTGGGGGCAAGCAATGAGCTAGGTACTGTCACCTGAATCCCAGCTCCTCTGTTTAGTCTAACTCCTAACGAAGCCAAGGGGGGTTGTCCCTAACAAAGAGTTCCCTATGGCTATTGTTCTTAAATGTTTTAAGGTGTTGCGGATGAGGATGGGTGTTTTTTAGGAGTTTTATAATGAGATCACAGTTTATAAAAGTGACATAAACACAAGATAAAAAGCAATCCACGTTGCGATCACAAGATACAAGATTTAGAGATAAACAATACAATGAAGACTTGTAAAATAAGATAGCATCCACAGATAAATAACTTAGACAAATCCCAGTGGACAAATGGCCCAGATTAAGTTAATACATGAAAGTTTAAAATGACCAGTGCCAAATGGAGTCAAATGTGTGAAATGCTGAGGGATGTTGACAATAAAAGTCTCAAAATAATGTTTGTTGGATCGTTCAGCAAGTTATCTTGGTTGATTTTGAGTGTTTTAGTGATCTTGATTATTAGGGCTAACAAAGCAAGGCAAAAGTCCAACTGGAAAAGTATACCTTCAGTGGCCCCCCTTGGTAACCTAACGGACCGTCCAGTATTCTAGGCTAGGTGTCCAAGGAACTTAACCAACAAGCTAGAACTCTATGACAACGGTGATTTTCGGTGCCACCAGTAAGAATTTCCCCACTACTTGAGTATTTCTCGAAACAACGCCGGTTCGTTGGTTATGGGGGTAAAGATTTTATTATGGTTATCACTTGTGAGATTAATCAAATCCAATCACCGTTCTGAGTAATAATTCAACTTTTTAGGGTTGGCAGAGCATACTTGGTGATGGAAAACAACGAAATAAATTTTAAGAGGGGAATGTGAAGTTGAAGTTTTTATTAAGAGCACAAGGAAAAACTCTCCGATAGAGAGCGCTCTTGACTTCGTCTTATGACAATGTTCAAGAGGCTTATGATGAACGGAATTAAATAACTGTACTGGAAATAAAGTCTAATTTACCCAAGAATCTCTTTCAGGTCAAAAGACCGTACTCGGGAGAGCATGGGGGTAAGTAAAAAAATTGAAATAAAAGCAACTCTTCGACATAGAGCACTCTTGATCCACTATTGGTGAGATTCAAGAGATTTCTAACTTAAGCAGTTGTATTACTTGAAAAATGAAACTTTTTGATAAAATAGTAAACAACTAGCAACTAAAGATGCTAAAAAATGAACTAATCTAGCAATTAGTGATCTAAGAGCAAAAAAGGAAACTAACTAACAACTCAACCAAGCAAAGAAGACTACAAGGCTTCCCCAAATGGGGGAAGTGAATGTGGGGGCTTAAAAACCCCACTTGCAAGCTTTATTATGTGAGTACAAATGCCTTTGGGATTAAAACCCTTGGAAGGACTTTGAGAGAAATAATCTTGGAAAATACTTGAAACAAGCTCTTAAGAGCTATTACAAAGGATAATGATTAATGATTTCTTGGTTTTGGATCATCTTTTTGGTTTTTTGATGTTCTTCTTGGTTTAGGCCTTTTTATCTTCTTTTTGCTTCAAGATTTCTTGAGTTTCTCTTTCCCAAATACCTATCACAATGATGAACTCAATAACCCATTAGCATTAGTCAAATAAATCTAAGATTCAAACGAAATGCAAGCTATAAAGTTGAAAAACGATGCAAGTCTAACTTAAAAATGAGATCTAAGATGCAAGTATAACTAACAATGGACTTTTACAAAAGAGATGCAACACTAGTATGGAAATATGAACTAAGATCTAACAAGCTATCACTATATTTTAAACAAGAATGAAATCTATGAATGAAAAAAGCAAACAATCAAAAGTGATCTAATTATTTAACTTTGAAAAAGAATGAAACTACTCTTAACCAAAACTTTGTTGTTTTTGTGATTTTTTGAAGTGATCAAGGAGGGACGAAAGGAGAAGGCTAATAGGGGAGGAAAGGAGATCTAAAGGAAAATAAAAGCAAAGAGAAGAGACTTAGAGGATGAATGAAAGGAGACTAGAAGGGGTCTTGAGGGAAGAAACGAAAGGCTAAGGAAAGAGAGAAGGTCAAAAACGAAAGGGATGGAAGAAGAGAAAGGAGAGGAGACGAGAGATAGACTAGGAGAGTTTTGGAGAGGCAATGAGGCTAGCAAAAGAGGGAGCAAATCAAGTAGGGCAAAAACAAAGGTACGGAGAAAGTTTGAAGAGAAAAACGAGAGGAAAGAAAAGGAAAAAAGTCAAAGGAAACAAGCATAAAGGAGGGAGACGAAAGCTAGAGAGAGGGTTTTGAGGAAGGGAAAAAACTAGCAATGGAGGTAGGATGAGACTAGGTTGAGGCTAGGAGAATAAGGCTAGCAAATCAAGGAAAAGGAGACCCAAGGAGAAAAAGGAGAGCTAGAAGAGAGAAGCTCTTAGATCCAGTAACCAAGTTTTGAATATAATTTTGATAGCTTAATGGATGAGGCAAGAAAGATCGAAATTGCTTGAAACCCTGTAAACAAAAGACCATCAACAATAGAGTTCCTGCATAGTGAAGGTATTAGATGCCAAAATATTCTACTAGATGTAACCCCTGAAGACACGAACACTCAATAACAATTTGATTAGAAGCTTAAGTACTAGATTGTTAGTCTTCAATAAGCATACAATAATCAAAATTGAAATCAAAGAGTAGGGTGAAAGAGATATTACTTCATCATAGAATGAAAACACAATGCCAAGAGCCAATGCAAGTGACCTCCAAAGTCGAAAATATTTTATTAACAGAGAATGATTACAATTTCACTAGAGTTTCCATGCCCAATTCTCTATATCGAATAAGGAGGCAATGCCATCCTTTTATACAAAAACTAGCAACATCCTACCCTAATTTGAATTCCCTCCATGAGAGACAAATGGCACATGAGATCAATTCGAATTTCCAGTCAATATCCAATCAAATCGTGGCTTGGAGTGATATCCGTTCAATAGACTCGAGTTTGAAGTAAATGAGGATAGGGAGTTGGCCTCCACCTTGGCAAGGTGCCCCCCATTCCATCTTTGGAAACTTCACCATCCACACATGCAATGCCAAGTGTAATACTCGTGATCCAAGGGAGATATACGTGAGCTCTTGAAGGAGATACGTGAGCCCACATGGAGATAAACCTTGAGTAATTCGTGGGATTTACAATGAGTTTGAGTAGGAGCCAAGCCATGAGGTGGCTAGGGTGCCTACCATTTAGTCAATGCAACCCAAACCTTGTATTTATTAACCCTCCAACTCATCAATTCGTGATTTGCATGCAGGAGGGCGAATTCACCATTGGAGTTTGACCTGTGATGACTGGATAGTTCATTGAAGCTGAGTGGAATTTATTGGAATCTTCATAAATGTCCAGTGCCATGTCATTTAGCCTTTTATTTTAATCCATTTGGATTAAATCTGAGAGAATTGGATTATCTCCAATTATTAATTTTTTCATTTAATTAATTAATAATCCTCTTTTATTGATTTTTTGAGGATTTATTAATTAATTGGCCAAATGACGATCCGAAACTTAGGATAATTGTGCTCGGGGTCTAAGTGTGAATTTTGGCTTAGGAATTAAGCCTCCAATCACTGAAAAACACTCCCGGACGATTGACATATTACAAGTTGAATTTTTCCATTTAAACTATGGAAAAATTAAAACAATTAAAAAATAAAATAATTAATTGTCCAACGCGTTTGGTAAATTTTTTTCGGACAACGTTTAAAACCACTACAGACCTAGGAAATTACCATTGACTCGACTCATATTGTCTAGTAGTGTCATATTCATCAGTTGGACTCTAATAATCCCCCATGGCCAGAATCTCAAAATCGGGCATTCTAGCTTTGGAGGAAGCGGGTGAAAACCTTGTCAATTATATCTCGGTTGAAGGCAAAGTATAATTGATCAGGGTAAAAAAATCCCTGGAATACCTTAGTTGATAAACAAGTCATGGGTGATCGAGTCACTCAAATCCTACTAGTACACTTTATTACAAAAACCCCGTGGGGCATGGTCATTTCAAGACAAACAACAAATTGACTAGGCATAAAGGATGGATCATCTGATACACTGGAACACAAACACTTATCATGTTTTTCATATGGCGGCTCTTCAGATAATCCAACTATGGTACAAATAAGTTGGCAGCACAATTGAGCAAATACATATAATAATAGTCCTTGAAAACACTACCATAGATAAGCTAGCTAACACAACCAAAAGAAGGTAGAAAACAAGATATATAAAATTATGTTGTTGTGGGAATTATGCTCGAATTGGGTGGGGGTATTAATGTGCATTGTGTAATATACCAAATCTTTATATATTGATGATGCTTGGGGTTTGTTGCAATGTTTGGTCTTTTACTAATGTGTTCGGTGTACAGTTTAGTCAATTTTAGTTTTGCATGGAAAATAATATTATTGCATGATGCGAGAAACCCAGATAATTAGATCTACAATGTAAATAAGCTCAGAAGTAATGCATGTACATACCAAATGGATGTGCTTGAGTTGTAGGATAACATAGAGAAGACATGCAAGTCATGCATCCGATCTAGGTCAAGATATGGAAGTAGCTCCTTTTAACAATTTGCCCATGTAAACCTCATGCCCTCCTCTAGTCTACAGATCAATGATAATAGCTCCAAAAAGATGGTGATAGATCCAAGAAGCAGCAATAAGATTTAAGATGGCTCGCCCAAGATATAGATTTGATGATATAGCTCCAGATGTCTAGATGAATGCGCCTTTAGAGATCTACTGAAGAATAATGCACCCTCAGTAGTGTAGCAAGCCTTGTGCCTGTTATCACACAACTCGTAGTTGCCCCTAAAGGTAATCCTATACAGGACGATAGAAGGGATGAGCAACCGAAGAGGTGACACGAGAGGGCCTCGATCCCCAAGATGGATTGGTTGTCACGCCAATCGAGGCACTCTTCACTTTATACTATCAAAGCCACCGACAGTAAAGGGGGAGACCTTGATCTATTCTCGACAGGAGAGATCTAACCCAAACACCAGATCAAGCTATGAAATAGGGTACGTAAGGTGAAGGGTGGAGAACCCTAGATCTAAGGAAACAAGGTCACTGTGGAGGCTTAAGAGAGATAAGGTTGGACTTTGAGTGCTTGAAGACAGTTACTTGATATTAAGTATGATTCCAGGATTCAAGTGCTAGGACAAATGATCAAATTTAATTGCCTTGGGAAGCGTGACCCTAAAAACAGGGAAAGTAGTCCAAACAGTAGATATGAAAGTTTAGGCTTTCTAACACAGCTTGGAAGAGAGATTTGATAGTATCAAAGTACACAAGCTCAACAGGTAAGGGTTATACAACCTGGAAAATAGGCTAACCAAGGAGGGCACAAGGGTTAAAGACCAGTGCCTAGGGAAAAAGGGTAGATGGAGTCGTCATAGCATGACGCCCTTGAGAACCCACCTGGGGTTTGGATGTAAGATAAAAACCCAAAAATGGTTTGCCAATAAACCAAGAAATAAAACCCAAAGACTTTTCCAAATGATTTATAGTTAGGGTTTGAATGAAAATGACAGAGGGGTAAGATAAAAGAAAAGATTACGTACCTTGCAAGCCTACGTGGATGATGGAAATTGATGATAGTATGTCAAGGACTACTCCCACAAAGATCAAGTGAAGATTTGATGCTTTATCTTGCCTCTACGAATTGTCCCAGTTCCACTGATGTGCCCCTCTCTTCTTGCAAAACCAAGGAGATAAACTCAATTAGCAAGCAAAAATGAAGGTAAATGCAAATGTCGAGAATGATCACAAACAATGAGAAATACAAAGACAGTAACACTCCTTTAACGAAACCAAATGAAGGGAGAGAGACAAGGTGAGTCTCCTCAGCAAGTGCGTCCCTCCTCCAAGTCTCCCTGTTCACCTGTAGATAAAAATGTGGATTGAAAGATGTGCAAAATAATCACCAATATCTTCAATGCAATGGAAAAGCAATTTCAATTCACATATCCAACACCCAGAACATAAGCTGTGGGGAGTCGCTCTACCCCCCTCGTCTTTGCTCCCAATTCGTGATCTTGGAGGAATCGCGATTCCTCTTAGATTCCTCTCAGGATCGATTTCGAAATTCGCGATTCCTAGTTGAAAAAATGATCCCTGGAATTTCAGGAATCCATGAGGAATTGATCCGGAATCGACGCTTCCAGATCGATTCCTCAACGATTCTTGAGTGATTCCGGGCAAAAAAAATGGCTCCCGAAATCGATTCCTCAGATATTTCGTGGGCTTGGTGGACTTGATGAGGATTTTTCTCATTGTTACATTTTTTTTTGTTTTTTAGGGATTGGCTAGGGTTAATTTGGGCAAATAAAGTCTATTGGACTCCATTTGGACTCATTCTATTCCTCATTTCATTGATTTCACTTCTCTTGCTAGGGCTTTTAGTGGGTTTGCTAGTTGTTTGAGAGCAAATTTGTGGGAGCTTGGAGGGGAGATTGAAGTCTTCCATAGAGACATTCAACCGCCATTGTAGAGCTAAAAGGTAGGCTCTAAAAACCCAATCTTTGTTTGTTTTTGAAAAAATATTTCACTATGTTAAAAAATTTAAACCTTGCAATGTTCTCTTCTTCTACTCTTTCCAAATTCTTCTTCTCCATCATTCTATTGCAGGAACAAGTGACTCTCATCTTGAATCAAGAAACATGATGGGTATGTGGTTTTGGCTTTTGGTTCCACTTCTTCTCATTATGATGGTGTTGGGAAGCAGATATGGTGGTGGTAGTGATGAGGGGGAAGAGGTAGAGAGTGACACATACTATGGAGAAGAGGAGGAAGGGGAAGAGGGTGATGATGATGAGAATGAGAGTGATCAGGGGCAAAAACAAAAAGACAACACCTTTGTGGAAGTATGTGACAAGGCTTGGGGGAGGGAGAGGGGGTGGAACCACAAAGTTTATATGCCCCCATTGTAATAAACCTTACACGGGTTCATATACCTGGGTGAGAAAGCATTTGTGTGGGATTATGCCATGCGATCAAGGTAAGGCTACTGGAGTCAAAACCCGTGACAAAGTGCTAGCTAAATAGAGAAACAAATACAAGATGAAGAATAGGTCGCTCAAAACAATTCCAAGAGATCAAGAGTTGAATCTGAATCCTCACAGAGAATGTTTGGTAGTGGAACTGGAACTGGATCATCATCGGAACTGGAACTGGATCATCATCGGCTCAATCGGGACCCTCATCTCCCCATGGAATCTCGCCTATGCGAAGAACATTGTCAGATTTCCTTGACCAAGGTTGTAGAGATGATTGTTGGCAAAATTGTTGTCATTGATGTCATCAGTATTTTGAAGAAGGTATATCTTGACATGGACCAATGAAGAGGATCAATGAAGACAAGCAAGAAAGACCAAATGACCCATTCTGTGGTCATTTGGAGTTGGTCCAAACACCCTAGACAAGGATGATGAAAATGGCAAAGCAAAAATGACAAGGTGAATAAAGCAAGCTTGAACAGAGTGGATGGCTTAGGTAAACGAAAGAAGAAGACATATGCCAAGCAAGCATGAGCTTGCGGGCATGTCTGTAAGTCAATAAAGGCAGCTGCGAGCACCATCTTGAAGGTCATACATGCATTGGATAAAGAGAGGAATGTGGCCCTAATTGATGACGTTGCGCGTGTATCCTCAAACACTATTTATAAACACAAAAACCCTCCCACGGGCATTTGCTAAGACCAAGTGCGGGCATATTGAATGGGATGCTCCAGGCATTGTAATGACCAGTGCGGGCATGCCCCTGGAGTATTAAATTGGTCCTCGCGGGCATGAGGAGACAACCATATTGCGGGTTTAAAAGGCCAAATAAAAACTTGTTTGTCAAATGCCAATGTGGAAGCAAATATCATTTAATTAAATGAAGACTAGTCGGCCTCCACAAATCCAGAAAATAAATTGAAATAGAAATATATTATTTGCTTTATTTTGGACATGTCGGCATCCTCAAAACATGAACAAAATTCCAGTATAAATAGAAGGGCCAATTCGTTGTTTTGGTGGTGTGCGTGGATCTGAAGGGAACTTCGGTGGAGTTTGGAGGTAGGTCTGATTTCGGGGAGGCATAAGAGTGGATGACAGGAGTAGGATGGTCTGATTTCGGGACAGACAAGAGAATTCCGTGATTGTATGGAGAATTTCGGTGAAGTTTGAAGGAACAACTCAGGAGGCATTGAAAGAGGAAATTTCGCGTTCTAAAGCTGAGGAAGACTGGCTTGAGGACAGGAGTTTGATCAATAAAAGTTATTATTATATTTGGGGTTATAGTGGCGAGGTCATGAACAAAAAAACAATGATAGCATGAGGCTGTTTCTAGGGTAGCAACAGTTGAACTTTGTAATCTGAAAATTGTACAGGGAAATAGGGTGGAGCTGGGAAAGACTGTGTAGTCCTTGAGACAAGTTGTAGCTTGTCTGGATGTTGTAGCATCCCATATGTCAAATCTTGAGGTTGCAACCTCTTGAGGTGTTAAAGCATCTCATAATTACATATCAAATTATATTTACATTAAATTGGAAATCATTCTGAGTTGCAGTGATGTGATTTTGTGAGTATTATGTTTACTGCTTGAAGATATTTAAATTGAAGCACTGAACTTGTTTTGTTTTAGCAAATACTAAAGGAGAAATAAATCAAGCAATCAATACTGATTCACCCCCCCTCCCAGTATTGGGTGTGTGTTCTTCAATGATGTCGATTCAAAAGTTTATAGGTTTCTATATGCATGTGGTGTGCCATTCAATGTTCTTCGCTCACCTTATTGGCATGAAATGGTACAAGCCATCAATGGTGCCCCTCAAGGATACAGAAGCCTTGGGTATGAGAAAGCTAGAACCGTGGGACTTGACAGGGAAAGAGCCAAAATCAATGGTGCTCTTGGAAAGTTTACAAATGATTGGTGCAACTATGGGGTATCCATTGTATATGATGGGTGGACAAATGTTAAAAGGCAAGCCATTGATAAATATTCTTGGCGTTTTTGCTAGCGGTGAGATCTTCCTTTCATCCCATGACTACTCAGATCACTACAAGATCGATATTAATATTGCACAACCTTTACTTAAAACCATTCAGGAGATTGGGCCATACAATGTCATTGAAGATGTTGTCCGCCAAACTGCACACCAGCAGCATAAACCTTTTGAAAGCTGTCTCCCTCACTGGAAAGTGGGGAGAGGTGTGGCCTTGGGGGCAAGCAATGAGCCAGGTGCTGTCACCTGAATCCCAGCTCCTCCGTTTTGGCAAAACTCCTAACGAAGCCAAGGGGGGTAGTCCCTATTAAAGAGTTGTCTAAGGCTCTTTGTGTGTTTAAATGTTTTTTGGGTGTTGTGATGCCGATGGGTGTTTTTTAGGAGTTTTTAAATGAGAGACAATTTAAAATGAAAATATAAGACAAGATAATGCAATTCACGTTGCAAATACAAAATGAAAGATACACTTGGGCAATAAACAGTTCACTTCACGTACATATAAGCAAATACTCCAATGTTGATACTTAAGCAAGCAAAATATAGGATGAAGGACCAGTGCCAAGCTGAGGTGGGAAGGCTTCAGAATATGAAACCCTAGTTTCTGACAATGGCTTCTTTTAGCACTGATATGATACCATGTTGGTTTATGTACATTTCTAGCAGTATAATTAATTGCATATAATAAACTGGGATCACTAAAAGAATAACCAAGCCCAGAAACAATAGACAAAGTTTATCTTCGGAAACCCAATAGGGAGAAAACCCAACAACCTTCGTATAGAGATAAATAGTTCAGAGATCAGTGTACATCCAGATATCAACAAAGAGAGAGAGAAATATAAACTTCTTCAAGTGTAGTATCCCCAAGAAACCCTTCCCCAACTGTAGTAGTGAACCTTCCTCTCTCCTAGAGCAAACTTGCTTGAGTTGAGTGAGTGAACAAATGAGAAGTGCGACTTCTCTATTTATACTAGTCGAAAAATGACCTTTTACTCAATTGGGCCGATTTGACTTTCCCTAATTGGGCTGACCTGACTGGGGCAGTTCTGCCCATTGTTTGTGGCAGACTGCCTACTTTTTGGGGAAATTTACTTTTTGGGCTGACTTGTCTTGGGAGAGTACAAAAATTAAATTTAATAAATGTTTTGTTTGGGTGATTCCAACCGAGGGTTTACATTGATTATTTCAAAGTCCTTACATGATCAATTACATCAATATCTTCTCTCGAAGGAGGTACAACAATGATATAATAAAGTATAAAGTACATTAAGAAAACTTCCGAAGTGATCTATGCTTCCAATGAGGGAGTGCTCAACAAGGATCACTTGCCAAGTGGAAGAATGGTCCAAAGTAGGGTCAAAACCCTAGAATGCCCTCCTTGAACCTCTAAATAAATCAATCCATATGGCACACATGTGGTACAACTCATCAACACAGTTCTCCAACGTTCAAGAGAGGTTTCTAGAACTCTTGCCAAATGGGTCCAAGGTGAAAGAGAATGATTGAAATGTGTGCTAATCTCTTTGACGCACCAAGGAAAGAGAGTCATCCATTATCTAGGAAGGGGTTGGCCGGACCCTAAAACCTTAGGTGCCATTTGTATGTCTCACGTAAGTGTTGAATGGGGGCGCTCCAGCTATTCTACTTAGGCATCATCACAATTTGTTATAGGAAGGGTTATACCATGAGAATACATAGAGAAGTCAAGTGCAAAGGGGTCAACCTACATTTTACTTAGGAAATGCATCCATTTATGAAGATAATACATGAAATACTTACCATTACACCTTTTTAAAAAGTCAATGACGTATTTCTAACTCTTACCCATTAAAACATTAAGCAAACTATGGTGCTACCAATAGTAAACCTTCTTTGAGCTGAAAATTCCTAGACCAAATTCAATTACCCAGATTTCTAAGTTAGGTGAGGGTGGTGGAATGAATGTGTTACTTAGGGAATAAAGGGGGCCTTTGTAAGTTAACCATCACAGTAAGTGAGATAAACAGAGCTACTATTAGCTACACTCTTAGAGTCCTAGATTCTTTTATTTTCAATTTAGGCATTCATACATGGGAATAGTTATGAGACCTTGATGAATTACTAATGATAGATCACTTACAGGGGGGAAAATGATGAAAATGTATAAATGGGCTAGTGAAATGAAAAATGGTTAGGCATAATGTTGTGAAATGGATGTGAAACCAACTCAGTTTGCTAACTTACAACTCAACCTTCGGAATGACACTTTTTAAAGTAAAATTATGATAGCACCATGATATGCCTAAGTAATGAATAATACTTTTAAGTGTTACGAGTCATTATCCAAGCATAAAAAGCAACATTCCATGGTCAAATCAACATAAAAGAAAACATCCCATGTTTCAAAGTGGGTGAGAAATGTCACATCACTAGCGCATCTAATACCATCTCCACTAGGCACATAAAGGCACAAGAACCATCTTAGCATGCTGGAAGGATCTCTGACCAACGGTCCATAGGAAACCACAGATCTCATCTCAAGAATAATGTATTTGATATGGTCACAAACCACAGCTGATCAACATATTGCCCATGCTGATCAAGGTGTAACACGCCCCGTAGTATCCACGTATTCTGTCAATGATGTTTCTTGAGAAAAACTGTTTCTGTTTCACAGATATCGCAAGTCTGCAAAGAAAGATTTCTTAGATCAATGGTGCCATGGCAGTAACACCATGTTTGTTGTCCAACTGATTTAAATTTTAAATTGATCATGATGCAATGCCAAGCTTAACTATAATTTTTTCACAAAATATTGGAAGGATAGCTGTAGATTTCTGTTTGTCCCTCATATCAAAGACCACCGTACTTTTTCTCAAGTTTAATGTTTGTCTAATTTTATCAGAGTGGTTATGCAATGTAAATCATCGGATACATGGTTCTGGGATATATGGTGATCCTATTATTGCTCATGTGTACAATCTTTAGGTGAGGTCATTGGTGAAGAGTATGTCTTAGAGTACGGGGCAGATCGTCTTGAGATGCATGTCGGGGCAGTCCAGCCTGGCGAACGGGCCCTTATTGTTGATGATCTGATTGCGACGGGCGGAACGTTATGTGCAGCGATCAAGTTACTGGGTTAGAATTCTTCTTATACATTTACTTTGTTAAATTAGAATACTATGCACTCATGCTCATGGAAAGCAACTTGCAATTTGTTATGTGCATACATATTGTTACACGCACCGTCTCTTATAAAGCATTGTTCTTATGGCCTAAATTGGATGGATGGTAAATTTTGAAAACAATGATGGATATAATATGGCATTCGCATATCTAAATATAAAAGCACTTTCTTAACCAAATCATATTTTGGTTCCCCTTAAAAATATGAAGCTCCCTGGACATCATCTTCACTTAACTAGAAAGGTCTTTTAAAACACCTCTTTTAATGAAGACAAATCCTTTTAAACAAGATGGAATGTGCTTGGAATATGCTCTTTAAATAAACCGCTTAGAGAAAACAAATATATTTTTGCCTATTATGCGTAGCTGCTGCGGTTGGTGTCGATAGTATAGAGGGGCAGTAGTGCAGTGATTACTGCACGTCCCTAGTGCCGCGAACTGAATAGTCAGTCATATTTGTAACGAAATCCTCTATAAGGAATATGTCACTTTGAAATTGATTTCATATTTTGCAGTTAAGAGGTATACGAAAGAGAGCTATCGTAAAGAAGGATATCCACTACGTATGTTAAAGCCATCGCACTATATAAATCCCTCACAAATTTCCTCTTTTATGACTTCAATGATAATGCGAATATCTCTCGATTGGAAAATGCCTCTTATTGCCATTTCTTTATTATAAGATTATTGGAATTTGTTATTTGGTTTAAACTTATTATCATTTTGTTAACTAGGCTATCTACTAGTTCATTTTCTCTAATTCTTGTGGGGGGGACTTCTCTGCATCAGTACCAGCAATATCCAGAATGGATATGTACCTAGGTTGTATATATCTTTTGTATGCAAATAGGATTTTTATCTGGGCCATATCCAACACATCCTTTCAAATATCTAATATGCAAAATCCAGTGGGCATGGGTGAGATGTCCAGTAACGTGCAGGCTTACCTTTTGTTAGTTTGTGTGTTGCTCGAAGAGCGTCTCTCTACAGCTGTGAAAGCAATACATCAATGGGGGAGAGTATCATGACAGTGAATTATCTCATAGCTGCTTTTCATTTATAAATTTGACACCTGGAGTTATTGAGACCAGGAGGGTGAACTATTTAAGTTGTGTAAAAATATGTGGTGTTGCATAAAAATGTGGAGTAGGTGCTCAATACATGTGGCCATGTACCTTTGACAAATGTGAGGCATATGAGTTGGTTAGGTTTGAAATGGAACCTTTTCAAGGAGGAGCGCTCCACTTGTGGGCTCATTCTCATAGGTGGACCTATTGTATTGATTTCGTTTGTATCCACTCTCTTATTTTAGAAAAGGGACTGAGGGACAAAATACTTCTATGTATGAGAGATAGAGAAGAGTGTTTTGGCTTTTCTTTATGAGCTCGTGAGAAATTGTTTTAGCTTGAACTTGTGAGCAGAGATGCATTTTTTTTTCTTTCAAGGAAAATCTTATGGGGAAACCCTTGAGCATTTCCTCAAATTTCAAGGGATGGTACTAAGTTTAAACCTATTGGCGTTGACTGCAATTCTTAACTTGAGAGCAGCATCGAGTGAGGTAGACAATAGAGGCAATGGACTTGGTGGATTGACCCCAATACCTCTTGTATGAAGCTCAAAGTGCTCAAGCACTCAAACTTGCCACCATGCTCTGTGAGAAGTTGTTTATCTTTTTTTGTAATCGTAAGAAATGTTAATGTAATTGTAACTTCGGAAGATATTCACTTGTATTTTATATTGTATTTATTATTGTATTTTATTTGTACCTCCGACGGAGATGTTTATTCCTCTGGTCGGAGAAGTCATTATTGTAATTGGTCATGTAAAGTCATTCTGGTTAACCCTCCATTGTAAGTCGGGGCAATAGACCCCTGAGTCAGATTGTATTAGGGTTAATAGAGTTTTCTAGAGAAGTCGGCCCAGTCAAGTACAATTGGGGCCGACCTAGTAAGTGAAAAAGGTAAAGTGAAAGTAAAGTATTAATAGAGAGCTAGGCTCTCTCATTTAATCATTAAGTCACTCTCACTCAAGCACATAAGTGAGAGAGAGGACAAGTTTGCACAAGTGGAGAAGAGAGAAGCTGCTGAAGACCATCTCTATTTTTGGGTTTTACTTTTGTGACATTGTATTGGTGATCATTCTATCTTTGAGGAAGTTGCGGGGTTTTCTCCTTTATGGTTTCCCCGAGGAAAATCTGTGTCTTTTGTGTTATGTTGTGCATGTTATTCTTTTAGTAAGATCCTAGATAAGTATTGATTAAATTGTGAAAAACTAACATGGTATCAGAGCTAACTTGAGAAGAAGACACTGTGCAGCTGCAGAATCTAGGGCTTCTTATTTTTTGGACTTCTCTTCACAAATCATAAACAAAAGGAGGCTAGGCTAACTCGCCTAAGGAAGGTGCATCTTTTTGTCAAAATAGAAGTTGATTATGAGAATTTTCATTTTTTGGCCAGTCACTGCTACTGGAGGAAAATTAGGGCTTCTCACAGAATTGGAATTTTGGAGTTCCATTGGCATAGGGAAGTGCACCTCTCCAAGATCGAAATTTTGATACCAAGATCGAAATTTTTGGTTGGGTAAAACTCTTGGAAAGTCAAACCCTAGTTTGACTTTGGACCATAAAAACCAGAAAAAGCCAAAAAACTGCAGGTCCGAATTTCACTAGTCAATTTTCAAGAGTGAAATTTTGGAATCTTCAGAAACCAAGTATACCAACATACTCGCCTCAGTCAAGCGCATCTATTTGCCCAGTCGGAAGTTCCAACTTCCAAGGTTGAAAATTTAGGGTTTCTTTGAAAATTTGACCAATCTCAGCTCAGCATCTCAAATTGGTAAGATCTAAACCTTTGTCATTTCCATTTGAGGTTCTCATTAAAGATGTCTCACCATACCAAGCTTGAGGATAAGCTTGAAGGGGTAGATAACTTCCGAGCATGGAAGTATAGGATTGGGCTTGTTCTAGAAGAAAATGAATTGGACATATATGTAAATGAATAAGTTCCAGCACCAGAGGGCGATGAGGCTAAAGCCTTACACAAGATAAACTTGGTTAAGGCCAAGAGGATCATTGCAGATTCTATTAAGGATCATGTCATCGCACACTCGTCATCCTTGAAGACACCCAAATAGATGTTTGATGCCTTTACCAAGCTGTTTGAAGGGAAGAATATAAACCGGAAGATGACCTTGAGGAACCAATTGAAGAATGTGAAGATTCAAAATGCAAAGACCATGTAGTCGTACTTTACAAGAGTCTCTCAGATCAAGGAGCAACTTGAAGCTGTGGGAGAAAATGTAGAAAATGGAGAAATTGTGATGACCACCTTGAATGGTATCCCTAGATCATGGGACTCCTTCATTCAAGGGATTTTTGCAAGGAAGAAGTAAATCACCTTTAGTAGACTATGGGAAGAATGCTCACAAGAAGAACCTCGACTTGTAGCTCGAGAAGAGAAGATGGGAAATGAAGATCAAGCTCTCACAACACACACCAGGAGGAATAACAACAAGAGGGAGCACCACCATCACTGTAAAGGGGAGAAACACCACCACCAAAGTCAAAGGAATAACTTTAGAAGATTCAAGAGAGATCTATCTACTGTTAGATGTTATACATGCGATGAGAAGGGACACTACTCCAAAGATTGTCCCAGAAATAAAGGCTCCAACAAGAAGAACAAGAAAAGACATCATGCTCACATTGCAAAGGATGATGAACCTCCAAGGAAGAGAACCAAAGAAGACAGTGGAGAATCTTCAAGTGATGAAGAGTATGTCCTGATATCAGTGCTCACAGGTGTTGGCTTATGTAACTGATTTAGAGGTTTCCAATGTAGACCCAGGTACTTCGCGGTTCAAGGAACCAACAAAACCCCTATTCATCGGCCCTTTAGGCAACAGACTGCGAGCAACCTAAGGTCTCACCCGAGGCGAAGCTGAGGGGGTGGTTGTAGAATCAGGTTTCCACAACTTGGTGATGCGAGTGTCAAAGAGATCGATGGGCAGCACGATAAAGGACTCTTGTTGCGGACAAAAGACTGCGCGAAGTCTCTACTTCGCGTCGGATACTTCGGCAAGCTGGGGCGCTTGCGCAACCATCGCATCGAAGGATTGCGCGGTATTGGATACTTCCAGCGTTACGACGATAAGCTATCAACAGCTTACCTCGCAGCACTCACCATGGGTCAGCGCGTCAACCAGACCGCGCGTCCACTTCGGGACTTGATCGACTCCAATCAACCCTACTTAACGATCTTTAACCATTCAACAACACTTAGGTTATTATCTTTAAGGCGTATGTAATTGAATAAAACACACAATACTGCGCGCTCCAACGCTACGCTCAAATCTAGTGATTAACTATGTGATTACCCAACAGATTCATGCATATGAAGACTTAGACGTGATGAATACTTAACATTCATCCACACATGTATTACTTAACATATTATTTCCATCATTCCTGCGGCAAATACATATAAAAGCAACCACAAACAAATAATTACGACATTAAGCATCCATACTAAACAAGTAAATAGTTACAAAACACAAAGCAATCACACTACACAGGATTTAACATGGTTCACCCCCCGGATGGAGGCTACGTCCATAAGAACTGTTGTTATATTGGTATTTTGGGAAGGGTACAACAGTTCTTAGCCTGCGCACTCAGCTGTAGACTCTCTTCTCTTTAGATAGGTCTCTGTGCACACAGCTGCAGAGCCTTTACAATAGCTTTCAAGCTTAAAGATTCTAACAATGTTCAACAATGACCAACCCTTCCCTTACAAAATCATGCCTTATTTATAGATCATGCTCGTAGGTCATGTCTTTACAATTCATAGGCAAAACCCCTTAAGTTTACAAAACATGGCGTGGCTAACTGCCAGCCTGACTGTCGTCGTCGACAGCTTGCTCCGCCTGCTCCAGGCCTTCCAGCTGGGCCACTCGTGGCTCACACGCTCTTCTGATAGCTGCAGTCACCAAAACGGTTACAACTGCATCGTGGCCTGTCCCTTTCCATATCTTTCGCCTGCCTGTTGCTATCGGCATAGTGTCCTAGTCTCTCAACTGCTTGCCCCCACTCTTCTTAATTGGTCGCTTTCTTCTTCCTTCAACCTATTCCTTACTCAAAATAGGTCACGTCCTCGTTTGACGTTTACCTATATTTCGTACCAAAAATAGCTCCTGCGCGAATCCTGCGCATCTGCATACTACGCAATCCTGCCTTAGCCATTGCCATTGCGCTCGCAATTCCCAAAACTGCCCCCGTACCTTGTTGCAGCGCACAATGCAGACTTTTCAACACTTGCACATATATTCCAACTTGGGCCCTGCCCAACAACAGGAACTGTCACACATGGAAGCAATGATTGGCTTGTAGATAGTGGGGCTTCCAAGCATATGACAGGATTTAAAGAATCCTTTGTGAACCTATTTGAACATGAGTCACCTCACACGGTGAAAATTGGGGATGATTACCAATACCCCATAAAAGGAAGTGGAGAAGCCTCTTACAAGCTAGACTCTGGGAAATATTTGAAGATGAAGGATGTCCTATATGTTCCAGGACTCAACAAGAACCTTCTCTCCATATTAGCATTAGATGCTAAAGGTACGAGGGTTGCATCTGTAGATGGCCAAGTTCTAATGTGGTCAAAGGGAAAGACTATAGTTGATATTGTTGTGATTGGAGAGCAAGAGAGAGGTTTATACAAATTAAAGGGCCAACTTGAACAAGCCTTGGTCCATGAATCAATGGAGCCAAGTGAACTATGGCATAGGAGGCTTGCACATGTGCACTATAGAGCACTACCACTTGCAAACAAAGCAGTTGAAGGACTTCCATAAATTTAGGCAAAGCAAGAAGGCGTTTGCAAAGGATGTGCGAAAGGAAAGAACATAAAGAAGACATTTCCAAGTAGTGAGAGCAAGGCGAAAGGAATTTTGGAAATTATCCACTCAGATGTATGCTGTCCAATGTCATTCAGTTCATTGAGTGGGTATGTATATTATGTTTCTTTTATTGGTGATTTTTCTAGGAAGACATGGATATATTTCTTGAAGAGCAAAGATGAAGTTTTCAGCAAGTTCAAGGAATTCAAAACCTTGATCGAGAACCACACAAAGAAGAAGATCAAGACCTTTCGATTAGACAATGGCGGAGAATTCACATCAGAAGACTTCAAGAAATTATGCAGAGAATCAGGGATTAAGAGGGAGTTGACCACTCCATACAATCCGCAGTAGAATGGTGTTGTGGAAAGGAAGAATAGAACAATCATGGAAGCAACAAGAGCAATGCTTCATGACCAGGATCTTTTGATGCATCTATGGGCAAAAGTTGTGAGGACAACCATGTATGTACACAATTGTACTCCACATCGAGTACTTGACAACAAGACTCCAGAAGAAGCATTCTCCAGTGAGAAACCAGAAGTCAGCCATCTCAAGATATTTGGTTGCCTAGTGTACATACATATTTCTAAGGAAAAAAGGACGAAGCTAGATTCTTCAGGAAATAAGGGTATATTCGTAGGATACAATGAAAGCTCGAAGGCCTAGAGAATATACTTCCCAAGATTCAAGAAGATCGACATCAAAAGGGACGTGACATTTGACGAATACTTAGCCTACAACAAATCGAAGACATTGAAGAACCAAAAGCACTCGATCAGAGATGTAGCAATGGAAGAGGCGATTCCAGAAGAATACGAAGACCGCGAGATGGAAGATTCACAGGAACCTGTAGATCCACCCCGTGAGAAGAATTCTCACAAGAGGAAACCAACATGGGTACGAGAAGCAATACAAGATGCAGAGAGGTATGGCTCTCCAGAGGGGATGCATAGAGAGAGCAAGAAATTGAGGCCATACTCCAGCTATGTAGCCCTGTCGTGCGACATCATTGACAAGGAGCCTACCAACTATGAGGAAGCGACAAAGAGGAAGGAATGGAAGGATGCCATGTGTTACCAATTGAGGTGCACTACAGTTGGACTTCAGTGAGCCTCCAGTATTTGCACATTTACTTGTGCCTCTTTCAGAGTTTAGAAGTTCCAAGTTTGGCTTGTTCAGGGCCCCTATTTTTTAATGTTTTGTAATGCATGACCATGCCCCGTGGGGTTTGTAATAAGTGTACTAGCATGGTGGTTTTTGAGTGACTCGGTTCCCTAGGACTTGACAACCAAAGAAGGTATTCCAAGGATTTTTTTCTCTCGTTGATTATGCTTTGCCGTTAGCCGAGTATAATCAATGAGTTTTTTTTCTGCACCTCCAAAGTTGGAATGCCCAAAGTGGGGTTTAGGCCTTAGGGGATTATTAGAGCCCATTTCATAATGTTTATAAACATGCTAGGTGCTAGGTTTTTGTCGTTTTGTCATGTACTAGGTCCCCCTGAAGTTTCAGTCAATTTTGACAATTTTTTTTTTTTTTTGCATTTTTAAGCCATTTTTTAATGGTTTAATTAAAATTATTCAAAAGGTGATAAAAGTGGGATCCGGAGTCGGATTTTGGCGCAAGGATATGCTCGTTTTCAAGCTCAGAGCATCCTCTTTACCTCGATACTCAATTTTCCTATGTTTTGGGTGATCAGAGTGTCCCGAGGAGCAGTTTAGCTTATTAGAGGTACAAATTAGCATTTTAATGCTAAAAGAGCATCAAATTGCACTATGGTCAAAAGTCAAATTTATTAAAAAAATGAATTTTGCACATGCCAAATGACATGGCATAAGTTCAAATTAGAGGGGCGACTACTTCAAAGAGACAAAGCATATGTATTAAATTGATTTTTAAGTGGTTATGAGCATTAAACCAAATCCGTACGACTTCTTCCTCACGCGGGCCATCCCTCATCCACGCATGAGCCAATTGACATGGCATATGAGGTCATAGGGTTGGCTGAATTAAAGCATAAGTTTGAAGCTTATTTTAGAATTTATGTGATGGTGGTAAAATTTCACATGCCATGCGAATTAACCATCTTTCATGTGGGCCGACATCACCCTCACAAAGGCAATATGTATTGGTATGTGATAAATCGAATGGTGGGATCCTACACCATAGTGAGGTTGAAGAAAGCTCTTGGATATGTTTTCATTTTGTTTCAACCAATCGCAGCACATCATCATAAAGCCAACGAAGCTTGGAAACATCCACTCGACCTTCCTCTCCACGCGTGAGGAGGTTCCTTCATCAATTTAGCAGTTTCTTTTTTGAAGTGTTTTTGTCCATTTGAAATGGTGTTTCTCCATTGGGTGAGAGCTTTGCTTGCTCTACAAACTAGGAGCTTTGTCTCCTTAGGGTTTTGTGCCCTAGCTCACTCTCCTTGTGCTATATGTTGAGGAGTTGAGGTCCATTATTATTCATCTGAAGGTGGAACCTTTGCTCCTGTATTGTTGTATTATTTTTGTGTTCTTGAGAATAAAGTTAAGGCTTTGGAGGCTGTTGTGGACTTCTGTCAAATGTGTGGATGTCTAATGCGTTAAACCCCATGGAGGTAATCTGTGTCTCTTCATAAGCTTTTCTTATTGTTCGGATTCGTGCTGACCTTTGAAGGAAATTTACTATTTCAGTAGGGTAAAGAATAGAATCTATATTTTATTCTTTATTATATATGAAACATATCTTGAACATTGTTCATATCTTGTTTGAATGTCCATGTTTCAGTTTATCTTTTGTATGATTTATATCAGTATCTTTTAATCCGCTTGTGCAAGGTTTGTTGTGAGGTTTCTTACAGGTAATCGGATCTCGTTGAGAAGGCATACATGCTAGTTTGCCAATCTTTGAAGTCATAAAAAAAAGGAAGCGGAGTCCTTCGCGTGTTCACTTGCAAGTGGTTTCCATTCACCCAATCTTTCTCACTCAAAACCGGTTATATCCCTTTTGTTCAAACTTTCATTATAAATTTTTTGGTTACTTGTTCTAATTGCTATTTAGCTCTAATTTGAAAGAAGTAGATCAAATGCTATTTCATTAATGATATATAATTTCGAAAGTCTAAATCTTATTATACATTAAGTGAAAATATCTTCCTTAAGTTTGCATCTAACATTATTGAAAAATCTAGATTTGATAAGGAAGTATTGTTTACTAAAGATTTATTTGGCATCCAAGGCCCATTGCATTTGGCTTGCACCTTGAAAGAGGGCAGCCAAAGATCCTAGCAAGGCAAGCTCCCTAGCTTGTCTTACTAGCTACCTTTTGTCTCATTTCATTGCATCTTTTAGATTCATTTTTTAGGCTTAGTTTGCATTTAGAAGAAGGGTAAGCTCTTAGTTGTTTTTAGGCATTTCATAAACTTTTTAGCTCGCTGGTTTTTTGGTTCTGCATATCAGAAGTTAGTTTCAAAATCATTTAAAGACTCAAAAAGTTGCCCAAAAACACGTTTTTTGCATACCTGTTGCCTTAGTTTTAATTTTGACAGTTTGTAGCATTGTCAGAACACTCTTAACTTAAAGTGTTCTGATTATCATTTTCTAACCAACATAGTTTGCTGATATGTTTTGTTTTCATAACAGGTTGGAGTAAGAAAACACATAAAAATTTGCATTTGGAACTTCCAGAATAATTCAGAGACTCGGTTTCAAGCACTGTTTCACTTGTCTCTTAAATTGTAAACTGACTTATTCCCTGAGCATAAAGGGCAAGCAGTATTCTATTTCAAGTTTCATATTGTAACACAAAAAATAAAAAGAGCATAGCAGGCAATTCCAGCGCCTGACCCCAATCCCCCCGGGGGGATTCGCACCTTTTTTCATTTTTTAATTTTATTTTGGGCAACTTTTTCTATTTTTTCGTTTTAGATTAGTTTCATTTGAGCAGTAGTAATTAAACAACTCACTCAAGCACACAACATCCTCCGAGGACCCGTTTATCATTTTGTCATATGCTTTTGTGTTTTACTCAATTATTATTATGTTCTTAAAATTTAATCCTAAAATTAATCCCCCTTGCTTTATTCTTGGGGTTTAGTGTAGATTGATCATCCACTCACGCATTTTAATAAAAAGAACAACGCCCCAAACCCGGAGTATGCTCTTGACTACTGCAGCTTAGTCGGAACAATTGGCTCGATAAAAAACGGGTGCAAGGTACTTAGTTTTAATAGGACAATCCATTAGAATCGAATCCTAAGAACTCGTGAGGTTGCATGGACTGAATCCACAGAGTCAACAGGTTCTTAAGCCGGTTTATCCGCGCCCGGTTGGACACTTGGTAAGGTTGGTAGACCACTCAGTTCGAAGGTTAGGTTTCTTTTGGGCCAAACCAAGAATTAACCCACTCCTTAATCCACTCATTTAATAATCATTAAATTTACCAATTGAGACATTGCAATAGTTTCACTGATCTTACAAGCAACCCTACATAGCAGCAATTGCAAGCATTTTTACATTCTTGGCACTGGTCTTTAATTTTCCATGTTTTAAGTTTCAATCATAAATGCTGTGAATGCTTATTTATCTTGTGTTGGGTTAATCAATTGATTTAATTTGCAAGCAGTGGTTAGTTGTTAATTTTATCATCTCATCATCTTTTAACTCCTAGAACAGACTTTTTCTTTGTTATAGATTAAAAGCCTTAGTTTATTTTTCATAGGGACCACCCACCTTGGCTTCGCTAGGAGTAAGCCTAGACGAAGGAGTCGAGTAATCAGGTGGCAACACTTGACTCTGACTTGCCCCCAAGGAGACACCGAGCGGCTTGAAGGTTTCCTGCTGCGTCCCCCCCAGGTGTGTATTAGGAAGCTCGAGGAGTATCGATCGATCATGAAGAATGATGTTTGGGATGTAGTCCCGAGATCAGAAGGAAGTCTGTTGTGACTTCTAAGTGGATCTACAAGATCAAGCATGCTGCAGATGGAAACATCGAGAAACACAAGGCAATGTTCGTGGTACGTGGATTCTCCCAGAAGGAAGGGATTGATTATGAGGAGACATTTGTACTCGTAGCCAGATACACTTCCATTAGATCAGTACTCGCATTGGCTGCAGTGATGAAATGGAAGGTACACCAGATGGATGTGAAGACAACGTTTTTGAATGGTGTAGTAGAAGAGGAAGTGTATGTGGAGCAACCACTTGGATTCGAGACACATGACATGCAGGCTCGTGTGCAAATTGAAGAAGGCCTTGTAGGGATTGAAACAGGCACCCAAGACGTGGTATGAGAGGATGGATAGTTTCTTGATGAGCTTGGGCTTTACCAAGAGTAAAGTAGATTCCAACCTTTACTACAAGGTTGAAGTGGGAAACCCAGTGATACTTCTACTTTATGTATATGACCTATTTGTGACAGGTGAGGATGGGCTTATTGCATATACAAAGAGAAAGCTTGCCGCAAAGTTTGAGATGAAGGACCTAGGCATGATGCATTATTTTTTAGGGATGGAGGTGTGGCAGAGTGTGGATGGAATCTTCCTTGGACAAGAGGGAAATATGTAGTGGAGATCATGAAGAGGTTGGGGATGATGGATTGCAAGGCCATGGCCACACCTATGGCATCGAACCTGAAGTTATTGAATGATGCTTCATCAGAGTCGGTTGATGCCACGATGTATCGTCAATGATTGGATCTTTGATGTACCTGATGAACACAAGACCAGACATATGCTTTGCTGTGAACACATTGAGCCAGTTCTTGGCGGATCCAAGACATGTTCACTTGATTGCTGCAAAGCATATTCTGAGGTAGCTGAAGGGTACAGTTGATTATGGGCTCAAGTATGACGTGGATCAAAAGAGTAACCTGGAGGGTTATGTTGATTCGAATTGGGTAGGTGGTGCCGTTGATAGGAAGAGCACTTCGGGACGCTGCTTCAGTATGGGATCCGATATGATCTCTTGGTTTAGCAGGAAACAGTCGTGTGTGGCACCGAGTACAGTCGAAGCAGAGTACGTTGCAACTTGTTCGGTTAGTTGTGAGGCAGTATGGCTTAGGAAGCTATTGTTTGATTTATTTGATCTCCAGTTAGATGCGACTTGTATATTCTGTGACAACCAGAGTTGTGTGAAGTTGGTCGAGAACCCCCAATCTTCCATGACAAGTCGAAGCATATTGAGATAAAGTATCACTATATTAGGGATATGGTGCAGAGAGGAGTAATGAAGCTCCAATATATTGCGACGGATGAGTAGATAGCCGACGTATTGACCAAGCCACTAGCTAGAGTGAAGTTCGAGTACTTTAGAGAGAAGCTTAGTGTACTCCAGATCGAGGTTCCTTCTAAGGGGAAGTGATGAGTCCAGAAGATGCAGATGCACATGGGCCATTCCGACATGGTGGCAGGAAAGTCCTCCCATGGCTGTTGATATAAGTGTCGGGCCATTCCGGCATGGTGGCAGGAAAGTCCTACCAAGGCCGTTGATATAAGTGTCGAGCCATTCCGGCATTGGCAGGAAAGTCTTCACATGGTCGTTGATATGAGTGTTGAGCCATTCCAGCATGGTGGCAAGAAAGTCCTGCCATAGCCGTTGCTGTAAGTGCAGTGCCTTTCTCGAATGGTGGTAAGAGAGTCCTCCCATGTGGGTTGATGCAAGAGCTGAGCCTTTCCCGAATGGTGGTAGGAAAGTAATCCCATGTCGATTGATGTAAGTGCTGTGTCTCACATGGTGGTAGGTTGGTACTCCCTTGTTGGTAGACTTGTTATGTGCATCTAGGCTGTGCTCTGTGTGACGATGAGATGATCTGGACGTGATGAGGCAATAGTAGGAGATGCAGGTGATTGCTGTGGCAATTTAATGGTTGGTCCTGGGATGTACCTACTTGATGGCTTGCTCGCAGAGATGATGAAGTCCTACATTGAGGCTAGGCCTACATCCAACATGGAAAAGGGCTTGCTCTGTAGAACTTCCTATGACGAGTAGATTCGAGAGATGTCACCAATCGATGATCGAGATGATGAGGATTGCTGCAGCAGCGATGCCGATGATCCAGTGTAGATGATCCAACATTGAAGACTTGTGTTGATGCCCGTTTCCAGAGAATACCTTCCTAGTAAAGAGGGAGTGTTAATGTAATTGTAACTTCGGAAGATATTCACTTGTATTTTATATTGTATTTATTATTGTATTTTATTTGTACCTCCGACGAAGATGTTTATTCCTCTGGTTGAAGAAGTCATTATTGTAATTGATCATGTAAAGTCATTGAGGTTAACCCTCCATTGTATGTCGGGGCAATAGACCCCAAAGTCAGATTGTATTAGGGTTAATAGAGTCTTCTAGAGAAGTCGGCCCAGTCAGGTACAACTAGGGCTGACCTAGTTAGTGAAGAATGTAAAGTGAAAGTAAAGTAAAAATAGAGAGCTAGGCTCTCTCATTTATTCATTAACTCACTCTCACTCAAGTTCGCATAAGTGAGAGAGATGACAAATTTGCACAAGTGGAGAAGAGAGAAGCTGCTAAAGACCATCTCTATTTTGGGTTTTACTTTTGTGACATTGTATTGGTGATCATTCTATCTTTGAGGAAGTTGCAGGGTTTTCTCCTTTATGGTTTCCCCGAGGAAAATCTTTGTGTCTCTTGTGTTATGCTGTGCATGTTATTCTTTCAGCCATGTTATTCTTTCAGTAAGATACTAGATAAGTATTGATTAAAATTTGTGAAAAACTAACAAGAAATGCATCTGCAGGTGCAAAATTTGTTGTCTTCTCTGGTTTTTCAGATCTGAACTACAATTTGTTGTTAATTTTTTCTGCTGATGTAATTTTTAGAGCTATTCTAGGTTCCATTTATTGAAGTTTTCTTACATATCTTAGTATGTTGATCTAGTTTATCATTTATTTTGATTGGGATGGTAGTGTGCTGGCATGGTTTTCCATAGTTGATTTATATTACAACTGGGCTTGTGGTAAGTTGATTTGACATTCTATTTGACTTTTCAGATTTGATTTATTTTCTGTGTAAAGCTGGGATTGTGCTGCACAGATTTAATTTCCAAATTTAATTTTTAGACTTTCTTTTATTAGATCTAGAATTTAGCTATTGCTGGAATGATCTTGCCTTCTGATATGTGGTGTCTACATTCATGAATATGTGTCATATAGTTTTTTGACTGGTGTAAATCTGAAATTTTGCCAAGTGTTGCATAAGTTTTCAGATTGGCTAAGTTGGAAGAGTGCAATCTGCTGTCATGAGATAAAATTTTAACATGGTGCCAGAGCTGTGCTGCTTGAGCTTTTCATCCAAGTGCATGGAGAATTCAGTTACTTGTGAGAGAGAATTGAGAACAAGGTATTTCAGTGAGTTTTGATGCCCATAATGTTCTAGTGATTTGAGAAGATCCATTCCTGTGAGAAGTACTAAGGACGCGTGAGAGGTTAGTGGGTGTGATGCCTAGGAAGCCCCAATGATTGCAGTAAGATTTTTATATGCCCAAGTGAGGTGATATGAACCATTGGAAGGTTGTTGACTTGGTTGATATTTTTTATTAAAATGGTGTTCTCGAGGATTGTAGCACTAGTTAACTTATTTGGTCTCGGAGTGTTGTTGATTGGAGGGAGCTTCCAACTTCACCCGTTTAAAGTGTAGGTTGGAGATGTTGATGGAGGAGATAGATATATTGATCATAGTTGTAAGGAAAGGCTGCAGTTTTTACATTTCCCAATAGTTGGCTCAATATGGGAAGAAAGTTGCTAAGGCAAAGAGCATTATCTTGGATTTCATGAAGGATATCTTGATTCATTATATTGTGGGCAAATTAACGAAGATGTTTGAGACATTGATTTCTCTGTATTACATTGACAATTTCGTGGAAGTTATACATGAAGATTAAACTATACCATACTCGCATGAGTAATACAAACACCATGGCCAGTCACTTGATGAAGATCATAATGTTTTTGGATTGATATGAAGATTGATGATGAGGAGTTGGTGACCATTGCACTAAATGGTTTGTCGCCACCATGGGAAACTTTTGTGTAGGGTTTTTGTTCGAAAATATCGGATGAATTTTGTTAGGCTTGGGGATATATTAGTCAAAGAAGAATCAAGGCCATAAACAATGACAACCAAAGTAGCAAAACACCATGCTCTCATTCAGAAATCAAGGAAAGGTTGTAAGAAAGAAATGACGTAATGGTACAAAGGCAGAGTGACGTTCTTCTAAATATGGTAAGACGGATTTGAGTTATGTGACATGTTTTGAGTACCACAAGAAGGAGGACTATGTTAGTTAGTGCCCTCAAAATAAAGCAAAGGGGAAAAAACAACAAAAGTAGTTTGTAGAAAGTGCATAAGCTTCAGTAGGAGTGGATGAATTGACATCCAAGCTTGAAATCTCTTTTTGTATGGTTTCATGCCATTCCACCAATACCATCTTTGGAGTTGGTTGGTATGTGAACAATTGAGCATTGAGACATATAACTATCAACAAGAATCTTTAGCAAATTTCAAGACATCAATATGCAAGTGGAGTTGAGTGAGAATGCTTTGGAATGGGCTTTGTTACCCATCATTATGCATGGATCTCCACTTGTAATTTTTAACACAATTTTATGGGGTTGACATGATGCCTTGTATGACAACTTTTGGATGTTCTTGGAGATTTGATGATAGGTGAGGGTTTGGGTGCTTATTGCTATATGATGTTGCTCCTCATTCATGGATTCTCTTAGGTATCTTGATGGTTTTTGCAATGGTGTTGAGTTCTTAGCATGGGATCATGGTTTTGTATCGGGTTTTGATGTTGTTTATAGGCCGAATTGTGT